>OY726521.1:41038975-42238975 GCA_963383655.1 Bathymodiolus septemdierum | reverse complement strand
GAAATGCTCATACATATGTATAATGAAGAAATGAAAATAATACTTCCTTTTATTGTGATTTTAGAAAATGGGCAAAAAATATACAATACATGTTGAATAGCTACAGTATATAGTCATTCCAGAATAAAAACAAACATATTTGACAGAATTATTATTTATCTTTTTTTTTAAACAAAAATAAGCATCTGGTACCGGATTATATTAATATCGGTATCTTTGTTTTTTATTATCAGTATTTAATACCTCAGAGTTACATCCCCTTAATGTCATGCTTAACAGTATATTTCAGTGGATGGAAGTAATGGCAAAGGATAGGAATCAAAACACATAAATGACCATGATCAAAAATGGACCTGACAAAGTGAATGGATGATGATCAAGTGACACTACTCACTACTATATAAAGCAGGTAGAAGCATTGATATTATTATAATTGGCATACACTACCTTGCTTTTAGTCCAGACATATGTCTACATGAAATTAAAAAAAATACAATAAATATTTTGAATATATGAGCATATCTATATAGTACATGTGGACAAGTTCATTATTAATATTGTTGACAAATTAACAATGATATCATAATTCACATTTTTTTTTATATAATTATGTATTAAAGTTTGTAATTAACTTGATGTTTACACGTCCAGTTCTAATTTTATTATATGTTTGATTGACTTTAATTTTCAAATGCGAGTACTCTGATTTCTACTCACTTTTGTCCATTGGTCATACTGCTTTATGAATAGTATTTTTCTCTAGTTCTGACCACTTTAATCATGATATTAGGCTATATAATCGCTGTAATCTAATTATATTGTCAATGCAGAGCAAATTGACCTGATCATATGGAAACATCTATGACATCGCCAGCAATTATAAGGTATTTTGTAATTTAATTATTAATTAAGTTTATTCGATAATTGTAGTATCTTTTAGTGTGAAAATTTGCAATAAGAATAATTCATTTAATTTTTATTTACTTAAGTTTTCTAATTGGTTTGAATATATTTTTAATTTTAACATTTTCAATATCATAAATGTTGTCTATTAAAAATAAGTGTGTTGATACTTGTTATAATGAGTAGCTTTCAGTTACAAGTTACATGTGTTAAATTGTTTTCATTTATAGTTGTCTTTTTTATATATAAATTGTTAACTGATTTATTGTATTATAAATGTAATATTGCCATTTAAATTTTAGATGGTATTATGGAACAATTACAAAGTTAACTTACGGTATATTTGTATTATTGTATTTAATATTTAATAATTTTAATAATTATATGTCACACGCAATGATGACATCACAAGTTTTTGTTATAAGAGTCTTATAGCAATATTGGTTGTGATGATGAGGAGGATGAGGAGGAGGTGGACAGTGATGATGATATGGAATATACTGAGGATGCTATTGACAATATGATTTTAGAATTTTCAAGAGATTAATATAAACATGGATCCAAAATAGTGTCTTTTTGTTTGTTTACTTGCATTCTGGTCTTCCCTATGCATAATTGACATGTCCACATAATATTTGGTACATCATCATGTTTTGAGTTTTGGTGGTTTGAATTAATGGTCATTAATGTAGTTTTCAAATTCAGGCCTGTAGAATTGATGGTGGGCCTGTAAATATTTGAACTGACAGGCCCACCGGGCCTGTAAGGTAAAAAGTTAAGCGTGAAGACTACTAATATCTTGTATTTATCGTTACACGAGTGGAGACATTAACGTACATGTTTGCTATTATTTGACTTCAATATCAAACAGCTAGTGTTACCTTATTTCTTGTCTATCAAAAAAAATTTACACAAACTATTGTGTCCGATAATGTGATTCACAAGTGTTGTCAAATTTACGAACATGTTAGATCGGGACAGCAACAAATATAGAAAAATGATAGCTGCAGAACCGTAGCTCTTATAGTTTTCTCTTTTTTGCAAATCGTAGCTCTTTCTTCTGGTCCTTTCCTTTTTTGTGAACCGTAAGTGGCATAACTCTTCCGGTCTTTTAATTATTTTTTTATTTGTAACCATATGCATCTAGGTACATGTAAAAAAAAAAAGAAGACAACTACGGTTCCACAGCTAAAACAAATGATAGACATTGATGTTAATTACATGTATGATACTTGCTGATGATCTCTATTATTCAGAAAGGACATGGGAGGCTGAGTAGTCAACGCTGTTGACATGAGTTCACATCCTGCTTAATAGTCCGAGATTCCTCTGCCGTCCGACTTGCTGGAGCCATGGGACGTCAGAGCGCTCTCCATAAGGAAAACAGCGGATTTGCCGTTCCAACTCTGGGTCGGTACATTTCCACGTTTCGTGGCTATCGCATTTTTTTTTCTCTCCGAAACCATTATATAAATCGCTTCACCAATCATTTTTCTATTCATTCATAACCATCTTACCCTCGAAAAGTGGTGTTACACTCGATTACAGCATGATCTTCCCTTAGACCCTATTATTTCGCCATATCACTTTCATTTTCAAACATTTGTCACGTGACTTCGAGAAAACTACAATTACCGCAATGTATCATGGGAGATGATTTGCATATATGATCTTACCATGTCCAAAATGAGAGGGGGAGAAACGCAACACATGCTCTTTCCGAAGCCTGTGGGTAACACTGCCAATGAATCTTTTCTTTCCAACACACTGTATTATTTCCTTCTACTCTGATTTGAACTGTTTGTCCTGCACTGGCTGCAGAATACGCTTTATATCGTCTTCCATGTGATTTTTATGTTGTTTAAGCATGCAAATAATTTGGCACGCTGCATTAAGTAGCTCCCATCATGCAATGCATTGCTGTCATCATTCAGTTAGTATTGCGAGATCACGTTTGTAGGTTCGAAAATGAAAGTGATATGGCGAAATAATAGGGTCTAAGGGAAGATCGTGCTGTAATTGAGTGTAACACCACTTTCTGAGGGCAAGATGGTTATGAATGAATAGAAAAATGATTGGTGAAGCGATTTATATAAGGGCTTCGGATAGAAAATAAAATCCAATACTGCGACAGCCACGAAACGTGGAAATGTGCCAACCCAGATTTGGAGCAGCAAATCCGCTGTTTTCCTTATAGAGCGCTCTGACGTCCCACGGCTCCAGCAAGTCGAACAGCAGAGGAATCTCGGACTACCCGCTTAACTGCTAAGGTTCCAGACACATGGTCAGGGGTTTTAATTTTAAATCAGTTTGGTGTTACTGTCCAGGTTTTCTTCCTGTATCAAGTCTGGTGGTCACAGCATAGTTGAAAGATTGCTGAAAGTGATAATAGACAACAACCCAATCATCTTGTTCATTCTACTTTTCGCCTCTTTACAATTTATCATCACAGACACAGGACACAGTCACAGTGAAACTCGGGACAGAATTAGAAATATCTGACATGTGTATGATGTGAGGTTACTCTGTAGATAATAAATTTTTACAGAAGCTAACCCTTTTCTTTCGAAAGAACTATTTCTGTCTGGGGTTTCAATGTTTCCTTCCAAGTTTCCAAAGTCAATTTTAGTATCTGTCATGTCTTGTTCCGAGTCCGAAATAAATTTAGATTATAGCATGACGTGTCAAAAGATTTTTGACATTCTAGGTATGGTCATATATAAATAATTTAAATTATTATTTTTTATGAACCCACAACACTCGTGGGTATTCCAATCATGTTATGTAGATATGTAAACAGTGGTATAAATAAAAAACAAAAAAATAAAGATAAATTCATCAATACACAAAAAAAAATGCATCAACATATTTCAAACCTAGAACTACAAAAATTACCCACTTATGATGACGTACTATACACTTCCGGTCAAGTTTTTTTTAATATTTGACCTTTGACCTATGAAGAAGTGAATCACTCTCTGTTTATCTCTGTCATTTCTACAAATAGCGGTTTAAAAATGAGGTCAAAATTAAAAATATAGTGTAGGATAATTCAGTAAAAAGTTATTATTGCCATCTGCTTACTCTTCCAAAGTTAAGAAAGGTAAGATTAAGAGTAAGAGTTGATGACAAAACGGTAAAATTTTTAGGGCGCATTATATAATGGCAATGGTCAACAGCACAAAGAAAGAATAAGAATTATGTTAAATTTACACATAGTGATCTCGTAAATATAGAGGTGTTTTAACAAATTGAAAAGTTAAAATTTCACTTGTAGATAGAGCCTAAGAGGTATAGATGAATTCAAGTCACTTCGGCATCTGGTCATTTCAGCACCTAGTCAAATCGACACCTAAGGTAGTAGTCATTTCGACCCCTAGTTCAATCGGCACCTGGTCAATTTGGCACCTATGCATAATTAATGTTTTTCTTATTTGTACATTTGAAGATCATCATTTTATTGACATTTTTGTGTTTAATATCTATGTGAATGAATGAATATTTGCGATAGTCAAAAATAATTAAATTATACCACGATTATGACACTTTTATAATCACAAATCACACCTACATGTAAATGTATCATTAGTTCCTTATTTAGTTAAGCAATAATTGAATCCATAAAATTAAGCAAATTACGTTAATTGATTTGTTTAAATAATTTATTTTAATTATTTATTCGAAATAAATTATCCTTAAAAGTATATTTTTTGCCAATACAAAATCACTTGAAAATAAAATATTTATATTTTGGTGTAAAATAATATTAATAAAAACAAACTCTTACCAGTATTGCATAGGATGCTGCCATCTGCTCACATTGAATTTCGCAGTGCCTCAAGATTGTCAAGGACGGACCTAGTTTGCACACTGTAATGTATGCAGCTGTCGTCTGATATTTTGCAAGTTTATCTAACCCAACTTTTTTTTTTATATTTATATGAATATTTTATTATTATTATATTTTTTTAATACTGATACCGAATTGACCAAGCGTAAGGTGCCGATAAGACTGGGTCTCGATTAGAGTAGGTGCCGATTTAACTATTTACACTGTACATACAGTACGCACAGCGCGTTTTAGCAAGAAATCACTGGTCCGACGTCGGTGAAATCAAGAAAATGTCGGCGAAATTAAAAAAAAGTCGGTGTTGACACCGCGAAATGCCCAAGAGAAATCGAACACGGTGTTGTCGGTGATTTACTATAAAACGCCGCCAAAACACCGACATTTTTTTTTATATAATTTTTAATTCATTTTTTTATTATATTTACATCATGCATGTATTTATTACTATTTAAGTCATAGAAAGAGAAATGAGAATAAAAAGACATTATTTACATGTATAGGTGAAACAATTATTTAAAGTTTAAGAAATAAAAAAGTTAACCTACTAAGACATCCTGCACAAGGCACAGGATACCTGTCTTAGTCCGCGTGAAACAATCATTTAAAGGGATATTGTCTACCACAATCGTAATTTTTTCATACCCAAAATTATTATTGTCGTTTTCCGTACTGACCTTCATAAAATGAAGATTAAACACCGAATAATTGGCGAATACGCTACCAAACGTTGTTTTTTCGATTTAAAAAAGCTGACCATCGTTACTGGAAGCTAATCATTTATGCACTGACCTGAGCGAGGCCAAATCTATTTTTATTCCAGTAGCCCGGATGCTGCAGCATGGATGTTAAAATTCGTGTTTGTTTACCTCTCAAATACGGCCGTTTTATGCTATTCATTGACAATAATTTGCTGTTGCCAGGTGCATCATAAATTCATAAAATATGAAAAACGATTGAGAAAAGAAGGACGCGTAGCACTTCCTTGAGTTCGTTCCAACCGTCCAACTGATCCCCTACATATATCCTGCATTTGTTCCATTTGGAAGATACTTCACTTCTATTCATCTTTCTCTCTGAATCCGTCAAAGTCCGCTTTCTTCCACGGTTGACACTTTCTCTTTTGCCCAAGAACCACATGTTGTTTATTGTTTCTAAACAGTGCGCATGCTCAAGACGGGTTCACATAGAAGGTCATATGAATAGATTTGAATTCTTGTTATCCTGGACAATAATTCCGATAATGATAGTTTTGGGTCTTTTTTGTCAAAAAATCGTATCTTTTGCAGCATAACTCGGTGTTAATCTTCATTTTATGAAGGTCAGTACAGAAAACGACAATAATTTTGGGTATGAAAAAATTACGATTGTGGTAGACAATATCCCTTTAACCCTTTCAGTGCCAGATTCAAAATTATAACGTTTGCAACGTTGCCGAATTAGACCACGTCATAAGACGTCTCAACGCCAAATAAATTAAATCGTTCTGACGTCGCGCAATTCATACTCTTCGATTTTCGGTTTTCACCAAGTGCATGTACTCACCTGAATAATATTTGCGCTATACTTAAACGATCTACGATTACTATAGAATGTAGAGGAAGTATTAGGGTAAGTACAGTCCATGGACATAAGTATTCGTCACCTTCGATTTTTGACTATATATTTCATATAAAACCACATTTAAAAAAAAAAATATTTTAAAGCTATCTCTGGGCAGATTTTTATGAAATTTATTTCAAGACACGCAGATTTCTTTGAATTTTATTTGTTTATCTGATAGTAATTTTTGTCTGCATGGTTTTTGTTTTCTAGTGATTTAAACACAAATGTTGATTTTTCTGATTTTATTTTTGTTAAAATATATAGCAAATTTGACGTCAGAAAAAAAATGTCTTTAAATCATAAGAAAATAAAAGCAATCTAACGGAAAATCATGCTAAAATAAACAAATAATCTTTAAATATTTCTGAAACAGAATCTGGTGCAAAATCTGGTGCAAAATCCGTTTGGAAATGACTTCACAATAAAAAAAAAATTTAAATGTGGTTTTATATGAAATATATAGCGTAAAATCGAGGGTGACGAATACCTATGTCTATGGACTGTACATGTACATGTACATAAGCAGCTATTTTGAGATGAAATGGACTTTGAGTTATGCAATAAAATGTTGCTCGATCCGCTAAAGCAGAAAGTTCTAGTTGACGAAAACTTCATTTGAAATTTTAAAAGTTTTTTAATGAATTACTTTACAAAAAAATCGTAATGCTAATGATTGAGTCAGTTGCATGTACATAATTTAAATTGATAAAACATATTTTTAGCACATTGTGTATTTAAATGTCACACACATCCGTAGGGTACAGTTGAACCTTTTAACGTTGCCGTTAATACATGTACATGTAGCTCATTCTTCCTGTCCTACATGAAATTTGCGGAAACAATCACCAACGCATAGGCCAACGCCACAGGTAGAACACCAAGTACTTATTCTACTTTTCCTAAAAGTGTTGTTCCTGTCTGCACACACAGCACATTTCCGCCTCCTTCCCTCCGGAATGATGTCTATGTAGTGGTGTTGATTATGGTGTCCTACTGGTAAATGGATGATGGATGATTTTCGACCTCTACGCTTGTTGCCTTCCCGGAAGTTACCAATTAACCCGCTCACGATACCTTGTTGAAACTTGACATGACTGGTTTTCTTTTGTACAATAAATGTGTTTTTGTAGCAGATATATGCATTCACTGAAAGTATATACAAATGAATAACGTATTTGAATATTTATTGACATGAATCAACAAATACACTAAAAAATACAATCACGCAATTGTTACCTTTTATTTAGAATTAACAAATGGTAAACAATCCATTAACCAATAAATGTATGCGTGAATTTTCTAAGCGCAATCGTACAAATGAATGGAATTCGATACATCCCGTACGGTGGGGAAAACGGAAACCGAATGTGTTTTTGAGTTATAATTACATTATTTATGAACTGTAAAGTTCAATAATAAATAGGGGGCCCGGGTGGCTAAATGAGTTAGGTCGTTGGACCTAACAACTCATACAAGCCTATCACCAATACGGCGTGGGTTCGCGCACGGCTTTGTAAATTACAAAAAAAGGTGCACTCGACTCGCAGCCGCAAGTGATAAAGTTTGTCAGTTGCTTGCTCATGGTCGGTGGCTCTCTCCGGGTACTCCACCACTAAAACTGGTCGCCACGATATAGCTGAAATATTGCTGAAAGTGACGTTAAAGCACAAAAAATCTAAATCAAATCAACACCCGGCCATTCAAACTTAGGTGAATTGAACAGAAGTATGTAACAAACATGAAATTATGTACATGTACCTGATGCTGTGACAAGAAGATTAAAGAGGATTTTTCTCCATAATTTCACGCCTTTAAATTGAGGCTCAAACTTCAATAACAGCTGGTCACCAAGGTCAACCCCTCCCATAGTTTCATTGTAGGTATGCACTACGTTAGGAGCTGTCAATTCCATTCCTCTACTGTTGATTCTTCTGACAGTGCTTTAATAAATTGATATAAATAAAATTAAAAAAGATGTTGACGATTCAACCGGTCAACGCATTCGAATTTGAAACATTCCGAACTTTTCAACAAATTTCACATTAAATTGATCTTTATTAGTTCTTTGGATTTTGCCAGCCCACAGTTTTCATGATAACATTTTTTTCACCAAGAGTATGAGTCACTGTGCTTCATCAAAATAATGTCTAAATTTCACCCCGAGGTATGCACATTTTCAGCATTTAAAACGACGAAAGTTTTATTATTGCTGTTTTACATATTTCTAAGCCATGAAAATGAAAAAAGGAGGGATGCTGTGTCCTGTCCACAAGCACCTGTCCCATGTATTTGGTTTATTATGAATCCAGTGTTAAAATTAAACACACATTTTACAATGTCATACAAGTGTGAATGGGAAACAACTACATAGTCATGTTTTATATGTTTAAATGTCTCATTTTTAATGACATTGTCTTTTTTTTCTTTTCTTTGGTATACCTACCGACCATTGTCGCTTGTTGTTAGAAAAGTAACATGTTTTCTGTCGGAATAGAGGATAGCCATAAGGTCTTGTTGTGACTTCGCCAATACACCCCCTTTCGGTAGTCTTGTTGTCTTGAAATTCTGTGGAAGACCTTTCCTCTTAACTACAACAGTACCCGTTGCGTATGTTCCCCTATTCCTCAAATCTTGTAAAAGCTTTGGGGACGTAAACCAATTATTCATTGTGACATGGTGTTTTTTTCCAAAATGCGGTGCAACTAACTCCATAACTGCTTTATATCTAGGAAAAATTAAAGTTAAGGACATCGGTTAAAATGATTGAACAGTACGGTACGGTAAATAATCCTTTAAAATAATATATATATATATACTGTCTATATCCCCGTTTTTTTTTATTCTCGGGTCTGTTTGATTAGTTACCTTTAATGGTATTACATTGTCGCATTCTGCTTTATTACTACATTTTTGTTTCATGTCTTCATGTGAAAATTTTAGAGAAATAATGTAATAATAATGTTTATCATATTGTATATTGTATGTATATACCGAGAAAACAATACTAAATTGAAAAACGTGTGTCTGATCCTTTTGTTATTATTTAGACAATAAAATATGTTTAAATTAAAAAAATATATATCTACATGTGTATAGCTACATCGTTGTAGCATAAAAAAGAAAAAAATATGCAAAATACGTATAGACCATACATTTAAAATATTAAAAAGATGAGATGAAATCTCTCTGTCGTGAACTTTATATTTGTTCCTCCTCTGCATGTTTTCGTTCAAAAAGTTTTGAAAGAAATCAATGCAATTGTGAAATTTTAATATTTTTATGAACTGTCGACCTTGGACGGATTTCGTAATATCATTTTAAGGATTGATCGCAACTTTTGTTTTCAGCTCATGAAGAAATAATTTAAATCACGTTGTACGCATCGCAAACATATAATTTCGACAATAATATGTGATATACATGTACTATAGGAGTAGTATATATGATCCTTGTTGTAACAATAAAAACATGTTTGCCTAAAAACTATTGAAAGACTTATCCGGACAAGATTGTGAGTGACTGCTTTGAAATAACATTTTTCAATTACCCTTGTCCGTGAGGATGACGTGCAGTATTTCTCCTTCCTTTGTACACTGATACTTGGTGAGTGTAGCCAGTTCTGGATTCTGCCAAAACAAACAATTTGGCACCCCATCTATGAGCTTTTTTATTCGATATATACTGCTTTAAAAAATGGCGCCCTTTGAATCCTACAATTCTCTCATCAACCACAATGTTCCTTGAAAGTCTGTATAAAAAATGTAGCATTCATTAGAACTGATAGAAATTCATAACTTGTAAGTACATGTATAGAGGTGCTAAGAATGAACTCAAAATATATTGCAAAATAATGATAACCTGTAATACACTCCACTGCATTAGACTGTGTTTGAAACCTTCAGATGACCACTGGACTACTCTATTTATTGTAGTTTTGGAGACAGGATTTTATCTCTGGTAATAACATCTCTTATTTACATCCAGCTAGACTATATCATTGTAATTGACTACTGTTACAGTAGTGTTTGTGGGAAAAACATTAATAAATTTCTTGAAACTATAAAGTTGATAAAAACAAACAAGATTTTCCAAATTTACACGGATAAAAGAATGAAAGATGGATTCAAATTTTAAAAAAATCCAATAAATATGATAAAGCACCATCTATTACAGTGCGGTTTTGGGCTTCATGATAGTTGTAACTGCTAGCAAACCATAATATTCGATTTATTATTTTAAATTTAGTGTTTGAATGCTCATGAATGTATGTTCTCTTTTTCTGTAAGTATCTAACCTATAATTTTTCTCAAATACTTCATTGAAGAAATCAACAACCGGGGATATTTTATGTAGAGGATCATATCCTGCTTGTCCTCTTGGGATAGCTGTTTCATTGTCACTGCAATGAAGGTATCTTAATATGGACTGGAACCTATTTCTAGGCATAACATCTCGAAAGTGTTCTGTCTCTGTGATCCCTGATGTTTCCCAGTATGACTCAATGGACGGCTTCTTAACTATACCCATAGCCATAACTAAGCCAAGAAAAGCTCTCATTTCGTGATGATTCACGGGTTTCCACTGTGTCGATCTTGCATGTGTTGATCGGTTCTCTCTGTTCTGACACTGGTTTGCATACCTGTTGATTTGTATACTGGAACAGAGACATAAATGCAGAAGGCGAGGGCTCCACAGTGTGTCAAACGCGCAATACGCCTTTATGAAAATGTTTGATCATTTCACGTAGGTTAAATAACTAAAACCATGAAACAATTACATTTATTATATGCAAGGACGGATCCAGCGGTGTGTAAGGGAAAATGAAAAAAGGGGGTCCGGACCCTTCTAGCCGGAATTTTAAAAATATATACAAAATGTATATAAAAAGAATTGGACCCCTAGAATTTCTATGTTGACAATGGTCTGGACCCCCTGGAAAAAATTTCTGGATCCGCCCATGATATGATATATAATTTATAGTCTAAGCCATCCTTAATTATACTTAATTATCCTTGATTATACTCAGAGTGTGATATTTCGTTGTGAATATGTATGCATTGTTTGAAATTGTATTTGCTGTATTTGATTATTATTGTTTGCTTATTGTTGCTAACTGTGTTACCCTCTTGAAGTAATATGTTATATGAATCAATTTCAGTATGTCGTTAAACATGATACTTTTAAGCTTCAGTGAAAATGTATTTCCACTCGCCATTGATGTATAGGCACCTAGAAGATTTTCTTGTAATATTAAAGAGATTAAATATTGCATTATAGTACCAGGAGACAGAACATCTACATGAACAACCAAATTTAGTGGCAATGACTAGATGCTTTAAATACATGTGGGAAAAGGAAATCGTCGATGTTGTTTTCGGCGTATTTTTCGGGTTTATATTAGGCTTTAAATACAGTGATTTTTATAATCTTGCTTGCATATTATATTTGATAGTGCTTACCAGTTTGTTTCGTCAACCAAACGATCTATCAAGTCTTCATCTTCGGTTGATAGAAATTTTTCAAAATATTCTACGGGCGTATAATTTGGTTCGAATCCCGTGGGTCCAGTGCTTTCCGTGAAACCTTCCACGTTCAACTGGAAAGTTTCTCTGTCTATGACAGAAAACCATGGATTGACATTCCTTCCATGAGCAGGCTGTGTGTCTTCTTCAGCATCAATATCAGATTCGTCCGTCTCGACATCTGATATTATTTCAGTAAAGTCCGACAACTGATCGGAAACATCAGAAAGTTCACTTGAACTTTCGTCCATTTTCTTTGATCTCTTATGTACTTTTGACGTCACTTTTTAAATGACGTCGTTATATTTAAGACGTAAGACGTCATACATTGTAGAAAAACAACAACACAGTAATAAAAAATGTATACAAAGGTATAATTTTATTGATTGTGCCGAAACCCGTGAACAGCTAAAAAAAATCAATTAAACGACAAATATGTCGTCTGGCAGTCAACCCCCAAACGACAAATATGTCGCTTTGGCAGTCAACCCCCAAACGACAAATATGTCGCTCTGGCACTGAAAGGGTTAAAGGCACGGGATACCTGTCGTAGTCCGCGTGAAACAATTATTTAAAGTTAAAATATTTTTATTTATTATTGATGAAACGTATATACACATAAATTTATTCAAAACCAAAGCACAAAACAATGGTCGTTTGTCCGTCAGTCGAAACACTTTTTGCTTTGTTAACGTTTCTTATGAGCTGACAATAACGGGGTTTGGATGAAACAAATCCAGCAGCGTCGATGGCTTTTCTTACAGTTGTCAGGCCGGAATTAACATTCTTCTCTTTAAGAACACGTTGAACGTTCTCCTAGGACAGTATGAATGGTTTCTATATCTTCTTCACCTATGTTGTTGAATGAAGGTGATTTTGTGGATACGGTGGTGACTGGACTCGGGTTTCCTATACGATGCTCGTCAATGACGTATCTGATGTTACTATACGTATAGTCCCCTTTTTCTTTAGCCATTATTCTTCTAATAGATGAATGTTTCCAGCCCTCCTCGTACAAACGTACAATGTTGTACCTTAGGCATTCTGAAGACTGAATGATTGTTTGACAAATCCCCTTCCATTTTTAAATACGATATGTGATTGACGGATTTTGACAGGGGTGCCTTTCCAAATACATGTACCTATTTTATTACCATATTTATTTTGTCATAAAATTTAGACATTTAAGTCAGTGTACAGCAGATATGACGGAGAGACAATATTGTATAGAGACTAAGATAATTGCAATAATTCAGATTATTTATTTAAAGTTTTTTTTGATAGACCGCAATTCCCGCATAATTTATTTTCTCCATCCCTTTTTTGTGCTTAAGTATCTCGAGTATATACAAAACATCGGAAGCTCGCATACAAACTATACAAATCACGCAGTTTGTAGCATTTTTTTTTTACAAATCTAAGCTGTCGTATATTGGAAAAGAAGGTTCATCAATGTCTCAAAATTGTTTTTACAATTCACGTTTGTACTAACACAAATAATCATATCGCAAAATTGAAGATTATATCTTTTTATGTTCGCAACAGTCAATCAAATACAATGTGCATAATTTGGGTACCGTAATCTGACGTTGCATTAAACATGCAACGTCAGATTACGGTACTCACTGAAATTGAAATATACAGTACCAACGAAATAGTAAAAAAATAAAACTAAACAAAAAAAAAAAAAAGAACACACAGTGCCTGAAATGGACGGTCGCCCAGTCGCCAAATGCGACTAATATCTTATTCGGGCGACCAAAAGCTGCTCCAAATTAGGTAGTCACTGGCCCAACACAAAACGTTTGGGCGATTGCCTATTAGACCGTTAAAAATTGTTGTTTTTCCGAAACCCGACATAAACTGTAACGGTAGATAACTCTTCTGTTCTAGTCGAAAACAGTTTGTTACGAGCACAGCGATTGGTCCAAATACATGTTTGTACCCAATGAATGCACAGCTAATGTAATTTACTGTTCTCCCCAATTATGTATTTTTATCGAGCCAATCAATACACGTTCTTCTTCTTCTTTACATTTCTGGCCGTCCTTCACTACTGAAGATTATTGGCCGAGCGCCGTATTGAATTTAGTTAATACATAAGTTAACATATGTACAATAAACAATGAATCAAAGGTTAAAACTATATACATTTGATAACTACTATGAATATGAGTGATTATGGTGTGAAAATTGGAATCAAGGCAGATACTGGGATCATGCTCTTGAAACCGTCAACTGTGTCTGCAGTGGTAAATGTTGTAGGCAGTTGATTCCAAAATGTGATAGACCTGGGGAAGTACGAGTATTTGTAGCAGTCTTTTGATGTCTGTATGTGCCTGAATGAATTTGGATTTGTGTGTCTGGTTCTGGTGTCAACTGGAATTAATAGGTTTGAATATGGTATGGCAACTAAGTGGTGTATGACTTTGTAAAAGAATATGAGTCTGTACCTTATGCGGCGCACCTCAAGTGGGGCCCAATTTAAGTCAAACATCATATCTGTTACAGAGCTTGTATTGTGGTACCTGTTACTGACATAGCGGGCTGCTCTCCGTTGAATTTTTTCAATTTGAAGTTTTTGCTGTTGTGTGTGTGGGTCCCAAATGGTGTTACAATATTCCAATTTCGGTCGGACTAAAGCTTTGAATGCATGTTCTTTGATGGCTGGTGAATGTACTTTTAAATTTCTTTTAATGAATCCTAGTGACTGATTAGCTTTAGCTGTTATGGTGTTGATATGTTTGTCCCACTTTAAGTTATTCTGAATGGTAATGCCTACACGTTTTCATGTAATACACAAGTATTCACTAAATATTAGAAAAGAAACGTGTTTTTTTTGTTTCTTTATGATTTAATTATTAAAATTGTTAAAAATCACGGACGAAGTGGAAAGTTGTGAACAATAAAGAGAATTCTGTCAACTTATAATGTTTGCGATCTGGTATCCACGACCACGGTTCGGAAATTTATTCATTCAATCTGCTGCAAAATGTACATCATACAACATGTACGAATTTCATTTTACAGAAATCGAAAACCTTTTTGTGTCAATCCTTAGGTAATCATTGAAAAACTTTTCCCCAACAACGGAGAGAAAATCGTTGACAGTAATGTCAAACTACGGAAGCGATCTGGCCTGTCACTTCTTTTAAACTTTTCATAGTTTATGTGTACACTGCTACATTTTAATGACAATTAGGAGTGGTTTTCTTTTTTGGAACCAGAACTTTTGTTTACAAATTAAAAAAAAAACAGGAAAAGTTAACTGTTGTTTAATATATAACAGAAAATGACAGCACCGTTTATTATTTCAACAAACTGGTGAGATACTTGTTTGGAATGAATAACCAACTGACGTTACCCCGAACTGAGAGGTTATTTTACTTTAAAATCACTTCTTCATAGTGGATTGAAACAAGTGATGTCACTCTGGGGAGTGCAAGAGCGGTCCTTGTAGTGGCATTAGTCTACTCTTTTCCGGATGTCTTTAATGTGATCATGGCATTGATCTCCCCTTACACAAACCAGCCTTCTATTGTCCCCATCCGATGGACTAACATCGTTTCTTAAGACCACCCTAGCCAATGGCGTCAAGGTTGTCAAAAAGGTTATAACAAGTAAATTCAGGTTTCATTAGATAGATGTAAATAAGCCCCATTAAATCGTTATCCCACACACTTGATTAGTTCAACTAAAATGGGCAGTCCAAAAAATCATTGCATAATCTTCAACATGATGAAGGAGGCAATTACATGGCAGAAACAGAAACAGAAACAATATATGCATTGGGGTGTTTTCGCAAATTCAGCTGCACACCTGTAGCTACCAAAGTTTACCTTGAAGACCCCCCACCCCCCAACCCCAACCCTCGTGAGACTAGTGAAAGAATTAATTTTAATGTTATTAATAAAAATTAATTAATCTGAACTGTTTATATATTGATATCTGGTGTCTTTTTTTTCAAAAAAAAATGTCACAAAATGATTGAGTCACCATTCTGCCATCTGGACCAGTGACTCTAATTTTTTACTGGCCCAAAATTTTTTTTTCGGGCCAGCCAAAGGCTAGCCTTCATTTCAGGCACTGACACATGAAGTGCAGCTACATGTACGTGTATACACGTATGATTTTCGCCGCGGTGTTGTCACCGACAATTAAAATATTTCACCGACATTTAGGCCCTGATTTATATATTTTCGCAGTGAAAGTTTCACCGTGATTTCACCGACATTTTACGGAGATTTTATGACATATCACCGCCATTTCACCGCAAAAAAACACCGATCAAGGTGATTTCGTGCTAAAAAGCGCTGTGCATACTGTAGGTGCCAAATGACCAGGTGCCGATTTGACATGATACAGTATACATTGCAGACATTGTATAACTGTGGAATATGGTCACACAAAAAGTAAAGAAAAACATAATGGGCATGGTTTTGCAGATAATGTATTGAGTAAATTCATGTACATTGTAATTGTAACAGTAGAGAATATTTTATCTCAGGGAAAAATATAATGTCTCCAGTGAGATTGGAACCTGAGACCTCTCTCATTGTAAGCCACTGATCTACCAACTGGGCTAAATGAGATCTCCACTACGCAGTTGGCAGAGATATGGCTATGAACCTACTATGGTTCCTATAACCTTAGTTAGAGGAGCGTACATGTACCTGTTAAGTTATATTGGGTCAAACTGAAGTACATCTTGAAGATTACTGGTAATTTTTTTCAACTTAATTCCCACAACTCTATTAACAAATATACAATTTTGGATATAGTGCAGATACATTTGTACATTGATAGGGACAAGTGCCTATTAGTGATTATCAATGACTCGGCAAATCATTAACAATACATTTTTTGTTAGTCTGTTTGACTTCTATAAATCTCCAGAAAAAATTCTTAAAAATCAAAAAAAAAATTCTAGATGTAAATGTACAAAAAAAATTGTATGTTAATATATGGTATATACAAACTAACTATCTATGCTCATTCCAAGCATTTTTTTTACACTTCAAAAAAATAGCATTAGCATAGTTATCAAATGGGCAATTTTTGCAATAATTGTCCAAAAATTTTGAAATTTAATGTATCAACATTCAGTTCTGACATCAAGAAAAAATTGTTGATTTGAAAAATTGATTTTTAAGAATTTATTTCTGGAGATTTATAGAAGTCAAACAGACTATTAGTCAAATTGTCACACAGATTTTCACATTAATTTATTTTTCTTTTAACAGGATCATTATTTGTCTGCATAATGGCAGAAAGTGACACAGCCGGCCAGACAATGGTAGAGAGTGACACAGCCGGCCAGACAATGGTAGAGAGTGACACAGCCGGCCAGACAATGGTAGAGAGTGACACAGCCGGCCAGACAATGGTAGAGAGTGACACAGCCGGCCAGACAATGGTAGAGAGTGACACAGGTGGCCAGACAATGGTAGAGAGTGACACAGCCGGCCAGACAATGGTAGAGAGTGACACAGCTGGCCAGACAATGGTAGAGAGTGACACAGCCGGCCAGACAATGGTAGAGAGTGACACAGCCGGCCAGACAATGGTAGAGAGTGACACAGCTGGCCAGACAATGGTAGATGCCATATATCAAAAGTATGATGATGTAGAGACTGTGATCCACATACACATCCCAGCATCAGCTCCTGGCAAAAAAGGTTCAGTTCTTTTATAGACTCTCCTACTTTTATGGAATCAGTAATGAATTTATATAGGTTAACAAATTATAATAGATACAATTAGGCAATTTTTCAGTTGGTTAAAACATGTATCTATTATATAATGGTTAACATGTTCGCTTCGAGTGAGGTAGATCATGGGTTCGATTTTTATAATATATTTTATTACCACAGTAAAATTTCTGCATGAGAATCCCAGCCAATTTTCTTTAGCGACAAAAATTAACAACTTGAAAATATTTTTGACATTTTGATGATATGAGAAACAGATTCTTTTTCAGCTACTGTACCTGTGGATTGCACTATTTCTCTACTCTCAATGGTTAATTTTGGAATTTTAATACTCTTACTGAAGCTTCAGATTTAAAATTTTAAAATTAGCTATATTGAATGGAGAAATTTTGTAGCCCACAGGTAGCAGAAGGAAAATCTATATTTATCAAGCACTGTATTTTACATGACTTATAAAAATATGTTTTCAGATTCTGGTCACATTTCAATTCCTCCTATACTGGCTTTACATGATAGTAAAATTACAAGTCCTGGAGACTTAGAAAAAATAGAGTTATTATGTAAACAGGTTCATGAACTGGACCTTACCAAGAACAGCATTACAGATTGGGAACAGGTAACCAAACTAAATGTATATTGTATATCTATAGCAACCATGTTAAACGATCAAGTAAAGCCTATACAATAATAGTGAATTTTAAGATTCAAATGTTCCTGTTTAGGCCCTTTGGTTTTATTGCTCCAAAACTTTAAATTATTTGGCTTTCCAATCTTTCGATTTTGAGCGTTCCTGATGAAGGTTATTCCAGAAACGCGTTGTGCACAGTAAATTTGATATCTACCTTTTTAGCTCACCTGGCCAAAGGCCAGGTGAGCTATTGCCATCAGGTGCCGTCCGTCGTTGTCTGTCGTTAGCTTTTCACATTTTAATCTTCTCCTCAGAACCCACTGGGCCATTTGCAACCAAACTTTGGTGGAATGGTCCTTGGGTGGCCCCCTTCCAAAATTGTGTCCAGTGATTCCGACTTCCAACCAAGATGGCCACCAAGCTAAAAATAGAAAAAAGGGAGGATTAAATTAAAAAAAAATCTTCTGCTCTGAAACTACTGAGCCAATCTCAACCAAAATTTGCTGAAATGATCCTTGGGTGGTCCCCTTCCAAAAAAATGTCCGGCATTTCAGACCTCCGACCAAGATGGCCTCCACAGCCGAACTTAATTTAACATAGGACCCTATGGGAAATTCCCATAAAAATCTTCTTGTCTGAAACCATTTGCTCAATAAGAACTAAATTTTGATGAAATAGTCATTGGATGGTTCTCTTCCAAAAAATGTCAGGTGGTTTGGCCCTCCGACCAAGATGGCCACCACAGCCAAACTTAATTTAACATAGGACCCTATGAGAAATTCCCATAACAATCTTCTTGTCTGAAACCATTTGCTCGATAAGAACTAAATTTTGATGAAATAGTCATTGGATGGTTCTCTTCCAAAAATGTGTCCGGCGGTTCGTCCCTTCGACCAAGGTGGCCCCCACAGCCGAACTTAGCTTAACATAGGACCCTATGGGAAATTCACATAAAAATCTTTTCCTCAGAAATCACTGGGCCAATTGCAACCAAACTTTGGTGGAATGGTCCTTGGATGGCCCCCTTCCAAAATTGTGTCCGATGATCCCGACTTCCAACCAAGATGGCTGCCAAGCTAAAAATTGAAAAAAGGGGGGATGAAATTAAAAAAAAATCTTCTCCTCTGAAACTACTGAGCCAATCTCAACCAAATTTTGCTGAAAAGATCCTTGGGTGGTCCCCTTTCAAAATTGTGTTCGGCATTTCAGACCTCCGACCATGATGGCTGCCACAGCCGAACTTAATTTAACATAGGACCCTATGGGAAATTCCCATAAAAATCTTCTTGTCTGAAACCATTTGCTCAATAAGAACTAAATTTTGATGAAATAGTCATTGGATGGTTCTCTTCCAAAAAATGTCAGGTGGTTTGGCCCTCCGACCAAGATGGCCACCACAGCCAAACTTAATTTAACATAGGACCCTATGAGAAATTCCCATAACAATCTTCTTGTCTGAAACCATTTGCTCGATAAGAACTAAATTTTGATGAAATAGTCATTGGATGGTTCTCTTCCAAAAATGTGTCCGGCGGTTCGTCCCTTCGACCAAGGTGGCCCCCACAGCCGAACTTAGCTTAACATAGGACCCTATGGGAAATTCACATAAAAATCTTTTCCTCAGAAATCACTGGGCCAATTGCAACCAAACTTTGGTGGAATGGTCCTTGGATGGCCCCCTTCCAAAATTGTGTCCGATGATCCCGACTTCCAACCAAGATGGCTGCCAAGCTAAAAATTGAAAAAAGGGGGGATGAAATTAAAAAAAAATCTTCTCCTCTGAAACTACTGAGCCAATCTCAACCAAATTTTGCTGAAAAGATCCTTGGGTGGTCCCCTTTCAAAATTGTGTTCGGCATTTCAGACCTCCGACCATGATGGCTGCCACAGCCGAACTTAATTTAACATAGGACCCTATGGGAAATTCCCATAAAAATCTTCTTGTCTGAAACCATTTGCTCAATAAGAACTAAATTTTGATGAAATAGTCATTGGATGGTTCTCTTCCAAAAATGTGTCCGGCGGTTCAGCCCTTCGACCAAGATGGCCCCCACAGCTGAACTTAGCTTAACATAGGACCCTATGGGAAATTCCCATAAAAATATTCTTGTCTGGAAACAGTTGCTCAATTGGAACCAAACTTTGATAAAATAGTCATTGGATGGTCCTCTTCCAAAATTGTGTCTAGTGGTCCCGTCCTCTGACCAAGATGGCTGCACAGCTGAACTTAGTTTAACATAGGACCCTATGGGAAATTCACATAAAAACCATCTTGTCTGGAACCAGTAGCTCAATTAGAACCAAACTTTGATGGAATAGTCATTGGATGGTCCTCTTCCAAAATTGTGTTTGGCAGTCACGCTCTCCCACCAAGATGGCCACCACAATGCAGCTTTGATCCAGGTGAGCGATTACAGGCTCCTGGGAGCCTCTGGTTTATTACCAATTAATGGTCAGGGGTATTTAGCCCCTTGTGATCAAAACTTTAATATAAAGGGCCAAATTCTGCCAAAAAAAACTTATTAACAGACTGTAAGTACCAATTTTAGCTTCTATTTTTTGTATGCTAATTTTTATGATTTCTGTGGGAAATCCTGACATTGGTTCAATCATTCTTAAATTACAAATGTCCCTGTAATACAGAAACTTAATAACCATTGAATAATAATATTTTAAAAATCATAAATTTAACAGCTCTTGTTTTATAGATCGAATGACATAAATTTTGTTTCTCAATGATACCACTTTCATTCTTAGACTTAGAAAAGTTTAGGATAATTCATAATAGTAAAAATGATATTTCAAAATCTTCATAGTTTTGTATCAATTATTTTTATTGCAGACATTACAATTGACGAATTTATTTTCCACAGGTGATTAAAATAATAGACAGAATACCTAGACTAAAATTCTTAAATTTGACCACCAACCAGATAGACAACAGATCATCATGGCAGTGTGAGAAACAATTTAAAAATATCACCAGCCTCATTTTGAATAATACTGGTGTATTATGGGATTGCTTGGTCAAACTTCTGCATGTCTTTCCCAGGTTTGTGTAGCATGTATATATGTATTCTTGGTTTTGCAACATATATAAAAAAATATTAGAACTGTATGAAACTTATTTACTTAATGCATTAAACAGATACACATTTCTTGATGTCACTGTATTCTGGTGAAGGAAAAAACTTAATAAAGTGCTTACATTGTACAATTCTATTTTTTTGCTGTTTTTGTTTGTTTGCTTTCATTTAGTTTTAATTTGTAAAACAAAGACAAATAATAAGCTGGAACAATACTATTAAAAGGCAAAACAGTACAGGGACCATTGTGGTCATGATGGTATGGTAGTTGGATTGACAACTACCTACCGGTATGCAACCAGTGTCTATCACCACTAACGTTGTGAGTTCAAATTCCGTTCGGGCGAGCCTGACAAGGTTCACTCAATACAACATTATGTGATAAAGTTTGCCAGTGACATGGCAGGTTGGTGTTTTTCTCTACCACTATATAACTGAAATATCGTTGAAATGGGCATTAACACAATAAACCAAACGTAAACAGTACAAGTGATGGTAGTTATTTCTATAGAAAGTTGTTGTGGTCAAATTCTTAGTACTTAATTCCTAATATTAATTCTTTATTTGCCATTCCTAATATATTCATTTATATTATTAAATTTTGGATTCTTAATTCCTCCTTCAATTCCCAGGGTTGGAACTTGCCGTCTAAATAACCATAGTCGGTCACGGGAGCTTATAACATTTTTGTACGATGTTGCTGATCTATAACTTGAAACAGTAACTAAGTTTTTTCCACGTACTATGTTTGATGGACTTTCTTGGAAGTTCTAAGGCTAAAGACGGAATGGTCAATACACAAATTTAAGCACCGCCCACTGACCTTCTGTAATTTTCCGTCTGCATCGTTTCATAACTGCACATTATTTTAGAAGAAAATATAAATCATCATCTTTCTTGCAGTTGTGTTTAAATATGCTAAATCAAAATACACACACATATATATAGAGAGCCTGGTCAAATACGTCGTCTCAGTTATCGATTACAATATTTCTTTATTTCGGACAGCGTCAAGGTCAAATTATGCAATAATAGATTACACAATTCTACAGTCTGCTTCTATCGTTATTTTTAGGAATGGAATTTTCCACTGGCCAGTAAAGCGTATTAATCTTATTCTCTAGATTTCCATATATGGCTCTTTATCCAATCATAGTTCATCAAATAAATGCAACATCGTACAATGACATTGAGTGGTTGGGTAAATAATTTGTGAGTTTAAATATTTCCACATTAAAATGGACCCCCCTCAGACCTAGACTGTAAGCCTTTATATACCTTTCTAGTATTGAAGTAATGTTTTTCATGTCATCAGTATTTTATTTATGTTTTTTTGTTGTAGTGTAACAGAATTATATCTGAGTTTGAATGGATACAGTTCAGTTGATTTACCAACAGATTTCAGATATCAACCTCTGACAAAGTTACATATAAATAGCAATAAGATCAAAGATTGGTCATCAATGTGTCAACTTGGACAATGTTTCCCTAATCTGGAGAATTTAGTAGCAATGGAATCAGAATTAACCACTCTGATTAGTGATATAAATTTGAAGGAATCATTTCCTTGTCTTAAATCTTTTAACTTGTCTAAGACCAAGCTTTCTTCATGGGAAGATATAGAAGTTTTCAGGGAGTTTCCAGCATTGGTTGATGTTCGTATCAATGATGTGCCCTTTTTAAAGGTAAATGTCTTCTGTCCTTCTAATTTTGTCTTATATCATTACAGTATACATGGTTGTCAGAGTTATTAAATATATTATGGACATTTGTTCTGGAAACCGTCAAGGCTGTGGTCGTATGGTTGTTGGATTTACAACTACCTGTGCAATCAGTGCCTATCACCACTAAAGTTGTGAGTTCGAACCCAGCTAAGGCGAGGTGTACTCGATACAACATTATGTGATATAGTTTGTCAGTGACTTGGGGCAGGTCTGTGGTTTTCTCCAGGTACTCCGGTTTCCTCCATCAATAAAACTGACTGCCGCCATATAGCTGAAATATTGTTGAAAGTCAGGCATTAAACACCATAACCCCTAACCCATATTGCAGTATACATGGCTGTCAGAGTTATTAAATATATTATGGACATTTGTTCTTTGGATTCACAGTCAGATCTGCCATGCTTTATCAGGGCCCGGGTGGCTCAATGAGTTAGGTAGTTGGATTACCTAGCAACTCGTACAAGTCTATCACCAATACGGTGTGGGTTTGCGCCGGCTTTGTAAATGACAAAAACGGCTGCACTCGACTTGCAGCTGCAAGTGATAAAGTTTACCAGTTGCTTGCACATGGTTGGTGGTTCCCTCCGGGTACTCCGGCTTCTTCCACCACTAAAACTGGTCACCATGATATAGCTGAAATATTGCTGAAAGTGGTGTTAAAACACCAAAAATCAAATAAGAAAAAATCAAATCCATGCTTTATCCCTTGTGTATTAAGTGTTATAAGATACAGACCTATCAATTATGAAAAGAAAGAAAATAGTGATTGTCAACAATTTTACTAATATCAACAAAACAAACATCCATGTCTCACTTCAAATCATGGAACATAAAAAATACCATGACATGTGACAGGGATAACCCAGTTATTTATTTGTTCTATTCTGATAAAGATGATTTATTGTCAATTAGCTTTTTTAGGTTGTTACTCGTAAGGGAACGACCATTTAACTTGAAGGGGGTTTTTTTCTAAAAAAATATTCTGATTCCCAGTGTTGCTGAAAAAAATAATCTGATTCAGAGTTTTTGTCATATAATCGAATGTTAAATTTTGGAAAATAAATTTTCTAACTCTCGTGTTGTCCGAAAAAAAAATTCTGAACGAAACAAAAAACCATAACCCCCCCCCCCCCCCCCTTCAAGTTAAATGGTCGATCCCTAAGTAATAATATAAGTAAAAAAAATATTCTCCATTTTTTTGTTATTTGCTTACCATTGTATTTAAATTGATATTTTTCTCCATTTCTTAAACTACCTGGGTCAAAATTTTATATGTCAAAATGTCTTTTTCTCTTTTAGACATTTCCTGAGAAGGAAAGAAGACAGAAGATTGTTGCTAGGTTACCAAATATCACAAAATTAAATGGTAGTCCTATTTATGAACAAGAAAGAGAAGAGGCAGAGAGAGCTTATATACGACAGTTTCTGGATGAGGAAGTAAAACCCAAGAGGTTAGAATTCAATATACAAATATAAATATAATATTTACAGCCACAAGACCCTGAAGTATCCCTAGGGTATAAAAATATGGTCTGTTCTGTGTTCTCCGTTACAGGGTATACCTTGTCCGAGAGCACCACCCACTCATAGTACAGCATGAATCAAAGACACAAATCACAATATAGATATTATATTTGCTGCCACCAGACCCCTCAGGGATACCTAGGGAATAGAACTATGATCTGTATTCACTGCTACAGAGTACACCTTGTCTGAAAGCACCATCCATTTGTAGTGCAGCACGAATCAAAGACGCAAATCACAACAAATAATAATACACTCCTTGCACTTAAAAGACAACTAACAACATGTTAGGAGTGGTCATTGATGACTTGTTGTAAGAAAAAAAGTTTATGACCTTGTCCATTTTCTCTCCTTAACTTGTGACAGGCAGTCAAAACACAAGTCAAACCTGAGTGACCACCTCCATCAGACAATAACTTGTATTATATGATCTTACTTTTGAGTTCCTTTCACCATGCATTTCATATTAAATAAACCTGTGCAGGATAAATGTTTCTTATTCATGAATCAAAGATGGGCCAAAAAACATATGAAACATATTTTTAGAAATTTTGCTTTTATATTGCATTTAAATAGCCCCTATCATCTACTTTATTGGCACTGTTTCACAAAAGTTCCATGGATTTATAAATAGAGGATGTCTTATTGTGAAATAGTGCATCATTCTATAAATATTATTTTCATAGAGTAAAAAAGTATTGGATTCAAAAAAATTAATTAGGTTGACTAATACAATAGTAAGTCCCTCTCTTATCACCACGTCCACCAAAGACAACCCCTCTTGTCAGGCCAGATATCAATGTACCAAGATAGAACAATACTACTAAATTGTTCCCCTCAAAAGATGCCACCCCTCTTGTAAGGCATTATAGAAGGGATGGCCTTATAAAACATGACCACTGTACTGTCATATACTTAATCACTGTACTGCCATACACTTGATACTAATCTATCTCTAAAACAACTTTATTATTCATCTTTTTTGTTTGTTACAAATCATAAAAGATAATGCTTCATTCTAATGTAGTTGTTTAATATTCCTGGTTTGTGATTGGACAGTGCTATAATTTTCAAGGTATCAATTCCATGGTTGAAATATCATGAGAATTTTTGCCGATTACCGCTTATGTCATCTTGTCAATAGTGTGGCAATGCACATGATTACATTAGAATGGAGATAACTGTATTGTATTTGAAAATTTCACGGCATCGATTGTCGATTTAATGGTCGCAAATATTATCCGTTTACTGGCTCCGCTATTGCGTCACCAGTAAACTCAATTTGCGACCATCAAATCTCCAATTGATGCTGTGAAATTTTCAAATACAATACAGTTATCTCCTAAATCTTAAATGACCACAGTCACAGAGTTATAATAACACAATATTTCTGATTTCTTGTATCATGGGATATTGAGTCTTTCAATCTTGTTTAGCTCATGTGAGCCTCATCTGAAATTTTCCGAGAAAAAAAGAGCCCAGCACCATTTGTAAGTGATCTGTGATGACAAATCAGGCTTAGAATATTCTCTTCTGCTGATATATACTTAAATTCTAATGGTAATCCTTACCATTGTTTGGGTATAAATGTCAATATACATGTATTCTGAAGTCAAACATTCATTTGGAATTATAATTACTAGTACAATGTAATCTAAAGATAACAAATTGATTTGAAAATGGCTTCAACAGACATCTGAACTCAAGTTAAGCAAAATTCTGTATGGCCACTCTGCATATGAATCAAGATTGGAAAATTTTAGCTCAGTATTCCACTTCCAAGTGAATGAAGATTTTCAGAACAGATTTTCTACTTTTCATATTGGTAAGTCTGATTCTTACCTTATTAATTAATCATTGAAGATGTTATTAATGTTGATTCAGCAGAGTTAATTTGTGCTTACACTATAAAATGTTTCCTTCCAATAAGCTTCAGACATTTCCTGTCCACCTGTTTCAAACACAAATTTGACAATCTAAACACCTATCAAACTCCCTTGCAATAGTTGATGTACACATGAAACACGTTTGACGACATGTTTAGACTCAAATTTTTGTTTGAAACTGGTGCATAGGTAAAATGTTGAAGGAACAATTTGACCGTGTTAATGCACCTTTATGTTTGAGGTCACAAGTAGCTGTTTACGTCACTTTTAGAGTAATTTATGATGACATCCTTTTTTGTGAACGATTATTTTTAAGATCTTTAAGGTACAAT
Organism: Bathymodiolus septemdierum; assembly: GCA_963383655.1. Taxonomy (NCBI): domain Eukaryota; kingdom Metazoa; phylum Mollusca; class Bivalvia; order Mytilida; family Modiolidae; genus Bathymodiolus; species Bathymodiolus septemdierum. The sequence continues at coordinate 42,212,207 of OY726521.1, read as the reverse complement.
GATTTTTTTTTCAAATTGCCAAAAACATTTGCAATACCAGTATTTACAGGTCATGTAGGTCTTTTACAGAGCAACATTGATTTTTTTTTAATGTTCTGTTTGTAATAAATTACAAAAAAATGGTTAGGGTCAAACCAAATTACAAAAAATGTGGTTAGGGTCAAACCAAATTACAAAAAAAATAGGGTCAAACCAAATTATGAAAAATGGTTAGGGTCAAACCAAATTACAAATAAAATGGTTAGGATCAAACCAAATTACAAATAAAATGGTTAGGATCAAACCAAATTGCAAAAAAATGGTTAGGGTCAATCCAAATTACAAAAAAATGTATAGGGTCAAACCAAATTACAAATAAAATGGTTAGGATCAAACCAAATTGCTAAAAAATGGTTAGGGTCAATCCAAATTACAAAAAAATGGTTAGGGTCAAACCAAATTACAAATAAAATGGTTAGGATCAAACCAAATTACAAATAAAATGGTTAGGATCAAACCAAATTGCGAAAAAATGGTTAGGGTCAAACCAAATTACAAATAAAATGGTTAGGATCAAACTAAATTGCGAAAAAATGGTTAGGGTCAATCCAAATTACAAATAAAATGGCTAGGATCAAACCAAATTGCTAAAAAATGGTTAGGGTCAATGCAAATTACAAAAAAATGGTTAGGGTCAAACCAAATTACAAAAAAAATGGTTAGGGTCAAATCAAATTACAAAATAATAGTTAGGGTCAAACTTCATTATCTAGAACCTATATAAGTTGTTTCCTTGGATAAATCAAAGTAAAAAATAATATGTTCAAAATAACTATTTTAGTCAGTCAGTTTGTCCATGCGAAGACATTGTACATTGTATCTGGTGAATTGAAAATTTAATTTAGTTCGTATGAATCAGAAATCACATTAGAAGGGAGATAACTGTATTTGAAGATTTGCTGTCATCACTTGTAATTTGAGGAACTGTCATGGTCATGATCGTATGGTCGTTGGATTTATAACTACCTATGCAATCAGTGCCTATCACCACTAACGTTGTGAGTTCGAATCATGCTCAGGTGAGATGTACTCAATACAACATTATGTGATAAAGTTTGTCAGTGACTTGCGACAGATTGGTGGTTTTCTCCAGGTACTCTGGTTTCCTCCACCAATTAAACTGACCTCCACAAAACTGAAATATTGTTGAAAGTGACGTTAAACATCATAAACCATATAACCTACAACCCACTTGTAATTTGATGGTTACAAATATCCATTATCAGCTCCATGTTAATGTGTCGACAGTAAGCTCAATTTATAACTATCAAATCAACATAAAGTTGATGCTGGAAAATTTACAAATACAATACAGTTATCTCCCCTAAGTAAAATGATCGGTTCCTTTGACTTTTATATTGATATACAACATTATGTGCAGTCCTCGAAATGAAAATTTTAATTTACTGGTCCGAATCAAATTCTTGAATTTATTTTTATATAGTTCTAAATAAAAACTCCAAAATTTACTGGTCCAATAGAAATTTTACTGGTTTTGGGACAGAGGACCAGTGCTCATCGTGAGGACTATATGTGGTAAAATGATTTATTGACAAATAAACAAATAAGTCTTAACCACTAATGAATAATTATATATTCATGAGCTAAAATTAGGATTCCTTGATTTATTTCCCTTTATTGATAATAAAAAGATGTAATTTACAAATGTCTGTGTAATTTTAGATATTATGAGTTAGAACAAATCCACGGAAAGCTGGAACATCTTGCAGATATAGATTTATCTACCGATCTGTACTACCATTTAAGGGTAAAGTTTGAGGACAAGGAAGAATTCATGAATATTTTGAAAGATCAGACGGTAAAGGAATTAAAGAAACTCTTACAGAACTTTTGTGGAATACCATATCATAAGATGGTTTTGTTTGGATTTAAGTCAGAAGATGAATATTTAAGTGAAATAAAACAGAACACACTCTCTCTTCACTCCTATAGATGTTTTATGGAAATAGATGAACTACACATTTATAGCTCAAGAGCTAGCACTAATGTAAAACCGCTTTCCATTTACCTTCAACAGAGAATGAACTGATATGAAATCATGTACAGTATAGTATATTGATACCAAAGACAGCACTTTTATAAGACATGTGTATCTATATGCTTGCTATAATTTTTATTTGATAAAGTTTATGGTTGTATTTGTATGTTCTTAGAAAATGATTGTTTTCAGGAAAAAAGGGGGAATTGTAGTTCTATATAATTGTAAAAACAAAGTACATGTATCAAGAAGTTAATTTTTTTTAACATTGTTTGTAAATTGAGAGTGCAATAAATGAATTACATGCAGTTGACACTTTCAGCTGCATTTACATTAAAAGTTATGTAAGGATAATGTATTTATGGTAATGATTATAAATACAGTGGTCTCTATGAGGCCCCTCTCACGAAGGGCCACCCCTTTTATCAAGCCTGATATCAGATGCACAGAAATAATCACATGCTACCAAATTCTTCCCCTCAAGAGGGGCCAACCCTTTTATAAGGTCATTTTTTTATTATTGCAGAAGGGGAGGTCTTCTAAGAGGGGGACTACTGTATGCAGCGGTGAACCTACATTTTTTGGACCCTGAAACTTGAACTGTTATAAGGAGCCCTTCGCAACCAGCAAAAATTAGGCAACATCCAACAAGGTCCAAAAGTCCTTGTTGCCCTTGCAAGGACCTCAAGGCCCAAATAGGGGAGAATGGGGTGGTGGAGTGGAGTTCTTGAAAATGGGCCACACGATGAACCTCTTCTTACCAATAACGAGATCTGTGTATCTGCTGTAATCTTCTTCAATTGGGTTGATCAATGACAGATTACCACAATTTTTTCTCTCTCAAAATTTAACTACCGTACTCCTTGTACATCTCAAATTTTGATTAAAATTGCTATAAAATTTTTAGATTATATTCATGCATTCTACATCAAAGAATAATGAAATGAAGCATAGCAAAGACCACACTTAATAATCTTTTATTTTAGACACATATGTGCATTGACTAATACATAAAAAAAAAATTATACAATTATAGCCATAAAGTTGTAATTAATTAGTTTTACTTTATTCCATATCGAATATACCCCGGTATATTTTATTCAAACAATACTGTCTCAAAAAATGCCCTAAATCAATCAGATTCTGCAAAATAAATATTGAATGGGAAAAATGTTGTAGAAGTGAAAACATAGTTATATAAAAACTCAATAGATGGCGCTGGGGAGGACCAAAGACGCCATGAGGAAAATTGACTAGGCAACTGTTATAAAGGCCTTACACTCGACATGACCCATTTATTGAACTGTCTACAAAGAATTCTACCTCTAGAAGTAACCCACGTCTGCCACTTCAAAAAAACTCAACTGATTAAACCAAATTTATAAATTTTATGTTAGAAAACAGAAATATCTCAGTGAATATGGAAACTTAAACACTAGTTGCTAGCTAACCAATAAACAGCAGATATATACTCATAAAAATATCATTCTTGATAACTATGGACCAAGTTTATAACCACACCTTGACCTATACATCTTTAACACTAAACACCATAAAAGATATAATTGAAAACTTTCCCAAAAACGAAAAAAAAGAAAATTTGTAGGAATGTAAAACCCACCCTTTAAACATCAATGTGCAGGAAAATGAACCGAAACTTGGTAGGAAGCATCTATGGCAGGTCCTCTATAATGATTGCTCATTTTGTCTCGATCCGTTAACAAGCATGGCCACCACAGGCAATTCTTGTTTCTGATTGGTTAATTTAAAAAAAATCCTCTCCTCTGAAACCGCTAGGCCAAATGAATCGAAACTTGGTAGGAGGCATCCTTGGAAGGTTCTCTATAAAGATTGCTCATTTAGTTTTGATCCGTTGACAAACATGGCTGCCACACACAGACAATTCTCGTTTCTGATTGGTTGATTTCTAAAAAATCATCTCCTCTAAAACCGCTTTGCCAAATGAATCGAAACTTGGTAGGTCCTCTATAAATATTGCTCATTTAGTTCCGATCCGTTTACAAACATGACCACCACAGACCATTCTTGTTTCTGATTGGCCAATTTTTAAAATCTTCTCCTCTGAAACCTCTCAGCCAAATGAACTGAAACTTGGTAGGAAGCATCTATGGCAGGTCCTCTATAAAGATTGCTCAATTTGTCCCAATCCGTTAACAAACATGGCCGCCACAGGCAATTCTTGTTTCTGATCGGTTGATTTCTAAAAAATCTTCTCCTCTGTAACTGCTTGGCCTAATTAATCGAAATTTGGTAGGAAGCATCCTGGAAAGGTCCTCTATTAAATTTGCTAATTTATTTCCAATCCGTTAATAAACATGGCCACCACAGGCAATTCTTGTTTCTGATTGGTTGATTTCTAAAAAATCGTCTCCTCTGAAACCGCTTTGCCAAATGAATCAAAACTTGGTAGGAAGCATCCTTGGAAGGTCCTCTATAAAGATTGCTAATTTAGTTCCGACCCATTAACAAGCATGGCCGCCACAGGCAATTCTTGTTTCTGATTGGTTGATTTCTAAAAAATCTTCTTCTCTGAAACCACTTTGCCAAATAAATCAAAACTTGGTAGGAAGCATCCTTGGAAGGTCATCTATGAAGATTGCACATTTAATTCCCATCCGTTAATAAACATGGCCACCACAGACCATTCTTGTTTCTGATTGCTTATTTTCTAAGAATCTTCTTATCTGTAACTGCTTAGCCAAATGAACCGAAACTTGTTGGGAAGCACCTATGGAAGGTTCTGTATTAAGTTTCCTCAAAGCAGAATGAAAGGTGAGCGACACAGGTTCAGCCCACTGAGCCTCTAGTTTAATGACGATTATATTCAATGAAAAGCATTCAATGACATCATTACTCTGAAAGAAAACCTTATGTGAACAACTCATACAGTCTACATTGTATTGTAGTTGGAGAGTTTTTGTTCTTGTTTATTTTTGTATATTTATTATGACAATCATTTATCTTTTATTAAAGTCATCAGACATATAAAATTGTTTTTGAATGTAATTTACAAAATGTTTTTAATTATTTTTATATGGATTTATGAATGTGTCAAATTGATTAGGTAGGATATTATAGGGGTGGGGATGCACGCCAAGAATTGAAAAGAGTCTTTAAAGGTTACAACTTAAAAGATGTAAGAACCTTTCTAGGGCTACATACGATGTAATACTTCTAAACTTTTGATTGGTTGAACAAAATTATAAATTAGCTGAATAGGCCAATGTGTAATTAAGGAATAACTGTATTGTATTTGAAGAGATACCTGTGTTAAGTAGGGATTTGTCAGTGGCTGATGCAGTTTTACTGGTGACATGGAGAGGAGCCTCTAAAACAAAGTATTGTCACTGTATTCCTATTAGAATGCAATACAAAAAAGGCTTTGAGCCGTGAAAAGGTTCTAAGAACAGCATTAAATAAAATATGGCAGAATATTGTTGATAATTTGCCCATTTGTATGCATCAAATTAGAATCAATTTCTCTTTAACACTCAGATTTTTGAGGTAGATGGTGTTTTTTATTCAACCATGTTGTAATAATTGGACACTTTCGATATCGAGAATTTGATATTCAGGTTCATTCAGACTGAACCATTAGATATGACATGTAAATTTTGGATTTGATGATAATAGTAGCTGACGTAAACATGTATTACATAAAAGTTGCATTAGAATGAATGATTGATAATAATTTATGGCTTATTACTGGTATTATGAGGTGGGAAGTGCAATTGAATCATCCAATGGATGAAGAAAAGGTATTAGAAAATTATATTTTACCTTTTTTGATTTTTTTAATACTTGTAAATTTTAGAGAGAAATTAGGTATGTTTTCATATAATTTAAACTTCCAAAGGGTGACATTTTAAAAATTCTTTCTTTAATTCAAAGTTTACAAATCTGCCATTTGGTTTCTTGGTTGTCTAATGTATATAAAAATGTACATTAAGTCTTTATCCAATACACATTTTACATGTTGAATAATTTGTCATTATATGTTGTTTTTTGGTTGTGTTCAAACCTCTAGATTTTTTATAAATTACTGTACATAGAAATTGTTTTTTAAATCTGCATTGTTATCACTTTACTTATTTAAATAAATTGGAATATAGTTTTGTGTGCAACCCATTTGTAGAATTTTTTTTATAAATAAACTATATTTTCCACATGTAATTGTCAATTAATAACTGGGGCCGTCATGATCATGATTGTATGGTAGTTGGATTTACAACTACCATGTGTAATCAGTGCTTATCACCACTAAAGTCATGATTCCGAATCCCACTCATGATGAGGTGTGCTCGACACAACATTATGTTATAAAGTTTGTCAGTGACTTGCGACAGGTCGGTGGTTTTCTCCAGGTACTCCCATTTCCTCCACCAATTAAAACTGACCACCACGATATATATCTGAAATATTGTTGAAAGTGGCGTTAAATACCATAAACCTAACCCCCTCAATTAGTTACTGTCAACTTTCTTGAAGATATTAAATTGTTCAATCTTTCTAGAGTTATTGCCTCTTATGGACTGTCCTATTTAATAATGTCCAAATGGAGTCAGATTTAAAATGTGGAATGTAATATATTTAGTTTTTTTGACTGGTTTTTTTTAAGTATACATTGGTTATAAATGTGATAAGAATTTTTAAAATATAAAGGTTACAAGCATACTGAATTAAAATCACATTTGTATATGTTACTCTCTATAGAGATCAAACACAGAACAGATTAGATCAAGGTCCTTCAGATGTTTGTGGAGTTTTGTCCCTTGACAATTTCTGAACAACACTTCAGATATACTAAGCAAGAGTTGACCATTTAGTTTTGGTCATCAGTGTTGTATTCTTCATTTGGAGTGGGCTGTGTTAACTGAAAATTGTATTACACATATTTTGTTGATTATTTCAGGTATATCAATATTACTGGAGAAATGATGTCATGGAATATTAAATTATTTGTCATATCAAACTTGAGGGTCCCATTTGGTAAATCGATTCGTTCGTTATTTCAGATATTACGAGTTGGAACAGATCCATGGGACATTGGGACATCTTATAGATGTTGATTTATCTTCTGACCCTCAATATCATATGAAAGTTAAATTTGAAGACAAAGAAGAAATTATGGACATTTTGAAAAATCAAACTGTGAAAGATTTGAAAAAGACTTTAAAGAACTTTTGTGGACTTCCAATTGAAAAGATGAAGTTATACGAGTATAAATCTGACTATAGTGATTGTTCTGAAATACTATCAGAAACACGATCACTACATTCCTTTAGATGGACAGAAATGGATGAAATACACATCTATAGAAGAAAGTTTTATGGAAGACCACCGCTTATGCCAGTGAGAAATGACCCTCCAAAGCAACTGGTCAAATCTTTTCAGGTCTCAAAGCGTGACTGATTATTGATGACAGTAACACACCCTCATACACACAAACATTACCTTTCCTTAGCATTACATATCTGTCTGTTAACGTTGAATTTAATTTGATTGTAGAGCTATCAGAGTATTATATTCGCTAACAATTTTTATGAACAATCATGGATGTATACAGGGTATATGTTTGAACAATTAAAAATGTTGACCTTAACTGTACTTATTTTTACTTCTGTCTTGTATGATGAAGTTGCGATGGGATATAGTAATGCTACCGTCCGTCCTTCATTCCGTCCGTCTGTCCGTAACATCCTTGTGAACACTCTAAAATCGACATCCTTCAATGGATTTTGACCAAACTTGGTATATACTTAGTCCTTAAGAGAATTTGAAACCCTATTGATTTTCAAGGTCATATGTCAAAGGTCAAGGTAACCCATGTCAAATTTTTTACCACGTACCATCCTTGTGAACACTCTAGAATCAACATTCTTCAATGGATTTTGACCAAACTTGGTACATACTTAGTCCTTAGGAGAATCTGGAACCTTAATGATTTTCAAGGTCAAAGATCAAGGTCACAGGGTATGATTTTTACCTTATGAACACTAGAATCAACATCCTTCAATAGATTTTGACCAAGCTTGGTACATACTTAGTCCTTAGGAGAGTCTGGAACCCTATTGATTTTCAAGGTCATAGGTCAAAGGTTAAGGTCACATGGTCTAATTTTTACCTTGTGAACACTCTAGAATCAACATCCTTCAATGGATTTTGGTCAAACTTGGTACATAGTTAATCCTTAGGAAAATCTGAAACCATATTGATTTTCAAGGTCAAAGGTCAAGGTCACCGTGTCAATTTTTTTTACCACGTAACATCCTTGTGAACACTCTAGAATCAACATCCTTCAATGGATTTTGACCAAACTTGGTACATACTTAGTCCTTAGGAGAGTCTGGAACTCTATTGATTTTCAAGGTCAAAGGTCAAGGTCACAGGGTCTAATTTTTACCTTGTGAACACTCTAGAATCAACATCCTTCAATGGGATTTTGACCAAACTTGGTACATACTTAGTCCTTATGATAGTCTGGAACTCTATTGATTTTCAAGGTCAAAGGTCAAGGTCACAGGGTGTAATTGTTACCTTGTGAACACTCTAGAATCAACATCCTTCAATGGATTTTGGTCAAACTTGGTACATACTTAGTCCTTAAGAGAATCTGGAACCCTATTGATTTTCAAGGTCACCAGATCAAATTTTTAGGTTAGGAGATATGCCACCCTTTACATTGCCCTTGTTTACCTTGATATGTAGTCATTTTATTCATAGCCATTTGTGAATGTTTCACTCATTGTTGTCAAGACAATCAAAAATGTATCTTTTTTCTCTGATTTGGGTTTAGTATCCTAGTGTAGAGTTGCAGAGGGGCCCTCGTGGTAATGATTGTATGGTAGTTGGATTTACAGCTACCTATGCAATCAGTGTCTATTACCACTGAAGCTGTGATTTCGAACCCCACTCAGGTGAGGTATACTCCATACAACAATATGTGATAAAGTCTGTCATTTACTCAATCTACAAGGATAAATGGATATACAAACAATGTAATAAATCCTAAATGCTCTAGAAGACCAGATTTTATCAAAGCTTTAGATCCATACAACTGTGACATCATCACTTGCCTTGTTCTGAAAATTCACCAACAAACAATTTCAAAATTACAAAACATGTTACATATTGCACCAGCACACACCTTCCAAGCACAGCAACATATGATGTAGTACACCTAATCCACTTCCATTTCCCTAGCAGTATACTAGTCGATTTAGCTGTATACCAGCATAGCACAAAATGTTCATCATTAGAACAGGGTACTATTCAACAAAATGTGGTTAAAACTCAATTTCCGAAAACAGTTATAAATTCCGTCCAGTGACAGGTCCTAATCAAGCCAGATATGAATACAGCTGGATTTAATAATTACTTTGTTTAGTTTTGTATTTAATGTGTTGTTTTGGTAACAATTCTTTGTATATATAGATGGATTTCAAACTAACAAAAATTCTGTTCTGTTCTGTTCTGTTCTGCTGGCTGCATCGGTACAAACAAATGTTAATTTTCTGCCTCTGTCTTCACAACCTTATATAAATCTGGCTCCCTAAACACAGCCAAACATATTAATTACTATTCAACATTTGAAGCAACTAATCAACCATTTGAAACAAAAGAAAAAATGGACTCAGAATGTACTTCCAAAGCTAATCTTGGTAACACAGTAAATTATGAAATAGCAGGGACAACTAGTGATCCATGAACCAAATAAAGCCTCCTACATTGTAGGACAACACCTCATGTATAATCAGTTAGCATAAAGCTAATGGAAATTCTTAATACTGACCAGTCTTCTGAACTACAAAACCTTGATTCCACATAAACATCTATCAGTTCTAAATATAGTATTTTATTTTCTTATCACGTTGATTTCTGTGTGGTTTCCAAAGCCAAATAAGGAATTGCAATGTGGTATAGAAGGTGAAACATCTATAGTCTGCTTCTCCTCATAGACTTCCATTAGCAAAAGCCAACTAAATATATGTGAATTTTTTTTAATATTTTTGAGGATATATGATTGTGTGTATATGAGCCATGTACCAATTGTAAAATCACAGATTCTTCAGGTAATGTACATGTGCTCCACATCAAAAGGTGGAAAATGCAGGAAAGATACTCTAATACTTATAGATTAATGCATGCCCTTTTCCATATCAGGAATGTTATCATCCTGAGAGACCAATATCGAAAAAGGCATGCATTATTCTATTTATCACATATTTCAACATTGAATTAAAAAGAACAAAATTAACTGCACACACACACAACTATTCCGACTATTCATACATTATTATGTATTTCAGGAATCGTTAATAAGATCAGATTCGAAGATAATATTTGATAGATGATAAGTTAATTCCTTCTTTATTATAGATATTATGAGTTGGAGGAAATCCATGGAACATTGGGGCACATTGCAGAAGTTGATTTGTCTCCTGACCTTCACTATCATATGAAAGTCAAATTTGAAGAAAAGGAGGAAATTTTGACCTTCTTACAAAACCAGACTGTAAAAGATTTAAAGAAAATGCTACAAAACTTTTGTGGACTACCAGTCGAAAAGATGAAATTATATGAATATAAGTCTGATCATAATCAGTTAGACGAAATAAGATCAGAAACAAGATCACTTCACTCCTTTAGATGGACCGATTTAGATGAATTACACATTTATGCCAAAACAAAAATAGAAATGAAAAGGGTTAATTATTTAATTTGATTTATGGTGAACTGAAAGTAGAGATATTTGGTCATTAATTTTTTTGGGACTACATCTTCTTGTGAATTAAATATCGCTTGTTGTGTAATATGCCTGGTCACCCATACACTGATTTTATGGGTTGCAACAGTATCCACATATCTTTATGTAGGAAATGTAAGTGCCATATATTGGAATGATTTCTATTAATTCCCATGATTTGAGTCGAATGTATTGACAAATAAAAGTACTTGAAACCTGAGGACAAGCAAAATGAAAGTGAAAGTGAAAGATGTTGTCAAGAATATCTCTGTGAAAGTTGTATACCATTTACATTGTAAATAATATCAGATATAAAAAATATTATTAAATTTGTTATTTCCTCTTACTTTGTACATTACCATGTCTTTACCTAGTTCACGTTAATATACATTACATGGAGATAAGTTTGTCAGTGGCTCGCTCGTGGTAACAAATAGACATGTATTTAACAGTATGTACGTTGAAGCGGCTGTTATATGCATCACTCCGTTTGTTAAAAGATTTGTAGTTTCTTTTATACTTAATTGATGCTGTAGTACTTTTCATGTGTGTTTGTTGAGATCCATTTTTATGATACCATGTGGCCTGTTAGTTCATTTGATTGATCGATCGATGTTTAGCGTCAACTTTAGCAGTATTTCAGCTATATATCGTAGCGTTGGTCTTTGAGTGGAAGCAAATCTGTTAATGTTTTTGTTTGCTCGACTGCCGTTGGGAGATCCAATTATCAAGATGTTGAGGGTTGGAATCCCATTAACTGGTTTTACCTCGCCTTATGTTTGTGTTCATCAGTATGTCATGATCCATTTTGCATTCAGTGATTTGAGGTGAGAGGAGGTTGTTCGTTTTGTTGATATTTGTGAATTTGAGGACCATCACTGTTTAAACTTTCTTTTCATAGTCGCAACTCTGAAAACAAAAGACTCATGGATACTATAAAGTGAATGTAGATGATGTTCTGTTACTGGGAGATCCAGTTATCAAGAGGGGAGGGCTGGGATCTCATTAACCGGTTTAATCCCACCACATTTTTGTGTCTGTCCCAGGACAGCACCTGAATCTTCACATATTGTGTTCAGTGAGAAAGTGAGTGGTGATTGTTTGTTTTGTTGACCATCACTGTTATAACTTTCTTTTCATAATTCTTCAAAATATGCCTACATATACTGATGTCCAACATCATTTCTATACATGACATCTTCATGTCATTAAATGGTAACACAACAGGTGCAATTAGTGGAGAAGGAACTGCTGACCAGCCTAGATCTGGAGCACCCGGTTGTTGTTGGGTTTGTGTTACTCATTCCTTTAGTTTTCCCTGTAATGTTTTGTGAACCTTCATGTGCCTTTTTGTCTACTTATGGTTAGCCTTCTAGTATTTTCAAACACTCTTGCATAGTTATCAAAAATCAGTAAAATTACAAAATGCACAGAATAATCCAGAATGCATTATTATCATGTAGCTGCATTCAAATTTCAATGAGTTCCAGCACAAAATGTAGTCATTTTGGCAATTTAAAGGATGTTCTGTTTTCCAGTAGCAATGTCAATCTTAGATGAATGGTGGATTTATGAAAGGAAACCAAGCAAGGACATTTAAACCAAGTTTTGTTAAATTGGGCCAGTGATTTCAGAAAGTCTTATCAACTAACATCATCTAATGGCTAAAGCTCATATTATGGGCAAGTGAGCTAGATGTTACAGTTAATTGTGCTATGGTGTCACCTTCAGAGAGCTGCATGTTTAACCTAATGCTATATTTGTTGTAAATTGAGAAATGAAAAGAAGACCATATACTTTGGTCACATGTAACACCTGAGTTCACCCATAGTTTTTTGTAGGGTTCGTGTTGCATGTGGTATTTTGTAGATTATTGGCCATTGTATTGTCTGTCCTTTAGTGTTCTATGTGGTATTTTGTAGATTATCGGCCATTGTATTGTCTGTCCTTTAGTGTTCTATGTGGTATTTTGTAGATTATTGGCCATTGTATTGTCTGTCCTTTAGTGTTCTATGTGGTATTTTGTAGATTATTGGCCATTGTATTGTCTGTCCTTTAGTGTTCTATGTGGTATTTTGTAGATTATTGGCCATTGTATTGTCTGTCCTTTAAGTGTTCTATGTGGTATTTTGTAGATTATTGGCCATTGTATTGTCTGTCCTTTAGTGTTCTATGTGGTATTTTGTAGATTATTGGCCATTGTATTGTCTGTCCTTTAGTGTTCTATGTGGTATTTTGTAGATTATTGGCCATTGTATTGTCTGTCCTTTAAGTGTTCTATGTGGTATTTTGTAGATTATTGGCCATTGTATTGTCTGTCCTTTAAGTGTTCTATGTGGTATTTTGTAGATTATTGGCCATTGTATTGTCTGTCCTTTAGTGTTCTATGTGGTATTTTGTAGATTATTGGCCATTGTATTGTCTGTCCTTTAGTGTTCTATGTGGTATTTTGTAGATTATTGGCCATTGTATTGTCTGTCCTTTAAGTGTTCTATGTGGTATTTTGTAGATTATTGGCCATTGTATTGTCTGTCCTTTAGTGTTCTATGTGGTATTTTGTAGATTATTGGCCATTGTATTGTCTGTCCTTTAGTGTTCTATGTGGTATTTTGTAGATTATTGGCCATTGTATTGTCTGTCCTTTAGTGTTCTATGTGGTATTTTGTAGATTATTGGCCATTGTATTGTCTGTCCTTTAGTGTTCTATGTGGTATTTTGTAGATTATTGGCCATTGTATTGTCTGTCCTTTAGTGTTCTATGTGGTATTTTGTAGATTATTGGCCATTGTATTGTCTGTCCTTTAGTGTTCTATGTGGTATTTTGTAGATTATTGGTCATTGTATTGTCTGTCCTTTAGTGTTCTATGTGGTATTTTGTAGATTATTGGCCATTGTATTGTCTGTCCTTTAGTGTTCTATGTGGTATTTTGTAGATTATTGGCCATTGTATTGTCTGTCCTTTAGTGTTCTATGTGGTATTTTGTAGATTATTGGCCATTGTATTGTCTGTCCTTTAGTGTTCTATGTGGTATTTTGTAGATGATTGGCCGTTGTATTGTCTGTCCTTTAGTGTTCTATGTGGTATTTTGTAGATTATTGGCCATTGTATTGTCTGTCCTTTAGTGTTCTATGTGGTATTTTGTAGATTATTGGCCATTGTATTGTCTGTCCTTTAAGTGTTCTATGGTATTTTGTAGATTATTGGCCATTGTATTGTCTGTCCTTTAGTGTTCTATGTGGTATTTTGTAGATTATTGGCCATTGTATTGTCTGTCCTTTAAGTGTTCTATGTGGTATTTTGTAGATTATTGGCCATTGTATTGTCTGTCCTTTAGTGTTCTATGTGGTATTTTGTAGATTATTGGCCATTGTATTGTCTGTCCTTTAAGTGTTCTATGTGGTATTTTGTAGATTATTGGCCATTGTATTGTCTGTCCTTTAGTGTTCTATGTGGTATTTTGTAGATTATTGGCCATTGTATTGTCTGTCCTTTAAGTGTTCTATGTGGTATTTTGTAGATTATTGGCCATTGTATTGTCTGTCCTTTAGTGTTCTATGTGGTATTTTGTAGATTATTGGCCATTGTATTGTCTGTCCTTTAGTGTTCTATGTGGTATTTTGTAGATTATTGGCCATTGTATTGTCTGTCCTTTAGTGTTCTATGTGGTATTTTGTAGATTATTGGCCATTGTATTGTCTGTCCTTTAGTGTTCTATGTGGTATTTTGTAGATTATTGGCCATTGTATTGTCTGTCCTTTAGTGTTCTATGTGGTATTTTGTAGATTATTGGCCATTGTATTGTCTGTCCTTTGATTTACAGCTTCTGCGTACCCCTTTGGTATCTTCATATTTTTCTTCACCATCGATATATACATGATTTCAAAAATAGGCCTCCAAAATATTGCTTTGAAATATAATCAAAATCTAAAATATGTTTTTCTATCTGTTGCATGGTGAGCGAGTGATTGTTGTTTAAAACGCCAATTCAGCAAATTTTCAGTATATCATGGCAATTGTTGCATCAGGTAACCCAGAGTTAAATGAAAAACAAAAATAAAAATAATAGTTTAACTTTGTATTAAATTTTATTGTAATATTATATACAATATTGACTTATAACAAAGACTGGCATTAACGTCACATGACAAAGGTTTGATTTTTTATTGGCTAACACACGTATATCCTCCATTCATTCATACGACCAGTCTCGACCAGTCTCAACGATACACCATTCATAACAAATAAATACTGACAAGTTTGTGGTGAATTGTCAACAATATTTTTTGTGATTTATGGTTTTCTCTATCACAATGAAATTAAGATATAAAGTTTTCTACCAAATCAAATAAAAGTTAAAGTAAATTTCTCAATCAAAGACAGACTTATTTTCTTCTATTAATTAAATATTTAAGTGCTGAAAATTAGAAAATTAACTTTTATAATAAAATCTCTAATCATACTATAAACTTAGAAGTAGAAATTTGAAAATAAACTAAATAATTATCATAAAGTTTCAACATGGGGTTGATACAACCATCTTCATTTATCTAAAACATTACTTTCAAAATGGAGCAAAGACAAGAAATTATAACCAGGTTCTATTCTCCTGAACTGTGACATATTGTAATGGTGATTTTTATCCATTATGACATCAGACGCAATATCAAGGGCTGCTTTACTTTTAGATAAAATTTACAGAGCAAAACTTTTTTTCCAAAATAGTTTCAATTTCTCTATATACATAACTGGTAGAAAGTTAATGATTGTATGATATATATCACCTCAAAGTTTGTTCTGCCATAAAAAGTTGAATGAGGAAAATCTATTTTAATTTAGACACCATATATTATTATTAAAGACATACTAGTATACTGCATACCATATACCACAGTATATACTAGTACACCATACCATATACCACAGTATATACTAGTACACCATACCACTCAGTATATTTGATGAGAAACAAATATGTATATAATTTTATGAACACTGTGACTGTATCATTCTCTGAATGCCCCAAACTAAAATATAGTTATTATATATATCTTGTATTCAGATATTCTTCTGGGGTAAGTAACAAAATGATTTTAAATAAAAGTGCAATGTTAGACAACAAAAAAATAAAAAAAAATTTACCCGTTTTATGAATTAATTGTTAATAAGATAGCAAAAGTTTACACAACTCTTTAGAACACACGTACACACACATATACACAATCTTCCTGTAAACATGTAACAATACACAACACATTCAATAACAGGTGCCCTACCACAATGTGTCATCAACAAACTAATCTTCACATGTATTCTTAACAACCTTACTAAACATATGGCTTGGAAGTCTTCATGTAATGTTTCAGTAGCACAATAGAATTTTAAAACCTCTATAGTCAATTGCCATGTAAACCAGACAAAACAATTGTGAAATGTGAGAAAAAATAAATAAAATGTCTTTTTTTTAATAGCTTGTATATTTTTTGCTAACCAAAAATAGATGGCAAAAGACCCACAATGGGAGCACATGAGTAGAACACCAAACATATATTGCTAATTTTTGATAGCTTGAACCAGTTTATAATAATGAAGAGAACATTCTGTGATAATACGTTACCGGTATTATAAGTAAATAGTCTTAAATTTTTTGTCCTTCACAAATATACACTAATTAATCTTCAATTATTTTCTGTTGTTCCATAAGTTAAAAAGTGAAAGTAAAGAGGACTTTAACCAGTACAGTGATTATAGGACTATAAGAGGTATAAATCATTGGCTACTGAACATTACATGGAAACTTACAAACAATGAATTGTATGCAACAATCAAAAGAGTTTCATTCATTAAAGATAGCACCAAGGCAGAAATAAATAGACCCTGAAAGACAACACAGACTAACAAATACATAGGTATACCTCCCCATTAGAAAATAGTTCTGGTTAAAAAGTAGATTTATAAATCATTGATTGTTATAAAAAAAAAGTTAATTCAATGGAAAAATAAAGCTTTTCAAAACAGTGGTAATCGTTTGATAAATAAGTCAGCAGCATAATAATATATTTTCTCAGATTTTCATGTAACTTGATAAGGGGAGACAATTCATTTTTATTAATGAATGATCTCCCTTGGCCTTGGAAGAGGTACTATGTTTTTTTGTCAGATAGTGTATTGATTGTTGCTAACATTTCTATAGAATTATTGCATAGGTGGGACATACTATGTGACAACAAGTTAATACTGAACAATATGTTTATGTACAAAATGATATAATTTAGGGGAAAATTCTCGTTATAGTCATACACAACATACAACAATGTTCCTAAACTTCATAAAATGCTCTGCAATCAAATATTCATGTTATGGATGAGGCTACAAATGTATAAGGTTGATCTTACTTTCTGGAAAAAAATTACAATGATGTAATCAAATAAATTTGTATGGGTGTTACTATTCACAGTATGGAGAAACCATTATTAACATGAAATGTGTGCATCACAAAATACGCCCGTCTATATAAATTATCAAACAGTAACAAATTCTATTTATAGTAATGGTGACCTTGACCTTTGACCTAATGAACCCAAAATAAATAGGGTTCTTCCCCTTCCACAGGGCAATCATGTGGTCAAGTTTGGTAAAGATCCAATATACAGAACTAAAGTTATGTGGAAACGACCCTGTTGTCAAAAATTCTATTTATAGTAATGGTGACCTTTGACCTAAGGACCCCAAAATAAAAAGGGTTCTTCCCCTTCCACAGGGGAATCATGTGGCCAAGTTTGGTAAAGATCCGATATACAGAACTAAAGTTATTGTGCGGAAACCTGTGTGGACGCCCACCCGCCTGCCATACCCAATCACATAATACGACCCGTCTCAAGATGGGCGAATAAAAAGAGATATTTCAAAATTGACAAATTAATCTGAAAATCTTTTAAAATATTGTTTTTCAAATTATATCTTAGAAGTATTTTCAATCATGATTAGTACTCCATGAAAAACTAGAAAATGACAAAAATACTCAGTTTTCATTTAATTATATAGTAATAATCCATATATTACGAAAAGGCATCAAATTTGTAGAGTATTCTAAATTATTTGATAAAAAATATGAATATAAAGTTGAAAGAGAGATTTAGTAAAAATCATAATGTAAACTAACAATATGAATTGATGCAGTGTTGTAAAAAATGCCTGTCAATAGTTATATACTTGACACATACATTCCAAACCACTGGAATATTTATACACGATGAGAAATGCTGATTAATCTTATAACAATATCATTACAATTTGTACAGGTCTGCTCTTAATTATGAAGTTTAGGAAGACTGTTTTTGCTAATTTAAAACTTATGTATAAATTTTAATTAAAAGTACCCAGTTGAGCACAAATAACAATTCTGTAGATTTACCCTATAGGACTGGTTTACCTTCAACAGTACCAGTATACAACGATATGACCTGGCAAAGGTCAAACAATACTTCATTTGTCAGAAAATATTTCCATATCTCGTGAAATGAAAATATTTTCCATGGATTTCAATAAACAATGTCACATCACAAGTCACTTCCTGTTAATCCAGGAATCCATATCACAGCCAATCAAATGTTAGTTTACTTGTGATGTACAAATTTCCATGGTACTATAAATAACTTTGGTGATTCCTTACAGTTACTATATATAGAACTGTAAATATGTCCAATCTTTGGCAGTAATTATTATCCAATGGAATTTAATATTATTTTTTATCATGATGCACTCTATACAAGTATTTAATCCTGAGTATTTATAATCTGTTGCACCATCAAGAGATTCTATAATTAAAACAAATTCTCGTATTTAGCCAGGTACACTGTCTATTTATTCTCGTTAAGCTGTATAAAAGCTGTATAAAACAGTCGTTTATTTGAGGTCATACGGGCTGATCACACTCCTCACTGGAGCTAGTCTGTGTGGAACACTGTTCAAATGCTTCTGGTGAATTAGTATCCTTTTTTACATGTGAAAACTCAATAGTTCCTTCTGAAATAAACAAAATTAAAAATATTTATTAAATCTTTTTAAATACAAATAACAGGACAATCAAACCTGTCTTATGTGACCTCCCAAATATGGTAACATAAAACAGGTGGTTGCTTCATAGAGGTTTAATTGATATGAAATGCACTGTGAAGGGTAATAAAAAGTAAGGTCACATAAGTTATTGCTTAATAGAGGTGGTCACTAAAGCAGGTTTGACTAGTTTTATTCTTGTGTAAAAAATGTAGACATGTAATCATAGAGTTGAAAGTGATCACTGATGAAAAAAAGGGGAAACCCCTTATACAATGTACAAATACTTTCATTTTTTAGCTGTTTAGACAAAGTTTGACAAATTTATTTTCCAAACATTTTGCTAAAAAAGTGGGAATTCACTGATCAGAGGAAAAGTTTCATTTCTGATCATATGAAATATGATGGCACTGATTTCCAGTTTCAGTTTCATATGAAATACATTGTATATGTACTGTGTTTGTTTTGATCCCTATTGTATTATTGACCATGATATAGCTAAACAACAGCTGAAGTTGGTGTTGACCACCAATCAATCAATCAATCTGTACTACTGAAGTTGTTTCCAGTATAAAAAATTAGTATAAGCCCACAACAACATGATTAATTGAACAATTACTTTTTTTTTCATCTGGTATTTATAAATAATTGAGCAGCAGTGAATAATACCATGAGTGACTGATTTTTACTTTTCATTTCATGTTCTTGAACAAAAAATTGTTTTTTTTATTTTAAAACAACAAATACACGCTAAAAATAGGAGCACAAATTTTTCTATATTGCTTCCTTCTTTAAAGAAGACAAGTTAAGATAAATACAATATACGTACATTGTCGGTAAATATAAAATTTATTTGTACGAGCTTTAGAAACAGGCAGAATAGCGAGCCTTTGGCGAGCTTTTCAGACCTGTTTCGCAGCGAGTACAAATGAATTTGATATTTAACGACAATGTACGTATATTGTGTTTATCCTGCAATGTCAAAAAAGTCGGAAAACTTGTCAGATTTAAACAAAAAGGACAGAAACAAGCGTCATTCCTCGCCTTTCATAAATGTTGTCAATGGTGTCTTCTTCTTACATTAGTACCAGTTTCATACTTGTCTGCGCCCTCCGCTGTACATAGCTACAGGGTACCAGGAAAGTTTATTCAAAGGCTGAAAAGTTTATTCGTCTAGTACGAATAAAGCAAAAATGTATTCATATAGTATATTTGTACAGCAAATGTACTGATTGCAGGATAAAAACTAATACCTACCATTGCTGCTTAAATCGGTATTCGTTGCTTGATCTCTTGTAGAATTTTCCCGACTCACTGCTTGCCTTTTCCGTCGTCGTTTATGTTTACCCGAATGAACACTATTTTCACTAGCCAATGAACTGTCATTAGAACACTGCTTCATAAAATCTACATTGTTATGGTCATGTGACTCAGCCAGCTGATCACATGATTTATTTGAATATTGCTCCTGAGAGTCTGAAGTTGTAAACTGATCATAACCAATTGGCACACTGTAAGAGTTGGGGGAGGGAGGAATGGCCGGTGCTTCCCCACTCCCCATAGAGTCTGGAGTATTCAAACACTGATTAAGACTACCATCCAATGAGTGGTCCATACTCCTTTTACTGTTAAAATTATTATCACTTGTAGTATACTGACTAGGAAGAGTGCCATTCGGAACAAAAACTGGAGAGGACTGCTGAAATAAAATAACAAAATAATGTATTATTGAAGAAGACTGTAAAAATACAGATTTAAAATTTATTTAAATATTCCATTCTTCTTTCTTTAACTTTTATTTTTTTAACAATCTAATAATTTTCCTTGATCAATTTCTTTAGTGTAACGCTTTAACATGTTCCATCTGTACATCAAACAATATATACAATTCAATTGTTATACCTTCAAGGAAACATATTTTAGCAGACTTGCTACTTTTTACAGTCCTTTATGTTAATTCAACAGGTTTATTTGTAAAATTAAGTCTTATCATAATGTATTTATTCACTAAAATATTATTACGACTTAACATTATATGAATTGGAACAAAAGCTGACGAGTGCTGAAAATCAAGAAGTGTAAAATTATACCAATGGATCATATACAAAATGCTTATTGTCCTCCAGATCACATATCACATTTATTTCCTTTTCTTTACTTCATATATGATTTTTGTTTCTGATCAATATAAGCTAAATTTTTCATTGGCTGTTCACTGCAGCCATGTTTTAAGACTTGACAACCACTGATGTGATTATAATAATCAAGATAGTACATATTTATCAATTATATTTACCTGATGGTATTGTTGTCCCGTATGTCCGTTACTTAATGAATGCATATCCATCTCAGATAGTGGATTAACACTGACATTCATCTTTGTATAAGAATTCTGGACTTGTCCATTCTGTACTGGTGCAGTAGGAACAGCACTGTATCCACCATTTACATATTTTTTACGTAAACTGTCGGCGTAAATTCTCTGCGATGAATCTTGGAATTTATTTCTGAGAACTGCATCATTCATTGCATCTACAACACACATAAGAAGAAATGTATATAGAATTGGTTTAATAAATCAGGGTTCTATGGTACCGTAGTGGTAATATTAAAATGATGATTTTGATTGAAATAGCACATAGATACACCAAACAATAGAACCTGAGGTACAATAGGATCGGACTACATATTTTTATCAAATAAAAAAAAAATAACAATAATTTTAGATAACATCTTTTTTTCGCCATAACTATCTTTCAAATAAGTCTACTTACATGTGTATAATGTGTAATTTGTAGTATGAAGTCTTCTTAACAAAACACACATGTTAATACATTGAATTTCTAGAGAGAAGTTTTCTTGTAAACAAACAAATACAGCTGGACGACAGGCCATCAATCATAAAAAAATTAACCAATAGTAGATACATCTGTTTGAGTCACATGTTATCTATTTACTTTCATTATATCACCTTAAGTATTGGTAATTAATGATCAAAAAGGCAATTTGTTCTCTTTGTCACATTATTCACAAATCATCTACGGTGTACACGACAAACAGCTGTATGTTCTATAAATAGAACATCAACATTAGGACAGGCATTCTACAAAAATATTATTTCATTGAAAATTAAGATGTTCTCGCCATGATATAGCTTAAAAATTGCTGAATTGGCATTAAACAACAATCACTCACTCAGTTACTACAAAAACAGTCCTAATTAGTAAACAAAAATATTTTTGTTGATCATGAAAACTTTAAACAGATTCCTAAAGAATTGTTCACATCATATTTACACTGTTGATTTGATTACATGTTATGAGAAAATTCTTTATATCCTATTCTTATAAATAGAATATTTTGACTTCACTTCACAGGACAACCTCTACCTCCTCATAAAATCCAACCCTAGAGGAATTTTACATTGGATCACAGGAAAATCTCTGCCTTTCCATAAAAAGAAGATAAAACTACAGGATCCTGACAAATGATTGCAGGTAAACCTCTGCTTGTTCATGAAAAAAAACATAACTAGAGGATCCAGAGTACTTCTACTTTAGCAGACTCTACCCCTAACCCTATTGTTGTCATATCTGCATGGTAATGAAATGAAAGGTTATGGGCCATGCACGTTGATTATTACAATATCTGACATCCGGGGTCCGCCAAAGTAGATTCTACCCGAGGATCCCAACCAGTGTCTATAGGAAAACCCCAGCCTCCTCAAATAAGATAACATAAACTAAATTACCCATCATCCTCCTTTGTTGACGCTGTTTCCACCAACACATAAACATAAAGACGATAAGTAATAACATCATTACACCGAGAACAATACCGAGGATCATGTATAGCATCTCACTGTTGGCTTGGCTGTCTGACTTCGTCGGTGATCCTTCGTCAGCACGTACTGCTGGTGGTTTAGATGTAGAAGGAATAAATGGAAATTTTGGTTTTACTCCTACAAAGAGAAATTACCATTACAATAGCTGTTTTAAACAGGAGAGATAAACTGTTACATTTGAAATTGTATCTTTTTACATTGATTCTCTATAGTAACCATTTGATAATTGTGGTACATGTGATAGGCTGATGAAAGTTTTATAAATCTTACAAGTATCTTTGTATATTATAAAGTCACCTCTTCCAGATGCCGGTATCATTTTGGCCAATAAAAAATTTGTTGTTTCAATGTAGCTAGCTAGCACTAAAAAAATACCACTAAGTGTGTTGGTCTAGTACAATGTGGGCATCAATCATCATCATCTCATCAGAATGCAACTTGTTCTCGCCATAATATAGCTGAAAAATTGATCACATAGCATCACTCACTCACTCATAGAACATTGTTTGATTTTAAGTGTCTATGATTCAGTGGTGCTGTTCATGTTGTCATCAGCCATCACAATACATTTTGAGTTTTTACTTTTTTTAATACTGACCTACTCCTAGCGTTTTCATGACAACACTGTTACTGAAATCACTACTTCCAGCAGAGTTAAAACATTTCATCTGTATAGAATATTCCGTCCCTGGTTGTAAATCCGTCAACAAATAATTCCGTAACGAAGGCTGCAATAACATTTCTTTCTTATAATCTCCAACGTATTCAAAAGGTTTGTAGTATAAAAGAAATCCTTCTACGGGTGATGTCTTAACAGGGTGATACTGAAAACAAAAATACATAGAAAATAATATACACGCATTCATTGAAACAGGAAAAAAATCTCAAACTAATGGCATGTTATATTTTCTCTTTGCTACTATCATAAAGATTATATTTATGAAGTTCAATAAAATTCTTTCTTTTGTTGCTCCAACAGACTTGGCTTTCCAATATTTTGACTGTTGAACATTCCTGATGACGAGTTATTCTAGAATCACTTCATGCATACTAATTTAGATATCTACTATTTTACTTACCTATTGTTGTAAAAACATATTTAATATCTGTTAATTTCAATATAATGATTTTTTAATTAAAAAAAATTTCTTTTGCAAAAAAAAAAAAAAAAAATAAAAATTATGTAATCATTAAATATGATGAACTTACATTCCATCTGATATTAAGAGCATAGTTTTTCCTGTATTCTATAGGTTTAACCTCTACAATGACAGGTGCGTTCTCTGGAGCTTTAGGTTCCTTGTACGTAGGTAGGTGTAATGTAAACTTCTCAGAATTTGGTCCCATCTTGTTGTCATTATTTTGGTATACAGCTGCTATACGAAATTTAAAGGTGCCCTCTGAAACAAACAAAATTTTACATGTTTTAATTCATATGTACAATCACAAGTTACACAGACATATTGAGTTATTTTTGAGTCTGTAGTCATAAAATACATGTAGTCACAAGATGACATCATTCAATAATTCTATCTTGAAAATAGAACCGGAACATTTGGGTCAAACATCAAATAGAGGAACATTTAAATTAATGCCATTTTTATTCAAGAAATGTATTAAGACTAGATTAATTTTTGTTACAATACTTGGGACAAAACTGCTGTTAAGCTTTATCCTTTCATATGTAATTAAAAGTTCATTAAGTTTTATTACAATTAAATTCTACCAAATAATTGGATTGTTTTCTTATTTCTTATTGTCACATATATTGTTGATGTTGGGTATTGGTGACGGTTCTATTGTCATTGGTGTCACATGACATATAACCAGTCTTTTTAATATTAAGAATCAGTTCTACAAAACCTGCCATCTCTATATTTATACATTTTTGTTCTAATCATTAACCTTGTCAGTAGTATATTAGTTATACCTGGTACTAGATTCTTGACTTCATATTGTCTATGATCTCCCTGTATTTCTGTCTCGTCCGTCTGCCATGGACTTTTCTTAGGTTTTATAACTCGATACTGGACACGGAAGAAGACGATCTTCAGTCCATCATTAGGTACAACTGTCCAGTTTAATTTGACAGAAGTGTCTGATAACTGACTGACATCTGGTGCTGACGGCGGTACCATCTTTACTTTAGCTACAAAATAAATTAAAGTTCTTTTTATCATTTTCAATAAGGAACAATATAATGTATTGATAATGAAACAAAATAATTAGGAGATACCTGTATTGTATTTGAAAATTTCATGGCATCAATTGGAGATTTGATGGTCGCAAATTGAGTTTACTGGCAACGTGTTAGCGGAGCCAGTAAACGGATATTTGGGACCATTAAATCCACAATTGATGCTGTGAAATTTTCAAATACAATACAGTTATCTCCATTCTAATGTAATCATGTGTGTAGATGTGTATTGCCACATTATTGACAAGATGACGTCAACGGAAATCAGCTGACAGATGAGTGAATAGTGGGAACATTCCTTCATCCGTGAAAAAAGTAGTTTCATGTAAGACCATTAAATTGACAATTGATACCGTGATATTTTCAAATACAATACAGTTATCTCCATTCTAATGTAATCATGTTTATAGATGTGTATTGCCACATTATTGACAAGTTGACGTAAGCAGGCAAAATTCTAAAAAAGAAAACTCATGCTTTTCAACCGTGGAATTGATACTGTGAAAATTACAGCATTGTCCAATCACAAACCAGGAATATTTAACAACTACATTAGAATAATATTGATATTATTTTCAAAATCTAAGAACAAGATCTGACAAAATGTGTGTCAGAGTGTTAGAATAGGTATGTTAAACCAATTCATATGAATACAAGCTATCTTTTAGTTGATAACTTATTTCAGTTTTATTTTTCTATCTCCTGTTATACTTACTATCTGGCCCATCATTTGGTTGACGACTTTTGAATTTCTGATTCCTGTTTCTTCTATTTTTCCTTCGTTTTTTAACTTTCTTCCTCCTAATCTTAGGTTTCTTTTTATTCTCTTTTTTGATGGTATTTGTTGGGAAAACACCATCGGCACCTAAAAATATTACACATTGTTAATTTGTTATTATAGAATCTCCTTCACTGTTATTTTCACTAATGGTTCAAGCATTAAATGTCTCAATGTAGGAAATCTTTGCTAAATTAACTGAACCCCTGTTTATTTTGAACACAAAAAAGATAAAAAGAATTCATCATGGATATATTTGTTCATCAGTAACTGGATTTCAAAACATTCAACTACAGTTGTGAGTTCGAACCCTGTTCATGGCGAGGTGTACTCGATACAACATTACGATATAAACTTTGTCACTGACTTGCGACAGGTCTGTGGTTTTCTCCTGGTAGTCCTGTTTCCTCCATCAATAGAACTGACTGCCACGATATAACTTAAATCTTGATGAAAGTGGCGTTCAACACCACAAAGCAACCAACGAATCAAAACATTCAGACGGGAAGAAATGTGACCTTGAACTTACCTTTAACCTCTACTTTGATGACAGCATAATCCACTCCGATATCGTTACTGGACATACACTGATACAAACCAGCATCGTCTAAGATCACATGGTTTAGGTTGTAGGTAGTGCCCTTGTTCTCGTCGACATTGAGTATATTAGTAACAGGCACTGCATTACGATACCATATAACTTCTGGTTTTGGTGACCCTTTGACATGACATCTTAGCCGTACTGATTCTCCACGGTTTAATGTTACTGAGGTATTTTCGGCTATTACTACAGGAGGTTCTGAAAAGAGGATAAATATTAAATAGTAGACTTTTTTATTCACATCAATTCATTTTCCAACAAAACAAGCCCTCTTTGAATAAATAGACATATATTCTTCATGGTTAATTTTTGAAATGTGTAAAGAACAAAAAAAAATCTTTTTAAATTCCAATACAAATTTCTATTTATAGTAGGCACACTGAGTAAAATGATTCATTCACATGGACAACATTGATCGATCAGTCTGTTGAGGAAAAAATAATAATTTATTTACCAATAAGTTTTAGATAAACATCCTTCACAGTGTGTTCACCATTCCCACTGTCCACTTTACACAGGTAGGTTCCTGTATCTTCCTCGGTCACATTTCTGATAATCAAATTTCCTACAAAACCAACATAAGAATTCCAATGAATTATTGTATATAAACTATATTTTTTTACTTCTACATTTATAGCACAAATTCTATATACAATAATAAATAATATATAAAATTAAATGGCATGATATAGCTGAAAATTGCTAAAGCTGGCATTAAACACCCATCAATCAATACATAAAATTACCAATCTGCTGAAAATACAACAGCTAAATATTTCATCTTTTTTTATAAAAGGGACATAACTCTAGTGAAAAAAAGTATGATTAGTTTTATAAATTGAGACTTGCCTATTAAAGTTGAATAACTATTAAAATTGTGTAAGTGTATAGTGAATTTTTTTCTATTTGCGAATTACCTTTCAATTTTTCAACCAGAGATCTACATGAATGAGACTGTATATCTAATACATGAATTTTATGAAAATATCCTTATGAGCTATAATTACTGGTAATATCAATTCAACTAGTACATGTTCTTCATATCAGTGTATTTCATTTAACAAATGCCTTCTTTTTTCTTAGACCATGATGATTGGTCTACAAGTCCATAAATCTGGGGTCTTCACTAGCCTACACAAAACCATACAGGCACAATTTCACTGTCATAGACACATCCTTTTTTTCATCAACTTTGTATATAAGGGACAATTTCAAGCTACATGTACTCACCTTGAATTGTTTCTGTACGTTTACTTGGCAATTTGCCACCATATTTTTCCCATGATATATTAGGTTGAGGTAGACCAATAGCAACACATTCAATGGTCACATTTTCTCCCTCGTGAGCCTCCACAACTGTTGGTCTATAGACATTCACAGTGCCTGTTTTATAACCTGACAAAATAAGTATACACATTTTAATGAGGCGTGTTTCAGATATTTTTTCATACTGGATACGAGTTAATATTTTTTTTGTTCATGAAAACTTTTTCCATTGAAAGGTGATATTGTATATTATCAATAGGACTAGAAATTAAATTGATGTCTCCCTCAAGTAAAATGTTTGTCTTAATATTCAACTACAGTCATGCCTTTCTTTGTCCCAAAAGTGACCTCTTAATACAGGTTTGACTGTACAAAGGTGACCTCTTAATACAGGTTTGGCTGTACAAAGGTGACCTCTTAATACAGGTTTGACTGTACAAAGGTGACCTCTTAATACAGGTTTGACTGTACAAAGGTGACCTCTTAATACAGGTTTGGCTGTACAAAGGTGACCTCTTAATACAGGTTTGACTGTACAAAGGTGACCTCTTAATACAGGTTTGACTGTACAAATGTGACCTCTTAATACAGGTTTGGCTGTATATATTACATGGCACATAATGATCTAGTGGTTAATGGAAGAGATTGTCAAATAATCCCCCTTCTTTCACCATGTAGTATAAGTGTGTGCCCTACTCACCACAAGGTATACTCAACTTAGACTGAAGTCAGAAAATTTACCAGGTATTCTTCCCCATTCAGTGTTTTTTTTTGTAGGAGGGGGAACTTCATCACATACCCAGAAATATAATGCCTATTGAACAATTTATCATATTTTCTAAGAATTCTTTCTATTAAGACAGCTCATAAAAAATATCTAATTAAAATTGTATATCGGAGAAGACTTCATACGTTTGTGTAACTTGCATCTTATCCATTTTGTCTTTTTGCACAAATAAAATATTATGTTCAAACTACAGTAAGACAGGTCAATTCGTTCTTTATTAATAGGTTGTTTACACACAGTATACACTAAGACATCAAATCATTATAAGTATTTTCCGTTCAACATTATTTCAGTTATAACTACCAAACATTTATTTTTACCCTGTTTCATATTAATAATCATTTGACTTGCAACATTTAGTTAAATAATAATGCTGCAAACTGCAGTTTAGAATGGCACTTTGTTTGGTGCACATCTGGTTTTATGACTTTGTAGTTAAAAAGTCATCAGAAAATAGGAATGTGTACCCCATTAACTTAATGACCATTCTGCTAACAGTTAGTAATTATATCTATATGAAAACCATGTGATAAATGTACATTTTTCTTCAAAATAGTGAATTCTAAACTCGTTTATTTTCTGTCTGAAGTTGTTACAACAATCCATTGCAAGGTACAGACAGATTAACTATCTAGAAAACTGGCAATCGTTTCTACTACATGTATACAAACATAAAACTCTTGTCTGCCATGTGTACCTGACACAAATACTTCTAAATATAGATTTATATAATGTTGACCATATGTTTTTACTCTCCTTTAGCCTTCAAAAAACTCAAACTGACAATATTTCACAAATATACGTGACTGGTTTACAAATAATATACATTTAGTTACATCCACTGTTTTAACACATGTTCACACAGAGCACTGACCATATTTTATTTTGTACAGTAGCTGTACCCCTCCTCCCTAGAACCTCATAAACATTATCATTTTTCATCATCAGATAGCAAGAAACTCATCAATCACCCAGCAGATACCAAAACCATATCAACAGGGGCCAACAATGGGATATACCATTATTCTCACTTTCTAAAACATTAAGGTATCATATTACACAGCAGATTAATGTTGTTCCACATTTTCTAACAAAATTAAATTTTCTGAAAAATACTTAGGTCAGATTTCATGAGAAAAATATCCAGAACAATTAACCCAATGACTTGCCCTACTAATCTGGGGTAAGTCAGATCTGTAGAACACCTGTCATCTATTCAATACACAATCTGACCATCTTGTGGTCAATACTCTTCAGTGTCAACTTTAATTACCAGTTTCAATTTCAGTATCATCCAGAACAAAGATAGGGCAGCTTCATCTTTATACTTTCTGGTTAAATTATTTCAAATATTTGAAGAAAACAATTCCAGCCCATCTTATTTCTCTCCTGTATCTTAGAATGTGTAAAGACTGTCCTTTCTTACTAAGCTTTCTTAAACACATAATGACCAGTGTCAATTTCAAGATCAGGGTCATGTCCACATGTCAAATTCACAAATATCTTTGGAATAACTAAATACTCATTTGTCATATGTCCTTCTGTTTGTCAGACAGGTGGGCTGGTCTAGAGAAACAGGTAAATGAGTATGAAAACTGACCTCTCTAGACAAATGAAGATCGAGAGAAGAATTTCTTCTGTCATTTTGTAATGTAAACATTCAATTTTTTGACATGTTGAAATTTAGTTAAATCTGGTTCATGTTATATGTGATATCAATTGCAGATGAGTAACTCTGATTCATTTCCATCAATCATGTCTTTTCCCAGTTTAATTTGCATATATCTTCCCAGAATATAACAGCAGAATAAAACATTCATTGAACAACCAAAATAAAATAAATTTGTTAAGCCTAAATCTAGAGCATGTCACATTCCTTCAGAATTTAAATACAAAAGCATGAAATGTACTATTTAAGATAATATATATATTTTGATATTTTATGGATACGTTAATGATACAGTGATCTGTTCGGGATGTAGATTTCACCCTTGACAACTTATAATTACTATATCCTAATTTCAGGAGCTTTGTCAGTTTACAACCCTAGTTAAGTAATAAAACCAATCAAAATAAGTCATTAATTCTACCATGTTATTTCTACCGTCACTCACCCTGAAACCTGGGTGCAAAATTACTACCAAAAATATATGCTGGATCATATCTTTAATCATAGGAGGGGAAATTATAATTATAAATTCAGAATTTAACATATACTGGTAATATAGATTTAATTTTCAAAGAATTATTCTTTTTACATTAATTTTAAGAGTTATCTCCCCTAGTTTGTATATAAAATTTCAATTGCATGTTAATTGTTCATAATATATTAAAACCATGTAATTTAAGCAATAATTAGATTTGATAAAACCTGACTCATAGTAATCAAATATTGCACACAGATGTCAAATTATTTAAAAAGAAAGGGATAAAATTAAAGTCTTCAACAAGGTAAGATTATGTACCTTTCTTCAATTTGGCAACAATACATAGATGTTTTTAAATGCATCCTTAAGAAATGGGTTTGCGTTTATGGAGTTTAACACCACTTTCAACAATATTTCAGCTATATCATGGCAGTCAGCTTTATTGGTGGAGGAAACCGGAGGATACTGAGATGATCACCGACCTGTCGCAAATCACTGACAAACTCCATCACATAATTTTGTACACCTCGCCCTGATCGAGATTCCCTTAAGAAATGAACTGACTACTTGAAAATATAAATTTTAAAGATGAAGATAAAAAAAAGCAAGAAATATAAACTATATCCACATTTATGCTTCTCTTGCAAATTTTATTTCACCATAAAATTGTTCACGACCATAAGAAATGGACAAAACAAAATTATATTTTTTCCTTCATGACTTCCTAAACAATTTAGCTTTTATAAATGTTCAGAATGTTTGGATATCTTTCCAGCTCAATGAATTCAGTCGTCAATTTGACCAAATTATTTCTGAAAGTTTAATTATCCAGATATAATTAGAGCCATTAAGGTAAAGCCCTATTGATGCTTTCTTTTATTCCTTGATATATGTCAAAAATTAAGTACATTACTGCCGAGTCAATCAATCATTCTTAGTTATACAAAATCTTATTTATACAGTATTTATATAAGTAATGATCAAATGCTCCTTAGAATCTATATGATGACTTTCAGTAACTAATGTCTTGTTTATAAGTTTAGACATATATATTATTATTATCATCATATACATAATATTATAATCACTAAAAATGTTGTTTTATTAAAAAAAACCCATAAACATCTGATGCAAAATATTGTTTCTGTTGATGCCGTTTAATACAAGGATAAAATGGACAATACATGACCAGAAACTTAAACATGATCACTCAAATATACAGTAGTAGGTGTAATACCACTAAATAATTCTCCATAGACTTCTATGTTAAATAAAAAAAAATTGAGCTTTCATACAGGATTCATCTTAAGTTTAATCTAAGTGACACTCATATCTCATGGAAGGGGTACCTAATAGGAAGCTTAACTCCGAAAATCAACATACATTTAATGGCATATAAGAAAAAACAGACAGTCTGAAGATGTCTACCGTCAAAAATCCTACTTTCACTTTCGATTTAACACAAATTCAGGTGGTTTCTTTCCAATGCAATAATTTTTTTATTTAAAACCACAAGGACATCAAATATGGCCTTAAATTATCCTAAAATATGTAGGTTTCTGCTGACATTCAGTATTTTGCAGTATCTAATAGGGTTTATTTTTTATTCAACAATGTAGGAATCCATTTTCTGTTTACGTACTACTTTCCCATACGTTTTTTTCGACTGGTACCCATGTTTAGTGGTAATACACCTAGTACATCTCTTACATAGCCACTCTCACTAAAGGACACCCCTCTTATCAGGCCAGACTTCTGGTGTACTGAGGTACTTAAATACTACCAAACTGCCCCCCTCAAGAGAGGCCAACCTTTTTATAAAGCCAGATTTTCATTGCTGAAGTTGTGGCTGTACAAAAGGGGAGACTACTGCATTCTAATAATGTAACATAAACTACTCTCATTTATTTTGCTTTTTGTAGCATGGATATAGTGAAATATTAATTCTCTAAAATAAAGAAGAACTGTGTTGTGTCTGTGTCAAAGGGACCAACGACTTTACTACAATGTAGCCAAGTGTTTGAGTTATCAGGGATAAATCTAGTTAAATGCTACTACAAAGGGGCCAAATGTTTACTATGAAATATCCATGTAAAAGACTTATCCAAGTTCTTCTAAAAAGGGACCAAATGTTTACTTCGAGGTATCCATGGTAACAAATTATCTGAGTTCTTCTAAAAAAGGGACCAAATGTTTACTTTGAGGTATCCATGGTAACAAATTGTCTGAGTTCTACTGAAAAGGGACAAAATGTTTACTTCTTGTCATCCCAGATTGAGATAACAAAGCTTCAGTTGAATAACAAAAATCAAAGTAAAACGATTGATTTTATTAATATTTCCTTCTAATATACAGTGAAACCTGTCTAAACCGAACCCTGAGTAAATTGAAAACCTGAAACCAGACAGACATTACAGTCCTATCTACTGAACCCTGAGTAAATTGAAAACCTGAAACCAGACAGACATTACAGTCCTATCTACTGAACCCTGAATAAATTGAAAACCTGAAACCAGACAGACATTACAGTCCTATCTACTGAACCCTGAGTAAATTGAAAACCTGAAGCCAGACAGACATTACAGTCCTATCTACTGAACCCTGAGTAAATTGAAAACCTGAAACCAGACAGACATTACAGTCCTATCTACTGAACCCTGAGTAAATTGAAAACCTGAAGCCATACAGACATTACAGTCCTATCTACTGAACCCTGAGTAAATTGAAAACCTGAAGCCAGAGACATTACAGTCTTATCTACTGAACCCTGAGTAAATTGAAAACCTGAAGCCAGACAGACATTACAGTCCTATCTACTGAACCCTGAGTAAATTGAAAACCTGAAGCCAGACAGACATTACAGTCCCATCTACTGAACCCTGAGTAAATTGAAAACCTGAAGCCAGACAGACATTACAGTCCTATCTACTGAACCCTGAGTAAATTGAAAACCTGAAGCCAGACAGACATTACAGTCCCATCTACTAAACCCTGAGTAAATTGAAAACCTGAAGCTAGACAGACATTACAGTCCAATCTACTAAATATTTATGTACAATGTAATTTTAACCCATGTAAACCAAACACCTGTCTAAACTGAACAAATTCTTCAGTCCAATAGGGGTTCTGTTTAGACAGGTTTTACTATATAACTTTTCAGCTTTTCAGATGGCATAATGGCATTGGCCTTAGGAAATAAATTTATATAAGGGTTATACAATATATATTTTAATATGATCTTGACTTCTAACTCTCTAGTTTTTTTTCAACAAAAAATTAAAAAATTTCTCTTCACAGATATTTAAACATTTTCATAACATTCCATTTTTGATTTATTTTAACACATGTTGGGTAAATTGGGTAAATTGAGATTGGTAATTATAAAATATTTTCATTGGCAGGTACGTACTTCCATTATAATTGACAATAATAGACCCTATATAAAATATGACATTGGTATTCTATTTATTTGTCTGTAATATTAAAACTTATTGTAATGTTTTTTCTTCTTATCGAAGTAAAATATCATGCTTTACATTGTATAAATGATCGGTATGAATGTATTATTTCTGCTCGGAAGGAAAATATCTTGCCATTCTTTTCAACAAAATCATATCAGTTACCCCTAAACAAGTCAATACAGAATTATACGCGACCCCTCACCTAACAAACTTGTTATCAAACGATTTTCTTCAAGATTTATTTCATTCAAATTGGTATTATTTTTCATGTTATTTCTTTAATCATGTGATTTTTTGAACAGGTGAACATTCAAAATCGTCACTTCATACATGCCGAACATGTGCAAATGTCATAACTCATGCTTAAATATGTTCACACATTGTCAATTTAATTTCATTTCTTACTTATTAAAAACTATTTTTATCATTATTTCTTTTGCTTAAGACCTTGAACCAAAATGAAAAACAATAAAAAGGTACTATTCCAAATATAGCAAACACAGTTTGACAGATGTCTAGTGAACTAGTTTTACAAACATGTAAATCCATATTTGATTAAAAAAAAATAATAATAAATTCACAATTCTGACATAAACAAGAAGAAGACAAAAATAATATTTAAACTTTTTGATAGCAATTATATTTTAATGTGACCTTTTTTTTTCTTTTTTTTTTGAGAAAACACTTGTATATTATTTACATTGTTACCCAACAGGCTGTAATACTTCTGGCAGGGGAACAGTTACTATTTAATTACATAGTACTTTAAATAAATTACTTTGAGAGAATGTTGATACACAAAAAGTCTACAGATAATGGAATCTATTTCAGATTTCTTTACCTTTGGCAAAGTTTTTATCAACACACAGATAATAGGTAGGATATACATATATATAAATCAAGCCAATCGTCTTTGATCTCTGTAACTAAACGCCAGGTGCCAGACCCGTAAATTAAGGCTTCTCCAAAGATAAAGTTTTAACTGGGCAACGTGTGAAATATTATGAGATCATTTCACTTTCTAACAAAGCACCCTGTTTTGGAACCAACCAAATTATTTAAGATTAATAAATAATTTGGAAGAATTTTTAGACCACCTCAGAAGATCAAGGTAGAAATAGCACTTGTCTTTACTGTAGCTCAAATTTTATATTAAATATCAGCTATTGTTGAAATGTCTGGTTCATGAGTTTTATGGCTCTTAATGTACACCTATGAATTGTTAAATGTCAAATTTAAAATTTTCACATATACATGATAGATAGAAAATCTTAAAGGATCTCTGGTCATACACATATATAATCTAGTAGATTAACATGGAGGTGAAATAACACCAGTATTGATGTGTTTATGAATTCATTTGTACTGGCCATATATCATAATCAAGATAAGAAATGGTATGTACAGAGTTACCCTCTTAAACAAGGATAACTCATCCTTAAAATATAGCAGGTAAGGGGTATCTTCTAAAATCTATAACAATAAGGGAGATAACTTATCCTTACAAATCTGTAAAACTAAGGGAGATAACTTATCCTTACAATCAATAACAAGAAGGGGAGTGTATTCTTGCAATCTATAACACTAAGGGAGATAACTTAACCTTACAATCTATAACATGAAGGGAGATAACTTATCCTTACAACCTATAACAGTAAGGGAGATAATTTATCCTGACAATCTATAACAGTAAGGGAGATAACTATATCAGTGACAGGGATAACTTATCCTAACAAGCTATTAGTTCAAGAATCTTTTAAACTTTATATTATAAGTATAATTCAAAGCTGAACCAAACTGATTTTGTCTTTTTAATAAACTTGTGATTTTTTGACAGCTTTTAATGAGCAGTCTTCGGGTTGTGGTGGCATTTAAAAAAAAACAACTTTAATATATTAATTCAATAATTATTAAGTTGATGCATAAATCCTGTCAATTGAAACCTGTCGATATGTTAATAAATGATTCTTGTTTCTTTCATCCAATCAGATCTGTTTATAACATCACATGACTTACCTACAGTATATCTTCTAACACTAAGAGAGATCATATGACTTGATGTCCTATTCTGATTGGATACTGGGTTTACAGCTATACACCGGTACTGTCCTTGGTCATGAGATGTCAGGTTCCTGATGAGCAAATACCCAGATGATAAAATTCGATAATGATCTGAAAATAAAAATAGAGTTAATATTATAAATAATAAACTCTTTACATGGGACATAATGGAATAGTTCTTCAAGTAAATTGTTCATAGGAACTAAAATGTTCTCAGATTTAAACATTACATCTTTGACCACATCTGTGGCCCAACATTATTCTCTTTTACAATTTATATAAAACTGACCATGCCTTTAACACCAGTTGTTCTAATTTGATCTGAGGACTTTGTTGGTAAATTAAAGTAGTTTGATATCTACATAATATTTTACTCAACAACTTCCATCCAATAGTATTTTACACAAATTTTGAGATGCCTTCCTTCCTAGTTATTATTTTTACTCCTTGAAATTGTTGTTTTAGGTCATATGACTTCCATTACAATACAAAAATAGATTTAGATGTCAATGAACATAAAGGTAAATCCATCTGAAAATCTGAAAACCAGGTACTAAAATCACGAGTCTAGAAATAACATATTTATTGCTGTTACTCATCTAACAATCACCATAGGTTCAATAACTTATAACTTGAAGGCAATGTGAGATTGCTGATCCCTATCTACTTCTGAATGGTAATCAATGCATATGTAGATGATATGCTATGAAGTCATGGCTTAATTTTGAAGAGGGAGGATCATATACTGTCCCCTCAACAAACTGTTCTATTTAAATAAAAACATTGTTGGGCACCTACAGACTTTTTAAGGGTGTAATTTAACTTGTATAACAAGCCTTATTTCATCAAACCTTTCTCATTGTTATTAAATAATTAGAATAATTTACTTTTTACACAAACTCATGTTTCAACTTATCTTCAGTTAAATGAATGATAATGAATACACATCATGTGTATATAAGATATATAATGATGAAGATAAAAACAAACAAGAAAACACATTAAATAGATTGCTGTAAATTAGTTAACATTAAACCTATCTAATAGGTTAAGTCTATAAACGAAGGGGGGGACAAGGAAGGGTCCAACAAAGGGAAACTAAGAAGGGGTCCACAAAGGGGAATTGGGAAGGGGTCAATGACAGGGGTGTAGGACAGGTAAGAAGCCAATAATGAACAGGGAAGAGACTAATAAAAGAGGACAGGGTCTAACAAAGGGGGACATGGAAGGGGCCAATAAACAGCAACAGGTGTCAACATTAAATATATATAGGTTAAATCTAATAACAAAAGGGGATCTTACCAATTAGTTAAACATTTGATTTATAGCACTTCTGAGAAGACAACATTTAAGAATTGGGATATAAATTATATTTGTGTACATGTGTGTGTTGGGGGTTCAGCACTGGAATCCACTTTAGTCAATCAGACTCATTTTTCTCAATTTTATGCTGACTGTTTCTTTCAACTTTACTAATTGTCCATCACAATAGTAGAATTTTGTAAAAATCCAGGAAAAGTTATATACTCTTAAATTTCTTTCAATTATCCAGAATATAAAACTGCTGGGGACACAAACTGTATGTTCAAGTCTTGGTAATAATTGATAATTATTACTCTAACAATCTCCTTCTTAACCAGTAGAATTGAATACTTTGAACTGAAAGATGACAGGCCCCAGAAGAATCATTATAAAGCACACCCAGAGTAAATGAACCTCCAAAACTTATTACTTCAAAGGAGATTCAATTCAAACATGAAATTCTTGATAAAATCCAGATCCTAAAATCATACAAAATAGTTACATACTCACAGACAAGCATTTTAATAAGTAATTAATTAATAACATTTCATAAATTGCAGACAAGTTTTAAGATAAGACATTTCCTGCCAGGTTTATGTTACTATGGTAACAAATTATACTTTATCATATTTTATGTCTATACATTGCAAACATATATGTAACCTAATGATCAGTTGTAAATGAAACTGTTGGCAGTTGCCATATTGCTTAGAAAAAAAAACATATTATAATATTAGTGTAGCAATTTATACAGCTGTGTGACAGAATATTTTTTTTTTAAATGTAGCAATACAGCTGTGTGACAGAAAATATCATATATCATTTCAATAAGTTTTGTCTCTAAAATTTCTTTTGGAATGTTCTCAGATTGCTTATGGTAATCAGTGTGATGTTTCCCTCAAAGATTTTAATATATTGCTTAAAAAGTCAAAAGGTCATATCTTTCAATTTATCTGTTTACTCTTACCATGTTTAGAAGTTTCTGGTTGGGAAGGGCAATTTCATACAGTGAAGTTCGAGGTCATTTATCAAAAATAATATTTTCTCAAATACACTAAAGTACTATTGGTGTGTCTTTTTGTCCATGGAAATGCTTTATTATATGAAATTATTAATTTTATGCTAATTATTATAATTTTATATAATTTATTGTTATTACAGAAAGCCAAACATAAGTCTTGTCTACTTAGATACAGGTATATGATATTAAAGGTCACCTATAAGATAAGTTAATTTGAACAATCATGTTTGAGTATATATATGTTTTTATTGGTATCCAGTATTATGTCTATTTTGTCTTTTGTGTATTGCTTGGATTATGCCAATATCTTCTGTGCTTTATCCAATAAACATTTTGAATTTGAATTTTGTAATAGATCATTTACACATTCCCTATTTGATTCTAATATTACATGTTTTTCTGACATATTTAATATGACTTGAGAGAACTTACAGAGAACAAAATGGTTCCTGTTCCATGCAAGAGCAACAGAAAGGACAAAGAATATGAACATAATTTTCTTAAAATTCATAGATATTTCAACCTTGCAAAATATCAGAAGATAATTTTATAGCAAATAAAAAATTGACATTGATACAACATTAACATTTTATACAACGTAAGAAATTTTTTTGGGTTATTTTCATTGAAATTTGCATGAAATGGACGATTTTGTCCTCATTAAAGGGAAGTAACTCTTACGAAAAACATGATAAAAAGTAAAAAATTTGAATCAAGTCGGAAACCTGCAACTGGTTTATTTAGAAACATATTGTATGATTTTTTTTGTTCTGTATAAAGAGGTGTTTGGCAATATATAATGAACATAGGGCACAATTTTATATTCCATTTACACAAGATCCTTGTTTATTCGAGAATGACTAATTTTACTGTAAATAATATTATCAAAAAAATAAAATTATTACGAATCATCTGGAGTAAATATAAAACATGTTTTTGAGAATATATCATGGAAACTACATATTTTGAGAAATATGCAATCGAGAAATTTTCCTATTTATAGAAATCATTATCGGCTTAAGAAACAAAATAGATTTATCTATATTATATATTGCGTAATGTTATAATGAAATAGCGTTTATCAGTATGGGTATGCAGCTTGGTTTCATATTTACAATGAATATACATTAAATATCTCTGAATTCTTTCTACGTATAAAATTACTAATAATAAAAATATTAAAAGATAATTACATGCAATTAATTATACAGAAAATCAATTAACAGATAATAAGGGGGAACTCATATCCTACAGAAAATCACATTTATTATAAAAAAATCTTTTGACTAACATATTACATGTTCAAAATTAACTTTAAAAAATGCATTAAAATAATCTTTTACATAAAACACCAGGCAATAACAAAAATAAATGACTTTAGTCTTGCTAATGTGCCCAGTATGAATAATACAATCTAAATGTAGGTTTATACAAAATCACATTACTGAAGACTTATTTATGTAATTTAAGTTTTAAACATTGTTTTTAAAATACATTAGTCTGACAAAGTAATGTTCCCACATTGTAAATCGCATGTTGAATTCACATTAATATTTTACTAACATAGGATTTTAAATCAACACCCTTTTTGTATATGTACATTTCAAAGAGTTCTATTACTGAAATGAAACTGACCATGGAAAACATATTAACATTTGATATTGGTAGCCTTGGAGACTTAAATTTGATCTACTAACAAAGCTTAAATCGGTTTTTTAAGGTTTTTTTTCATTTGTTGCAAATCATAAATTACTTTTGACATGATGTACTTGTTATGTTTTATATAGAGTTGTTTCCCCTTGAATATGAAGGCTAGCATTCATAAAATGGAATAATTTGTATAAAAATGATTTTAATATGACTGTCATCACTTTGCTTCAATCAACATTATAAGTGAAAATCTTCTTCTCAGGAATTATTTGGCCTAATGTAAACAAGTAAACAAATTTTGATGGAAGGTCCGGATTGTCCATTTGGTGTCAATGGCCACGAGAGCCTATATAATGTAATTTGTTTGACTGAGCTTCAATATCTGATTACAAACATCAGATCTAACAGTAAATGTAAAATACCTATTTAAAACATTTTACCATTAATACATTTCACGATTACTAAAAAAATTCATTTTAAAAATCAATTTTTTATGAAACGTTGCATTCGTTGAAAACGTCATGTAAAATTCTAAGTAAGAAAATACTGTAAATTTATCTGATCTGAATCTGTTATCATTTAGATAGATCTCCACTAATGTGTCCATGGAGTTTTAAACACTTGACTAAAATATCTCTACATGAATAGGATGATTTATTCCTACTGTTACTGATTATTCTAATTAGCACAGCCATTTAATTTCTTCTTGAGCAGATAGACATCAAAGTAAAGACAATAGGGTGGCCAGGGTCAATGTTGTTCTTGTCCCTTTAAACCAACAAAACAATATCCCCGTTTATATTGTTCTCAAATATTTCATGCTTAACACAAACTTTGTTGTTTACTGAATGGGAATCTTCTTTATTAACTTTTTGAACGGAATATAACAATAAAATCAAGAAAAAACAAAATTCATACAAATGTTGAAATCATGTAAAACCATCCCGATACACCCTCATTTCTTCAGCACTGATTGTACCAAAATATATCAAAATGATTAATATATGTTTGTTGTAAAACTGCAGCTGTTAAAAAATCACTGCCATGGAAACATGATACATTTTAAACATCAGGGGGCATACTCATTAAAGGGAAAATCTCAAGGTTTTTTTGCTATTGCACTGTAAGAAAATTAATGGGATAGAAATGTCAGTGTGAGATGAAATATTGTAAAATATTCAAATTAAGTTTAAAAAAAAATAACGGTATGGCAAGGGATAGTTTGTAACAATTGTTCTGAAAGAAATTCCCCAAATTAACCCTCTTTAGTTACAAGAGCACCTGCAAAGTTAGAAAAGAATTTGTAACAATTTCTATATACAAAACCAGCATTAGATTATTAAAATTAAGATATATTAGATGGGGCTTTCTACTTGGCACTTGAGGTAATCTGTCCTACCTCTAGATATCATTCTAATGTTCTATCTGAAGCAAGAAGTAATCACGCCAAAAAAAAAACACCACCTCATTTATAACTGTCAAAGTCACCTGAACGTTTTTGAAAGAAGGCATTTGTAATCCTTTTAACATCCTTTAATAATCCATTATGGACAGTTTCTTTCTTTTTCTTACATTTATTATGGGACTAACTGCATACCTCATTTATATATTTCAAACAACAGTAATGTAAGTATTAAGTGCTAATGGTAAAATAGAACTACTATACCAGATCTTCCATCTAAAAACAATGTGAAGAAAAAAATACCATTTTTCTTATTTATCACTAACAAATGCTTTCAAAAAACACACGAGGATCTAAAGGGGATAACTACTAGTCTTTATCTTATATACAGACTAATATCTATATAGGGATTTGAAAGACAGAAGTTTCATTAGAGGTTAAAATATCATGAGTTCTTTTATTATTTGTTAATATTAATTTTCATGGATTTTGTATGTACATCTGTGGACAACCAAATTGAAATTTAAGCTCAACAAGCTGTATTAAATGTGAGAAGTAATTATCAAAATATCAAAACCACAATTCGTACTTCAACCAACATCTTGTTTCCCATCACTCCACAACAGAAATGAAGGGGTCCAAAGTATATGAGATGTGGTAAAACATTAGACATTTTTTTTTGGGCATAATACTGAGTTTTTTTTATCCAGGACTAGGAAGAGTCCTTAGAAACTTGGCAAATGATGAACATTTGTTGTCAATTACATTTTAAAAAGTAGGACAGAAGATATTTACTTGTCCACTATTCTTCTATTTTAAACATATCTTTCTTTATAGTCAATAATCTTTTTTCCTCTAATTCTTTTGAATCAGTTTTGATTTTAAAAGGAGCTAGGAGTGTACTGTGATCATGTGATTAATCAAAGTCAGTACACCCTGGAGTGAATTACAATGAACACTTTAACTTGGAGACATTATCATACATCAACACTTTACATAAATATTACTTTAATATATGTAATTACCATGGCAACCATTATGATTAACTAACTACATGTATTTTCTCAATTACTGTGTCAGTTTGTATGGTTTTAAATTATATTATGCTTTGGAATATGACGACAGCATATTAAAAAAGATATCAGTCAAATCGAACAGCTTTTGCTTGCCCAACAAGTGAGTATTTATGATTAGGCAAGATAGTATCAAATCTTTCTAGCATCTGATGCTTGACAATATCTTTTGGGAAAGATCTAGTCTTGACAATATCCTTTGGGCCAAATTTAGTATTGACAATATCCTTTGGGTCAGATTTAGTATTGACAATATCCTTTGGGCAAAATCTTGTCTTGATAATATCTGTTGGGCAAGATCTAGTCTTGACGATATCTTTTGGGCAAGATTTAGCCTTGGCAATATCTTTTGAGCAAGATCTTGTCTTAACTATATCTGTTGGGCAAGATCTAGTCTGACAATATTAGTTGGGCAAGATCTAGTCTGACAATATTATTTGGGCAAGATCTAGTCTGACAATATTAGTTGGGCAAGATCTAGTCTTGACAATATTAGTTGGGCAAGATCTAGTCTGACAATATTATTTGGGCAAGATCTAGTCTGACAATATTATTTGGGCAAGATCTAGTCTGACAATATTATTTAGGCAAGATCTAGTCTGACAATATTAGTTGGGCAAGATCTAGTAAGAAACATTATGGCATTATGGCCATTCCTGATTTTAGTGAGCAACATATGAATCACATATGTGAAGAAGAGTGAAAGGTGGCAGAGTGGCTAAAGCTGACCACAAGCCTTACACCGACTACTCACCTCAAGTGTTATAGTTTTAAAACACCTACCCAGGCCTGGGTTTTTATAAGTCAGATCTTTGAAACTGTTAGAACTTTTCTACCTCAATAAGCCACAATATAGCTTAACAATTGCTAAAAGTGATAAAACATCAACAACTTAAAAAAAACATTTGTCAAGAAAACATATGAACAACGTATGTAAGGGTCACATATGACACACACATGTGAAAAAAATGACTTCTAATTGTGACTAACATACAAGACATAATACAGTAGAAAACCAGTGTCACAAGCTGATGTTACCTGTACACCTGTCAAGAAAATGTTATTAATTACTATAATTATATAATTATATACAATTTTTGACATATTTATTTAATAGTTCAAGGAAATTGTAAATGCTAAGAAATTTCTGAAGTTTCTGGCACAGGTTACTGACCTGATGAAGTTGATAAAATTGTTCCATTCAATTCAAAAAGAATATCTGCTTCGGGACTGCTAACAGGAGGTTGGCATGGCAACACAATACTATGCCCTAATGTCCCATTTAAATGTAAATCTTCTCGACTTTGGAATCTTTTTAATACTGAAAAAGGAAAAGAACTAATGTAAAATAAGTAAATGTTTCTGACATCAAACATACGTATAAAAAAATTGCAGATCATGCAGACATTTCATACAACATTATATGATAAAATTTGTCAATGACTTGCAACAGGTCTGTGGTTTTCCCCCACGAAATTCAAATAACTGAAATGTTGAAAGTGGCATTAAGCATTAAAACCCTAATTGTTAACCCCTTATTCTACCCAGTCAGTTCTCTGTTTCTTTAATAGTATATATGCATGCTAAGCTACCCATTTTACAAACTATTTAGTATTGGTCAACCATGGGTAGAACATTGATATTGA
Source organism: Bathymodiolus septemdierum (assembly GCA_963383655.1). Classification (NCBI taxonomy): domain Eukaryota; kingdom Metazoa; phylum Mollusca; class Bivalvia; order Mytilida; family Modiolidae; genus Bathymodiolus; species Bathymodiolus septemdierum. Next base: position 42,168,113 of record OY726521.1, on the reverse strand, counting down.
AGGTACTCCAGTTAAGTTTGTTGTCAGAGAGATTATGATAAACTTGTGTAAATGCCAACGGTTTACACTGTAGAAGTCATGATATTGTCAACCATTAATGTTTAACTTCTTAAATACATGTCACAAATATTATCATTACCTGTTTTAGAAAGTCTAGCTGGACGACTGGCTACAGCACCAACAGATGTCTTTGCTATACACTGGTATATTCCCTCATTACTTTCACCTTTCCGTTTATGTTTAAAACTTGCTATGTGTAAATTTGTTCCTTCAAAACTAAATCCCCTTGAACCTCCTTCTTCCACATAATCACCATTAAATTTCCATCGCACAACAGCACTAGATGGCAGCACCTTGCACGGTAATGTCACTGATGCATGATGGGATATCACAGCCGATTCTGGCTCTTCTAAGAAGACAGGCAGGGAATCTGCAAAAATAAAATATAAATTTTAAATAATTAGAAATCATTGTTAACATTAACAAGATAGGTTTTGATTGATCGAATTGTCATTTGTAGAGGACGGAACTACCGTAAGCGACCTACAATCTAGTCGTTAATAAAATCTTGCGGATTGATAACATTTTGTTTTGTTATTATATAAAATGCTGTAATTTCTTACTGATGTATATTATATAAGTGTAGGTACATAGGCTGGTTTATGGTGTTTAACGCAACTTTCAACAATATTTCAGTTATATCATGGTGGTTAGTTTTATTGGCGGAGGAAGCCAGAGCACCCAGAGAAATTCACCGACTTGTCGCTGACAAACTCTATCGTACAGGTAAAAAAAAAACTTTTGGGGAATAACCAAATTAAAATTACCAATCTTCTGTTTCATGCTCTTTATTGGCTGTGCCTTCTTATATAATATTTTCTACTATTACATGTACATGTATGTCCTTGTTGAAAGTTTACTGACATCATCTTACTTCTCTTACATTGTTTTTTTTTCAAAGATATCATAAATGACAAATACAAGAAATAAATATTTAAAAAAAATAGTGACAATTAAATCTGGTCAGTTAAACCAGTCTATGATACCCTTGATGTTTTTGTTTGTAGAGATAAATATCACTGTACAGGAAACCAGAACAATGACTATAATACAGAAATTTGATAATCAGTTGACAATTCTTCAATTCATCCTACACATTCAATTGTACTCGAAATAAGACACAGAAAGTGATGATGGCATTTGAATATTTTCAGAAATTATTTTCACAGCAAATTTTAACTAGCTAAATATTTTCATGAAAGGGGGACAATTTTGTACTCATATTGAATATAGTCAAACTTGACTAATGCTACCTTCCCAGGGAACATTGAAATAGGCCTAAGGGTCACATAAGAAAGGTTGTTGATTAATACAGGTTTAAAGATTATGAATGTCACATAATACAAATGTTTGCTTACTACAGGTGGCCACTAAAGCAGGTATAAAACTTGACATAATTTATTGAATTACAGATTAATTATTTGTAGCTTAGTGTACAATTAAGAATCTTAGACAATAACAAGACACAAGACAATAGAATGCTGAGAGTTGATTTCAATTGGCTCTATGCTATTTATGTAGAAATCCTACTTTGTTAAGTCTGATCAACTCTTAATCAAAACGGCATTCCTCTCTCTACTGAAGAAGCATACTATAGGTTGGAGCGTATATTGAATAAAATCTACATTAAGGTGTTGCCATTGGGCAATATCAGAAACAATTTACTTAATTCTTCAAAAACTTCACCTCGAATATTCATTAGTTTTATCAGTTTCAAAAGAAAACAATTTTGTTTTTAGCTACTACATGGAACAGAAATATCATATTACTCTCAAGGTAGAAACTATAATACTTTAAGAGCCACACTCACTTGAAAAACTCTTTATGAATTCACATTTAGATAATATAAAAAGTGATTTGTTGTAAGAGGGAGATAAATGCTTGAGATATATGTACCCTGTAAATGAGAATGGTAAAGAAAAAAAGATTTGTTTCCTAAATCATTATTGTATCACATCTGTTTAATATTTCTATAGGAGAAGTTCTGCCAAGTACAAAGTATGGCTAAATAATATGCCCCCCTCCACATCACTTCAAAACTCCAACTAAAAACTCTTTTATAAACATATTAAGCAAACGTGCAATGTAAATGTATTTTTCAAAAAGATTTTTGTCATTTTCAGCTGCTAAGCATCTGTACTTGTTTCAAATGGGTATTCACATTAACACACTGAATTTTTTTTTATTTTTTTTTATTTCATGTGAACCATTTTTTTTGTGTCCTAATATATTTGACTCATATTTCATACTGAAATACACATAGTGTGTTAGCAAGTGTATTACTCAATGAGTGTGAACACAACAACTTTGTTACTCCCATCATTTACTTTTGAAATGTATTTTGATATGTAACAATTTATCATGAAGAAGAGTTTGAAGATACCAAAGAGGTAATCAGAATCCATAAATCGTAGAAAGACAGACAACACAATGGCCACAAGAAAAAGTACAAACGGACAAACAACGATCTACAATACCATGCACATAAAACTAAAATCAGTCAAGAGGAACTGACCATAGTTGTCATGGTCTACAATTGGACAGCTCTGCTTGAAATAACTAATGCTGTTTGCCATTTGACGTGATCCCTGTCAAAACAACCTGTCCTTCTAACCCCCCTTTTTTGTAATATACATTTAAGCCACAGCCATGATGTAGGTATTACAATAATATAGCACTTTAAGTGCCGACATCTCATATCACAGCCAAAATATTTCTAAAACAATATCCATAAAATGCTAAAGTTATGTGTTTATGACGTCTATCATGAGAGTGAGATGCTGTATGTCTATGGTATCACTAGTGTGGTCTGGTTAAGTTTTATAGCTTCTTTTCTCACCATGATTACAATAACTTGACTATATTAACACTCATAAAACAGCTATCAAATACCCCATAAAGTTAGACAGAATACATATACCCTTATGACAACAAAATCTGAACATTATTTCTAAGGTCAAGGTGCAAAGATGCAGTGATATGCTGTTCCCCATCAAATATACAGGTTTATTTCTTGAAGTAAATGGTTTATAGCTTATATAAGAAGTAATGTTATTACTATTTAAATAGGACAGCCTATCAGTGTGATCATCATCAAATCATAGCATCAAATTATGTACTTTAATGTATACTGTTAATGAACATAAATTTTTTTTGCAGTAGAACAGATTTGCAAACAGACAAAGCAAAAATGTTTAAAAAAAAAATCGCTCACATCTTTACATCTAACTTGTGCATATATTTCTAAAGGATAATGTTTCTTTTAACAAATTATGTTCAAATTTGACCTTCTTTACTTTTTTCTGTTGAGATGTTTTAGATATGTATTTGGATTTAAAAGCTCACTAGAGCTTGTGTTATAATTGTTTGATTCTTTCTGACTTTAAATAAAGCTTATTGTATTATATGTCAATGTTAGAGGTATCCGAAGCGGTAATCAAGAATGGACAATCCAGAGACACAGGTAACAATGGGAACACAAGATGCAGGACGACGACAAATACAACACAGAAAACTAAAAACATGAGCAACATGGACCCCACCAAAAAAACTGGCAATGTTACAATGCATGGTGAATATATAAGAAACAATTTACATGACCATTCAAATCAATTTCCCTTTGTTCGACAGCAGATATATATTTTTAAATGTGCATCAATAATTAAATTAAAAATAACAATATAATGACCTTTCCCTTTACACCCTACTTAATCTTGTTGTAACAAAGACTTTCCCTTTACACCCTACTTAATCTTGTTGTAACAAAGACTTGAACAGGCATTAATGTCATTGAACAATAATATTGTATTCAACAGTGACTTGGGCTATGTTTTCTTACTGCCGCAAGTGACCCCATGGAACCCCAATGTGGGTAACATCCTGTTTTTCTGAAGTGTTCCTGTATAATCTGGTACATGTACTCTACAAAAATCTTGTATATTGTTCAACAATTTGTCCTTATATTAAGTTTTTTAATTTATGAGGATTGGTTTTAAATATCAGATCAAAGCTAATATTTCAAAAGATTAATGAAGAAAATATCAAAATTAAATGTGAAAATTCAGCTTGGACTTTTTGCATTAAATATCCATTTAACAAGATTTGGATCTAACATTTTCAAAGGTGTGGAAAGAATGTTATGCAAATGGGCCCACAAGGTATTGTATTTGGAGTTTGGCTGAATGAATTTTGAAATTCGACTTTTAACACATAAATCAAGAAATAATAGGAGACTTGAATTAAAGGAGGTGTTTTTAGAAATGTTTATAAATGTTCTGTGTATAGAAGCTCTTGTCCTGCCAGATGATTTTGTACTAGGTAATACCGATCGGTAATAGTCAGAAATAAGTCGAGGGTAAACAGGTAGAAAATCTAATTCAGGATTGATCTTCTGCTTGTGAATTCTTGTTCCCTATAATGTTTTGTTTTATGGATGTTCGACCATGGATGACCAGCTCTATTGTGAAGTCGATAGCATATTGAACTTATAACATTCCACTGGTTTAAGCAATGAAATATGTGATTAAATTGTCATTCAACATTTTAGCTGGTTTAATCATCAAGTTTTCTTACTCTCTAAATGTGTAAAGGGAAAATCAATTTGGATAGAAATGAAACATAAAAGTACTTCATTTTTGTCCATCCTTACTTTATCCAAAGTTACAATGTCAATAAACATATCCTTTGTTTTTAAATCACCCTTACCTTATCCTAAAATGCTATGTCAATAAACATACACTTTTTTCAATCCATCCTTACCTTATCCTTAATTTCTATGTCATAAACATACCCCTTGTTTTAAATCCACCCTTACCTTATCCTAAATTACTATGTCAATAAACATACACTTTATTCTTAATCCACCCTTACCTTATCCTAAAATACTATGTCAATAAACATACACTTTATTGTTTAATCCACCCTTAGTTGTCCTAAAATACTATGTCAATAAACATACTCTGTTTTCAATCCATCCCTAGCTGTCCAAAATTACTTTGTTTTTAATCCACCCTTACCTTATCCTAAAATACTATGTCAATAAACATACATTTTGTTTTCAATCACCCTTACCTGTCCTAAATTACTATGTCAATAAACATACTTTGTTTTTAATCCACCCTTACCTTATCCTAAAATACTATGTCAATAAACATACACTTTGTTTTCAATCCACCCCTAGTTGTCCTAAATTACTATGTCAATAAACATACACTTTGTTTTTAATCCACCCTTACCTTATCCTAAAATACTATGTCAATAAACATACACTTTGTTTTTAATCCACCCTTAGCTGTCCTAAATTACTATGTCAATAATCATACACTTTGTTTTTAATCCACCCTTAGCTGTCCTAAATTACTATGTCAATAAACATACTTTGCTTTTAATCCACCCTTAGCTGTCCTTAATTACTATGTCAATAAACATACACTTTGCTTTTAATCCACCCTTACCTATCCTAAATTACTATGTCAATATACATACACTTTGTTTTTAATCCACCTTTATTACTATGTTAAATACAAGTACCTTTTTAAATCCACCCTTGTTTTATCCTAAATTACTATGTCAATTGATTTAATAAAAATCCACCCTTGTTGCTTCTTTCATTCAATATGTCAATATACATATCCTCAAAATTAATTTTCACATTACTAATTAATAGTATTATATCAAAGTGGGCCATTGTTGTCAATGTTGTGTGGTTGTTAATTAGATCTGACATATCTACATCTAAACAGCATATTTCTGGCAACATGGACATGTGACTATGTTGTAAAAACATTGTCTTAGACATTCCATTGACAGGTTACTTTGTTTTTTACCACAATTTTTCTCCACTGTGATTGTTTATATACATTTACTTCACACTTCACTTTACTTACTGTAAGACTATTGACATGAGACATTTACAAGAAGAGATCAGCAATCTTTAATGAAATTATCAGATAATCTTCACTTCTCTATGCCATTTTTGTTCTTTAATATGACCCCAAGGCTTGGATTGTGCAGGATTATTGGTGTTTTAACACAACTTTCAATAATATTTCAGTAACATAGGCAGAACAAAACTGGAGTCCCTAGAGTTTTAACAGTCCTATTAAAAAGATTGGACTTTACTCTTAAAAGGATTGGACGTCCCGAATATCTTATATCTTAACCAATATCTTACTCTCGAAAAAATTGAACTGAACAGACTTCTGGCTCTACTTTACTTAGGAATGGAAATATTATATCTCTAGCCCTACCTTACTACTGAAAAGATCGAATGTTGAGATTTGAGGGTTAATATCATTTTGACCTCCTCTCTTTGAGGACAAATACCAAGCTTCATATTTTTTTTTTTATTCAGTTTGAAATAAGACCCACTCTGATGCTACCTCAGCTAAGAAGCTAGGTTAATTTGTATGAGACCCACTCTGATGCTACCTCAGCTAAGAAGCTAGGTTAATTTGTATCAGACCCACTCTGATGCCACCTCAGCTAAGAAGCTAGGTTAATTTGTATCAGACCCACTCTGATGCTACCTCAGCTAAGAAGCTAGGTTAATTTGTATGAGACCCACTCTGATGCTACCTCAGCTAAGAAGCTAGGTTAATTTGTATGAGACCCACTCTGATGCTACCTCAGCTAAGAAGCTAGGTTAATTTGTATCAGACCCACTTTGATGCTACCTCAGCTAAGAAGCTAGGTTAATTTGTATCAGACCCACTCTGATGCTACCTCAGCTAAGAAGCTAGGTTAATTTGTATCAGACCCACTCTGATGCTACCTCAGCTAAGAAGCTAGGTTAATTTGTACGAGACCCACTCTGATGCTACCTCAGCTAAGAAGCTAGGTTAATTTGTATCAGACCCACTCTGATGCTACCTCAGCTAAGAAGCTAGGTTAATTTGTATCAGACCCACTCTTATGCTACCTCAGCTAAGAAGCTAGGTTAATTTGTATCAGACCCACTCTGATGCTACCTCAGCTAAGAAGCTAGGTTAATTTGTATGAGACCCACTCTGATGCTACCTCAGCTAAGAAGCTAGGTTAATTTGTATGAGACCCACTCTGATGCTACCTCAGCTAAGAAGTTAGGTTAATTTGTATCAGACCCACTCTGATGCTACCTCAGCTAAGAAGCTAGGTTAATTTGTATCAGACCCACTCTGATGCTACCTCAGCTAAGAAGCTAGGTTAATTTGTATGAGACCCACTCTGATGCTACCTCAGCTAAGAAGCTAGGTTAATTTGTATCAGACCCACGCTGGTACTACCTCATTTTAGAAGATAGTGTAATTTGTATCAGACCCACTCTAGGTGCTACCTAATTTTAGAAGACAGTTTAATTTGTATCAGACCCACTCTGGTGCTACCTCATTTTAGAAGACAGTTTAATTTGTATCAGACCCACTCTGATGATACCTCATTTTAGAAGATAGTGTAATTTGTATCAGACCCACTCTAGGTGCTACCTCATTTTAGAAGACAGTTTAATTTGTATCAGACCCACTCTGGTGCTACCTCATTTTAGAAGACAGTTTAATTTGTATCAGACCCACTCTGATGATACCTCATTTTAGAAGATAGTGTAATTTGTATCAGACCCACTCTGATGCTACCTCATTTTAGAAGCTAGTTTAATTTGTATCAGACCCACTCTGGTGCTACCTCATTTTAGAAGCTAGTCTGATTTGTATCAGACCCACTCTGGTGCTACCTCATTTTAGAAGACAGTTTAATTTGTATCAGATCCACTCTGGTGCTACCTCATTTTAGAAGACAGTTTAATTTGTATCAGACCCACTCTAGGTGCTACCTCATTTTAGAAGACAGTTTAATTTGTATCAGACCCACTCTAGGTGCTACCTCATTTTAGAAGACAGTTTAATTTGTATCAGACCCACTCTAGGTGCTACCTCATTTTAGAAGACAGTTTAATTTGTATCAGACCCACACTGGTGCTACCTCATTTTAGAAGACAGTTTAATTTGTATCAGACCCACACTGGTGCTCCTCATTTTAGAAGACAGTTTAATTTGTATCAGACCCACTCTAGGTGCTACCTCATTTTAGAAGACAGTTTAATTTGTATCAGACCCACTCTAGGTGCTACCTCATTTTAGAAGACAGTTTAATTTGTATCAGACCCACTCTAGGTGCTACCTCATTTTAGAAGACAGTTTAATTTGTATCAGACCCACTCTAGGTGCTACCTCATTTTAGAAGACAGTTTAATTTGTATCAGACCCACACTGGTGCTCCTCATTTTAGAAGACAGTTTAATTTGTATCAGACCCACTCTAGGTGCTACCTCATTTTAGAAGACAGTTTAATTTGTATCAGACCCACTCTGGTGCTACCTCATTTTAGAAGATAGTATAATTTGTATCAGACCCACTCTGGTGCTACCTCATTTTAGAAGACAGTTTAATTTGTATCAGACCCACTCTAGGTGCTACCTTATTTTAGAAGACAGTTTAATTTGTATCAGACCCACTCTAGGTGCTACCTCATTTTAGAAGACAGTTTAATTTGTATCAGACCCACTCTAGGTGCTACCTCATTTTAGAAGACAGTTTAAGTTGTATCAGACCCACTTTGGTGCTACCTCATTTTAGAAGACAGTTTAATTTGTATCAGACCCACCCTAGGTGCTACCTCATTTTAGAAGACAGTTTAATTTGTATCAGACCCACTCTAGGTGCTACCTCATTTTAGAAGACAGTTTAATTTGTATCAGACCCACTCTAGGTGCTACCTCATTTTAGAAGACAGTTTAATTTGTATCAGATCCACTCTGGTGCTACCTCATTTTAGAAGACAGTTTAATTTGTATCAGACCCACCCTAGGTGCTACCTCATTTTAGAAGACAGTTTAATTTGTATCAGACCCACTCTAGGTGCTACCTCATTTTAGAAGACAGTTTAATTTGTATCAGACCCACTCTAGGTGCTACCTCATTTTAGAAGACAGTTTAATTTGTATCAGACCCACACTGGTGCTCCTCATTTTAGAAGACAGTTTAATTTGTATCAGACCCACTCTAGGTGCTACCTCATTTTAGAAGACAGTTTAATTTGTATCAGACCCACACTGGTGCTACCTCATTTTAGAAGACAGTTTAATTTGTATCAGACCCACTCTAGGTGCTACCTCATTTTAGAAGACAGTTTAATTTGTATCAGACCCACACTGGTGCTACCTCATTTTAGAAGACAGTTTAATTTGTATCAGACCCACACTGGTGCTCCTCATTTTAGAAGACAGTTTAATTTGTATCAGACCCACACTGGTGCTACCTCATTTTAGAAGACAGTTTAATTTGTATCAGACCCACCCTAGGTGCTACCTCATTTTAGAAGACAGTTTAATTTGTATCAGACCCACTCTAGGTGCTACCTTATTTTAGAAGACAGTTTAATTTGTATCAGACCCACTCTAGGTGCTACCTCATTTTAGAAGACAGTTTAATTTGTATCAGACCCACACTGGTGCTCCTCATTTTAGAAGATAGTATAATTTGTATCAGATTGCTTTATGATTTCTTCATTATTTTTCTGTAGGCCTAGAGTGATATGTATCTAGATATAGCTCTATGGGTGTCATATGTACTAGAATCACTTTATTATCATAAAATAATACAGGATTACTTCAAATGAGTAATGGGAATTTGACCCAGTTGTTCTAACATTCAATCTAATGCTTGATATTTTTATTTCTGGTAATAAACCAGAGGGCCCATGACATCCAATATTTAATTTCATTCAACATTACAAATAACTGGTTTAGGTTTGGTTTGGCTTGGTTTATGGTGTTTAATGCCACTTTCAACAATATTTCAGTTATATCGTGGCCACCAACCTGCCGTAAGTCACTGACAAACTATCACATAATGTTGTATCACCTGAGTGGGATTCTAACCTCCAGAGTTAGTGGTGATAGGCACTGATTGCCTAGGTAGTTGTAAATCCAACTACCATACGATTACGACCATGGAGAAGACAATACTAAGTTGAAAAACTTGTGTCTGATCCTTTTGTCATTATTTAGACAATAAAAATATGCTTAAATTAAATTATGACCATGACAGTCCCTAAATAGTAATAGCCAAGGACATAATAGTCCATCTCATTTAGTGATCACATGACATTATGGGTTGAACAATGAAAGTCAGGAAAGACTGACAATAAAAGAACCATTTTGTCACATTTCTTAACCATTCTCGTCATTTATACCTTTCAAATTTACTCAAAGTGTATTAAGGACAAAATTATAATCAATCAAATATGTTGCACATTTTTTAACTTTATTACAGAAGAGTTCCATATTAAGAGGTATTATGTAGTAAATCATATCTTTAATGTGATTGGTCAGTCTATAAATTAAGAAGATGTGTCACAATAGACTAACAGATCATAGGAAATAAATTGTTTTTATTAATGTATTCTGTCAAGGAATAAAACAAAAACAGCAATAATAGACACACAAAAATGATTTAAGGAGATGAGTTTGAAAGAAGTCGTTACAATTTGTTCTCTTTTACTATTTAAAAATTACCATAAAAATCAAGACCGAGGAAATTATGAAGATGTCAAATAACAAAAGTACAAAATATATTGATGAAAACAATGTTTGTTAGTTTCTTATGTCTGTTTTTCCTTTACCAGATACAACTAAATCTTATATGTCTAACAAAAATTTATTTTTTCACGTGATATTATTATATGTGTCAACATTCCTCTATAAATGTTGAAAAATATTTTTAAAATCTCTCATGAATTGATTCTCATATAGGAGCTTAACATACCCAGCCTACCTCCCTTCCTTATAGTCGATTGTCCAGCATGATCACTGTCGTAGCTATATGGTGGTGTTGGGTTAGGGGTGTTTAAGACCACTATCAACAATATTTATTGGTGGAAGATACTGGAGTACCCAGAGAAAACCATCGTCCTGTCATATTTCAATGACATTGATGTATCTATCGAGTACACATCGCCATGGCAGAAAACACATTCACAACCTTAGATAGGCACTGATTTCAAAGTCATTGGTAGAGGAAAATTCAATTATAGAATTCCAGCCACGATGCTACACCCCCCTTTTTTCACTGCTGTAGAAGGTCTTAAACATACCATTTAAAATGAAGTATTATTTTGAAAAGGCATAAAAACACTACATAAAATATAAATATATAATAACAAACGATTACAGTATCTACTTTTAAACTTAATGTAAGCATTTTTGTGTGTTAAAAGTTTTTTTTGTGTCCACCGGTGCATGACTAAGAGAGGTTACCTATAGTCATTGCTACTGACTGGCATAAAAATCACATAAATTATCAACTTTATCTATCTTTTCCATCATCTGTCCAAACTGCATACATGATAGGCGTGCTTTAAATTGTTGAGTTTTCTTTTGAAATTAAAAAAAACATCATTACTGACTACCAGTAGATGTATTGGTAGTTTTGTATATCTTTATAGATTTACATGTAATTTGTGTACAAAATGGACAAAATTCTCTAGTATTATATTTTATACATGATTTAGGAATGGCACCATAAAACTCTCATTGTATGAATTAAATGAAAAACAAAAAAATACCACACTGTCGAAACAGTTCTAAAATCTATAGAAAAAATACCACACTGTCAAAACAGTTCTAAAATCATAGAAAAACAAAAAAATACCACACTGTCGAAAGTTCTAAAATCATAGAAAAACTAAAAAATACCACACAGTCGAAACAGTTCTAAAATCATAGAAAAACAAAAAAATACCACACTGTCGAAACAGTTCTAAAATCATAGAAAAACTAAAAAATACCACACAGTCGAAACAGTTCTAAAATCATAGAAAAACAAAAAAATACCACTGTCGAAACAGTTCTAAAATCATAGAAAAACAAAAAAATACCACACTGTCGAAACAGTTCTAAAATCATAGAAAAACAAAAAAATACCACACTGTCGAAACAGTTCTAAAATCATAGAAAAACAAAAAAATACCACACTGTCGAAACAGTTCTAAAATCATAGAAAAACAAAAAAATACCACACTGTCGAAACAGTTCTAAAATCATAGAAAAACAAAAAAATACCACACTGTCAAAACAGTTCAAAATCATAGAAAAACTAAAAAATACCACCCTGTCGAAACAGTTCTAAAATCATAGAAAAAATACCACTGTCGAAACAGTTCTAAAATCATAGAAAAACTAAAAAATACCACACTGTCGAAACAGTTCTAAAATCATAGAAAAACTAAAAAAAACCACACTGTCGAAACAGTTCCAAAATCATAGAAAAACTAAAAAATACCACACAGTCGAAACAGTTCTAAAATCATAGAAAAACAAACAAAAAAATACCACACTATCGAAACAGTTCTAAAATCATAGAAAAACTAAAAAATACCACTGTCAAAACAGTTCCAAAATCATAGAAAAACTAAAAAATACCACACTGTTGAAACAGTTCTAAAATCATAGAAAAACTAAAAAATACCACACAGTCGAAACAGTTCTAAAATCATAGAAAAACTAAAAAATACCACTGTCAAAACAGTTCTAAAATCTATAGAAAAAATGCACAAAGAGGCAAAATTGATACCCCTAACAAACAAATGTTGACATTTTATTAATTATAGAAAAAAGATTTTTATAATAAAAAAGAAGTTTCATTAAGAAGTTACAATCAAATTGCCCACAGGAAACATGAAATCCTCTATTATATAGTTGTACAAAATTTATTCCTTTACTCAATTAAAACTCATGATGAGTCTGAGTCAGTATTATACACAAAAATTCAAACAATAATATATTGTTTTTTTTACAAGTTCTTTTCTAAGGTCAAAAAAGGGGCATTTTAATTCACCACAAAAAATGTAGTTAGCATCATTTTGAATTGTACCACCATCCTTCAGAATAAAATGGAAAACATGTTGAATTTGTTTAACAAAATATTTTACACAAGAAATTTTAAATATATGAATTTTGCATAAAAAAACAGATTTGTTTTCTTCAATTTTACCTAACAGCATCATACTCATTAGCTGACTACAATTTCTTTATAAAATCACCATCCAAATCACATTAGTAAGATTTTAAGTTTCTAAACTGGCGTGATTATTACGAATGATAAAAACTTCTTAAAATCATCAAAGTTATTGAGTTTTTATAAAACACAAGATTCACTACTATTTTTATACATTGCCCTGTTACAGCCCAACCTCCATTAAAGTGACATTATATTTCTTTTAATAGCCCAGTGAAATCCTACACCATCAGATAGACCTAATATATAGTCAATATTCATCCAAATAAATCATAGAAAATACAAATTTTACTTTTATGGTTAAACTGTAAGCTGATCAAAGGCATCCAATTTATATAGTAATTGTAGAGTTGCCTATTGATATATTTATGATTCGAGCGAGGTCGCTCAAGGGTGGAAAATGTTCCCTTTTTTTTCTAGGTGCAATCTACAAACATCTATGAAAACATTTTTGTGTTCTATATTGGGTAAAATGTTTTTTTTTAAATGACTGATTGCTTTAGAACTAAAAATAATATGTGGATTCGTTTTGAGTTATATGCATCAAGATTGGTCAATTGATTTTACTGAACTTGACTAACCCCTGAGCTATAGGCTCACCTTACTATATTTCACTCACCTGGTTATAAATTATTAGTTTATTATCCAGAACGTGGGTTCAGTAAGTTTTGTAATTTTGATTTTTGTCCCCAGTAGATTCTTACATTAAACTATGCCCTGTGAGGTGGCCATATTGGATTTCTAATCAACACAAAAAATATAAATATTGTAGAGGAAAATGTAACGATCATGCTTGTACATCTTGTGTACAGTTTGTAGTTACTGAGAAGAAGCTTTCAAAACATTTTCCTGTAAGGTTCAATGCTAATCAATGTCCTATGGTGGTGGCCATTTTGAATTTCCCATTCATAAAAGGCACATATTTCTAGATAAATATATGTTAGGAATATTTCTGCCAAATAAAAATTCTTGAACAAAAAGAGACAAACAAGAAGATATTTGAAATAGTCAGTGACTTAGAAAACATAATTGGCTCTAGCAGGCATTGCAAGGAAAATAAAAAAAAACATGTTGATGACCAATCATATGACATATCTGTTATAAGTGGCTCCATTTAGTCCAGTGGCATCTTTACATGTCACGGTTTCTATGTCCACTTGTATCCAAAAAATGATAGTTGCATTTCTTAGGCAGGAAAACTTAACTGATGTTATTGTTTATTTCTTTGTATGTTGAAAACCTTCAATTCAACTGGCGATTTGATCTGTTGTTATCACTTTGCATCAACCATCTGTAAAGTTTCATATTTATGTTACATACATAAATGTATTATATGTATCAGAATATACACATTAAGAAAGATGTCAAATTTTGATTACCACTATCTTAAATTGAGTGTTTGAATGACATACAACTTTCATTGAAATATTCAACTGATCATGTCTATTTGAAATGACTTCAGTTTTGACTATTCTTCTCACCTTCAGAAGTTGTTGTTTTCACCAAAACAAGGATCCATATCAACAGACCCTCTAAAAGCATTCCGTTGATGCCTCCCCTCTTCATATTCTGTCATAAAGACAAACAAGCAGACGGAATCCACTCATCGAATCATCCGTTTACCATCCACAAACTCTGAATAAACCTTAAATAAATAAAAAGTTTACATTAAGAAATGAATAACGAATAACAAATACTAAATTAAATAAAGGGAGGCAACTTTTTATTTGAAGGGAGGTAATTTGTATATTAAGGGAGATAACTTTACTATGAAGTCTTCATTATGAGCCATGTATTCAAGGATCATAAAAGTAAATGGTTTATTTATCTAAAAATCAATGGTAGATTATTTTCTTTAAAAAAAACCCATTCAAAACGAAAGCATACAATAAGATTGGGTGGACATCAAACATTTTAGGTGTACTTATAACAGATAAGACATTCTATGTTTTTAATTTTGTCTTTTGGGATTTTTGTTGTTGTTTAGACATTCAAAGTCTTTCAAAACATAGTAAAATTAGCTTGTTTATATAATAAAAAATTGCACACATTCCATGATGCAAGATTATAACATGGTCATAAAACCAGCAACAGACGTGATTTTGTATACTGTAAGAAAAGTCATAAATCTACAACTGTAACTAAACCTAAACACCTTCATCTAACAGAATGTGATAACAGTCTAGGCTAATGTTATCAATTTGGCAGCTTTTTTTTTATGCTTTAGAGAAATAACTTTTTACAGGCCAAAAATATAGACCTACAATTTAAACAAGGCCCTGAAACAACAAAAATTGTCAAGAGAAAACATGGCTAAATCCCAATTATGAAAAGAAAGTTTAAACATTAATGGTCAATGATTCCACCAATATCAACAAAACAAACAACCACCAATGTCTGCCAGGAACACATTTTTTTATGGGTTTTTTTCACAAATATATCTATGTTTTTATTAAAAGTATTAAATACATAAATTGAAAAAGACACTACAAAAACTGGCAAAGTTTGACTAAATATAAATGTTAATCTGACTATTTACTTTCCATAATAAATTCATCATGACAGAAATTCCCAGACGAATTTTTCTTATGAAAATCAGAAAACAACAAAATAAACAAACTTAAAAAAAAAATGGGAATTAGAATGAACCTACCATTTACAGTTAATCCATTCAATAGATCCCCGCTGTGTTCAAACTCTCCCTAATATATTATCTCAATATATATTATATACACCCCTAAGTGACCAATTGTGATATAACATAAGCCTAATGATTGGTCATTTTATTGATAATAATCAATAGACACTTATCAAGCACCTTGAAGATTGGCCAACTTAAACAGGTGAATCTTTTTATCTAGAAGGTGGGAAGTAAGAATGAATATTATCTATCAACACAGTTAGTGAAGCAATATTTAGCTCTATAATGATCCATTGTCCAGAATTGAGTGAAGAAAATGTTGTAAGATATTGGCAAATGAACCACAACACAATGTCTACTGCATGTAAAAAATTCTCCACCAGATTAACAAAACTTTGGGGTCGGGATCTTAAGAGTTGTGAAATATTCAATAGAGTACCTTTTTTTCTCTTTTTCTAAAAGTTGCATATGGACAATAGTAGACTTCGAAGGTTTTTCGACTGCAAGATTTATCATGAACGCAGTGAAACAATTTATAGAATTTCAAATGAATTCCTGAATTGGTTAGATAAATACAGTGCTAAAAACTAATAGAAAGGAATTTAGGGTATTCTAGAGACATTGTTGTTGTTATCAGTGGTAAGAATGATGGATGACCAGTTATTTGGTCAGTGATGACCACCTGTGGCTATTTTGTCAGATAAGCTTCTTAGTGAATGATTACTTTTCTAATCACTTCAGCATTTGTACTGATTGGGTAGATTACACACAGGGCTAGATGACTTTAGTTTGACCTTGGTCTGCTAATGAAGAAAAATCAAATTAAGGATAACTAAATAATTAAAGTCATATACCCATATATACTGATTGATCTGACCTTCAATTTAGTTCCAGAAGAGAATACAATGAAATCTGTCAAAACTGAACCCTGAATATATGAGAATCCTTTATAAATCAAACTTGAAATACAGTCCCAATGTTGGAATTTTTTCATAAACCGAACACCTATCTATTCCAAACACATACACTGTTCCCATGGAGATTCAGTTTAGACAGGTTTCACTTTATACTGGTATATAGTCTAGCTCCAGAAAAAAAAAGATACTAAGAGTTATTTCCCCTGAATTCAGTCAACACAAGAGTTATTTCCCCTGAATTTAGATAATACAAGTTATTTCCCTTGAATTTAGATAACACAAGAGTTATTTCCCTTGAATTTAGATAATACAAGAGTCATATCCCTTAAATTTAACTAACATATTTCAGCTCCTTATATACCACTTTTCAAACACTTCTGTCACATGAAATTGAATGAAGTAGATGTATTATGATTTCTGTGTCATCAAATTGCCACATTTTATTAACACACTATCTTCTAATACACAATAATTAACAGGTAATAAAGACAGGTACAACAAGAATTAATAACTTTGACAAATTTATAGACAGAATATCAATTCACCTTGGCATTGCATTTTAACAAAGAATTTTGCCTCCAGCTAAAAAATGTTCATGTATGAAGAACTGAAATATGGTCTGCATAAAGATTGATGTTCATTCACACCTGAAGTGACAGTATCAAACTTCTTCATTGAAAACTGTTTACTTTTATGACTATAAAAAGAGAATATCCATCAGCAATCAAACCAGATCAAACTTCTCTCATAACTTGTAATGTAGATTATTACCTTTTAAAAGCTTTTTAATTTTTCACTCTATTCTCTCCTATACAGTGGATTTTATTTAAACGATTGGCAAATAAAAATTTGAAATCACAAAATCCCAGGAAAAGTTGAGATAATTAAGATTTAAATATTTATTTTCATAAAAAGTGAATATTATTGGCAATAGTTTATAGCAAACGTCCCGTAATCTGACCTCATTGTCATAAAACCTCCATATAGACTAACGGTGATTAATTTTAACATCACAGTCAATAGAGTAGTCTCCCTTTTAAATGTGTTATAATGTTAACTATTTAAAAAAGTGGGTTTTAACCCAAGACTAACAGTGATTAACTTAAACAGCACACAGTCAACAGAGTAGTCTCCCTTTTAAATCTGTTGTATATGTGTCAGAGATATCAGTCAACAGAGTAGTCTCCCTTTTAAATCTGTTATATGTGTGTTAGAGATATCAGTCAACAGAGTAGTCTCCCTTTTAAATCTGTTATATGTGTGTTAGAGATATCACAGGCAACAGAGTAGTCTCCATTTTAAATCTGTTATGTGTGTTAGAGATATCAGTCAACAGAGTAGTCTCCCTTTTAAATCTGTTATATGTGTGTTAGAGATATCACAGTCAACAGAGTAGTCTCCCTTTTAAATCTGTTATATGTGTGTTAGAGATATCACAGTCAACAGAGTAGTCTCCCTTTTAAATCTGTTATATGTGTGTTAGAGATATCCATTTTGCCTCTGTTTCTACGAGTTTGAAATTGGATTTTGAAATTGTTCCAACAGTGTCATATTTTTTGCTATTCATATTAGAACAAGGTTAGCTAGTTCGAAAAGAAGAGTGGCATTTTACCCCAAGACTAACAGTGATTAACGTTAGCATCAGTCAATAGAGTAGTCTCCCTTTTAAATTTGTTACAAGGTTAGCTATTTTAATAAGAAGAGTGGCGTTTTAACCCAATGTGTTTCATCAAAGACATGCTTGATTCCTAATAATTTGTGTAATCTATTATAACTGCTGAGTTTCATTTTCTTCCTCCCCAACGCTTGGTGTGATAATGGAGAGATGCCTTCTGAAGATATGATCTCCTAGAAAATTATCACTGATGTCAAAACAATATTCATTTCACCCTTGTGATGTAACACTGAAAATTACATATTTACAATCTTTATTCTTTTATCAATAAATAATTATTGTCGATTGTATTCGGGAGTGGGGTGCTATAATGAGTTACGCCAGTCATCTTAATAATTTATTTCATCTGCAAAATTACTTTCAATTATATAATATTATCTTGAAAAATGATTTGAAAATGAATTTACTGTTTTTGTAAATCTGACTAATTTCTATTGCATACTCAAATAAATGATTTGTGACATACCCGGTAGATAGATTAAGTAATACAAATATCTTATAAAGTTGAACCTTTCTGTCAATTAATACAAATATCTAATAAAGTTGAACCTAAGTACCCCAGCGTAATACATTACGGAAAATTACAAATTTGAAATCGCAAATGTTATCGTGTAGGACGGGTAGGCCGACAATAATGACATCCAATCGGTTTCTTGTAAACACTACAGTAGATTAATGCCCCCTTCAAACTCTGTTTATATTTGAGTTTTTGATAAATTAATCTATGTATTTGTTTACAAACATATTATATCAATATTTAAGACTTAGATGGAGTGATAAGTTATCAATGAGGACAGTACAAGTTAAAGAGTCCTTTGTTTTTAGGTGAAATTACTGAAATAAAGCTACAAGAACAAATGTAAATGATTGTTGTTAAACGCCAAGTTATAAAATTAAGGTTCTCCTACCTCAGACATAGGTGACCTTTATCGATTTTGGCTATCCTGTTTAGGCTCTTTGGTTTTATTGCCACCAATACTTTAAATTATTTGGCTTTCCAATCTTTAAATTTTGAGCGTACCTAATGTAGTAATGAAGGTTATTCTAGAAACATATCTGCACACTAAATTTGATTACTACGTCAAAACTATATGATGACAAGATTGAGTTACGTTTTGATGGTATGTCTATTATTCCTACTTTGTACTAAATTAACAGCACTTGGCAACTGGATTTTTATAGTGATATCTCACTGTAACATTAGTCCACATGTAGACAGGTCACACATATCACTCAGATGGACTCAGAACCATTCTGTCTTTGCTCTTTCACCTTAATAATGTGTGCTTACCATAAAAAACCATCAGCAAATAATTATTTTACAGTTTTTAGTTTGACCTGATCTGAAATCAAACAACCTTCAATACTCAGTAGAGATGCAACATAGTTGAGAGTGGCATTAAACACCATAAACCAAACCAAACCAATCAATACTTGAGATGAGTACATTAGAGGATGTTACAAGAACAAAAACTACTCATTATAAGTTGGTGTATATACAATAAGAGTTTATGTTGAGCACCACTTTTAGTAGAATATTATCTAAATAAAACAGGATAGTTACAAGACGGTGAAACAGTGTTATAATAGTACATGTCACAAGCCTTTTAGCATTGAACTTTATATCCTAAGGCAAGTTTATACATTATTTAACTTTGTTTACGTCATCTGTTAATGTATATATAATGAATTGTTCTACTACTATGATTGTTGTAAAGAAAGTCATATAACATGGGTATGAAGAATGTTACAACTGGATTTCTGAAACATTTTTTTTGTTTATTAATCTAACAACATTTTATTGAAAGTTATCAGCATCATTTTCATTTCAGCAACATTTTTTAGGTATCAACATAATAGTAACATATTAATGGATTATATCAGCAACATTTTTTAGGTATCACCTTAATAGTAACATATTAATGGATTATATCAGCAACATTTTTTAGGTATCACCTTAATAGTAACATATTAATGGATTATATCAGCAACATTTTTTAGGTATCAACTGAATAGTAACATATTAATGGATTATATCAGCATCATTTTTTAGGTATCAACTGAATAGTAACATATTAATGGATTATATCAGCAACATTTTTTAGGTATCAACTGAATAGTAACATATTAATGGATTATATCAGCAACATTTTTTAGGTATCAACTGAATAGTAACATATTAATGGACTATATCAGCATCATTTTTTAGGTATCAACTGAATAGTAACATATTAATGGATTATATCAGCAACATTTTTTAGGTATCAACTGAATAGTAACATATTAATGGATTATATCAGCAACATTTTTTAGGTATCAACTGAATAGTAACATATTAATGGATTATATCAGCCTCATTTTTTAGGTATCAACTTAATAGTAACATATTAATGGATTATATCAGCAACATTTTTTAGGTATCAACTTAATAGTAACATATTAATGGATTATATCAGCAACATTTTTTAGGTATCAACTTAATAGTAACATATTAATGGATTATATCAGCAACATTTTTTAGGTATCAACTTAATAGTAACATATTAATGGATTATATCAGCAACATTTTTTAGGTATCAACTGAATAGTAACATATTAATGGATTATATCAGCAACATTTTTTAGGTATCAACTGAATAGTAACATATTAATGGATTATATCAGCATCATTTTTTAGGTATCAACTGAATAGTAACATACATGTATTAATGAATTATATCAGCAACATTTTTTAGGTATCAACTTAATAGTAACATATTAATGGATTATATCAGCCTCATTTTTTAGGTATCAACTTAATAGTAACATATTAATGGATTATATCAGCCTCATTTTTTAGGTATCAACTTAATAGTAACATATTAATGGATTATATCAGCAACATTTTTTAGGTATCAACTTAATAGTAACATATTAATGGATTATATCAGCAACATTTTTTAGGTATCAACTTAATAGTAACATATTAATGGATTATATCAGCAACATTTTTTAGGTATCAACTTAATAGTAACATATTAATGGATTATATCAGCCTCATTTTTAGGTATCAACTTAATAGTAACATATTAATGGATTATATCAGCAACATTTTTTAGGTATCAACTTAATAGTAACATATTAATGGATTATATCAGCAACATTTTTTAGGTATCAACTGAATAGTAACATATTAATGGATTATATCAGCAACATTTTTTAGGTATCACCTTAATAGTAACATATTAATGGATTATATCAGCAACATTTTTTAGGTATCAACTTAATAGTAACATACATGTATTAATGAATTATATCAGCAACATTTTTTAGGTATCAACTGAATAGTAACATATTAATGGATTATATCAGCCTCATTTTTTAGGTATCAACTTAATAGTAACATATTAATGGATTATATCAGCAACATTTTTTAGGTATCAACTTAATAGTAACATATTAATGGATTATATCAGCAACATTTTTTAGGTATCAACTTAATAGTAACATATTAATGGATTATATCAGCAACATTTTTTAGGTATCAACATAATAGTAACATATTAATGGATTATATCAGCAACATTTTTTAGGTATCAACTTAATAGTTTAACATATTAATGGATTATATTAGCCTCATTTTTTAGGTATCAACTTAATAGTAACATATTAATGGATTATATCAGCAACATTTTTTAGGTATCAACTTAATAGTAACATATTAATGGATTATATCAGCCTCATTTTTAGGTATCAACTTAATAGTAACATATTAATGGATTATATCAGCAACATTGTTTAGGTATCAACTTAATAGTAACATATTAATGGATTATATCAGCAACATTTTGTAGGTATCAACTTAATAGTAACATATTAATGGATTATATCAGCCTCATTTTTTAGGTATCAACTTAATAGTAACATATTAATGGATTATATCAGCAACATTTTTTAGGTATCAACTTAATAGTAACATATTAATGGATTATATCAGCCTCATTTTTTAGGTATCAACTTAATAGTAACATATTAATGGATTATATCAGCAACATTTTTTAGGTATCAACTTAATAGTAACATATTAATGGATTATATCAGCAACATTTTCAGTTGACATTTTACTCACATGTAGAAAAGAACATTTGCATGACATCATTTCACCAAGAGGGAAGGCTTGGGTGCATAAAACTACTAGTAGATTAACCCTGCCACTTTTTATTGAAGTGCCTGCACCAAGTTAACAGTCAGACTGGTCATGTATATGTGTGTTAGAGGTATCAATTTTGTGCCTGTTTCTACAATTTTTCTATTCGATTCTGAAACTGTTTTGATGGTGTGTGATATTTTTGTATTTTATTTTATCAATTTTACTTTGAATTCTTTCAGCATTATTTTCACTTCTACAACCTAAGATTGCTAGTCTTACTGTGAACGTATGGTTTTTTTCCGCCTTTAATCTCTACACCCAATGATTACTCTCTCTCTCTACGTTACTACATCTTGCTCAAATAACCAGGTGCTTTGACAGGTTTTTTGTGTCCACTCAATAATTGTACAACCTTGAAATTAAATTCTATTGGACGTTAGTAGTAGCAAAATTAATCATGGATCAAACAACTCTAATAATTGTTACCAAAATAAAAAACCCTCCCAATTTCGGTCAACAATGGCGAGTAGTAACGTGGATATTGCAGGCCTCCAACGATGTCAATAATACAAATAAATTGTTATTAATGAAATGTATTGGATGACTACACCTTTATTAACACTCATCCACGACAATGAGACCAAAAAGTATCGAACTCTGAGTTACGCTGGGTCTAATGTACATAATTATAATATTTTTTATAATTATATGTTTAAATGTTCAAGGCCACCGTACCTTGTGGTCCAGTGGTCAAATTATTCAGGAATAAAACCTGAACCTTTAATTACGAGACCTTAATATGCAATAATAAGTTTATAACCTGGTAATTACTATGGTTTACTAGTACAAGATGACTCATGCACACATTTACTATCCCTAGTTTTAAATGTCTTCCATCATGGAATTGAAACCAAAGGAAGGGTTTAAATAAATCAGTATAACTAGAGCTTCCTCAAATAATTGCAGCATTTATAAGGAGTATCTATTATTCTGTCTACACTTATGGGGGGCATTTTTTTTGTATTTCACTTGAGCGAGTGATCTTTGTTGTGTTTACACTTGAGCAGAGCTTTTTTGTTCTTGTATTTACACTTTTTACATTGTATACATATGAGGGAAAGCATGAAGATGGTATTACTCTGGGGAGTAAAACAGTGCATAAGATGCAAGATTGACCTAGTTAAAGACATGAGACAAACTTTGACCTCCAGATTACAGGTATTGGACCATGAAAACGGCCATTGTAATAACAAAACAAGTCCTAATTGGTTACAGATTTATTTTGGACATATTCTTGTTAGCTGTCCACCTGGTATTACATAGCTACAATGTATATATGACATAACACCAGTTTAATAGGCCCTTAAGTATCATAATTTAGTGTGAATATAGCCTTTAACTACAGTAAAAATAAATGAATGGAAACCAGTCAAAACCATAACAGGTAGAACGGACGGACAGACAGACAAGAGGATTTATATATAACCCCAGGCCCAGGGCATGAAAAAAACACCTCTAAAGTTGCATCATTTTGTATCAACAGTTGAATTGTTTGTATAAACCCTGCACTAAATAAACAAATGGTACTCTATTTATACACTAACAGCTGGTATAGAAATTGACCTTTAATGTTTTGTTCCTCAACCAACTTACATTGCAACATTTCAAACTCTATACACTTGAAATAGATTAAGATTCTTTTTGATATATACTATTGTATATTCAATAAACCAGAGAAAAATTTCACACAACAAAAATTAATGATATTTAATTTCTGGCACAGTAACAATGATTTGTAAGCATCCAGCTGAGTAACAGTATTTCATTTAGGATGAAGTAGAAATCTGTTACTTTATGAATAATTATTTATGTCTATATTGATTAACCTATAAATATATATATAGAAAATATGTCAAACAACAAAAAGAGACAATTTGTTTTAATTCTATGAGAGTTGATTTTGTTCATTGTCTTTTTTCTGTTTTTATGACTGTAATACAATGTAGTGTTGCTATGCACATGGGTGAACTACCTTTTACAATAGATCTCTTAACTGTTTTCATGAAAATAAATGGCAAAGAATAAAGTCTTAAGGGCCATCTTGAGATGTGTGCAACCTTTGTGTATAACAGATTCAATTACATGAATTAGCCAATTTGTTTTGGAGTCTGAAAATTTTCGAGGTGGGGAAAAGTAATGACCTCAGCTAAAATGGTCTTCTGGAAAGGGTGAGCCTCTGTCAATAATAGCTGTTTTAAAAAACAAATAATTTCATAAACATGTAATCTTAGATTTAGGCCATATTTTCTTTCTCTGTCCTATAAAACTATTTCTTAATGGGTGTGGTTTACCATGATTGATATGATTGAGTGCATCAGAATACACCTGGCTTTCTCCATGGTTAAACAAGTCACAATATTGCTTAAATGTGAAATTAAAACTAACCATAGCCAAAACAAGACACTGTTCACTCATGTTTTTACTGCTTGTTCACTGCAGATATAGAGGATGGTTAGGATTCCACTGATAGGAACGATCTTGTATACCTGAGGCCTGCTGTTTCAGTGAGCTAAATGTAGCCCTAAAACTCTGATTTAACATGTTGGTTTAGTACAAAGAGCACATCAACATCTCATTTAAACATAACTTGTTCTCACCACGATATAGCTGAAACCTTGTTCACTCTGCATTAAACTTCAATCAATAACTCTCTTCAATCATATCATAAGTAGTAACCAAATATGATCTTCTAAAAATTATCTCTTATGTTTACTAGTCCAAACAAACAATTATCTTTAGAACATTTGTTGCTCGAGGTAAAATTACTTGTTTCGGACTACGGGACAATAGTTAATTTCGAACCCTGCTTCAGTTATAGGAATATTAATAAATCAGAAAAAATTGAAAATCAGTTTTTGCTACAAAACAAATCTTCTTAGGCCAAAAAAAAATATATGTGTGTTTACTGTCACATGTCAAAAAAATCTAGGGTCGTCGGTCGGCATTAATTTTTTTTTTACTATCGGCAAAACCGGAAATAGTCGTTTCCGGTTCCAGAATCCGATATTTCATTTTCGAAATTTCCGGTAAGCCGTCATTTGAAAAAAGCTAGCGGTTGAATAAATAAAACATTGCTGCTGATTAAACAACAAAAATGGTTATCCGAATTCTGTGTAAAAATTGATAGGGTCGCTAGCAAAAATTAAGTGTCGAATAATTGCAGATAAAAAAGGTTAGGGTCGGCGGCTGAAAAATAGGGTGGGTCGGGTGACCGTAAGCACACATATTTTTTTTTTGGCCTTATAGTAATGTAGAATTACCTTACTTTTATTTTTGTCCCACCTGTGTTGACACAGAAAGTCCATTATAAAACAAAGTACAGTCATGATCTCAATGAAACCTTGTTTTGACAGTTAAAAGAACACATCTGTGTATGGTCTAAATATAGCTTATGACTTGAGGGGGGTAGTACAGGTGTTAAAATAGGCCATACCAGTTAAATCAAAACATGGAGACTAACTTTGCTAAAATATAATTATTTTTCATGGTAAAACAGTCTTTTCCTTAAATTTTTTCACCTACTTGCCTGAAAGCCAAATTTAGAAAAATGTTCTATTTATTCAAACAAATTCTTTCATAATTTTCACTTGTCCGAATCCAGTTTTACCTATACCGGACTTCGGGCAAGTGGATCAGCACGAAGACTGTAAAATGGAAGAGGTCCTTGCTTAACAGATAAAAAATAAAATAATGAAAACATAAGGAGGGTGATAAAGACAGAGTGGGTCAAATATTTGTGCATAGATACATCATTGGAGAGTAAAGATTATAACAGGGTTAAATAAACTAGGACGACTCAAATGACTTGAGTGAAAAAACATTGTAGAAAGAGGTATACAGAGGAAGAAATATTAGGTCAGGTTAGCCTTAATGACAAAAGGAAGAGAGAGGTTAGCCCTAATGACAAAGCTAGCTTAGTCCTAACAACAAGGCTAGATGAGTTGAGTCCTAGTGACAAGTCTATGAGATGTTAGCCCTATTGACAAGGTTATGAAAGGATAGCCATAGTGACAAGGTTGAGAGACGTCGCTAACCCGTGACAAAGCTAGGAGAGACTGGCAGACATTAGGGAACATGTAAATATACACTAGAAGACTCTAACTGCAAAGATTGAGGCTGGTAAAAATTATAGACATGGTTACTGTTCTACAAGACCAGTCCAACAAATTCTTCATTAATACTGGTTGGAAAAAGTATCAATGGAGGACTAGAAGACTCCACCAACAAAGACTGAGGCTTGTAAAAACTTAAAACAGGATTGCTGTTACAAAAGATCAGTCAAAAGTAGAAACACATGCCCAACTAACCAGTCTTTATTTTACACTATGCCATAAACAAATTGACCACTCTACAATTTACATTATAATGACCTGAACAATTTCTATCAACAAACCAAATGGCTTGTCATAAACAAACCAATATGGAGGCTAATTTAAATATTTCTATTTCAATTTCCAGGTATCTATTGAAAAATAACTGGTAATCAGTTTCCATAAATTATTTCTGGGTCAAACTTATGTTTGTGTATAAACATTCATATTTGCACAAGTTCCCATATATATTTTTACCCGATTTTGCTGTTGTTGAAAAAAAAAGAAAATCGAAGGGTGCTTTTTCCAATCGGCCATACAACTGACATTACTGAGGTACAAGTAAGCATATACAAATGTATCCCACAATCAGAAACATTCTAAACAGCTGAACCCACTGTTACATCATATTTAGACAAGACATTATCTGATATAGGCCAAATTTAAATCTAAAGTCCCCTTGTACCGTATTTTATATCGGCTTAATTTTATATTGGATACTATACAGTGTTAATTACCACACTTTTTAGACAAATATGGTGATGCTAATTTACTTTTAAAACCTGCTTTTAAGGTTACGATCATACAGGCCATATAGACTTGCATCATAAGGGAAATATGGACTTGTTAATTTTTAACACTGCTATGTTTTTTTAAATTTTGCCAAAATGATCAAACTATGCAACACTATCCTGTATATTATTGTTAAAATGTTTGTCAAATATAAAACATTTCTTTTACATTTATATTACACAGCTTTCATTAAATATGATTTTATGCCATATTTTTTATCTGTTTTTTCGATCATATTTAATGTGCAATATCAAAATTTAAACCAATAATTAAAGAACGAAACAATTTTCAAAAACACACAAAATTTACTCCTTTAAGAAAAATATTTGACATATACAAAACAAAGGAATCTGGAAAAAAATAAGTTTTTCACCAACCAGAAATGATTGAAAACAACAAATATGACAAAAGTTTCAAACTTTGCAAAAGTATCTTTGAAGTAGCTATAAAAATTCAAAGAATCTTTTCTTCTACTTCAGAAAATCTCAAAATACCAGCAAAAACACGAAAACATATAGTCAACATATGATATTTAATTATCTAATTCAAACGGAAACAAAATATATTGCACGTAACCTTAGGTGTTACACAAACATACACATTTACACACTATTTACCTCTTTACAATACTTACAAGAATTTATATCCCACAATATTATAAGTAATAAATGATCCTAAACGTAGAAATCACGTCAAACTTTTCTTTGTATTTCAATTTGTACATTTTCACCTCTCTTTGGTGTATATTTACCTCCATTGTTTGTTAAAATGTGAAAATTTTTTGTAACAAATTGCAGCTATATTTAGCTCATGATCTCTCACAAACTTTTCAAACCATCAACAAATAATCCCAGAAGCATTCAATAACTTTACAATGTAAGAAAACAAATTGTTTGAGTTTTTGTGCCTCCATTTTCTCTGTGTGTATACACATGCAAAGCTAGAGGTGAATTAACTGTTTCATGGTATCGTGTTACAAGGCCAAGCTTTCTGTGTTTTTCTTGTCAAAATATAAATTTCTCCACATGTACGTTTTACTTGATACTTCATCAAAAGAGGCAAAGAATGCTGATAAAGAAACACTTTTCTGATTGCAATGTTTGAAGGTATTATGGCATTGCATTATTAAGTTTGTTAAGAAAATGGTGTTTTTGAACATTGAAGAAAATTGGAATTTAGCTAAATGATTCTTAATGGGTAACACCCAGCTGTGATTTCTAAAATGATAAAGAACTACAATTACAGGAAGCTGTGATAAAGTTGATATGTAAAATATTTCATCAGATTTTTTAAATATTTATTTTTAAGATTAAATGATAATTCTGAATACATGATTCTTAAAAACAAAGGTAACTAAACTATTCTTTTAAAATAATTATTTGTGTCAGGTTGGTATCGGGGATCACCCTTTAAGAGATTTAAGAAATGATCTTTAATTGAAATCAGTAAGGTAGCCCCCCTCTTATAAGGCCACTCCCACCAAAGGCCACCCCTCCTATAATGCCAGATTTGAGAAGTTTGAGATAGTAAAATACTACTGGTACTAATTTTTTTCCTCAAGACAAGCCACCTCTATTATAATGCCATTTTTTCATTGCAGAAGGGGTGGTCTTATAAGAGAGGGACTATTGTATATCTCCAATAAAGAATATAAAAAAATAATAATAACATAATAATCACTAAACAGGAAGGTGTGAATATCTTATATGTGAGATTACTGTAAATATTTGTTGCATAAATAAGAGAAAAAATTGTTTTCTACATATGCATTGAATTAGCAAAGGGACATAACTCCTTTCAAATGGAACTTTTCCAACATACAAGCAAAGGGACATAACTCCTTTCAAATGGAACTTTTTCAACATGCAAGCAAAGGGACATAACTCCTTTCAAATGGAACTTTTCCAACATACAAGCAAAGGGACATAACTCCTTTCAAATGGAACTTTTCCAACATGCAAGCAAAGGGACATAACTCCTTTCAAATGGAACTTTCCCAACATACAAGCAAAGGGACATAGCTCATTTAAACATTAATTTTTCTCGAGACAAAATTTTGGTAAAGCTCAAAGATCCATCTGAAATCCATTTGTAAAATATCAAGAAAAGAACACTCATAAAAGATCTAATTAAGATCACACCTACTGGGTTCTGGCAAATCAACAGAAATCTTAAAAAAAAAGAACGGTAGTGTCAATCAAAATATAAGGGAGGTAACTGTAAAATTTAAATGGTGGTGCTTGTTCATAATTCGTTAATCAAAATTAGCCTTTAGGTGGAGGAAAATAATTTATATTTAATCCAACTTATCACATTATCTGTTTCTTTAGCATCAGTCGGAAACCAGTCCTAAAAATAGTCCATTTTGCCAAATGCTTAATGAATACCCCCAAGTGAACGTAGATACTATAAGCTAATTCAGAAATATCATGTTTCCACCTAATCTTCAAGAAGATTATTCTGATAGAACTTATTCACCCTATATCTGTAAAAGTAATTATCTCATTTTTCATGACTTCGGGATTGCTTTCTTTCCCTACTGACATTTTCAACAATTTCTTAGCATATTTTGGAATGGTTTTCAAATTGTACTTCTTACATTTCACGGAAGATACATCATTCCCCCTCACCTGCCGACAATTTGTTAGCAATTCATTTTTCAAACTCCTTCTAGAAACTGACAACAAGACATTCCCAGACTACTTGCCTCTCTTTCAAACATGATGGTGATAATAAAAGACCTATGATGATAGATGGTAACAGAGAACACAATTTGTCTTTTCATTCTAATTACAAATAATTTCTAGCATCAGAACACTCAGAATCAAAATTCAATGCATTTAACCCTGCCACATTTTTGTGCCTGTCCCAAACCAGATCCATCACCATATGTTGTGGTCTTTCTGTGTTCAATGATTTTGAGGTGAGAGTTGATGGTTTGTTTTGTTTATATTGGTGGAATTGTTGACCATCAATGATTAAACTTTCTTTTGTTTTTGTTTATATTGGTGAATTGTTGACCATCAATGTTTAAACTTTCTTTTCATAATTTGACTGTTAAAAGCAATAATTGAATAACATCTAATTCCTATCTTTTTCTGTCAAAATCATTTATTGTATCATTTCTCTTTAGCAAACATATTGTATATGTTTGCTTTAATTTCAATTAAAAAACAGTAATTCTGCCAGATTTAATGAGATACACAGGGTGAACTCTCAACATCTCAAAACACACTGGATATCTGGATATTTAACATGGACATTTAAAATATAAGGTAGTAAAATACAAAAAAATTATTAAAAAAAATAGGGGCAACCACACCAATAATAACATATTTGTAGGGCTAAAATCAGACAGATGCCTGCCATAAAATCAAGTTCCCAAATCAGGACAAATTGCAGGAGGAGTTGCAAGAACAAATTTTGATGAAATATTCCGAGTTAAAAAGGGCAATAACTCCTTCAAAAATAATCCAATCAAATTGCTGTAACAATATGCAAATCATACAAAGCTTAGAAGAATTCCCATTTAAAATGTAGGACGAGTTGCATGCACAAACCTTTGTGAATCGTGGACAGGATGATTTTGTATGGATATAATGTACCTACATATCTTAACAATTGACCTCACAAGAAAGCAAGGAAAATTTCCAAAGGTTTCGAGGGCGATAGTCATGATAGTGCACCTATTTTCCCACAAGTTTGAGGGCAATAATACACCCATTTTCCCACCATCTTAAATACTATGTTTACAAGTCACACCAGTAGAACTTATGCTATTAAGTTATACAAGGTATTTTCTAAAGAAACAAAGTTATTCAATTAAAAGATGTAAATTAGGCTAACACATCACGTTTTTTCCTTTTAATAGATTTATATTTTTCAGTTTCATTTTGCCTTTTACATCTGGTACATTTATGGTAAAATTATGAGACCATTTATTTAAAGGTGTTGAATTCAACAAATGAACAAGCCAAAAAAGATCGACAATTTAATTTTTCAATACCCTTTACACTGGTTTAAAGTTTGAGAACAATATATATCAGGGTTTCACCAAGTGCAAAGTAAAATAGCTTTCCTAAATCATACAAAGGACCCTGTGTCATTCATCTAACTATTTATTTCTGTGTCGCCATATTCATCATTTGAAAATTACATTAAATTATATGTTAAATATACCCTTACGCTGTCGGATGTAATATAAGGTTGTTTTCTCTGCCGACTTCAATAAATACTATTTTGTGTCGAAATATCTAGAGTTTTGTAGAAGAAAAACCTATTACGATTAAGTAAATATTTAACATAAAGAAAGTACAGAAGAACGTTTTACAATATTTTTGACT
Source organism: Bathymodiolus septemdierum (assembly GCA_963383655.1). Taxonomy (NCBI): domain Eukaryota; kingdom Metazoa; phylum Mollusca; class Bivalvia; order Mytilida; family Modiolidae; genus Bathymodiolus; species Bathymodiolus septemdierum. Next base: position 42,136,359 of record OY726521.1, on the reverse strand, counting down.
CAATTTAGTTTTTTCTCTGTAAGGTAATCGACTGACAAGACAATTATATTCTTTGTTATTGTCAAAAAGTTTAAAAAATTTGTGTCAATACTTCATGGTTATAACACACCGAGCTGTTGGAATAAATTAATAAAGGAATCAAAATGTTACCAAACATGTGCAACATACTCAACAATCATATGAAAGGTTACCATGACAACAATATTCATAAATTTACAAAAGATGAAGACACCCATTGTCACTGATAATGCCTTGTTTCTACTTTTAAAACCATCCATCACTACCATAAGAGATACTTATTGTTTGATCAAAAAGACAAATTTAACCTCTCCTAAGTGATCGTCAGAAATTAAAACTTGTTCAAATATTACTAAAACAAATTGCAAGGTTTTCCATATTCAAATAATAGTCAAATGGAGTGAAACACTGGCTTCAAAATGTAATCCTGAACTGTGGTTCCCATGCTGTTTATGTGGTTCAGGCAGCAACACAAAAATGAAGCAGAGTCTGTCTACAATATGTTGTAATTATTGTATAATGTAGGTAAACCAACTGATTCTTCTGCCATCTTTTACCAATACTTAGTTACAACTACCAAGTTGTACATTTTTACGTTTTTACTAGATAAAGGTTTTATGTTGTACAATTGTTTATTGAATGAACAGTATATAATGACAAGTGGTGTCTAAGAGGAGGGTGGTCTAAATAAAAGACCTCATTACAGCCTTAAGTGGTCTAAAATGTCAACTGTGTTATAAACCAGGGCTTGCTAGATATACTGGAACAACACTATAATTCTCAAGAAATGCTTAATTCGCTTTTAAAAACTAGATGTGTTGGAACGACACGAATGTCCCCACCGTGAATATTAAGGAGGATCGCAAATGTTTCACCCTTTTTTAATTCCCTCAGTAATAGGCTAAGAATAACAAATGAATTTCAAAGTTGATCTGTAACTTATGATTATACACTCTCATACCAAAAATCAAGTCAATTAAAGTGGTGACAACTAAATATTTGACCAAATTTCAAAGTCCAAGGGCCATAACTCGGCCAAAAATCATTGGACCGGAACGAAAAATAAACATGATCTGTAACTTATCATTATACATCCACATATCAAATATCAAGTTAATATCTCAAAACATAGCGAAAACAAGTGGTCGCAACTGTTTTATTTCGGAATTACAAACATGAGTAGCACTATATGTCCCGGCCACTTAGTGGCGGGGACATAAAAAATTCAAAATCAAACAAGAAAACAGTTTACTGGAATAAATTCAATTAAAGATCCATTGATAGCTTTTATTATTTTTTAAATAAATATTGTTATAATCACATAAAAAATCCATGAATTTCAGAAAAAACATACGGTCTCTTGTATCCTTACCGCAAAATAAATTCTAAGTACTTTGGTACACAGTTTTAACAGTGTTAGAATAATAAGTAGACTTTTGTGATCAATTATAGCGCTTTATAAACTAAAGGTGATATGATGTATGGTATAATGTTGACATAGAAGTGTGAATCAAGTAATGAGTCAACAAAGATAAAGTCCTTAGTCTTCTCAAACCTAAAAAAACACTCAATCTTAAGTCAATAACTGTTTATAAAGGAGGTTGTAAACGGCAACAAATATCTAGGAGGTTGTAAACGGCAACAAATATCTAGGAGGTTGTAAACGGCAACAAATATCTAGGAGGTTGAAAATGGCAACAAATATCTAGGAGGTTGTAAACGGCCACAAATATCTAGGAGGTTGAAAATGGCCACAAATATCTAGGAGGTTGAAAACGGCAACAAATATCTAGGAGGTTGTAAACGGCCACAAATATCTAGGAGGTTGAAAATGGCAACAAATATCTAGGAGGTTGTAAACGGCCACAAATATCTAGGAGGTTGAAAATGGCAACAAATATCTAGGAGATTGAAAATTCCCGCCAAATTCCTTTCGACCAGTCATTAACAACATAAAAAATATTTGTTTAAATTTTGGTGATAGGAGGAACAGATTCTCTTTCTGTTACCAGTGGATTAAGATAATTCTCTAACATTAATAGCTATATTTTCAAATGTTAAAGTTGTTGCTATGCTCTCAGTTTAAATTTTGAAAATTTAACTATTTTGAATGTAAAAATATCGTAATCTACTGGTAGTATAAAGAGAATCTATATATAAACCAGAAGATTATTGGATGAAAGGTTTTTTGGGTTTTTTTGCATTACGGGTCTTCTTTTTTTTGGTGTTAAACCTGTATTTCTGATCACTACAAATTTCCATGACAATTCAAAAATCACAAAAAAGGCACTAGGTAATATTACATACAAAGAAGGAGGGGGGGAAGAGATATCTGCCTCCCAACAAATTTGTCTGACAGTTCAATCAGTGCTGTGTTAATATATTTTCCACATGGTTTTATAACAAAGACTCTCACTGAGGAGTTAAAGATTAGTGTATTCTTTCTGTATCCCCTTATTGTACACAAATAACTACATATTCACCCCCAACCCTCGGTATTCCCCTATGTTTTTCCACCCCACAGTACCCTCCCAATGTTACCTTCACAATTAGATAATGTATAAATCTTTCTCTGTAATTACTCTACAAAAGATAAACAAACTATTTATATGCTTGACCTGAAATTGAAAAGGTGCAACTTGTTGTGTTCTCACATAACAACCAAATCAATCAAATATGGTGGGTTTTCACAAGTGGAATGGATGAATTATGAAAAGAAAGTTTAGACAGTGATGGTCAACAATTCTACCAATATCAACAAAATGTAAAACCTCCTCTCACATCAACTCATAGAACACAAAAAAGACCATGACATATGATGTTAGAAATCCAGGTCTTGACTAGAGACAGGCACAAAAATGTGGTGGTGTTTTACTGGTTAATGAGGTCCCTCCTCACTTGATCACTGGATCTTCAACGGCAATACAGATATAAAGTTTATATAAATAAAACCTGCACAGATTCCCTTCCAATGTTAAAGTTATACTGTGGCAATAGATTTACTGTTAAAATAATATTCTATTATAAATGACTGCCCCATGTCTCAATAGATATAAGTAACTCTTCGCATCATAGCAACCCAAAAAGAACTTAACCAGATCCACTATGCACGGCCTGAGATGGAAGTGACACTAAGCCAGTGAAACTTTATCTTATATCTAAGAGAAGCATGTGTCAATCATTTAGAATACTGATAATCACCCACTTTTTTTTTTTTTTTTTTTTTTTACAATTTTCAGTGGCTGAGTTTTATGACTTGGGCCATATACCTGACTTCTTGTTGCATGAACATCTATTTTGTAAGGTGATTATAGCAGCATATATTTGAATCACTAAACTGCAGATATCAATTATTGAGATTTTTGTTGAAATCCCTTAAAAACATTACTGTATGTATTATGGTTTAAGAGAAATATAGAATCTAACAAATGATTGTGAACATAAGGTTCAGATTATGTATATCAGTAATATATTTAAAACTAGAGGGAAAAAATGAATGGTTAAATAAAACTGCAAACCTTAATTACAGCACCATCTGTTATCAAGTACATGTAGTCCAGCATGATATTATAGCACTATAAAGTAAAGCCTGCAGTAGCCTACTATGTACATTGTTTATATTGTTTCCGGCTATTTTTATTTCACACCCTTCTTTTTAAATCCCAAACTCCAGATTTCTAAAGCATATTATTTCTGCTTATTTCACATATAACAAAACAAAGATTAAAACTTTTCTAAATGACCTAGAAGATAACATTTTTCTTAACAATATCAGATATTATATCTGAAAAGAAAATATTTCATAAATGAATTAAGAAAAATTTTTGGACCACAAGGAGATGATATAAGCAAGTCTTACTGGTTATAACAACAAAGGCAGGTATTAAAATCCACAGCCCCAGGCAGGCTTTACTAGGAGCCCTGTTATGTAGTCTTCATTATCACAAACTTATCTGGGATGTGTTGATACATTTGATCTCATTACCAGAAGGAAATATTATTCATTTCACCTTTAATGTAATATTTGGATAAGCATTATTTCAATACTAAATAAAAAAAAAATTAAAGTTGGAGAACAAAAAATTTGGATCATACATTGGGAAGCTGTCCAGTGGATTTTTCAAATTATAAAGAATTACTCAACAAGAAATTCAACCTTATATAATTAAATCTAAATTTCTTTAAATCAGTAAATCTAGTATTCAAAATATGAGAGTTTTTGGATTCCTTTAACTGGTTAAACCCTGCCACATGTCTGTGTCTGTCTCAAGCCATTACCTATACTATTGTCTTATTTTGTGTTTTGAGAAGTTACAGCTAGTCAGATGAGTAGGTTTCCTTTTTTCAGTTGTTAAATTGTTAACCATCACTGTTTTTAATATAAATATATTTACAATGCCACTTTGTGTTTAAATACCCCTCCCCCCTTTTCTTCTTCAAAGTTCTTTAATAACAGAAAATGTATTTAATTTTAACAGATGAGTTCTAACAATAGCGGAAATTAATGAGCTAAAGTAGAACTGTGTTTAACCAGGTACGGCAGAACATTACTATAATAGATGTCTTGAGATCACTACCCTGAATAAGGTTCAGAAACTTGAAACCTTTTCAAAAGTTGGGTGAAATTTTTCATTTTGGCATGTGAACAAAGGAAGATATATGGTTTGGAGGCTAGCTGAGAATAATGTTTAGATGTTAAGAAAATTAGCTTTTGTGGCAAAGGTAAAAATCATCAATATCAACATGACATGGAATTTTTTTGGAGGTATTAAATTCAAAATAATTTTATATTATAAGAAACGATTGTCATCTTAAAATATTACTTATTGAAGACAAAAAAACACCTGATACTTTGAATACCATTGAGGATAGAACAGGAGTGTATATGAGTAAATAATCTCCAATGAAACTGCTATGTTTAATGAATCATCTTTGACCTTTTTCTACATAGACCTTGACCTTTGACATTAAAACGGCTTACCTTTATTTTTGATATGTATAAGAATGTAAATGATAAGTTCATGTTTTATTTGGGGAAAGAATGCAACAATTATTTTACAGAAATTGAAAGTTTTTTTGCATAACATTTACCGAAGGAGCATTTTTTATTTCCTATAAAAACTATGATTTTGGTATATTTCCGCAAAGAACAGATAACTGTATCATGATATTGCCCAAGTTATCTCTTTTTGTAAATGAATTAAAACATTAATAGCTGATATAAGGGGGGGTGGACTCAATATTTCAAGAGTTTAAATCCACCAGCATCTCATCATTTTGAGTAAGATAAATCTGTTCGAATAATAAAGTAATAAGTGGCATTAAAACTCTCCTTATTACTTCCATTTTCTATTCAAAATTTTTTTTTTTGGAAAGACAGTCATTTCCTTTAGCATAAACTAGAACATTTCTAAATGTACTACACATGTTTGAGTCTAACCTTTAACCTAACAGACATATGACAGGCTGTAATGGCCCTGGGACAGAAGATAATTTATTGTGATATTTTTTGGGACACAATTCATTACTTAGAGATCACTAATATATATCTTTAAGATATAACCTCTCCCAATGGCTTGTTTATCATGCCTCAAGTTTATGAATGCATTTTTTTTTTCATATTTGAAAGTGGGACACGAATCTTAATTACACAATACTTTCAATAAACAAGAAAAAAAGCTGAGAATTAAATTAGATTTTTTCCACTATAATTTTACACACACCTTTTTACTGATGAAATTGATCAGGTATATAAAATTAAAATTATTGAAATCTATGTTTCAAATTTATGAAAAATCTATTAAGATTTAAAAGACCATTAATTTCATATCATAAACTTAACTCTTTAACATAAAGTAATAAATTATTTTTATCTGGTCAAATGTAAAATAAAAAAAAAATTAAAAAAAAGTATACTGCTCAAAGCCTATATATTTAAGGATGAAACGGTGAAAAATAAAAGGTAATTACAAACATAGAAATTAAGATACAGAAGTACAAGGAAAATAGAATAGGAAAATATTATCCACACAGTATCCAAATCTTTGTTATTTCATTGCAGAATTTTGCTGTGAAAAACAAATTCGAATTTCAAAAATATGACTCGGCTAGCAAATTGATGTTTTGAAACTGTGTCCTAGTCATTGAGGAGTGTGCTTACTATTGCTACAACATAAATTGCTACAATGGGTTATTTTTTTCTTGTTTGTTGTACGAGTACAAAAATATAAACAATCAAAAATATTTTTTCAATTTTAAACAATAACATTGAAAGCAAAGAAACAAAGAATAGCGAAGATCGTCTAAAATGTTGGATCATATTGAACCAAAAATAAAGTTACCGATTCAATTACTTTAGCATTTTTAACCAGAAATTAACGATAAACAAAATACCGTTAAATACCATTATATATTATATTAACACCTTCAGTTTCGATATTTCTACATACTCTACCACCATATGTATCTAATAAGATTTGAGCCAAAAGTAAACATTTCCTAATCTTCTTAAACATTACATTAATCTTTGTATTTCTGTGATTAACACACATTTTGTGGTAGTATTTATACAAATTCTGTTACAATAAGAAAAACAAAATAGAACAAAATGTGAAAATAAAATAAGAAGACAATATAAGGTCTGTTTGTTCAGCTAAAATGGGTATCTTTATAAAAAAAAAGACAACACTAAAGTAACAATGCCCTACACAAACTCACCTTTCATAGCCAGGTAAAAAAAACAGGTAAATTGTCCACCATTAATATCCTATAAAGAACTTAAATGCTACAGGTGTATATCCCCTACATAATGACAAATGTAAACAAATAAATTTAACCTCCTATATTTAGAAAATGCATGTTTGTTTTAGAAATAGATACACAATTTTCTACATTTTAATCCTAGTCCATGCTCATTCTATTAATGGATTCAAAACATTTGCACACAACCTGACACATTTGGTTTTCATGGTTGGTTGAGTTCATAGAGAATACAATCCATTCATCCCCGACCACGTGTTTTTACCTCCCTTCCTTTACCTTAGCTTTGATGAGTGACAACTGAGAGGCCCGTCAAATGGGAAAACAAAATCTTGTTTACTACATGATAAGAATGATTCAATTTCATTTTCTCAACTTTGTTATACTGACTGTTTCCAAGATAAGACGGCTGCCTTCTTGTATTAGACAACAAACTAAAGCAATAAATTTCTGCAGAAAACTAACAAGTCTGTTGAAAGCCAACACTTATCAGAACTTAGTCTGGTGGCACTTCATTAAAGTTTGTAGATTTATACCAAACAAACTCACTTTTTAATGTCGGCAAGTTTTTTTTAATGATTCACATTAATTTCTTATTCTTAAAGAGATTTCTTAAGATTTAATTTTAAATTTGGGCGATAGTTTCTGTTACAAATTCACAAATGTTACAACTTAATTATTACCACCAACAATTTAAATTCTAAAGTTGATCATGATTAAATATGATTAGCCATAATTACATGATTCATTCCTAATCACATATTTAGCTAATGTAATGATTAAATTTTAATGCTGTACTCTTTTTTAATCAATGTATTAACTAATCATATTTAATCATTGAATTAGCTGATTCTGTGATTAGGAATGAATCATGTAAATATGGCTAATCATATGATTAGCTTAATCACAAGTTCAACAATGGACTAATAATAATAATAATAATAATTGTATCTAATAAGATCTTTTTTCAATTTAATAGTTGTATCTAATAAGATCTTTTTTCAATTTAGTAATTGTATCTAATAAGATCTTTTTTCAATTTAATAATTGTATCTAATAAGATCTTTTTTCAATTTAATAATTGTATCTAATAAGATCTTTTTTCAATTTTAAAACAATAACATTGAAAGCAAAGAAACAAAGAATAGCGAAGATCGTCTAAAATGTTGGATCATATTGAACCAAAATAAAGTTATTGATTCAATTACTTTAGCAAAGTTTAATGTAATGTTTAAGAAGATTATCAATTAAGACACCCATTTTACCTCAACAATGTTAATACAATGTTAATTTAGTGCTTCAGTTTGTTGTCTAATTTTTCAAACAAAAGTGATATGATTTGAACTAAATAGACTTAAAACAAATTTTATAACAACAGTTATGTCCCTTGAAAATAAACAAACCCTCTATTGGTCCTCTTTAAATGTTGTTTTTGGGTATTGTTCACAAGTTTTTGTCAACTTGAACAGGTCAAATTTCTGACAAGAGACTGGTATTGGTAACTTATTTAAAGGTGCAAATATTTCTACACGGATGACGGGCAACAAATTCGAAACCACTGGGGGGGAAACAATAAAGTTTTTTAGTTATATACTCGATTACATGCTCGTCCTACAATAGGGCTTACAACATAACGATACAATGCCAAAGATCTGTATCGTAAAAATGTTTGTTAATACACAACACATACAAAAGTTTGTTGTCAATCGTGCAATTAAAATGCAGTATAGAGATTTATTTTATTGAACAAGACAATGAAATGAAACTAAAGACTAGATTGATATAATTCTCCTTACGGATAAACAATAATTAGAAAACGGAATGTAAAAGTTGTGTAATACATATTATCATATAGGTATTCTATTACTTTCCACGTTACTTTTCTCTGATTTTTCAATTATATGAAAGAAAAGAAGACAATTTATTAGATTAACATTTAACGATTTTTTTTTTCGTTGAATATTCATTCATTTTTATAACATTGCTTTGAATCGTATTAAATTACTGATTTTTTTTCCCTTTATTTTCAAAACATGGAAAATATAATATTTCAGTAATCCTTTGAAGTGAAGTTTTATATATGAAAAGAAAGTTTAAACAGTGATGGTCTGAATAATTCTACTAATATCAACAAAATGAACAACAACCTCAATTTAATATAAATGAAGAGCCAGTTTGGCCAAGAGGAAAACCACCATTGAATAAAAATGAGAATAATGACATTTAAAGAAAAGAAAAAAACAAAAATATTTGGAATTTAAATGATAAAATTATAACCAGGCAATACAAAATAATTTCTGAGAGTTGTTTTTATTTACAGAAACTAAAATAAGATAATAGTTAGATAGGTGACATCTAGGTTATATAGGTCAGACAATGAACCTCTGTCAATTAAATCTGAGTGAAGAAATTATAGGTCTGTTCCAGTTACTCACACCATTGTGGCTGAAGAAAACCTTCTCCTTTTGATGTCAGAGGTCAGATGTGGTCATAAAGGTCTAATAAATAGTTATTTTTATAGAATATGTAAATCAGTTATAATTTGTTTCTTCTTTTTAGGTGGGAAGCTATATTGCTGATGTCAAAGACAGTTGTTGAGGAATGATGTAACAGTGGACCTCATCATTAAAGGCATACAGTCGCTCAAATTGATATTTTTGGTTTATATTAAAAGTTGCCAATATTTGATGCTTTATACTAATTGCAGTTGCAATTTTTCATTATATCCTACGTAAATAGCCTAGAACGAATGAAATATGTCGCTTTTCGATTTTCTTGTATCCTTTAAAGAATTCAATGTTGATCCATACAATATTCATATATTCTGTGACCTACAAAGTGAACCTATTCGGTAAAGCGTTTGCGCATGTGCGAAATTGTTTGCGGAAGAAAAAGCACATGTATGGCACCAACAAAAATATTGACAGATTCTACATGAAAACGACACAAATATGAGGATTTCGTGTAAAATTTAAAAAAAAAAGTGTTATACCGACCTACTCCATTTTTCAACACGTATACGGTAAGCATAATTTAGCATCTTTTTACGGCCAAATCGTATTTTGACAGTAGTATAGCATCGTCGTTTTTTATATTATTCTTTTTTTTTTCAGGAGAAAATGCTAGGTGATAATTCTTTTAAATTAGAGACTAAAATAATGAACTTCATGTCTGTTTTTTTTGTTTGAAAAAAATATAATCAAGACAACTCAAGTGTTGTTAATAATAAATATACAATACAATTTGTTTACAATTTTCCCATTATCAGGCCCCTTTGCAGAGTTTGGATTTGTTTTTATTGATTACATCACGTATTTCATATTTTAAGTGTCATTCTTACTAAATATCATTATATAATATTAACTGATTACTCCAGATCCAATTTCATATATATATTTCTTAAATTATATCAATTATAACGAATTTACATGAAAAGCATGCTTCCTGGTTATTCATAGCAATTATCAGTGTCCGGCAAACTTCGGAAAATCACCCGACTTATAATTAGGTGTGTTAATGGCGATTTTACCAACAGACATTCAAATTATTTTCACTAATTACGACATTATAGCATATTCTTTAAACCTGGCTTCTTGTTCAGAACATTTTATCAGTATAAAAGATCGAATATTGGCAACTTTTAATATAAACAAAAAAAATCAATTTGAGCGACTGTATGCCTTTAACAGACATTAATCAACTCATTCATTAAGTGGAATCTTTCTTTTCAAATAACTTAAATGTATCAGTATATTTTGTCTCAAACACATTAATAATAAATTATTTGTCAATTAAAGTCAGTTGTAGGGGTAAATTCTACTTCTAACCCATAATTTAAAAAAATAAAAGAAATACAAAAAAAATATTATAATTTCTTTTACAATAATTGATTCACATAAATCAAATAATATTGCATAAAAGTGCAGATCATTTAAAATTCAGATAAATAACTTATAAATTCTCTATTATTTAACACCTCAGTCAGAAGTCACCTATTGATAAAATCAGAGAGATGTTAGAGTTATCTCCCTTTCCACATAAAGATACATATCTGTATATTTTTTGCCTGCGGCTTAAGATGGAGTGTGACATTATGATATATTAGGTGTGACATTTTACCTGCGGTACAAACCTAGATCTACCTAATTATAACACATTAAACTATCTAGTTGTAAATCAACACTAACTATGGGGGAGCAGGGGATGATTGGAAATATTAGGTAACTTTGACAAAATAACATTAAATGATAATTAAGTTTGTAAATCTCAGTGCAGAAAGTTACATATCAATTACAAAATAGCTTTGGTGCTGAAATGTCAAATGGGAAAAACAAATCCTGGGCAAATCTTGAAATATGAAAATTCTAAATGATTTGAAATTAATGAAGAACTATACTGTAAAACACTTTCACTAGAAGACTTCTTACCAAGAAACAATTCTCCTAGATATTGTGAGGAAGACCTCTTACCAAGAAACAATTCTCCTAGATATTGTGAGGAAGACCTCTTACCAAGAAACAATTCTCCTAGATATTGTGAGGAAGACCTCTTACCAAGAAACAATTCTCCTAGATATTGTGAGGAAGACCTCTTACCAAGAAACAATTCTCCTAGATATTGTGAGGAAGACCTCTTACCAAGAAACAATTCTCCTAGATATTGTGAGGAAGACTTCTTACCAAGAAACAATTCTCCTAGATATTGTGAGGAAGACCTCTTACCAAGAAACAATTCTCCTAGATATTGTGAGGAAGACCTCTTACCAAGAAACAATTCTCCTAGATATTGTGAGGAAGACCTCTTACCAAGAAACAATTCTCCTAGATATTGTGAGGAAGACCTCTTACCAAGAAACAATTCTCCTAGATATTATGAGGAAGACCTCTTACCAAGAAACAATTCTCCTAGATATTGTGAGGAAGACCTCTTACCAAGAAACAATTCTCCTAGATATTGTGAGGAAGACCTCTTACCAAGAAACAATTCTCCTAGATATTGTGAGGAAGACCTCTTACCAAGAAACAATTCTCCTAGATATTGTGAGGAAGACTTCTTTTCAAGAAACAATTCTCCTAGATATTGTGAGGAAGACCTCTTACCAAGAAACAATTCTCCTAGATATTATGAGGAAGACCTCTTACCAAGAAACAATTCTCCTAGATATTGTGAGGAAGACCTCTTTTCAAGAAACAATTCTCCTAGATATTGTGAGGAAGACCTCTTACCAAGAAACAATTCTGCTAGATATTGTGAGGAAGACCTCTTACCAAGAAACAATTCTCCTAGATATTGTGAGGAAGACCTCTTACCAAGAAACAATTCTCCTAGATATTGTGAGGAAGACCTCTTACCAAGAAACAATTCTCCTAGAAAAGACCTTTTACCAAGAAACAATTCTCCTAGATATTGTGAGGAAGACCTCTTACTAAGAAACAATTCTCCTAGATATTGTGAGGAAGACCTCTTACCAAGAAACAATTCTCCTAGATATTGTGAGGAAGACCTCTTACCCAGGAACTGTTATGTAGATTTCCCCTCTAGAGCTGTAAGGGAGACCTCTTTCTCCTGTAAAAAGATCTTTTCTATTTTAGACAGCTGCTGGTGAGACTGTCTTTTATTAAACTGACCGCCATGATATAACTGAAATATTGTTGAAAGTGGCATTAACCACCATAATCCACTAACCCTTTATTAGACTGATTGTTCAATTAAAGTATGAAGTATGAATTCATCACAGTTAAAACTTTGAAGAAAACGTCATTTATCTTCCTGAAATTTTTCAAATTACTTTTTTTTTATTTTAAGCAGAGAACATATGTTCTACATTCAGTCAAAATAAGAAATCTGAATATAGTTCACTTGGTAATCACAAGACCCTATTATTCTGAGTCAGGAAACCCTCTCTCCTGGTTTCTACCAGAATTTTATATTTCAATCCAGTATGTTAGATAAACATGTCCTTGGCTTCAAATATATCAATTTGTTTGAAGAAAATGGAATATTTTATCACATAATATATTTGTTTAAATGTTAGTAATATTTTATACAGTATCTCTACATTGTCATAGTTTCATCAAGTTTAAATGTTAGTAATATTTTATACAGTATCTCTACATTGTCATAGTTTCATCAAGTTTAAATGTTAGTAATATTTTATACAGTATCTCTACATTGTCATAGTTTCATCAAGTTTCAACATTTGTAGATATCTAATCACATTTCAGTCAAAATATAAATAGATTATATAATAAAAAAAAAGAAAAAAAAAAAAAGGCTAACAACCAAAATAAAAGGGAGGAATTTATCTGTGATTCTCACACATTTTATGCTAAGATTAGCAATTATAAAATAAGACCAGATATCATTGTTCTTTTGGCAATGTTGATGTATCAACGATTCGACCAATATAATAATCATGATAAATATGATAATGATATCTCTAATGTCTAGTACAGTTAAACCTGAGTATAAACCAAACTTTAAATAAAAGTCCCAAAGAAGGAAAATTTCTGTAAATTTAGCTATATAAATCAAACACAGAACATGGTCCCAAACAGGTTCAGTTTATACGGTTGGTTGGTTTGGTTTATCGTGCTTAATGTCACTTTCAACAATATTTCAGTCAGTTTTATTGGTGGAGTAAACCAGAGTACCCGGAGAAAACTGACAAACTTTATCACATAATGTTGTATTAAGTACCCCTCGCCATGAACGGGGTTCTCGAACAAACAACTTTAGTGGTGATAAGCACTGATTGCACAGGTAGTTGTAAATCCAACTATCATATGATTACGACCAATTGACAGCCCCTCAGTTTATACAGGTTTAACTGTATAATGAATGCCTTAAAACAATAGCTATATGTCACTCCACAGATCAACATCGTATTATAGACTTTGAGTAAAGTATTATTATGTTAAATGCCAAATGATTTGAAGTTTTATATTTATAGATGTGATTTTCCTCCCATCCTGAGCATGATTGATTACTAACAGAGGGTTCCTGACATTTTAAATAAACCAACAGATATAGCATATAAATAATCACGTTTCCATTGTAACTTTTTCCCATCCAACAGAAATTTTTGACATGAGATTTATGACCAAGGCACCTATCATCCATAATCATATTTTTTTTTCTGTTTCTTTGATAAATATGAATGCTTTAGCAAAAACATTTCCAATTTATAATGTAACATATTTTGTTTTGGATATACTGTTTTATGAGGATATTGAAGGGAATTCATTTTTAACCACCTTGGCCGATAAAATCACAAGTGTAGCCTCCAGATCAGTTACACTCCTAAACACCCTCTCACGGATAAAAGGTCCAAAGCAAACTGAGAAAATCATAAATATCTTCCAGCTAAGATATCTCCCTTAGACACCCTCTCATGGATTCAAGGTCCAAACCAAACCAGCACGAAGTCAACAATGCTATCTCGGATGAAGTCCCCTTCTTAGTAAGCCTCAAACTAGCTCCTGATTGACCAACATACTTGAGAGAGAGCTCAATGCATCAGAATACAATACACATGTCAAAACTTTCATCATTATTTACTTCAGGGTAAATTCCTTGTTAATGGCTAATTACAGAGTTATAAACTTCTTCTACTGGGGGGCAATAAACTACTCAATATACAATAATATAAGTAGGCCCAGTCAATATTTCCTTGGACAGGCATACAATAATATAGGAAGGCTCAGTCAATATTTCCTTGGACCAGTGTACAATAATAAGGTTGGCCCAGTCAATATTTCCTTTGACCAGCATACAATAATATAGGTAGGCCCAGTCAATATTTCCTTGGACCAGCATACAATAATATAGATAGGCCCAGTCAATATTTCCTTGGACCAGTATACAATAACATAAGCAAGACCAGTCAATATTTCCTTGGACCAGTGGAAATAGTCCAGTCATGGATAATACTGAAATCTTTCTCTCCTCTATGCTGTTCTGTGACAGAGGCCGAGGTGAAGGTTGTGATAATTTATTTTTTGTCAGATTTTGACAGCGTTCCTCATCAGTGTTTGTATTAGGTTACAGTATACACAGCAGGAGTTACAACTAAGATTTCCCCAACAACCAGATATATTTACTCCTTAAGTCCACTTGATTCTTATATTTTGTTAACATCCTCCACTAAATAATGAAAATGTATGATAGGAATATGATTAATTATACACCAAGATCACTACTTGTATATGGTTTACTATGGTCAGAGCTATAGCCAATTAATTTTTATTTTAAATCTGTCTTCTTAAACTGACTTCTCTTAGATCTTAGTGGAGTATTCAACATTCATATAATTTAATTTAATTCTTTATTTATTTAACGAGGATTGCAGACAGCCAATGGCTATAATTCATATGTAATACCAATTTTCAATTTAAAAGACTGCAAAATGCATAAACAATATGTGACAGAAGGAACTAGTTTTCTATGCAAAAGCTTCTGGTGTGACAAACATTGGGTCTGTATTTTTGTTGAAATATGAAATATGCAATGATGCTACATATCGCAGGAAAAATACAAATGGTAGTTTCCCAAAAAAATGTTTTACAAATAGCAGAAGATATATAAATGATACATATTTCTATAAAAAAAAAGAATGGCTTTAAATATTTTCCTGTATATAAAAAAAATTGTCTATTTTACAAATGTCATTGTCATATTCTCTCCCCAAAATTATGGTAGTCCAATCAAGATAAGCATAAATAATCATCCATTGGTTGTATAAAAGTTTTTCAATTTATAATAGAACTTAATTTAACACAAGTAAAAAAGTTTTCAAAATCTTTAGGTTTCCGTCAGGACCTGGTACAAATACACATTAACTAAGAAGTAACATCATTATACTGTGTACTTATAGGTTTTATGCAATAAAATAAACTTCAATTGATAAAATTACCACCTGTCCCTCATAATTTATATTTCCATGGCAACAAAAATACATTTAAGAAATTTATCTTAATAAATGTTGTCTACTTTGAAAAAAAAATCAACATCTTATACATAAGGCATTTTGAAACAATCAACACATCTTGATGAAAGATGGAAGCCATAAAACCTCAGTGGACTAAATAATGGGCAAAATTTAAAATGATGCTGGTTTTTATTTAGGAATTCAAAAGGAGGCTTCTAGTCCTGCCAACAAGTAACACAAAATCTATCAAACAAACAACTCTTCTTTGAATTCAACAAAAATAAATCTATTTGAACTAATTTTATGCATAATCTGTTAATTTTTAAAATTTCCCATTGATGAAAAGACCCTATTTGATGGATGTGTTGGTTCTCATTCCATTTTTACAGAACAAGAATCTATAAGAATTTTTGTTTTTAAAAAAAAGGCCAAGGAATAAAAACAAGAGTGTCAAATCAATATGTAGGGATCCCATTGACCGGTTTAACACTGCCACATTTTTGAGTCTGTCCCAAGTCAGGATGTGGATTTCCAATGTGATATGATGTTTTGTTTTTATATTTTCAATGATTTTAGGTGAGAGGTGATTGTTCGTTTCCTTGATATTGGTGGAATTGTTGAACATCACTGTATAAACTATATTTTCATAAAATAAGTAAGGTCACTCAGGTACAGTCCTTGACCAGAGTGTCATATAAATCAGTTATATCTGGTACTCTATCATCCCAGTCCTCTGTATCTTCCACTTCAGAAACATTTATACAGTAAGTTACCAAGATACCATTATAAAATGACCCAGGAATTAGGTTGACAACTGACAAATGTACTGAGTGCACAATTTGAGTGTAATGTCATTTTTTCATGTTTACCAAGCTTATAATGGGTTGTAGTACAGAAAATCAAAGAAGTTTTTTCATGTTATTTTCAGGAAACTGACAATGTCAACCTAGTACAAACACAATTTAGAAAGGTTTTTAACTAATGTCCACAAATATTAATATATAGACAGAAGTCATGGTCACTTGTTTAACATTTTTCAGAGACAAATTACTTTTCCCACAGTTTTTTTTATTATCTGTATGTCTAAACAAAGAATGTAAGCATTTCTATTTAGATCTGGGTTCAAATTGTGTCCATCAAATATCTAAGAAATGATGAATAAAGGTCTGATTCATGTGTAAACAAATAATAAAAGTTACAAAATTATGGTAAAAAAGTAGATGGGCAACTAGGTTTGTTTATCCATAAAATAATTTTTTCTTAAACATCTATAAAGTTTGGTGATAGTTTTAAAATAAATAAAATTAATTTTCCTTAATCATGTTAAACATATATAAAAATTCGGTGATAGTTTTAAAATTAATGAATATATGAGACAGGTATCTAGTCATTTAGGTAAAAAACAAATCATTCTGTCAAAATGTATGTGTTTAGAATCCTAAAATACTTGTGCCAATGGCATGACATGTACTATTCAGTGTTTAGACTTATATTTCTATCAAATCACTATATTTTTGTGAGTTATTCTATACTTACTGTATCTGTAAAAATCAGCGGAACTGTCTGTAAAATCGCTCTGAAAAATATAAAGAAAAGTTCTGAACAATTGTAATATGATAGCTATATTGGTTTACAGTCTATGATATTTTAGACTTCAGAAGTTTATCTTTAAAAAAAAACAAATTTTCAGCACAGTTGCAATGAAAAAGCAATTAAGGGTGTAGGCCTCGGGTATGGGAGACAACTCTATTTTCAGGATCTTCTCAAATATATGGTCATCTGTGCATTTGATAATTCCCCTCAAATTCAAGCTTCTTGCAGAGCTCCAGATAAGCTGCGTATTTGCGTTTTTTACGCTATGAAAACGAGTAAAAACGCATGTATTATCAGATCAGAGTGTACACATTACGCATACATATTGCTGTGTAAGCAAACTTTCCAAATTCGGAGCGTACTTGTACAGTCGTGTACATAACAATACATTTTTGTCTTTGAGAAATTTCCCGTAATTACTTCCCTTTATACTTTTCGAAGGAGAGAGCGTATACATCCGAGGGGTACATAATGCTTGCCTTTCTAAGCATCGATGTCAAAAGAGATCTGATTGAATGTTTACGATAAATCATCCAATCGCGGTCAATATTACAAATAAATGCGGTTTACATAATAAGTAAGAACTAAAACGAAAGTGAATTTGGGAACACGTTGTTCGTTGAAAATGAGCAAGAACATGAATAAGCGCACTGCGGAAAATTATATATTTAAGTTCCTGACAGTTTCATCTGTGTCTAGTGACAGTATAGTTAAAGGAATCATTGATGACATTATCAACACGGCTGTGAAAACTGCCGAAGTCAACGAGCAAAAAACAAACTATTTACAACATTTTATTAATAAACAGGACACAATCGTGTCAAATTAAACAGAGATATACATTTCACTTGCATCCTGCGTTTATTGAATAACACTCGTGTCAAACATAATTTTAAAAGTGTACATGTAAGCAATCTTTTCTGAAGTAGAGAGTACAACAGTGCAAAGGAAATATGCAAATATGCATCATTTTCAAAAGTAGGGGGTAATTACCCTTTGGACTTGAAAATTATCTGGAGGTCTGTTCTTGACAACACAGATTGTTTACATTAGATATGGACAGTTTAAAAAAATGACTCCTTTTACCTTTCTATAGCTGTGCTCCTTGTCTTGTTATATCTTATTACTGATAATAACAGTGTGTTATTATTATATACTTGTGCCCACAAAATATCATTGAAATATCTCTTTGCAGAAAAAATTGTCATCGAAATATGTTGTCAAAAATGCCAGGAGTGTTACACATTTTGTGTGACAAATGTTTTTCCATTGAATTTCAAGGGTTTGTCAGATAAAAAATATTAAATATATACACTAGAATCATAGATATTATGAAACTATAGTACAATTGCTTTATCTGTCTGGAAATCACTTTCCCCTGCTGATGTTTTATAAAAAAATAAAGTGGTCACATTGAAAAACTTAATACTGAAATATATTGGTAGGAAAAAAAATCAACATATTGAAAAGAAAGTGTCATGTTGGAATAAATGTAGTGTTTTTAGAAGTGATATTGAAACTGTATGATGTATGTTTCATGAAACACATTTGCATTGCCCCATGAACATGTTTGCACCGTTTTGACATTCACATATTTATTGGGTGACCCGAAAATGTCAGGGGGTAAACAAAATCAAATCAAATATTTTTATTAACCAATCAAGGGCCCTCGAGGGGCAACAATACAATAGTAAAGTAATATGTATGAACATACAAATATATAAAATGTATATTAAAATATTAAGACATGGTAAAAGAAAACAAAATATATATTGAATTGGTTAACAGTAATTTAAGGCATGTTTTCATATAGAAACCTACCAACAGATTGTAGGATTTCTTGATCTTTGCAGGTTAGGATATAATATAATTTCTGATTATTAGATCATAATTTGGTGAAATTTTTCACTTTTGAACAACTCCTCTCTCTTGTTATTGGGTTTGTCACATTTGATTAAAAAGTGTGCCTCGTCCTCTATCTCATTAGCCGAGCAATTTTTGCATAACCTTTCATTTCTAGGTATGTTTTTATACCAACCTGTTTCAATATAAAGTCTATGTGCTGATACACGAAATCTACATATTGATTTTCTGTAATTGGAATTATTTATTAATGCAAGATATTTCTCTAATCCGAAATTAGTTTTCAGGAATAAATATGTGACGAGTTTGCCGTCCTTTAACATATCATTAGAGCGCTGCCAATCAAGTACATATTTTTTTACAAGAGATTGTCGTAGTGATTGACCAAATTTACTCTTGTTTAAATGCATAGTATCTTGAATATTAAAAATCTTAAGCAACTTCGTGACTGAGGAGTACCATATGTTTACATTATGGTCATTTTATACATTGTTATATTTTGTTGAATTTGTATAATTTTTTAGCAGTTCACGACAGTCTGTGACTATTAGTAGTTCACTCATGTCACTACAGAACATGAAAATTGTATTTTGTTTTGTTTTGGCTTGTCTAATTGTAATATAATTCCACTGTTGCATATAATGCTCAATTTCGTTGGTCAACATCATACTGGTGGAATTTCTTATACATCTATAAATAATAATGGCTATTTTCAAGGAATTTATGCATTATGTAAACACACCATCTCACTCACAAATTTTACATCTTTTTTCAGAATGCAGAAATGTCAAATTCTCACATGTATAAATTTCCCCAAAATAACCTATATTCCTATAATATGATTGCTGACAGTTTTAGAAAGATTCATATTTCAGAAAACAGTGAGAAAATAATTGTTCAACATGTAAATTAATTTTATGGTAGTAAAAAAAGAGAAAGCTATGATTGGAATAAAATTGTAATATCTCCCTCTAAAGAATAACCAGATACAAATGAACACAACTGGACGACAGAATTTGAAGGAATGTAACAATACAGCTGGGTGGTTGTCTGGTTTTTTGCAATGAAGTAATCGAGTGGAGTCAACCTCAAACCCACCCGCCCCCCCTCCCCCAACCGACCTGAAAATAAAAAAAGACAATTGCAGTAATTTGGGAATTTGGACATCCACTATGTCAAATATAATAATTCAAAAGCTTTTTATTATTGGTAACTAAGTTTTTTTTTTATCTCACAAATAAAGAATCAGCAAAGGATGAGTGTGTAATAACTTTTCTTGACAATTTCATTTTTTCTGGGTGCCATCCATGAAAAACATAATTTTAAATATTTTAAAAATCCGATGGTAAAAGTTTATAAAATTTGGTGCTATGATGTCTATATGTATATTCTTTACTGTGACATTTTTTGATGGAAATTAATCGACAGGATTTTTTTAAATCAGATTTTAATACCAGGGTGATATTTCAGGGCATTCCTCCTTTTTTTCAATTTCAACTGTTTTGTACGTGATTATCTCCAAACAGGATATTCATATATGCTAGATATTTCATAATTATTCAACAATAACACTTTCAAGTGTATTAAAGCCAAAATATTCTCTTTCAACCAGAAATAAATGTGTATATCTATTAGAAGCTTCCGAAACTAGTATTACCATCTGGTGTCGGGAATACCCCCAAAATTGCTATATTTAGGATGTGCTATGGAGAAAATGGCACGGTGAAATTTTTTGAAACTTTGGCAGATAATGTATTTAGACATAACTATTCAATGATGCAAATTTAAAAAAAATTGAACTATGGGAAAATTTTGGGTTACCCAGGCCTACACCCTTAAGCTGACTGGCCCAATCAGATTTTTACAGACCAGGGACAATAGGATCAATGTTATAGTGCAGATTGGGTTTACATAGAAATTTGCTTCCTGTTTACACAATAAATATACAATTTTTGTATCCAATTATTTGGTAAATGAAATTTATCATTTTTTATTATATTTTTTTCCTGGGCATTTATTATGCTAGAGCTATATCCATTCTATTCTAATGTATTAATGTTTTAATACTGTAATTATCTCCCTTGTTTCACAATGGATAAGGTCACATTAAATTCAATCCAAACTAATTCTATATAAATAAACATGAAATAGAAGGACATTTCAAACTTTTGTACACCCTCCCCTTTGCTCTGAACACATACAGTAAATTCAGTCTGGTAGAAAAAGGATTTTCTTCATGATTAGAGATGGCAAATTTACAAATAACACTGCACCAAGATGACTCAAGTCATGACAACCATGATTTTTTCTTCCGAAAAACCCAAATTTACAACTTTTAACATCAAAAGATTTTGAAAATTTTGTACTTTCTTTCTTCGGTACTGTTTTCTATATCTGCTGAGAGTAGTAATTGTATTTGACACTACATCAGATGTTATTTTGAGCCCATGAATACACAGAGGAGATTTAAGTATACGTTCCTTTCAATTGTCAAATGATTCATGTATGCATGAAGCATTTTTGATGACAATGTAACAGGTGACACTAGGACGTTAGGTAATGTTGACAATACTAAAACTCTTTTGTTCCGCATGGACATTTTCGACTATGATCGCTACAATAATGTTGGGGAACAAGAATAGAGTCAAGTGCACTCAAATACATTACCGTGATATAATTGCTTTCTAACTGGAAAATAAAGGCGATTAAAATTGACAAATTTTTATTTTGTTTGCAACAAGGTAAAAATATGAATTGATGGGAAATCTCTTTTCGAAAAGATCGGCACCTGGAATAAATCATATTATAAAATTAATAGTCGGTACATTGTGAAAAAATTGACGGAAATGAAGCAAGCTTGGACCAGGATTTAAGTATCCTAGGCCATCCAGTTTAATTTTCAATCTATCATTCATTTTGTGAAGACAGCTTTTCTAAACCAAATTCAATTGATAAAATGGCTCCCATAAATTATCCTTGATATTTTTAAAGGATAAAGCTCTGTACTCAAACATTTTGATAAAAACATGTGGGAATTTTGCTTCAAAAACTGGATCTTTATAAAGTAATGATCAAAAGTAAAAATAAACATGTATTTTAGACAGAAATATTGCAATTTTATATGAAAAATATCCCATCTATTAAAAACTTTATATAAATGGATTAATGAAGGGCGAGTCTTTTCTGTCTGCCTTTTTTCCCCCGATTTCTGATAAAACAATACAATGATATCTTATCATTATAGGAACAAAAAAGAACATTTACGCTCACACATACCCAATTCAATATCTGATAAATTCGTAAATTGAGATATTTTTAGGAGTCAATTTTCAAACTTTATATGAAGAAATACTGACCCTTTAAATTTTACACATGTTTAAATACATAATTTAAAATAATCCAACAAAGAGGCCCATACACTATTTCTAAAGATGTGTAATTCATGTTTAAGAGACATGCACAATTTAACATTACTAATTACTTTAAAACACACCCACCCTATTCAATTTGATACATTTTTTTACTTCTTCCCCTTTATCTGGGACCGATATAGTATTTCATTCGTCATAAAAAACGTCACTTTAATTTTCCAAAGCGTCTTCATATGAAAAAAAAACTTATCTAGACTGTCCTATTCAAATCTGTTATGCATATCGTGCTAAGGTATTTTTGGTGGGGTGTGGATATGGCAATAAAAACAGACTAAATGCTCATTTATCGACTCAGAATGTAATAGAGACACTGGGTTACACAATGGTTTAAAGATTTCAGTCAGTGATATAACATTGTTAACAGACAGGGATCGATTCCTGACTCAACCACATTATGAAAGTGAGCCCAATTGAAAAATATCATAAAACTAAAACTTTTAATGAAATAATAATTTTTGAATGAAGTATTTGTAAATTTTGTACATTGTCATTGATATGATGGATACTAAAAATAAATATTGATAGCTTATGGTGTTTGACACCACTTTCAACAATATTTCAGTTATATGGTAATAAATATTGAATATTAAAGTAATCTATATCTTACTTTAGTTACTTCCAACAATGTGATGATTATTTACTACATGGCCAAAAAGAAAGGCCTTTTTTTGTTTTGGGTGGAGGGGGGAATATTTAAAAATAATTACTTATGAAAAAAATGGCACTCTCTATTCAAAAATGCACTTACAGTTAAAATAAATGTCTAACAAGAGTCATTACTTACATGATTCTGAGGTGGGACATAAGTAAAACTTAAATGGATTCAAAATCTTGATTTTATCTTCTTAAATAAATGACAGTCCCTGAGCCAGGGGTAGATTGTCCATGTAACTGTTGAAGCAGTTTCCAATTTATTTTCATCCCTGTTTAGTTTATCAACTATGGGGAAATTTTAATTATGTTTTAGGCTTAATATATGCCCATATTTCAAACAAGCAACTCAAATACACATTTCTAAAGTAAGTTATGTTTTTGTGTGTTTTTAATTAGGACTATGACAAGATTGATTGGTAAGTTTAAGATTCTATCCACATACTCAAAAGACAGTCTGGTCAAGTTTAAGGCTCCATCAATATATACAAAAGTCAGCCCGGTCAAGTTCAAAATTCCATCAACATACCCCAAAAACATCATGATAAAGTTCAAGATTTCAGAAAATTACTCAAAAGACAGCCTGGAATATTTCTAGATTTTATTTAAAAAATTAGAAAAATGTTTTTTTTTAACCTGATATCACCTATCAACCAAACACTAGGAACAGTGACCCCTAAACACATATTAAAAAACTTAATGACAAAAAATATGATGATTCAAATTACTGCAATTTCTTTTTATTCCCAAGGCTGAAATATTGTAAAATGTATAATCGCAGAGTTTTAAAAAATTGCATATAATTATTTTATGAATAGGTAGATCTTTATATTGTAGATCTTTATATTTTTCGTCTATTATTTCAATTAAGGGTCCAAACATTATATGCAATACAATATCCCTTGTATTCAAACCATTCAAAAATATAATTCTAACAGAACTGTAGAAATTTTGTAAATAATAAATAATGTACTGAAAAGGGACATAAAAGTGAGTACATGAAATTCATGATAAAAAAGAAATTCTATGACATAAAGACCAGTCTGTATGAATTATTTAAGTTCTTTTAGATTAAGGAACTGATGGTAACAAAATAAAGCTAACTAAAAATACCAAAATTTATTGTCAATATATAAATCAGGGGCATAACTACCTAAACATTTACCATACTGTAATGTTACAGTGAAAATGCATATCAGTGAATCTGGTCTAAGAGTGGGAGAGAGGGCAACAAACTTACAACAACAGATTAACCTCTGTGACCTTATTGATTGTTCAGAAGAAACAGTTAAATTTATAAAGATATTAAAACATTTGATTTACACAGGATTGATTTCGTTTTATTTATTTTTTGCCGAGGACAAATGTCTATGTAGTACATATTAAATTTCATTTCTTTAACTAACTTTTGATAATTATAGTAAATATTTACAAATATCCATTAGTTGATTTCTTAAAATATAATTAGTGATAACAACAGTTCAGTAACTTGGTGTGCTTAAAACAACACAAATAGTCATACCTTTTATAACTAGTCAATCTCTCACTCTACTGACCAAATATTTTCAAAATTCCCCACTATGATATTGAGGGTTTAATAAAGACTACAAATACTATAGGAACAATTGATAACAGTGAAATTTACGATGTTTACTAAATACAGAAAAAAATTAAATAGAAATAGTTTAACGGTATACCACCTACTTCTTTAGGAAATAAGATCCTATTCATTTTTGTTGAATTCTATACCCTTATGACAAATTAGACACATAAATTGTATTTTTCGTTTTATGCATTCATGTCAATAGAATTTTTTTTTCATGATTGGTCCCCCACCATTGTTCCTAGCCCTGTATGACATCTTATCGATTCTTCTATTGTAATTAAATTAAATTTTTAAACAACATATTTTCAAAAGCAAAAAACTTTTAATACAATTTAATAAAATATGCGGAAAAATGTTTTAAATACATATGCATTATAACCCTCAATTTGATAGTGAAGACTGGTGTGAAATCTATCAAACTTGAAGGTTGTTAGGTGCAAAATCTACCGCTGTTCCTAATAGTATAATATGAAATATGAAATGGATCGGAATTAATCATACATAAAGTAAAATGCAGTCATCCTTATGAGGTGGAAAAAATAATCATAGACTGATGAAAGAGTAAACAAGGCAAATAATTCTCTTATTAAACGTTTTAAGCCTTTATACATTCACGGAGCCCTACATGTGACCAGAAGTTGTTCATTACAATCCTAAATTCAATACCATTAATTTTGTATTTATAATTTAATATTAACTACCGTTCTGTGTGTATGGTCATGATCAAAGACATTTACAAAAAGAACTATGGGTCATAATAAATGTCCTTTACATGCATATTGAAGGGAAATTTATATTTTCATATAAAAAAAAACCCTGAGATTTTTAATTTAGGAACCAAATTCAAATCAAATACATGTACCGGGGGTATTAAAATAGACTCAATTATAATTTACATGTACTAGGGGTATTAAATTTAACTCAATTTTAATCCACTAAAGATGTTACAGTATACTGCCTATTGTAGAAAACTTTACCATTTTGAATTTATTGAGCTTGATTAGAATATTAAGTCTTGATATAATGTTTTGCTGCATTATGTGTTTAATTTTCTACTTTAGAACTTCCTTTTTTTTATTCTTTTCTTTTCTTAAACAAAAACATGACATGTGCATAAAAAGTTATACCAAACTCCCAGGTTCAAATTCCTGGTAAAAAAAACAAAATTACCGAAAATTCTATCAATTTTGCATCTATTTCCTGATATCACATGTATTACGTAACTGTCAATCAAAAATGCTTAAATACATATGTCATCAACATGTTGCAAGCCTTGCGCATTACTTTACACATTCACAGATACAACACGGACATGCAAGAATTACACTGCGTCTAAACGGAGCTAGTATGTAAGGATATACGGATGACTTCCAATTTCCCCCTACTTTTAATAGCTTTTATCTTCTTATATTAAGGACTGGCTTGTGTGCCAAAAAATTAACTTGATAAGTGCGTGCAGGAAAATAAATATATTTGATATTATCAAATAATACAAGAAATGTGTTACAAAACACTTCGGCTTGTAAATGGCTTCAATTTATTAAAGATGCCCTGATCTTGTATCTTCTGTAACAAAAATTACAGTTCTTGTTGACTACGTTTATTTGATCCTGGCATTTTGATGAAGCCGCCCATTCAAACATTACATAATAGTAGAAGATATATCCCTCTTTATAGCAGCCTTTCTACACATTACCTCCTAACTAATGTTCTCTTTAGCAGCAGGTTTCTTAGAAAAATTGAGAAAACATGTCTATTTAACTAAGTACTAGTTATTTTATATGATTTTAAAATCAGTGGATGTTAAATTTCATCAAGTTCAAATAAAAAACAGGAATAATATGTGTAAAATTAGAAATTTCCTGTAACATAACAATAATTAGCATACATTGTTTCTCTGCTAAAAATTTGTATGATGTTTCTCTAAAAAGTATTGAAAACAATCAGTAAACAGGTTAGGAATTTTAATCAGTTGATTAATTATGTTGATTATTTAATACCATATTAACTACCAATAGTATGGACTTTCAGGAATATTATATAAAAAAAAAAGTTTGTTTTCTGAAAAAAATATTTGAGCAGACAAATGTATGCAAAAAATAATCTGACAATGCAGTTTCAAGAAATTTTGATAATGTTTGAAAAAATGTTCTTCTCAAGAAAAGAACTAATGTTACATTTCTGGTCGGAGGGAAAAAATAGACACTCACTCCTACCAAAATATTAAATAGTAGGTCTCTTTAGTTGTAGAATTATTGTAACTTTTCTTGTTCAAAATTAATTTAAATATGTTTAATTTTTAGTGTTGTAAATCGTAATACAGGACAGGTGAGAACTTTGTATTGATACACCTGTAATTAATGCATAATCAAGCATATCTTGTTATCTTCTACTTCCTCTAAAATACACCAAGCATGAAAATAACATTTGTGAAACAGACTATAGATCAATTTTAATAAAAAGCACATAAACGTCAGTAAAAAGATCATAAAATCCTAACAGAAGTCAAAATCTGACATTGAAGTAAGACTATGAAAATAACACATGAAATATTATATACAAGATGAACAAGATTAAATAGTTACATTAGTACATGATAGTATACAATAGCTGTCTTGTATACTGCAACAAAAAACGACTTGTATAACAAAATTAATTTCATTTCTCAAATTTTCTAAAAATTAAAATTGAATTCTGAAAATTCTACATTGTACACTTCTATCTTATCAGACAAATTTGTAACAAACTTTCTCACTTTTTTATTTGCCTGGTAATTAAGGAATGGTGGGATTAGACTTGGAACCATGCTACCACCATGAACAGTGTATTGTCACTTCTATTTGAAATTCATTATTTTAAAACATTCTTCATTAAAATTAAAATATTTCATTCATAAAATTTCCATTCATAAAATTTCCAAGTTTTTTCCTTAAATATTTTGATTTGAGATTCTTGCAGCAAGACTGCAAGTTCCTGAGAAAAAGGGATAAAATTCTATTGTTACCCCTTTTTTTCATGCAAGACAGCAGCAATTTATTAAAATGTTTCCATATATAAAAACAATGCTGAATACTGAAAATTTTCTACAATAACAATCCACTTCTGCCTTGACAAATTGATGGCATGTATTAATTGTCTAAGTAGATATGCATTTAGGAACAAGACAACCTCAGAAATTATCAGAAAAAGACTATAAGCTATAAATGACAAATTAAGTGTGTTTTTGTGATCCATTAAAGTCATGTTAGTTTAGCTTGATCATCACACATCAGCATACTTTTAAATAGTCAGCTTATTACATGTGTGAAAACTTACACAATTATTATCAAGAACTCGATCTCAGAAAACCTCACCATGAGGGGACTGAGGGAGAGGACTATTACATGTAGAAATTTACAAACATGACCCCGGGAAACCTTACCATGAGGGGGCTGAGGGATTTGATTTGATGATTGGTGTTTAATGCCACTTTCAGCAATATTTCAGCTATATATAGTGACCAGTTTTAGTGGTGGAAGAAGCCGGAGTACCCAGAGAGAACCACCTGAACATAGGCAAGCAACTGGTAAACTTTATCACTTGCAGTTGGGAGTCAAGTGCACCCTTTTTAACAAAGCCGGGCACGAACCCATGCCGTATTGGTGATAGGCTTGTATGAGGGAGAGGGGAACTATTACACATAGGAATATACAAACATGATCTCGGCAAACCTTACCATGAGGGGACTGGGGGAGAGGGGAACTATTACACATAGGAATTTACAAACATGACAATGGCAAACCTTACCATGAGGGGATTGAGGGAGAAGGGGAACTATTACACATAGGAATTTACAAACATGACCATGGCAAACCTTACCATGAGGGGATTGAGGGAGAAGGGGAACTATTACACATAGGAATTTACAAACATGACCGTGGCAAACCTTACCATGAGGGGATTGAGGGAGAAGGGGAACTATTACACATAGGAATTTACAAACATGACCATGGCAAACCTTACCATGAGGGGATTGAGGGAGAAGGGGAACTATTACACATAGGAATTTACAAAAACATGACTTTGGCAAACCTTACCATGAGGGGATTGAGGGAGAAGGGGAACTATTACACATAGGAATTTACAAAAACATGACTTTGGCAAACCTTACCATGAGGGGACTGAGGGGAACTAATACACATAGGAATTTACAAAAACATGACTTTGGCAAACCTTACCATGAGGGGACTGAGGGGAACTAATACACATAGGAATTTACAAAAACATGACTTTGGCAAACCTTACCATGAGGGGACTGAGGGAGAGGGGAACTATTACACATAGGAATTTACAAAAACATGACTTTGGCAAACCTTACCATGAGGGGATTGAGGGGAACTAATACACATAGGAATTTACAAAAACATGACTTTGGCAAACCTTACCATGAGGGGACTGAGGGGAACTAATACACATAGGAATTTACAAAAACATGACTTTGGCAAACCTTACCATGAGAGGACTGAGGGAGAAGGGGAACTATTACACATAGTAATTTACAAAAACATGACTTTGGCAAACCTTACCATGAGGGGATTGAGGGAGAGGGGAACTATTACACATAGGAATTTACAAAAACATGACTTTGGCAAACCTTACCATGAGGGGACTGAGGGGAACTAATACACATAGGAATTTACAAAAACATGACTTTGGCAAACCTTACCATGAGGGGATTGAGGGAGAGGGGAACTATTACACATAGGAATTTACAAACATGACCTTGGCAAACCTTATCATGAGGGGACTGAGGGAAACTATTACACATAGGAATTTACAAAAACATGACTTTGGCAAACCTTACCATGAGGGGACTGAGGGGAACTAATACACATAGGAATTTACAAAAACATGACTTTGGCAAACCTTACCATGAGGGGATTGAGGGAGAGGGGAACTATTACACATAGGAATTTACAAACATGACCTTGGCAAACCTTATCATGAGGGGACTGAGGGAAACTATTACACATAGGAATTTACAAAAACATGACTTTGGCAAACCTCACCTTTATGTTCATTAAAGCCTATTTCATATTGTTTTATACTTTTCTATTTGTCTTACATATACCTTTATATTTATAAATGAGAGCCCTGTGGTTATCTCATTGGTTGTATATAGTATTGTGTTGTAATAATTGTCATACTGGTGACAGTATTTGTAAGAATACCATACCCATAATTAATTATCTATCTGATAGTTCAACATCTGTAAACAAGATAAGGTTTACTAGTCAGAGTAAAAAGAACATAGAGATTCGGAATTACTATAAATGAAATTGCAAAAAGGCCCATCAAACATCAATTGCAGGATACCTATTAAAACAGGCCAATTGAAGAATTATTATCCTAATTCCCAGCCAATCAGTCTGTTTGCTCTTTCTCCTTAACGCTGCATGCTTAGCAGAGAAGTTACAAATATCAATTTTTATAGTCTTTTGGCTTGACCCGACCGGGGCTCGAACCCACTATCTACCACATTGGAGGCAAGTATGCTAACTATTACACAGCCGACGAGGTTCCACAGAAAA
Source organism: Bathymodiolus septemdierum (assembly GCA_963383655.1). Taxonomy (NCBI): domain Eukaryota; kingdom Metazoa; phylum Mollusca; class Bivalvia; order Mytilida; family Modiolidae; genus Bathymodiolus; species Bathymodiolus septemdierum. The sequence continues at coordinate 42,105,939 of OY726521.1, read as the reverse complement.
TGAAACTAACACAATTGACCAATAACCTACATCATAGATAATAACATTGAAGTAATAGGCGATTGCTCGCTTTGTTGATAATTTCTTGACTATCTCTGTTTAAACTTTCCTTTCATAATCACCAATGTTAAAATTGTTTTCCAACAGTAGAGAAAGTTTAGATTGCATTCCTCCTTAAAAACTAATTATATGTGTGAAAAGTTACACAATTTTTTATCCCAGTGTAATCAAGTACATAACCTGGGGAAATGCATCAGAGCTATAAGATATCTAAATATATATATATATATACAGTAGTTGATTACAAATTATTAAAAACGTTATATAAGACATTCTGAGAAGGTCATTGAGAACAAAATTAATTGAATGGAAGTAAAGAAATAATGGGGGTCTAAGCATGGAAATAAGGGGACTAAGCATAGAATTAGGGAGGCTAAGGACATAGAAATAAGGGGACTAAGCATAGGAATAGGGAGGCAAAGGACATAGAAATATGGGGGTCTAAGCATAGAAATGGGGAGGCTAAGGGCATGGAAATATGGGGACTAAGCATAGGAATAGGGAGGCTAAGGGCATAGAAATATGGGGTCTAAGCATAGAAAAAGGGAGGCTAAGGGCATAAAAATATGGGGACTACGTATAGAAATATTGTGACTAAGCATATAATTTGGTAGCCTAAGGGCATAGACATATGGGGTCTAAGCATAGAAATAAGGAGATTAAGCATAGCAATAGGGGGGGCTAAGGGCATAGAAATATGTGGTCTAAGCATAGAAATAAGGGAACTAGGCATAGAAATAAGGGGACTAAGCATCTATAGAAATAGGGAGGATAAGGGCATATAAATATGGGGACTATGCATAGAAATAAGGGGACTAGGTATATAAATAAGGAGACTAATCATAGCAATAAAGAGGCTAAGGACATAGAAATATGGGGACTAAGCATAGAAATAGCAAGTCCAAGCATAGAAATCGAGAGGTTAAGGGCATCAAAATACTTGGACTTTGCATAGAAATAAGGAGACAAAGGACATAGATATATGTAGGTCTAATCAAAGATTAAAGACAAAATAAGAATAGAGCGAATTAATGCCCAGTGAACAATTTTTCAGCCATATAATGGCAATCACAAGTTAATTTTTGATGAGATTATGCTGATGTTGCTTTGTACTAGATCAACATGCTTAGTTGTATTTTTACAGTGCTAGCTGACTGAAACAACATTCTACATATGGACATGTTACTCCACTCTGGAACATTACCTTGAAACACGTCAACCCATCTTTGCTCTTGCTCCTTAATGCTGAGTGCTTAGCGGAAAAGCAACAAATACCAATTTAATAGTCATTGGTTTGATCTGACCAGGGCTGGAACCCATAATCTACAACACTTAAGACAAGAACTCCTAACTATTATTACACCAACAATAAGGTCCAATAAGTGTAGAAATAGGGGTCTAAGAATAGATTTAGGGGGATATAAACACATAAATTTGATGCCAAAGCATAGAAATAGAAGGTTTAAGCACAAATACTGAGAGATGCAACACTGATCGATTGTATTATTAATTGTATTTTCAGTCAGGCTTGACCTAAATGTACATTATTTGTGTATCAAAATAGATTGGTGTGTTATCTATATAGGAAATGACATAATTTCTGTACAGTATAGATACAATGATAAATCATCAAGTATAATAACCAATGTATGGTCAAAATTACAGAAAGTCAGCAGCTTGAGCACTGAAAATTATTCAGGTTTTTTCCCATGCTTTCAAAAAGGTTATGTTAGATTACACTTCACAGTTCATGTACACACTCGTAGGTAGGGGTTCATAGGGTTCGTACAAAACCTCCTAGAACATCAAGGAGGAGTATTACAGCCGAAATATTGGTTGATCTATGTCTGGAGTTTGAGTCTATCAACCCCCTTCCCCCTGAGCAATCATGACTAAGGGCCTGGTGTAAGTCAGAACATTTTATGGATTGTTGTACATGTAGAAATAGTAAAAAGTAAATTCTATAACATTTTAAGCAAACACTTACAATATAAATAGGGAGATGTATCCAACGCTACACAATACAAACTTGTCACTGATAGAAAATTAGTTAGAATGGACAAGCTACATGCCAACAAGTCAAAGCTTTCAATTTTAATGACAAAACCCAATGTCAAACAATTTTAATCTGTCAAATAATTGAACTATTTCATTGTTATTAGAGACCTTTACAACAAAACAAAATCACTATGACAACTGGAGTGACATTTTAGAAATTAGAATTTTGTTGCATTGGTCAGCATGAGTAATGTGGGTGGCCATCAATAAAACTGATAAAAAAGTGCAACAGAAATCTCTGTGTCATCAACAATACCTGACACTTGTTTTGATTACATTGGACAAGGGTGGAGTTAAAAGACTGGAGAAATTTATCAGTTACCTGACCAAATCAGACAAGACTATCTATTCTACTTTTAATTAACATATTGTTTAAAGTAATGTTATTATACACAGATTGTTATTATACTGGGAGGCTTCAAGAATCAAAATTATATATAACTACAAGAAAAGTTTGAAGATACCAAAGAGGTAATTAGGAGTCTTAAATCAAAGGACAGACAATACAATGGCCAAAATAAAAAGGACAAAAGGACAAACAATGATCTATAAGACATTGGACAAGAAACTAAATACTGAGCAAAACGAACCCAACAAAAAAACAGGGGTGAACTCAAGTATTTGTCTTTTCTGTTCTGTTGTTAAAAACTATTTGAATAATTTTACATTAATATTCACTATAATCTTTTTCTTCTTTTAAAGGCTTCTTCTAACAGTACTTTGTACACAAGAAAAGCACTTTTAAAAAAGATCTGCATTCCATATTTTCCTTAAAGAAAAAACACTATTTTAAAAAAGTGTCATTTTTGTAACATGTCATAACTCTGCTTGATAAAATCTGAATGATATCTTACAGTCAAAGTAAAAAAATCCACTATAAATAGAACAATACATAATTGTGATATCAATGTCCAATGTTAAATTCTAAGATTTAACAACACAAATAAACATCATCTTAAAATCCAGGTGATGACAATTTTTAAGATAAAATGATAAAGATTTTTTTACATGTGACACCATACTTGTTCTATGATCTACTACCAGGTTGTACAAGTTCAAAGGTTAGAAGTATGTTTTAAACAATGTCGTATAAGATGTAGCGTGTAAAGTGTCTAACTAACAATGATTGTTTTCATCCATGATTTCCTCTGTGGCGACACAAGTAAAAAAAATATGACATACATGTAGAAGTCAGTATCAGCCTATCTACTTAAATTTCTAGTATCTCATTCTCACATAATTTGGGCTTGCTACATGAAAATGAGAACAAAACACAAATTTTAAATATTTCTAAACATATGTATGAATAAAAATGCAATTCATTTGAACTTATTTGCATAATTTACCTGTAGAAAATTTGACAAAATTATTTTGAATTTTCTGATTACCCTAAATATTTATATAAAAACCCATTGAAAACTAAAACTAAAAATAATTCTAGATAATAGTTTATTTAATATAGCTATTTCAGTAGTATTTCATGACCGTTATTGTGTCACTTTATTGAGATTTTATGAGCTCATATTAATTTTACTGCTTTACCTTGCAGGCTTTTAGTATATACATACTGATGGTTTAATAGGGAATTTTATAGAGGCTTTTGTCAAAGTGCTCCACTATCACTTATTAAATACAATTGCTCATAAAACAATGTTGTAACATAATTTATGCAATAACAGATATTTTATAGTATAGTATTTAAAAGTACACATACCCTAGATGTCATAGGACCAATAGATTTCTTGTTCTGATAGTGAGCTAACAATATAAGTGAGCTATGCTGGCTATGGAAAATAAATATAGGTTTAGGTTTTATGGGTTTATGGTGTTTAACGCCACTTTCAACAATACTTAAAGTTATCTCGTGGCAGTCAGTTTTATTGGTGGAGGAAACCAGAGTACCTGGAGAAAACTGCCGACCTGTCGCAAATCACTGACAAACTTTATCACATAATGTTGTATTGAGTACGCCTTGCCATGAACGGGGTTCAAACTCACAACTTTAGTGGTGATAGGCACTGATTGCATAGGTAGATATAAATCCAACTACCATATGATATGATCACTCTTTCAGGCTATCTATTACATGCTAAATTTGTTCAGATGTTATGTCAAAAGGTCCATGCTAACTTTATAATCAAAATGTTTACATTTTTCACCTTATGGTCTAATGGTCTTACAATACTCAGAAAGTGTTAAGTAGAAATTCTATCTACAAGGTGACACTTTACAAGGTTTTCTTTATCTATTGTTAATGCTCTGACACCATTGGTGAACAAGTAACCAAGACGTGGAGATTTGATTACATTTTCTATCATAGTGACACTAACAAGAGTTTCTAAAGACCAATCTCTAACGATTGATGTCAAACAATAAACTTTAATGACTATCATTCATTACCCTCTCAGACACTCACAAGCTTGTCTCACTGGACTGTCCAATTCACAACAATATGTCCGTGTTTTAAAGTGCAATAATCATGTATTGTAGCAGAAATTGGGTAATACCGGGGATTTCAATCTTTCCGTCAATTCTTTAATCAAATTCAACATTTGTGACTACAACAATTCACATTGTGTCAAACAACAAGGCAGTAATTAATTCCTGGACGGGGAGTGACCAATAATAATCAAGTATAATAGCCAGGCATGTCACCATAGAAACTTGATCACTTTCCCTTTCTCTGCGCTCGGTCAACTGATCTGATGTCAACGGTCAACTGGTCAAATGAAAACAACTCATATTTATAGCCTGCATGAGTTATTTACAATATACTTCTGTCATTATAAGGCATAGAACACAGAGGGTCATACTGAAAATCACCCCTGCTAATTAACAATTCCAAATAAATCACTAAGACTGTCACAAAAGACTTTCACTATAAAGGGACATTTTCATAATAACCGTTTCCAGAATTACACTTAGACAGACAACACCAATAAAAATTGCATCAATCAACATTTACCAGAATTACCCTTGGAAAGACCGAAATAATACAAATTGTCACAGAACACATTTTTTTCACAGACCACAATTGGAGAAATGACAGAACAGAGTGCAAATCAGCCTTAACAAGAACTACACTTTGAATAATAACACTAGGGAAATGGATGAAGCCCAACTTGACCAGGCATATTACACTTCAAAGAATCACAACAATACTATTGACCATAGACCAACATTTCCCAGAAACTGACCCTTAACAGGAACAACAGAATTCAACTATCAACTCACATCTGAACCTTTATATAAACATCTTTGAGAGGAGTATTACATGTTGTTGAGGTGGTTATATTACTGTCCATTACTGTTTTTGAGGTTTGATAGAGTAGTGTTTCATGTTGTTGAGGTGGTTATATTACTGTCCATTACTGTTTGAGGTTTGACAGAGGAGTGTTTCATGTTGTTGAGGTGGTTATATTACTGACCATTACTGTTTGAGGTTTGACAGAGGAGTGTTTCATGTTGTTGAGGTGGTTATATTACTGACCATTACTGTTTGAGGTTTGACAGAGGAGTGCTTCATGTTGTTGAGGTGGTTATATTACTGACCATTACTGTTTGAGGTTTGACAGAGTAGTGTTTCATGTTGTTGAGGTGGTTATATTACTGATCATTACTGTTTGAGGTTTGACAGAGGAGTGTTTCGTGTTGTTGAGGTGGTTATATTACTGATCATTACTGTTTGAGGTTTGACAGAGGAGTATTTCATGTTGTCAAGGTGGTTATATTACTGTCCATTACTGTTTGAGGTTTGACAGAAGAGTATTTCATGTTGTTGAGGTGGTTATATTACTGACCATTACTGTTTGAGGTTTGACAGAGGAGTATTTCATGTTGTCAAGGTGGTTATATTACTGACCATTACTGTTTGAGGTTTGACAGAAGAGTATTTCATGTTGTTGAGGTGGTTATATTACTGATCATTACTGTTTGAGGTTTGACAGAGGAGTATTTCATGTTGTCAAGGTGGTTATATTACTGTCCATTACTGTTTGAGGTTTGACAGAAGAGTATTTCATGTTGTTGAGGTGGTTATATTACTGACCATTACTGTTTGAGGTTTGACAGAGGAGTATTTCATGTTGTCAAGGTGGTTATATTACTGACCATTACTGTTTGAGGTTTGACAGAAGAGTATTTCATGTTGTTGAGGTGGTTATATTACTGACCATTACTGTTTGAGGTTTGACAGAGTAGTGTTTCATGTTGTTGAGGTGGTTATATTACTGATCATTACTGTTTGAGGTTTGATAGAGGAGTGTTTCGTGTTGTTGAGGTGGTTATATTACTGATCATTACTGTTTGAGGTTTGATAGAGGAGTGTTTCGTGTTGTTGAGGTGGTTATATTACTGCCCATTACTGTTTGAGGTTTGACAGAGGAGTATTTCATGTTGTTGAGGTGGTTATATTACTGACCATTACTGTTTGAGGTTTGACAGAGGAGTGTTTCATGTTGTTGAGGTGGTTATATTACTGATCATTACTGTTTGAGGTTTGACAGAGGAGTGTTTCATGTTGTTGAGGTGGTTATATTACTGCCCATTACTGTTTGAGGTTTGACAGAGGAGTATTTCATGTTGTTGAGGTGGTTATATTACTGACCATTACTGTTTGAGGTTTGACAGAGGAGTGTTTCATGTTGTTGAGGTGGTTATATTACTGCCCATTACTGTTTGAGGTTTGACAGAGGAGTATTTCATGTTGTTGAGGTGGTTATATTACTGACCATTACTGTTTGAGGTTTGACAGAGTAGTGTTTCATGTTGTTGAGGTGGTTATATTACTGATCATTACTGTTTGAGGTTTGACAGAGGAGTATTTCATGTTGTCAAGGTGGTTATATTACTGTCCATTACTGTTTGAGGTTTGACAGAAGAGTATTTCATGTTGTTGAGGTGGTTATATTACTGATCATTACTGTTTGAGGTTTGACAGAGGAGTGTTTCATGTTGTTGAGGTGGTTATATTACTGCCCATTACTGTTTAAGGTTTGACAGAGGAGTATTTCATGTTGTCAAGGTGGTTATATTACTGTCCATTACTGTTTGAGGTTTGACAGAAGAGTATTTCATGTTGTTGAGGTGGTTATATTACTGATCATTACTGTTTGAGGTTTGACAGAGGAGTGTTTCATGTTGTTGAGGTGGTTATATTACTGATCATTACTGTTTGAGGTTTGACAGAGTAGTGTTTCATGTTGTTGAGGTGGTTATATTACTGATCATTACTGTTTGAGGTTTGACAGAGGAGTGTTTCGTGTTGTTGAGGTGGTTATATTACTGCCCATTACTGTTTGAGGTTTGACAGAGGAGTATTTCATGTTGTTGAGGTGGTTATATTACTGATCATTACTGTTTGAGGTTTGACAGAGGAGTGTTTCGTGTTGTTGAGGTGGTTATATTACTGCCCATTACTGTTTGAGGTTTGACAGAGGAGTATTTCATGTTGTTGAGGTGGTTATATTACTGTCCATTACTGTTTGAGGTTTGACAGAAGAGTATTTCATGTTGTTGAGGTGGTTATATTACTGACCATTACTGTTTGAGGTTTGACAGAGGAGTATTTCATGTTGTTGAGGTGGTTATATTACTGACCATTACTGTTTGAGGTTTGACAGAGGAGTGTTTCGTGTTGTTGAGGTGGTTATATTACTGACCATTACTGTTTGAGGTTTGACAGAGGAGTGTTTCATGTTGTTGAGGTGGTTATATTACTGATCATTACTGTTTGAGGTTTGACAGAGTAGTGTTTCATGTTGTTGAGGTGGTTATATTACTGATCATTACTGTTTGAGGTTTGACAGAGGAGTGTTTCGTGTTGTTGAGGTGGTTATATTACTGCCCATTACTGTTTAAGGTTTGACAGAGGAGTATTTCATGTTGTCAAGGTGGTTATATTACTGTCCATTACTGTTTGAGGTTTGACAGAAGAGTATTTCATGTTGTTGAGGTGGTTATATTACTGACCATTACTGTTTGAGGTTTGACAGAGGAGTATTTCATGTTGTTGAGGTGGTTATATTACTGACCATTACTGTTTGAGGTTTGACAGAGGAGTGTTTCGTGTTGTTGAGGTGGTTATATTACTGACCATTACTGTTTGAGGTTTGACAGAGGAGTGTTTCATGTTGTTGAGGTGGTTATATTACTGATCATTACTGTTTGAGGTTTGACAGAGTAGTGTTTCATGTTGTTGAGGTGGTTATATTACTGATCATTACTGTTTGAGGTTTGACAGAGGAGTGTTTCGTGTTGTTGAGGTGGTTATATTACTGCCCATTACTGTTTAAGGTTTGACAGAGGAGTATTTCATGTTGTCAAGGTGGTTATATTACTGTCCATTACTGTTTGAGGTTTGACAGAAGAGTATTTCATGTTGTTGAGGTGGTTATATTACTGATCATTACTGTTTGAGGTTTGACAGAGGAGTGTTTCGTGTTGTTGAGGTGGTTATATTACTGATCATTACTGTTTGAGGTTTGACAGAGGAGTATTTCATGTTGTTGAGGTGGTTATATTACTGACCATTACTATTTGAGGTTTGACAGAGGAGTGTTTCGTGTTGTTGAGGTGGTTATATTACTGCCCATTACTGTTTGAGGTTTGACAGAGGAGTATTTCATGTTGTTGAGGTGGTTATATTACTGATCATTACTGTTTGAGGTTTGATAGAGGAGTGTTTCGTGTTGTTGAGGTGGTTATATTACTGCCCATTACTGTTTGAGGTTTGACAGAGGAGTATTTCATGTTGTTGAGGTGGTTATATTACTGATCATTACTGTTTGAGGTTTGACAGAGTAGTGTTTCATGTTGTTGAGGTGGTTATATTACTGATCATTACTGTTTGAGGTTTGACAGAGGAGTATTTCATGTTGTTGAGGTGGTTATATTACTGATCATTACTGTTTGAGGTTTGACAGAAGAGTATTTCATGTTGTTGAGGTGGTTATATTACTGATCATTACTGTTTGAGGTTTGACAGAGTAGTGTTTCATGTTGTTGAGGTGGTTATATTACTGATCATTACTGTTTGAGGTTTGACAGAGGAGTGTTTCGTGTTGTTGAGGTGGTTATATTACTGCCCATTACTGTTTAAGGTTTGACAGAGGAGTATTTCATGTTGTCAAGGTGGTTATATTACTGTCCATTACTGTTTGAGGTTTGACAGAAGAGTATTTCATGTTGTTGAGGTGGTTATATTACTGATCATTACTGTTTGAGGTTTGACAGAGGAGTGTTTCGTGTTGTTGAGGTGGTTATATTACTGATCATTACTGTTTGAGGTTTGACAGAGGAGTATTTCATGTTGTCAAGGTGGTTATATTACTGTCCATTACTGTTTGAGGTTTGACAGAAGAGTATTTCATGTTGTTGAGGTGGTTATATTACTGACCATTACTGTTTGAGGTTTGACAGAGGAGTATTTCATGTTGTCAAGGTGGTTATATTACTGACCATTACTGTTTGAGGTTTGACAGAAGAGTATTTCATGTTGTTGAGGTGGTTATATTACTGACCATTACTGTTTGAGGTTTGACAGAGGAGTATTTCATGTTGTCAAGGTGGTTATATTACTGACCATTACTGTTTGAGGTTTGACAGAAGAGTATTTCATGTTGTTGAGGTGGTTATATTACTGACCATTACTGTTTGAGGTTTGACAGAGTAGTGTTTCATGTTGTTGAGGTGGTTATATTACTGATCATTACTGTTTGAGGTTTGATAGAGGAGTGTTTCGTGTTGTTGAGGTGGTTATATTACTGATCATTACTGTTTGAGGTTTGATAGAGGAGTGTTTCGTGTTGTTGAGGTGGTTATATTACTGCCCATTACTGTTTGAGGTTTGACAGAGGAGTATTTCATGTTGTTGAGGTGGTTATATTACTGACCATTACTGTTTGAGGTTTGACAGAGGAGTGTTTCATGTTGTTGAGGTGGTTATATTACTGATCATTACTGTTTGAGGTTTGACAGAGGAGTGTTTCATGTTGTTGAGGTGGTTATATTACTGCCCATTACTGTTTGAGGTTTGACAGAGGAGTATTTCATGTTGTTGAGGTGGTTATATTACTGACCATTACTGTTTGAGGTTTGACAGAGGAGTGTTTCATGTTGTTGAGGTGGTTATATTACTGCCCATTACTGTTTGAGGTTTGACAGAGGAGTATTTCATGTTGTTGAGGTGGTTATATTACTGACCATTACTGTTTGAGGTTTGACAGAGTAGTGTTTCATGTTGTTGAGGTGGTTATATTACTGATCATTACTGTTTGAGGTTTGACAGAGGAGTATTTCATGTTGTCAAGGTGGTTATATTACTGTCCATTACTGTTTGAGGTTTGACAGAAGAGTATTTCATGTTGTTGAGGTGGTTATATTACTGATCATTACTGTTTGAGGTTTGACAGAGGAGTGTTTCATGTTGTTGAGGTGGTTATATTACTGCCCATTACTGTTTAAGGTTTGACAGAGGAGTATTTCATGTTGTCAAGGTGGTTATATTACTGTCCATTACTGTTTGAGGTTTGACAGAAGAGTATTTCATGTTGTTGAGGTGGTTATATTACTGATCATTACTGTTTGAGGTTTGACAGAGGAGTGTTTCATGTTGTTGAGGTGGTTATATTACTGATCATTACTGTTTGAGGTTTGACAGAGTAGTGTTTCATGTTGTTGAGGTGGTTATATTACTGATCATTACTGTTTGAGGTTTGACAGAGGAGTGTTTCGTGTTGTTGAGGTGGTTATATTACTGCCCATTACTGTTTGAGGTTTGACAGAGGAGTATTTCATGTTGTTGAGGTGGTTATATTACTGATCATTACTGTTTGAGGTTTGACAGAGGAGTGTTTCGTGTTGTTGAGGTGGTTATATTACTGCCCATTACTGTTTGAGGTTTGACAGAGGAGTATTTCATGTTGTTGAGGTGGTTATATTACTGTCCATTACTGTTTGAGGTTTGACAGAAGAGTATTTCATGTTGTTGAGGTGGTTATATTACTGACCATTACTGTTTGAGGTTTGACAGAGGAGTATTTCATGTTGTTGAGGTGGTTATATTACTGACCATTACTGTTTGAGGTTTGACAGAGGAGTGTTTCGTGTTGTTGAGGTGGTTATATTACTGACCATTACTGTTTGAGGTTTGACAGAGGAGTGTTTCATGTTGTTGAGGTGGTTATATTACTGATCATTACTGTTTGAGGTTTGACAGAGTAGTGTTTCATGTTGTTGAGGTGGTTATATTACTGATCATTACTGTTTGAGGTTTGACAGAGGAGTGTTTCGTGTTGTTGAGGTGGTTATATTACTGCCCATTACTGTTTAAGGTTTGACAGAGGAGTATTTCATGTTGTCAAGGTGGTTATATTACTGTCCATTACTGTTTGAGGTTTGACAGAAGAGTATTTCATGTTGTTGAGGTGGTTATATTACTGACCATTACTGTTTGAGGTTTGACAGAGGAGTATTTCATGTTGTTGAGGTGGTTATATTACTGACCATTACTGTTTGAGGTTTGACAGAGGAGTGTTTCGTGTTGTTGAGGTGGTTATATTACTGACCATTACTGTTTGAGGTTTGACAGAGGAGTGTTTCATGTTGTTGAGGTGGTTATATTACTGATCATTACTGTTTGAGGTTTGACAGAGTAGTGTTTCATGTTGTTGAGGTGGTTATATTACTGATCATTACTGTTTGAGGTTTGACAGAGGAGTGTTTCGTGTTGTTGAGGTGGTTATATTACTGCCCATTACTGTTTAAGGTTTGACAGAGGAGTATTTCATGTTGTCAAGGTGGTTATATTACTGTCCATTACTGTTTGAGGTTTGACAGAAGAGTATTTCATGTTGTTGAGGTGGTTATATTACTGATCATTACTGTTTGAGGTTTGACAGAGGAGTGTTTCGTGTTGTTGAGGTGGTTATATTACTGATCATTACTGTTTGAGGTTTGACAGAGGAGTATTTCATGTTGTTGAGGTGGTTATATTACTGACCATTACTATTTGAGGTTTGACAGAGGAGTGTTTCGTGTTGTTGAGGTGGTTATATTACTGCCCATTACTGTTTGAGGTTTGACAGAGGAGTATTTCATGTTGTTGAGGTGGTTATATTACTGATCATTACTGTTTGAGGTTTGATAGAGGAGTGTTTCGTGTTGTTGAGGTGGTTATATTACTGCCCATTACTGTTTGAGGTTTGACAGAGGAGTATTTCATGTTGTTGAGGTGGTTATATTACTGATCATTACTGTTTGAGGTTTGACAGAGTAGTGTTTCATGTTGTTGAGGTGGTTATATTACTGATCATTACTGTTTGAGGTTTGACAGAGGAGTATTTCATGTTGTTGAGGTGGTTATATTACTGATCATTACTGTTTGAGGTTTGACAGAAGAGTATTTCATGTTGTTGAGGTGGTTATATTACTGATCATTACTGTTTGAGGTTTGACAGAGTAGTGTTTCATGTTGTTGAGGTGGTTATATTACTGCCCATTACTGTTTGAGGTTTGACAGAGGAGTATTTCGTGTTGTTGAGGTGGTTATATTACTGATCATTACTGTTTGAGGTTTGACAGAGGAGTATTTCATGTTGTTGAGGTGGTTATATTACTGATCATTACTGTTTGAGGTTTGACAGAGGAGTGTTTCGTGTTGTTGAGGTGGTTATATTACTGCCCATTACTGTTTAAGGTTTGACAGAGGAGTATTTCATGTTGTCAAGGTGGTTATGTTACTGACCATTACTGTTTGAGGTTTGACAGAAGAGTATTTCATGTTGTTGAGGTGGTTATATTACTGACCATTACTGTTTGAGGTTTGACAGAGTAGTGTTTCATGTTGTTGAGGTGGTTATATTACTGATCATTACTGTTTGAGGTTTGACAGAGGAGTGTTTCGTGTTGTTGAGGTGGTTATATTACTGTCCATTACTGTTTGAGATTTGACAGAGGAGTATTTCATGTTGTTGAGGTGGTTATATTACTGACCATTACTGTTTGAGGTTTGACAGAGTGGTTCATGTTGTTGAGATGGTTATATTACTGACCATCACTGTTGGTGGTTTGACAGAAGTGTGTTTCATGTTGTTGAGGTGGATATATTACTGACAATTACTATATGAGCTTTGACAGGGGAGTGGTTCATGTTGTTGAAGTGGTTATATTACTTACCATTGCAATTTGAGGTTTGACAGAGGACTGTTTTGTGCTGTTGAGGTGGTTACATTGCTGACAATTACTGTTTGAAGTTTGATAGAAGAGTTTCATGCTGTTGAGGTGCTTATATTACTGACAATTATTATATGAGCTTTGACAGGGGAGCGGTTCATGTTGTTGAGGTGGCTATATTACTGACCATTACTGTTTGAGGTTTGACAGGGGAGCGGTTCATGCTGTTGAGGTGACTATATTACTGACCATTACTATTTGAGGTTTGAGAGACGAATGGCTCATAATATCCAGGTGGTTATATGACTGACCATTACTATATGACAATGACACACATCTAACCCTTATTTCATATGATACCTTTTGGGTGTAAGTTATCAAAACATTGCCAAGTTATCTTAAACTCTGTCACCCATTAACTTAAAGTCAATATAAGTTGACCAATTCATCAGAGATATTTCCATAATATCTGTATGTCATCAATGAAAATCATTGTATTTTGACTCCTGTCTTTTTCAACAAAACTTGAGTCATATCTGAAATTTAAATTGAATTTGATCTTCAAGTCATTAAATCATTTAAATTTCAAGGAGTTTGTGACAGCTTGGTTTAATAGAAAACTTATGAATCTCTGTGTATAGACAAAACACCAACAATTTCTTTCTGCTGGCTTTGTAGAAATTTTTACATTAAGGAGATGTGTTCAAAACTTAATGATCCGATTTCAGTAATTATGCTATATTTTTCTTAAATTTCAATGAAAATTTTAAAAATGTTAAGTTAATATAAAAAGCATGTCTATAGGTTTAATTCAAAATTGAAAAAAAATTAAACTATAAAACCTCATTTAATCTAGAAGTTATTGCATATTTCTAATAAAATTTTAAGTAATCTTATGAAACATGAATTCAGTTTCTATCACTTTGTCTACTGTTTAAAGAATCAAAGAAAATTAATATTTTCTAATAAATATATCAAAAGATTCTGCAATACGAAGAACTTGACTAATATTGCTTTCTTGTAAATTTTCTCTCTTGAAAGAAAATAACTTTTAGAGATATATACAGAAGAAAAAATGTTTTTTGAAGGAATAAAGCAGTTAGGGACATCTACCCAAATAAAATGGCTTACTTGAAGGAAAAACACTTCATGGTGACATCTACCCAAATAAAATGGCTTACTTGAAGGAAAAACACTTCATGGTGACATCTACCCAAATAAAATGGCTTACTTGAGGGAAAAACACTTCATGGTGACATCTACCCAAATAAAATGGCTTACTTGAAGGAAAAACACTTCATGGTGACATCTACCCAAATAAAATGGCTTACTTGAAGGAAAAACACTTCATGGTGACATCTACCCAAATAAAATGGCTTACTTGAAGGAAAAACACTTCATGGTGACATCTACTCAAATAAAATGGCTTACTTGAGGGAAAAACACTTCATGATGACATCTACCCAAATAAAATGGCTTACTTGAAGGAAAAACACTTAGGAGAAATCTACCCAAATAAAATGGCTTCGATGAAGGAAAACAATTGAAGGAAAAACACTTTGGGGAAATCTACCCATATAAAATGGCTTTGATGAAGGAAAACAACACTTATAGGACATCTACCCAAATAAAATGGCTTACTTGAAGGAAAAACACTTCATGGTGACATCTACCCAAATAAAATGGCTTACTTTTAGAAAAAACATTTAGGGGACATCTACCCAAATAAAATGGCTTCGATGAAGGAAAACAACACTTAGAGGACATCTACCCAAATAAAATGGCTTACTTGAAGGAAAAACACTTTGGGGAAATCTACCCATATAAAATGGCTTTGATGAAGGAAAACAACACTTATAGGACATCTACCCAAATAAAATGGCTTACTTGAAGGAAAAACACTTCATGGTGACATCTACCCAAATAAAATGGCTTACTTTTAGAAAAAACATTTAGGGGACATCTACCCAAATAAAATGGCTTCGATGAAGGAAAACAACACTTAGAGGACATCTACCCAAATAAAATGGCTTACTTGAAGCAAAAACACTCTGGGGAAATCTACCCATATAAAATGGCTTCCTTGAAGAAACACAAACCCTAGGGATCATACACCCAAATAAAACTTCTTACTTGAAGGGAAACAACACTTAGGTGACATCTACCCAAAATAATATGTTACTAAAAACACTTATGGACATCTACCCAAATAAAATGGCTTCCTTGAAGAAACACAACCCCTAGGGGACACCTATCCAAATAAAATGGCTTACTTAAAGGAACAAAAATAAAAGGGGGAGAAATAAAATGGCTTAAAGTAAAAATAAAAATTTTGTAAGATCTATGTAAATCAATCTGTCGAGACATATAATTTTATTACAGGGTACTGTGAGAATATTGTACTTTAGTGAATGAATGAAGATTTTTTTTTAAATTGCAATTTAGACAAAATTTCAGCCATGATTGGTATAAGATTACTCCAGATCTATTTAAAAATAAGTTTTATGGGCCAACATCTAGAGACAGAATACATGTAAAAATTGCATTGGATTGATCAATGTACTGTTTGATCTCCTTACAAAATGGCCATCAAATCTACCAAATATATTCTTAATTTTAGACAAATGACGCTTACTCCACAGGCATGCTCATAAAATTTCAATAGACAAAGGCTTGATGGATGAGAAGCTACAAAAATCATTTTTATATCTAACTGGGAAAAAATTGATTTATTGTAGAAAGTTGTGTTGAATTTTAGATGCATAGAATGAGAATTGTGCCTTTAGTATAAACAGGCATTGTGTACCAAAAACATATTTAATGGCCATCCATAAAAACAGAATTTAAAATTCTGCTTTAATCTTTAACGCCCATAAACAAAAATTTAAACACCATGACACTGTTTCCCTTAATATGATTTTTCACGCTTTCTTTAGAATGGTAGGACTTAAGTTTTCTGCACTTTTCTAATGACAGAAACAGATAAGACAACCTTTGAAATGTTGATAGGTTCCTCCTAAAAATGCAGGTTTACTATCTATTTCTATAAGTTTTATTTTGCGGAAAGATATGTTTTCCAGTTGTTAAGGTTCTGTATATGAGGTTGAGAAATACATAACTGTTACAAAACAAAAATAAAATCATTTTTGTTGTTTTTCTGTCGCTGTGGTTTTTTTTTTCTTTGAAAAAAAAATTAGTAGTTACTGGTAAATTGAAATTGAACATATTTTAAAATAAAAGAAAGAGAAGACATTTTTAAGAAAATAATTGTCCCGTGACTAAGAGGACATTATACATAATTTCACAGCTTGTATTATCTTAATTAAGTACTTGTAAAATGATCTGACATATTCTGTGTTGTGTATTACTTATAAATGATGTGTATTGCCCTAAGCATGACATTTTTATCACAAGTAAAACTTCCAATACATAAATTATGGCTACAAATTGACACAAAAATACATTTTCAACCAAAATATTTTCACCTTTAACATTTCAACCAAAACAACATATTTAACAATTTTTTTTAAAGAAAAACGGGAGAAAAAATCTGTAATTTTACAATAAAACTGTATTTGTAACTGATCAGTCAAAGTGTACAGTATCTGTGTAAATTTTTGCCACAAAGTTCTTCCCTTGTCATAAAATAACATTAATTAAGTTTTAAATAATTCATTTCATGCGAGATATAAATTATATATTGTTTGGTTGAACTATTTAAACATTTAAATTTAAAATTTACATAAAATTTGATGTTAATTTGAAGAATATTATATCTTGTCACCTTCAAGTGTTAATTAATCCGAGAAAAAAAAATTCTGATGGGGAAAAAAGGGGGGAGGATGTAAAATAACTGTTGAGTAGAAGTTACAACAATGCAGATTGTAAGGGCTTAATCAAGAATTATCCTTCTCCACATGCCCGACTCCCCCCAAAAGGAATTTTTGTTTGCTTGAGGGGGGGGGGGGGGGTTAAAATTACTGCTGAATAGAAGGAACTACAATGTATATTGTAAGGGGGGCCTTAATCAAGAATTATCCTCCTCCACAAGTCTGACTTCTATAATTGTTTACACACTAATTCAAATTAGTTCACACTCACTCTGCATGTGGATGATAAAAATCACATAAAATAGGTTTTATGACCCAATGAAAGTATTTATTGATAAGGTTTTTTTGATACGTAAGAATATTTCCTGATATTATGATGGCAGAAATAGTTTGGTATGACTGTATAACATTATAACACAAAACACGTTTCTTCATCAATTTGACTGTTTCTTAGCTTAAAAAATACATGTTTAAAGACTTTATAAGTGGTATTAAAATGAAAATAGGAGAAATGTGAGTTAACTAACAGTAGATATGGTTCATTCTTATAGCATTTAATTTCTATTATACAAAGGAGTAATGCTATAAAATACGACTGTTCACTAAATTCACTTAATTTTTTGAAAATCAATGAAAGTACTCAAAAACAAACATAATCCACACGCTAACAGACGGAGGAAAATTTTGTTTTTGTCACTTTCCAATTGTATGTAAATTACAGGTAAATTAAGAACCTGTTGAGTTTATGAGGTAAATAAAAACTGACATAGTACCTACCTTAATGAAGACAAAAATTAAGATTTATCCACAAAAAAGCTTTAAAAGTCAGAAAATCCACTAAAAGTCATAAAATTTGACAATAAATGCTTGCAGATCTCCAGACTATCACACACTAGATTTATCTATTTTGTATGGCTAGAATACAACACAGTGATCTGCCCACTGGGGCGTACCATAACATAATGACAGAGAAAAATGGATCTATACTCAACTGCTTTAGTAGTTCAACCAACCAAGCCAATTGTTCAATCAAAAATATAATTTATTATATTTAAATAAGTGTTGACATTCAGACGATGAAAAATGAGAAATTTATTAATTTAATTAGACAAGAGCCAAATATGGCCACATCCTTGTACTAATGCGTTTTTTAGCGTTTCATTTTTCGCTTGCTGGATTTATAGAAGAAACTATAGCAAGAAGGGAGGACATTTCTTAATGTTTAAGTAATGCTTTAAGAAATGAATAATTAATTCTAGTCAAATTACTATAACATAATGTATTGCATAAGAAAAAACTCTACCATCATCTAGTTACCTAACGTCTGCCATTTTAGAAAATCAAAATTTGTTAAATTTACACAATACATTAAGTAAAAAATTGACTCTGTAAATAAAAAATATTTAACCCCCAATTTTAGATCCGAAGTGGCCTAAAGGTTAAAATAGTATGTAAATTTCTTTATTTTTTGGAGACAAGAAGAAAACTGAATTTCAAAATAATTATGAAAATATACTGACTGATTGATTTATTTAATGATTGATTGATGCTTAACACCATTTTTGACCAGTATCTCAGCTATAACTTGGTGTCAACAAATTTTATAGATGAATTTTCTATGAAAATATAAGAACATTAAGTAATAAAAGAACCGTCTAGCGCATAAATGCACGACGTATCCCTCCGCACTTGCATAATATTTAATTTTATATATTTATAAAAAGCAGCCTTGCAGTCTTAATGTATAACATACTTTATTGAAGGATGGAGTATATTGCAGTATGATCTGAATAATATACAGGAAGTACTCCACTTTGAACACTGTGTAAACCTCTGATGTAAATATAGATTTTCCCCCAAACCCCTTGCTTCAAATATTTCCATGTAAAACCCAATCCAAGATAATGATAATTACAAGCTACATGCAAAAAATCATTCAAATCTATCCATGTTTACTGAAGTTATCGCATAAACAAGATACAATTCTCAAAATCAGTGATTTTTCAACCAAATACTAAGATTTTCTCCCAAAACCCTTGCTTCAAATATTTCCATGTTAGAACCCATCCAAGATATACTGAACTAATATGAGGGAAATAACTAAATTTTAGTTATTGGTTCGACGTGCTGAGGGAAATAACTAGCTATTGGTTCTATGTGCTGAGGGAAATAACAGTTATTTTGTGCTACGTGCAGATTCCCTCACAGTTATTTGACCTACGTGCAGTTTGCCGTGGGAATAATGAGTTATTTCTTGTTCCATGGAATAAAACTTTAAAATATCTTAATTATTTCTTGCTTGGTTTCTATAGTAAAGTATAATAATGATAATTACAAGCCACATGCAAAAAATTATTCAAATCTATCCATGTTTACTAAAGTTATCGTGTAAACAAGACACAATTCTCAATATTGGTGATTTTTCAACCAAAAACTAAGATTTTCCCCCAAAACCCTTGCTTCAAATATTTCCATGTAAGAGCCCATCCAAGATAATGATAATTACAAGCCACATGCAAAAAATTATTCAAATCTATCCATGTTTACTAAAGTTATCGCATAAACAAGACACAATTCTCAATAGTGGTGATTTTTCAACCAAAAACTAAGATTTCCCCCAAAAACCCTTGCTTCAAATATTTCCATGTTAGAACCCATCCAAGATAATGATAATTACAAGCCACATGCAATACATTATTCAAATCTATCCATGTTTACTCAAGTTATCGCGTAAACAAGAAAGTGTGACGGACGGACAGACGCTATTACTATATCCCCTCACCGCTAACACGGGGGGATGGGGGGGGGGGGGGGGGGGGGGAATAATAACTGAGGATATAAATCTTCATTTTATTCCTTCCATTAAGCAATGATGGTTAATAAACAAGACAGAAAATAATATTTATGGCACTTATTTGCATTTATGAGAAATGATCATTTTATTATTTCAAACTTAAAGACATCCAAATTACATTTAGACAGATGACCAGTCTTATTATAATACTTCAGACATTAAAACAGTGACAAATGAAATCTAGTGACAATGCAGTAATTAAGTAAAGGAAATTATGAATGACAAGTCATGTGACACCTCCCTCTTTCCAGGACAATATTTTTCAAGTCTACCAGTACTTCCACTATTTACAGGTGGTACAATTATAATTTTTTTAACAATAATTCCTTTCTGAAACCATTTTTTCCCCCCAAATAATTCTCTAAATCCCCCCTTTTCTAATTACCTATTCATAGCCACTGTCATTCCTGGATTCAATTTTTTTTTATTTTGTTTACAAGTATATCAATTTAGAGTTTCCTCCTTAAAATTTAAAATAGAAAAACGTTTTTGAAAATTAAAAGGAGTGTGCATCGTATATTTTCCCTATTTTTCCTATCTGTACCCGTTAGTATATCTAAAATGGGAAATTATAATTTTTCATTTACAGCAACAATTAAAAACAAAACAGAACAGTATCCAGTAACTAAATGATATAATGCCTCTACCCTATATCAAACATTTCTATAGTAATAACATCTAACAACTTGTAACAGGAAAAATATATGGAATTTGAAATTTCTTAACTTTTTAAATGCATGTAAATTTAAGTGGTACGTTAATAGTTCAGAATTAAAATACTGATTTTTTTTTTGTATCCCCAAAAAATTTAGATTTTTACAGACTCCTTTGGGATATTTTATTCAAATTTTTTTTTGATATTATCGTTTAATTTTCATATTTTTTTGGTGGGGTGTGTGGGAGGGGGGGGGGGGGGGGGGGGCTGTTATTCCATTGTACCCATAACTTTTAGTAATTTTTAAAGCATATGATGTTGGGATAGAAATAATTCATAAGCATCTTATGCTTGGTCATTTTTTTTTCTAAAACCATTAAAAAAAAATCTTAATTTATTCATCAAATCAAATATTTATTAATTCAATCATGATCCCACAGAGGGAATTACATAAATACAACAATTATGATTAATACAGTAGACAGTACATTGCTATAAACAATAAATGTCAATAATTGAGATTATACTCAGTAATAATACAGCATCTCTGCCAAAGTGCAATCCAGGAGATTCAAAGAAATGATATCCCACATACTAACAAAAAATGTAATCAGTATAAATCTTTACATTAAGAACTGGGTATTTTTCGATTTTTTTGGACACAAATAATAACATTTCTACAACAGACTTATTCATATTAATTATGCATGTCTTAAATGATATTAAAAGAACTATTACATATATACAGTGTTTCAGTAGAAAAAATAATGTAATGGCCCTTTCTTCTTTATTTCTTCCTATATAAAATATTTGACCAGAATAAATGTTCTCCTTTAAACAGTGATAATTTAAATAAAAAAATCTTCATTCTCCCTGAACACGAAACCACTAAAATATTAAATAAAAGTTTTTAAAAAAGAATAAGTATTTGTTGTTCATATAAACACCTCATATTAATTTTTCTACAATTCTCCATTATTGAAGAAGAAATTCCACAAAAGAGAAGCAGCCATGATTTATTACTTCCATTCTTTATCCACAGCCGATAAAAAATAACCCAAGTCATAGTAATGGATTCTGAAGTCAGCGAAGTGCAACAGAGAAATACTAAGGACATATAAAGCCTCTATAACTAACAAAACTAGTAATGTTCTCGTGTTAAATAGGGAAACATGATTTATCTAGTGATTAGCATGTTTTTCTAATAATTCTCTATCATTACCATCTTTAGGTAAATGTCTTTGCTTTGTAAATGTTGGGGCTGTTTTTTCCCCCCGATACTTGTTTGTTTAGCTAATGTTCTAGAAAGTTTTCATTTTGGAGGATGTGAAGAAGATATTTTTAAAACTTTTCATATGAATAGTCTACAGCTTCTTTTTTTTTTACAAATTTCCAATTTAAAATAGATTATTATATATTTTTTCATATGAAAGGAATTTGTAATTATCATTAAAGACAGGAAATTAGTTTTTAATTCAGTATGCTATTCAAAAATACATTTATTATTTTAATATTTTATTTAAAAAATAAGCTAAATGTTAAAGTACCATAAATCTGATTATGTCAAAAGTCTGTAATAAATTTACAAGTCCAAATATTTAAGTCTAAATTTCTTTTCTCTCAAAATAAAACTCCCTTAATTCAAAACTCTCCAAATAAAACATCCTTAATTCAAAACTCTCCAAATAAAACATCCTTAAGTCAAAACTCTCCAAATAAAACATCCTGAAGTCAAAACTCTCCAAATAAAACATCCTTAATTCAAAACTCTCCAAATAAAACATTCTTAATTCAAAACTCTCCAAATAAAACATCCTTAATTCAAAACTCTCCAAATAAAACATCCTTAAGTCAAAACTCTCCAAATAAAACATCCTTAAGTCAAAACTCTCCAAATAAAACATCCTTAAGTCAAAACTCTCCAAATAAAACATCCTTAATTCAAAACTCTCCAAATAAAACATTCTTAAGTCAAAACTCTCCAAATAAAACATCCTTAAGTCAAAACTCTCCAAATAAAACTCCCTTAATTCAAAACTCTCCAAATAAAACATTCTTAATTCAAAACTCTCCAAATAAAACATTCTTAATTCAAAACTCTCCAAATAAAACTCCCTTAATTCAAAACTCTCCAAATAAAACATTCTTAATTCAAAACTCTCCAAATAAAACATCCTTAATTCAAAACTCTCCAAATAAAACATCCTTAATTCAAAACTCTCCAAATAAAACATCCTTAAGTCAAAACTCTCCAAATAAAACATCCTTAATTCAAAACTCTCCAAATAAAACATCCTTAAGTCAAAACTCTCCAAATAAAACATCCTTAAGTCAAAACTCTCCAAATAAAACATCCTTAATTCAAAACTCTCCAAATAAAACATTCTTAATTCAAAACCCTCCAAATAAAACATCCTTAATATAAAACTCTCCAAATAAAACTCCCTTAATTCAAAACTCTCCAAATAAAACATCCTTAATTCAAAACTCTCCAAATAAAACATCCTTAATTCAAAACTCTCCAAATAAAACATCCTTAAGTCAAAACTCTCCAAATAAAACATCCTTAAGTCAAAACTCTCCAAATAAAACATCCTTAATTCAAAACTCTCCAAATAAAACATCCTTAATTCAAAACTCTCCAAATAAAACATCCTTAATTCAAAACTCTCCAAATAAAACATCCTTAATTCAAAACTCTCCAAATAAAACATCCTTAATTCAAAACTCTCCAAATAAAACTCCCTTAATTCAAAACTCTCCAAATAAAACATCCTTAAGTCAAAACTCTCCAAATAAAACATCCTTAATTCAAAACTCTCCAAATAAAACATCCTTAATTCAAAACTCTCCAAATAAAACTCCCTTAATTCTAATCCTTCCAAATAAAAGACTCTCAAGTCTAAAGAGAACTCTAAAAGAAATTACCAATAAGAATTCCAAAGTAAAAAACAGGATATTTTTGGTTGGTTAGCAGAAACAATAACATGTGGACATCTTGTTTTACATTTACGATTTTTTTTGATTTTTTTTCTGTAAAATATTTCGTATATTTGTAATATAATGAATCAAATTGGTTCTTTAAGTGCGTGAATGAGTTATAACATAATATTGTCATCTTGACTACAGAAAATCTAAAAAGTTATGATTTATGGTCAATATTATTATTTTTTATTATCTAGATATTTAGCAACACAAACATAAAGCTGTAATCTTTATGACGATGTTATATTTTTGTGGATAACTTTACATTTATTTATATATCATGGGAGTGAAAATAATTATCATAATTTCACTAGTGACAATCACTTTTTTTATTTAATTTAGAAATCTCAGGATATCAAACTCACTTTCACATAACCAGTTATACTCTATAAACAAAATATAAGTGTGGATTTTACCTACAAATAACAAATAAATGTGGTTTGAAACATACATAAATAATAAGTCTGGATTGTATCTTATAAATAATAAATAAGTGATGATTGTACCTTATAAATAAACAAGTGTGGATTGTACCTTATAAATAAACAAGTGTGGATTGTACCTTATCAATAAACATGTGTGGATTGTACCTTATAAATAAACAAGTGTGGATTGTACCTTATAAATAAACATGTGTGGATTGTACCTTATAAATAAACATGTGTGGATTGTACCTAATAAATAAACAAGCATGGATTGTACCTTATAAATAAACATGTGTGGATTGTACCTTATAAATAAACATGTGTGGATTATACATTATAAATAAACAAGTGTGGATTGTACCTTATAAATAAACATGTGTGGATTGTACCTTATAAATAAATGTGTGGATTGTACCTTGTAAATAAACGTGTGGATTGTACCTTATAAATAAACATGTGTGGATTGTACCTTATAAATAAACATGTGTGGATTGTACCTAATAAATAAACAAGTGTGGATTGTACCTTATTAACAAACATATGTGGAGTGTATCATATAACTAACAAATGAGCATGGATAGTACATGTACCTTATAGTGTGGATTGTACCTTATAAATAAACAAGTGTGGATTGTATTCTGCAACAAAAAACATGAATGTGGATTGTACCATATAAATAATAAATG
The DNA here is from genome assembly GCA_963383655.1 of Bathymodiolus septemdierum. Classification (NCBI taxonomy): domain Eukaryota; kingdom Metazoa; phylum Mollusca; class Bivalvia; order Mytilida; family Modiolidae; genus Bathymodiolus; species Bathymodiolus septemdierum. The sequence continues at coordinate 42,081,214 of OY726521.1, read as the reverse complement.
AGTGTGGATTGCACCTTACAAATAATATGAGTGTGGATTGTACCCTTAAACAATAAATGTGTGTGGATTGTACCTTAACAATAAACAATAGTGGAATATACCATATAAGTAAATAATGGTTGTGGCTTGTACCTATTAAATAATAAAGAAGTACATGTATGTATCCTTTTAAATAATAAACAAGTGTAGATTAACCTTATAAATAAACAAGAGTGGATTGTACCTTATAAATAATAACAGGTGTGGATTGTACCATAAAAAATAATAAATGAGTGTTGATTGAACCCCATAAAAAATAATAAACAAGAGTGGATAGTACCATATCAATAATAAATGAGTGTGGACTGTACCCTATAAATAATAACAAGTGCACAAGTGTGGATCACATCCTATAAATAATAAACAAGTGTGGAATGTACCCTACAAATAATAAACAAGTGTGGAGTTGTACCAAATAAATAATACATAAGTGTGGATTGTACCATATAAATAATAAACAAATATGGATTTTACCTTATAAATAATGAATATCTGTGGATTTTACCCTATAAATAATGAATATGTATGGATGGTATCCTATAAATAATAAATATGTTTTGATTTTACACTATAAATAATAAACAAGTGTGGAGTGGTACCAAATAAATAATACATAAGTGTGGATTGTATCATATAAAATAATAAATGGATGTGGACTCTTATCACTTTCAACACTTTACTACAATGTACAATCTTGGGAGAAGATTGTCCAAGTTGTTTAACTTGGTTCTTACCCTTTTTGCCAGGGGCCTTCGAATGGTAGTTGGATTTACAACTACCTATGTAATCAGTGCCTATCACCACTGATGTTGTGAGTTCGAATCTCGAACCGGGCAAGGTGTACAACATTATGTGATAAAGTTTGTCAGTGACTTGCGACAGGTCGGTGGTTTTCTCCAGGTCCTCCGGTTTCCTCCACCAATAAAACTGATGCCACGATATACAATGTAACTGAAATATTGTTGAAAGTGGCAATAAACACCATCAAACAAGCAAAAAAACTTTTTTGACTTTTTTGAAAAATAAAAAATGTTTGAAGTAAAGTATAGTATATAATTAATAATAGTTTGATGATCTGATATATACTTTAGAGTCAAAAATAAATAAATATAAAAAATGTGTTAACTCAATACTAATTGCTCAATGACAAATGGCTAAAAAAAAATTCAGATAAAAAACTATTCAGTTAAATACAGGTGCTGGAAACTTCAAAATAAAAATAAGTTCTTATTTCTTAATGGTGACAAAGAAATACTTGAGTAATGACAGATATACGACCATCTCATTGTTAAAATGTGAAAATCAATGAAAACTTTTATCTTAATGACAAAACATTTATCTCTCTGTCACATTTTATAGCCTGAACAAAAGATGTTTTATGAATACACAAAAGTTACTGTTGTCCTCATGCCAGAGTCAAAAACTGTTTCTAATGCAGGTTACATTGCATATTCAGTAGGGGGTAAAACAGCATAAAGGCATCCGAGTGGTGACCTAAAATGTCATTGTTATTATCATTCAAATTGTTGAGGACATGATGATTGAAACTGTGGAAATATGTGTCAAAATAATCCACGTAATTAATGGCATAATATACAAATATCAATGTTTGAAAAATTGTCAAATTTGAATAAACTCCATTCTCAAGAGAAAATCCCATCAAATCACATTCTACATGCCTTTTTAAATTTTCATTTTTATGTGGCATTATCCTTATTTTGAGCTCCCATGAAGTCAACATTTATAGAAATATACGAGAATGGGGATGCTCTTTACCGTCAAGCGTCAAAGATCCTTTTTTCATTAACTTTAGCATCATATGGACCTTAAATTTTTGTTGTCATTAGTCAAACCTGATTTTACGAACTTCTGTTGTATCAAATTGAAAGACTATTTTACTGTTTCTATTGGCAAAAATTTACCATGAATTGTTTCATATAATGCCCCCATTCCCATTCTCATACATTAGACAAGAAAGATGTTATATTTTCTTTTATAATTCTTGAAGTTAAATTTTGTCAACCAAATTTTCCAACAAGTAAAATAAACACCTGAACCTGTATAATTTACCTGGTTTATAAATGATTTGTACTTTATCTTATCCTCATTTACATAACGTTTTGGTTCAATAGATCATTTGCACCATCTGAACTTAATTCTAAAAGCAGACTTTTTTAAATTCGTCGGACCATCGGACAGAGCGGGCAGAAAATCACAAGGACCGCCAATACTGCCAAGCATGCCGGTCCGGGTGTCCAAAAAAAAATTTGGTTTGTGTATTTTGTTTTGCACTGGAAATCGGAAATGCAACTGGTATGCCGGAACGATCACGATCAACTCGGAATTAGATTCTCCTTCAAATGACATTTACTTCTTAAACATGCAACTGTTTCCATGGTAATTCTATTAATCATTGTATTTTCATAGTTTAAACTGGCTGTGATGCATCAACCACGACCATTTTGTGTGTTTATATTTGAAAACATGGCGGGGCGGGTTTTTATTGTTCCCATCACCGATTCCTTTTAAATTTTAGAATTTTGTAAATTCCGGTCCTGCACAATTTCAGTAGGTCCTGCAGAAAATTATTGGGTGCAGGACCTATGTTCTGCATATTGAATTTTTTTTTTTAAAGTCTGTAAAAGTACATGTTTTTATAAGAGTTATTTCCCTTTATTGCAGGCAAAAGTGAATGGAAATAACATACATTTCATTCATAATCTGTACAAACTTTTGATGTTGCAAAAAAAATGCTATTTGAGATTTAATTATCCTCCAATTTTCTACAGGGTTCAAATATCTATTTCAAAGAAATTCCCATAGGGTCCAATGGTAAAATAAATCGCCTGGTGACGGCCATTTTGGATTTCCAATCCACACAAAAATAAAAAGGTTGGTAGAGGACCACCCAGTCATCATCTCTATAATGTTACAATTCCATCGGCCAAGTAGTTTCTGACAAGAAGATCTTCAAATTTTCAATCAATCAGAACACATTATTTGCCCTGGCGATTTCCGATCAGCTCCAAAATAATAAATCAGGTATAGTACCATCCAAGGAACATTCAAATAATGCAAAATAATCAATTTGTCGAGTAGTTTCTCACAAAAATGTCTTTGAATGAAATTCCCATAGGGTCCAATGTTAAATTAAGTTGCTCTGTGGCGGCCATCTTGGATTTTCAATCGGCACAAAAATAACAAACTTGGTAGAGGACCTCCCAGTCATCATTTCTATGATGTTACAATTCCATCGGCTGAGTAGTTTCTGACAAGAAGATCTTCAAAGTTTCAACCAATCAGAACACATTATTGGCCCTGGCAGCCATGTTGGATTTCCGATCTGCACCAAAATAATAGATCAGGTGTAGAACCATCCAAGAAACATTCAGATAATGCAAAATATTCAATTTGTTGAGTAGTTTCTCACAAAAAGGTTTTTCAATGAAATTCACATAGGATCCAATGGTAAACTAAGTTGCCCTGTGGCGGCCATCTTGGAAATGCGATCGGCAAAAAAATAACAAACTTGGCAGAGAACCATCCAGTCATCATTTCTATAATGTAACAATTTCATGGGCTGAGTAGTTTCTGACAAGAAGATCTTCAAAGTTTCAACCAATTAGAACACATTATTAGCCCTGGTAGCCATGTTGGATTTCCAATCTCCACCAAAATAATAGATCAGGTGTAGAACCATCCAAGGAACATCCACAAAATGCAAAAAATTCAATTTGTCAAGTAGTTTATCAAAAAAAGGTCTTTGAATGAAATTCCCATAGGGTCCAATGGTAAACTATTGTTGCCCTGTGGTGGCCATCTTGGATATGCGATCGGCACAAAAATAACAAACTTGGTAGAGGACCACCCAGTCATCATTTCTATATTGTTACAATTCCATCAGCTGAGTAGTTTCTGACAAGAAGATTTTCAAAGTTTCAACCAATCAGAGCACATTATTGGCCCTGGCAGCCATGTTGGATTTCCGATCTGCACCAAAATAGAGGAACTCCCAATGAACATTTCTGCCAAGTTTGGTCCAAATCTGTTCTGTGGTTTCAGAGAAGAAGATGGAAATATGAAAAGTTTACAGACGCGGACGATGACGACAACGGATGCAAAGTAATGACAAAAGTTCACAGGGCCCTTTGGGCCAGGTGAGCTAAAAATGACCTAGGTTCTCCCGTCGAAAACGGGTGTCTGCTAGTTGTACAGCATAAATTCCAGACGCCACTATTCCTTAAGATGACATGTACATGGTTGCCTCATGTTAAATACAACCTGCAGCAGCTCCTAAACAGGAAATATGTACCTGTAGTCTTAATACATCTACTTCTCTGGAATGTCATTAGAATTTTCATAGGGATTTACATGAAACTTATGATATCGTATGGTGAAAGCCATCTTGGATTTTTGATCACACAAAAGCACAACTTTTTAACGGACTATGCAACAATCATTAATATATAGTTTGAGTTCAATCAGTTTAGAAATTTCCAACAAAATTGATTTTAAAACCTATCCTTCATGTATCAGCTCTGACTTATCTCCCTTAGATACCAATAGTTACCTTCCACAACCATTTCTTCAGATTAATTGATTGATTGATTGATTGATTTTTATATGCCAACTTTAGCAGTATTTCAGCAATATCATGACATGAACAAAGCATAGAAATTAATTTCTATAATTAGAAGACCTTTAGAAATAAGACAATTATATGCTTAAAAAAATCAAGTTAGGCAACAACCATTTTCTTATTAGGAGGGGGCCTGGGATTTTCATTCTCCCCCTTTTGATATCAATATTTCCAGAAAGTAAAACAAATATAAACAAACAATACAAAAAAAACAAAACTGAATAACTTTAAAATAATATGCAGATGGCAACATAAAGAATACAAATTACAAAAGCAGGATCAGCAAATAATGTCAATATTTAACTGACTATTAGTTAATTAAGAATGTAGAATCTTTTCTACTTTGATGTGATTATCAGAAAAGATTTTATGTCATTAAAACAAAACAGTTATTGTTATATGGGTTAGGGCTATGGTGCTTAATACCACTTTCAACAATATTTCAGTTATATTGTGGAAGTCAGTTTGATTGGTGGGGGAAACCAGAGTACCCTGCAAAAACCACTGACCTGTCACAAGTAACTGACAAATTTTATCATATATTTTGTATCGAATACACCTCATCATGAGCAGGATTCGATCTTACACTTTAGTGGTGATTGGCACTGATTGCACAGGTAGTTGTAAATCCAACTACCAACGATCACAACCACGATGACCCCGCCCCTCTCCATTTTTATATGAAACAAAGAAAAGACCCCCATTTATATTTAGTAATGAAGGATATTCCAAGCCTTTTTTATGTGATTTTACAATACTAATTATAAATTATTTTTCAAAAAGTTCCTATAACATTAAAACATTTATTATCCATTTTATTCAAAATTTAGGAATTTTTTTTGCATACTTCTAAGCAATGTAAATTTGTTTTTGTAGAATTTTAAATGGCAAGATTTCCTGATTTAATCATTTTCAGTGTAAATGTCTTGATCTGACATCTTACAAGTAGACAAGAATATAATGTATCAATATACTAAGGGGTGAACAAAAAACTGTTATATGAATGTTCTGTATAACCGTACCATTCAATTAACAAAGCTGAAAATACTTATATTTATTTCTAATAACCCAGAAATAGTATTCAAAATTTGAATTTAAAGGAAATTTTTATGAAAATTATAGATATTGTAAAAAAAATTACACATTAGTAATAGTTGTTGGAATTGTTTGAACTGGTATATTAGCACAGATATCTTGATAATTAAAGAACAGATGTAAAAAATAAATATTCGAATTTCAAAGTAAATGTTCTCATTTAAAGAAAAAATTTAAACTTAAAACATGGCAAACTGTCATTAAACTATAGCCTAATTTTGCTTCAACCTTTTGCCATGTGAGAATGATATAGCATCAAGATCAAAATAATTACATTTTTTTTGTTTTCATTTCGCTTACCTTCAGGATCTTGTATTAAGTGTAATTTCAGACAAAAACAGAAAAAAAAAATGTAATCTGTTGACTTTGTAAAAAGTAATTGAAAAAGAAAGAGATATATTGCATTCCACAAAAAAACATTTCCCAGAATTCCATATTGCAAAGGGTGGGGTTGGCACCCTCTTAACATATATCTGATGATTTGTATTAAAACTTCTGTTGAAAAGCTAAATAGACTTGAATGCTAAAACTAACATAGAGTTGGTATGGTTTCCTCATTATAATGTTCAAATGTGTTGGCTTTGGGTAAAAAACATCAAGTAATGGATCATTAACAATATATGACAACTGTGAAGATCTGTTCTCAACTGTCTTTTTCGAATTGTTTGATTATAATGTTCACCCAAACATTTTTCTCATTTCAAAGATAAAGTTTCATTCCAAATATTGTCTGTTTTATCCATTTGCCAAGAGTTTGACTGCCGAGCGAGAAAAAAAAATTGTGTTTATTCAATAGACTAACCGAATATTTTGTTCATTTTAAAATCATTACCATGACAATGATAAACAACCATTCTGACATGATTGATATACATTTTTTCTCCATAACAAAACCTGGCAAAAATTATTCAATAACACACAAACAATTGTATGATCACACTTTATATCTATCATTTATTATAGTCAGAACTTCTTTAACTCATTCTTTTTTTTGCTAAAAAAAAAAGGACAACAATTTGCTGTGATTTTGATAGATCACCAAAAAAGATTTTGGTTCGATTTTTGATTTTCAGTATGTTAGATCTGTCTTACAAGTCAGTTTCAGCCCAGCACCCATCAGCTATTAGTTAACTTCAAGATTAAGATATTCTTTATAAATAATAAAGCGTTCATCCTTCAACAATTTACTGACCGTCTAAATAATGATGATAGTCGGTCACTAGGGAGCTTAGAACTTATAATGTCCACCCTCTTTATTTCATTTATTGTAAAAGAAATCAATTAATAATCATAAAAAAAACAATAAAAGGTTACACCCATCACAGCATGATACAACTGCAGCAAGTTGACATGGGAAATTGAACAAGTGTATATTTGAAGCAAGTGTCAACACAGTATTTTGTGTGAAACTGCTAGACAAATAATGTAGTAGACAGTCATTTTCCGGACCCATTTTATTTTGGGCATGTTATTGAAAAATAATAAAACAATCAATTCAAAGATAATACACATCAAACATGACAAATTTAGATGAAAAATAGATATGTGAAATTCAGGTCTAAGGTCTCTCAGACTATTTCAATAGAAAAAAATGGCTCATTTTCTGCATTTGCTCGAAGGTAAATCACAAAAAAGAAATTTTCTAATTTGGTACTTGCTGGTCCCTCTCAGTTGAGTTAATCTAAGAAATCACAAGAGATAGACGAAATTCGACAACATACTAATGGAAGCTCTCAGCACAATCAATTCAAAGAAAAAAACACATCAAGATTGAAGTTTCAGAATTTGGGCTCAATAGACACCTTTCCAAAATAAAATAGCAAAATTCTTTTTCATGGTTCATTAATAATGCATAAAGATGATAATTTTGCAAAAAACTGCATTAATTGTCTGAAAAATAAAAAGGTTAAGATTTCTATATCAGTCCTTTTAGGTCCCTTTTATGTCAAAATTGGTAATAGTTACATAATAATGTAATCTAATTAAAATTAGATATTTGCTGTATCTTTTTTTTCTTTGGTGACACACTTAACATCCAACGACCTCCCGTATGGTGTCATGTCAGGGTTCATATTTTCAACCGACCAATCAGCAATGAGCATATTTAATCTTTAGGGTATCAAAACCTAGTAAACGCCAATAGCTGTTGTCCGATTGGTCAATATATTTAAGCGAAAGACAGTTGGCAAAATAATATAGCAGACATTTATGTCACAACATATGAATTCTAAAAGAACAAAATCAAGGAATCTTCAAGTGAATATAAAACAAAAAACAACAATTGTTTTAGAACAAATTGATGCCCAGTCAGCAGCAACAGTCATGGCAGCCAATTTCCTTACCATACATTTTGCTTATTAAATACTAGTGTATTATGGGAAAAAATTGTTATTACTTAAGTATAATGGAGAAGAATTCCAGTAAAACTGACGCCACTTTATACTTACATGCTCAAAACTAAATCTCTATGACAAAATCGTTACAAGGAGACATATTACATCAAATGCTTTATTTTCATGTTTAAGATGTATTTCTTAAATTTCTATAGAAATTATAAGATATAAATGTTCTCAATTATTGTAAACAAAGTTATAGTCTATTACAAAACAAAGTCAAGCTGGCATGGCAATACTGTAAAAAGATTAGAACAATATTCTAATAAAACAGTGAACCAACCACAACAATATGTCATCATCACACACTACACAATAATCTCACCAACGACAACAACACAATAATCTCACCAAGACAACAACCTCACCAACTACAACAACACAACAATCTCACCAACGACAACAACACAATAATCTCACCAACGACAACAACACAATAATCTCACCAAGACAACAACCTCACCAACTACAACAACACAACAATCTCACCAATGACAACAACCTCACCAACTACAACAACACAACAATCTCACCAACTACAACACAACAATCTCACCAATGACAACAACACAACAATCTCACCAACTACAACAACACAACAATCTCACCAATGACAACAACACAATAATCTCACCAATGACAACACAACAATCTCAGCAACGACAACAACACAACAATCTCACCAATGACAACACAAAAATCTCACCAACCACAACAACACAACAATCTCACCAACTACAACAACACCATGATAATACCACCAATCACAGCAATATCACCAACCAAAACACAAATCTCACCAACCACAACACCAATCTCTTTAAGCATAGCATAAATCTCACAAACAATACACCAATAACAATACCAATCCCACCAACAATACACCAATCATACCAACAATACACCAATCATACCAACAATACACCAATAACAATACCAATCCCACCAACAATACACCAATAACAATACCAATCCCACCAACAATACACCAATAACAATACCAATCCCACCAACAATACACCAATAACAATACCAATCCCACCAACAATACACCAATCATACCAACAATACACCAATAACAATACCAATCCCACCAACAATACACCAATAACAATAACAATCCCACCAACAACACACCAATCCCACCAACAATACACCAATCCCACCAACAATACACCAATCCCACCAACAATACACCAATCCCACCAACAATACACCAATAACAATACCAATCCCACCAACAATACACCAATAACAATACCAATCCCACCAACAATACACCAATAACAATACCAATCCCACCAACAATACACCAATAACAATACCAATCCCACCAACAACACACCAATCCCACCAACAACACACCAATAACAATACCAATCCCACCAACAACATACCAATCCCACCAACAATACACCAATAACAATACCAATCCCACCAACAATACACCAATCATACCAACAATACACCAATAACAATACCAATCCCACCAACAATACACCAATCATACCAACAATACACCAATAACAATACCAATCCCACCAACAATACACCAATCATACCAACAATACACCAATAACAATACCAATCCCACCAACAACACACCAATCCCACCAACAATACACCAATCCCACCAACAATACACCAATCCCACCAACAATACACCAATCCCACCAACAATACACCAATAACAATACCAATCCCACCAACAATACACCAATAACAATACCAATCCCACCAACAACACACCAATCCCACCAACAATACACCAATAACAATACCAATCCCACCAACAATACACCAATCATACCAACAATACACCAATAACACACCAATCCCACCAACAATACACCAATCATACCAACAATACACCAATAACAATACCAATCCCACCAACAATACACCAATAACAATCCCACCAACAATACACCAATCATACCAACAATACACCAATAACAATACCAATCCCACCAACAACACACCAATCATACCAACAATACACCAATAACAATACCAATCCCACCAACAATACACCAATAACAATACCAATCCCACCAACAACACACCAATCCCACCAACAATACACCAATAACAATACCAATCCCACCAACAACACACCAATCCCACCAACAATACACCAATCCCACCAACAATACACCAATAACAATACCAATACACCAATAACAATACCAATCCCACCAACAACACACCAATCCCACCAACAATACACCAATCCCACCAACAATACACCAATCCCACCAACAATACACCAATCCCACCAACAATAATACTAATCCCACCAACCACAACACCAGAAAAATATTAAAATAGACAATCTGATGATATGTACTAAATTCTTTCTATTTCTAGTATTTTAGAAAAAATATTTTTTTCACTTTTCCATATGGTCCTATGTTAAAACTATGTCCTGTGGTGCCAACTATCTTAGATTTCAGATCGACACAAAAACAGCCATTTAGTAAAGAACCATCAAAGGTATATTCCATCCAAGTTTGCTGCAGTGGTATCCAGATAAGAATAACGTTAAAACGTTTGTCTATAGAATCCTCATGTGAAAATTGTCAATATTGGATTTCCGTCACAAAACATATTAAAATTTTGCACAGGCCAATCCATTGATTATTCATGTACCGTTAAGGTTCAATCAAATTTCTGGGTTTTTTGTTTAAACTTTGTCTTGTGGTAGTGGCCATTTTGGATTTCCGATCGAGAAAATAAACATAAACTTTTCTTGAGTGCCATTAAAAGAACATTCCTACTCAGAAAAAATTTCATCACACATGCAGTTTCCGAGACGTTTTTGGGGTTTTTTAGCCAATCAGAAGGCATAATTGGCCGTAGCAGTCATGTTTATTTTCTGAATGAAACAAAAATCATGTAAAATGTTGAGGAAGTAACATTATTTCCAAGTTTGGTTAAACTCTGGCAAGTGGTTTGCCAGAAATATAGTGAAAGGTTAAAAGTTTGCAGATGACAATAATAGAGCCAGAGTGATGACAATACTTGACCCTTTGGGTCAGGTGATCTAAAAATAATAATTAACTACAATAAATACATATGTTAGACAAACAATATGATTGGTTATTCATCTGTGGATTTGTTTTGTATTTTAAATATTTCTCTATTTGTTTATATAATGTTTGTTCTTTTTTCCTAATAAACAATGGGCATGCCCTCAGAAAAACCTAAAGTATCCAATAGGAATAATTAACTTAAAAGAATTACCTGTCAACATTCCTTAACATTAGACATTAAACATAGATGTTTTTATAAAATTATAATTTATGTTGTAATGCATTACTAACTGACATTAATAGTACGAAAAAACATACACACCTGGGCAATAAATGACCTGTTATTCTTAAAACAGTCATATTTAACTTGAATTAATATCTAATGAAACACATGTAAAGTGTGCTAAGATGTACCTGGTATCTCTCCTCCCCAACTATTGCATAGAGTGCTATGAGGTTCATGGTATATACCCAAACTATTGCCTGGCAAGTCTCCCTTGTTGTCAAGATAAAGAAGAAATATATCGGTGGCATATCAGATTTGTACACGTTAGTTAAAAGTGCAAAAAATATGTTTTTCCTAAAAAAAAACCAATGTTATTTAGTAAAAATATTTAAAAAAAAATTTAATCTAAAACCCAAACAATTGAATAAATTATGTTGGTAAAAAGTTGGCAAGGACCAAATGGGAAAGAATAGATCGTCATAGAAAAGATATGATGATGGATAGGATCCTTAATTCTGTCTTGTTACTGGCCCCCCAACAACCACCCCTATTATATTATTGTTCATTTAGAGTTGCTGTAATTTGTCTTGAACATGCCAGTAGACTGATTTTTACATACACATGGCACTCATTTACTTCCTGTCCTAATGGTTAGGGTTAGGGTTATGGTGTTTAATGCCACTTTCAACAATATTTCAGCTATATCATGGCGGTCAGTTTTATTGGTTGAGGAAACAGGAGTACCAAGAGAAAACCACCGACCTGCCACAAGTCACTGATAAACTTTATCACATAATGTTGTATTGAGTACACCTCGCCTGAGTGGGATTCGTACTCATAACATTATTGGCGATAGGCACCGATTTGCATAGGTAGTTATAAATCCAATTACCATATGATCATTTGATTGGACACCAACAACTACAGGACAGAGGTCATATTTATGTACAACCAGGTGCTCATGTGGGGTCCCAAGTTTTAACTAAAACTGATATTCAGAAATCCTTGAGTTGGGTCAAGGTATTTTTACATGTTATTCTTCCTTCCAATGTCATTATAGTCTGACAATTGATATATTTTATTTTATGGCATAAAGAAGACATAATTTCCCCAATCTGTGATGCTTAGTAAACAAGTGCAATTATAGTTTGTACACCCTATTTCTTTAAGCATATTAATTATTTTGTCTAAAATAGAATACAACCAGAGGCTCACATGGGCTTATATTGAACATTGGGTTTTACAATGTGCATAAAAAATAAAACGAAAAAAAGCACTAATGACACACTGGAATTTTCATATCACATTATGCTTAAAAACAAATACAATTAAATTGCATCACTGATTCATACAGAAAAATTAGCTTAAAATATTTCCAGTTTCCTCCCATATTAATTTTTAGACATCCGGGTCGAAAGTTTTGACCTTCATTTAAGTAAACTTGAGTCTGTAAAATCATGAATGATGTTTTCGTATGTCATGCAATATCATTTTCAATTTCATAAAGCTTGAGTACAAAAGAATTGTAAAATGATTCTCTATTGAAGCCTATGCTAAACTTATGATTTTTTGGGGTCAGATCTCATTGACCATTATCTGTACAAAATTAAATCTTTATATTACAAGGATTTTTAATACAAAATACAATTGCATGTCTATTTCTGGTTCTGAAGAAGATGACTTATTCAACTTACTCCTTGCAGCCTCTTTTAAACATTGGACCTTCCCTCCTTACTCAGACCCCATTTACCCCTAATTTGTATAAGTCTGAATCTGCATAACAATAGATGATTCATGCCATATAGAACTTAAGTTTGATAGCCTATTCTTACAAAAGAAGATTTTTAGAATGTTTACTAATTTCAGTTTTTTGTTAAACTTAATGAAATGATTTCTAAATTTCTACCACTAGTCTATCTGACACATGGATACTTAGTGTTAAGGTCACATAGATATAGACATTTGACAGATTAATGATAAAGCTGTCATATCTTGTCAACAATTGGTGCCTACCTTTGACATTTAGCAAAATGAAGCTCATAGAATGTCAGCTGACCTGCTTTTCCATGGAGAAGTCATATATTTAAATGTTCCATTTTCACCCAGTTATTATGATATAGGTATTCTAATTTTTACTTCATTAATCGTTAATCGTGATGCAGTTTTTGACATTTTTTTGTAAGTCAAGTTAATTTATTGAGCATAATTTTACACGAAAAGGTTGAAGGCATATACAATAGTACAGTACAAATATCATACAATGAAAATTATGTTCCAGTAGAAAAGACAACAGCAAATAAACACCAATAATTCATCATATACTTAAAATTAATATGATCAAAAGTTTTATACAGATGTCGGGTCCACTTTCTTCAATGACTATGACAAGTTAACAAAAGGAAAAACAAACTGTATAAGTCTTTGAGATGACAACAGTATTACTATTTAATTAACATTACCCAAATGTTTTAATTCTGAATAAATTTGTTCAATAACAACAAATGCTTTCTTCTCTTTTAATATTTAAGTATCTTCTACTTTCAAATTCTAATAATTGGTCGCTTGTTCTCATTTTACATATTGTTTTTTGGAATCAAGGTATAAGGGTCAATATCATATGTTTTTTTCATTAAAGGACATTCACTTGTTTATATGTTTTAACTTCAGTTTGTATTTCGTACATTGCACATGACATTTTACAGACAGTGCTTGTGAACTCAAGTCATTATATTCTTCTCCTAGATAAACTACACAACCAAATAGAATCAAACTTGGCAGAAATGATCCTTGAGATCAAAATATTTTCTGTTAAAATCATGGTCTCGCCAAATTTGAGACAAAACTTAAAATTTATCGCATACTCTACAATAGAAAATTTGAATTAATTAATGAATCTTGTTATAAAATACTATTAGTTCGATAAATTTAAATCCTATGTTAACTTAGATCTACTGATTAAAAATCTTACCTGGTCAAAATTTCTTTTGATTTATCGTTAGGGACTGGATGTGTGATGAATTTACAGGTAATTAGAATACGTTTTTTTACCCCCTCAAAAACACATATTTCACAGTTTCTGCCGACAAAATATGACATTTCCCATTACGAAATAACTTGAGCCAAATTATCACAAAATATACATCAGTAAAACTAGCTATTCAATTTATCATAGAGTTCTCTCTCTATAGGACCTAAACCTAGGGATCTGGAAGCCATTATATCACATCATGTTAATAGGGTCATTTATTAGATGTAATTGAAGATAGCAAAATAAATGGCCATTTTACTTCTTTGAAGATGAACTGAAAAAAAAACAACATTTATTTAAAAGCTGATTCTTGATGGCATATTTAGGTTAATACATTTTTAATCGAGGAGTGTTGTTATACAACCTCATGTCATGTGTATAATATCTTTTCTTTTAGAAGAAATATAAATTATGATGTCTTTTATATAAAAAGTATCATTTTTCATGTAAACAGTTAAGAATGTATCAAAAATAATATTTCATCGGTCGTAATCAGCTTTGATCGCTAAGAGTACCTTCCCTTGCCATATATCATACACCAATGCTGGCTCGTTATCTAAATATTTTGATAATTGTAAATATTCTGTTTGATCTCTTCATACAATAATATCTATTATCAAGCAACAAACATGATATAAACATGCTATCTCTGTTTTCTACTGCGACTTCATATTGACCTCACCTTGCCAAAGCCTCGATGTTTATAATATTGTTGATCTGTATTGTTCCAAAAGGATTTCTTCCTTGCCAAATCTTCAATAAAAATCTTATCCTTATTATGTTTTTCTCTAAAGAGACTTATCATTGTATATCACATCTCAAGGTTTGCCTTATCATTGTATATCACATCTCAAGGTTTGTCTTATCATGGTATATCACATCTCAAGGTTTGCCTTATCATGGTATATCACATCTCAAGGTTTGCCTTATCATGGTATATCACATCTCAAGGTTTGTCTTATCATGGTATATCACATCTCAAGGTTTGCCTTATCATGGTATATCACATCTCAAGGTTTGCCTTATCATTGTATATCACATCTCAAGGTTTGTCTTATCATTGTATAAAACATCTCAAGGTTTGACTTATCATTGTATATCACATCTCAAGGTTTGTCTTATCATTGTATATCACATCTCAAGGTTTGTCTTATCATTGTATATCACATCTCAAGGTTTGTCTTATCATTGTATATCATATCTCAAGGTTTGCCTTATCATTGTATATCACATCTCAAGATTTGTCTTATCATTGTATATCACATCTCAAGGTTTGTCTTATCATTGTATATCACATCTCAATGTTTGCCTTATCATTGTATATCACATCTCAAGGTTTGACTTATCATTGTATATCACATCTCAAGGTTTGACTTATCATTGTATATCACATCTCAAGGTTTGCCTTATCATTGTATATCACATCTCAAGGTTTGTCTTATCATTGTATATCACATCTCAAGGTTTGTCTTATCATTGTATATCACATCTCAAGGTTTGCCTTATCATTGTATATCACATCTCAAGGTTTGCCTTATCATTGTATATCACATCTCAAGGTTTGTCTTATCATTGTATATCACATCTCAAGATTTGACTTATCATTGTATATCACATCTCAAGGTTTGCCTTATCATTGTATATCACATCTCAAGGTTTGTCTTATCATTGTATATCACATCTCAAGGTTTGACTTATCATTGTATATCACATCTCAAGGTTTGACTTATCATTGTATATCACATCTCAAGGTTTGCCTTATCATTGTATATCACATCTCAAGGTTTGACTTATCATTGTATATCACATCTCAAGGTTTGCCTTATCATTGTATATCACATCTCAAGGTTTGTCTTATCATTGTATATCACATCTCAAGGTTTGCCTTATCATTGTATATCACATCTCAAGGTTTGACTTATCATTGTATATCACATCTCAAGGTTTGCCTTATCATTGTATATCACATCTCAAGGTTTGCCTTATCATTGTATATCACATCTCAAGGTTTGACTTATCATTGTATATCACATCTCAAGGTTTGCCTTATCATTGTATATCACATCTCAAGGTTTGCCTTATCATTGTATATCACATCTCAAGGTTTGCCTTATCATTGTATATCACATCTCAAGGTTTGACTTATCATTGTATATCACATCTCAAGGTTTGACTTATCATTGTATATCACATCTCAAGGTTTGACTTATCATTGTATATCACATCTCAAGGTTTGACTTATCATTGTATATCACATCTCAAGGTTTGCCTTATCATTGTATATCACATCTCAAGGTTTGCCTTATCATTGTATATCACATCTCAAGGTTTGCCTTATCATTGTATATCACATCTCAAGGTTTGACTTATCATTGTATATCACATCTCAAGGTTTGCCTTATCATTGTATATCACATCTCAAGGTTTGACTTATCATTGTATATCACATCTCAAGGTTTGCCTTATCATTGTATATCACATCTCAAGGTTTGACTTATCATTGTATATCACATCTCAAGGTTTGTCTTATCATTGTATATCACATCTCAAGGTTTGACTTATCATTGTATATCACATCTCAAGGTTTGCCTTATCATTGTATATCACATCTCAAGGTTTGACTTATCATGGTATATCACATCTCAAGGTTTGCCTTATCATTGTATATCACATCTCAAGGTTTGACTTATCATGGTATATCACATCTCAAGGTTTGCCTTATCATTGTATATCACATCTCAAGGTTTGCCTTATCATTGTATATCACATCTCAAGGTTTGCCTTATCATTGTATATCACATCTCAAGGTTTGTCTTATCATTGCATATCACATCTCAAGGTTTGACTTACCATTGTATATCACATCTCAAGGTTTGTCTTATCATTGTATATCACATCTCAAGGTTTGCCTTATCATTGTATATCACATCTCAAGGTTTGACTTATCATTGTATATCACATCTCAAGGTTTGACTTATCATTGTATATCACATCTCAAGGTTTGACTTATCATTGTATATCACATCTCAAGGTTTGTCTTATCATTGTATATCACATCTCAAGGTTTGACTTATCATTGTATATCACATCTCAAGGTTTGTCTTATCATTGTATATCACATCTCAAGGTTTGTCTTATCATTGTATATCACATCTCAAGGTTTGTCTTATCATTGTATATCACATCTCAAGGTTTGCCTTATCATTGTATATCACATCTCAAGGTTTGACTTACCATTGTATATCACATCTCAAGGTTTGCCTTATCATTGTATATCACATCTCAAGGTTTGCCTTATCATTGTATATCACATCTCAAGGTTTGACTTATCATTGTATATCACATCTCAAGGTTTGTCTTATCATTGTATATCACATCTCAAGGTTTGCCTTATCATTGTATATCACATCTCAAGGTTTGCCTTATCATTGTATATCACATCTCAAGGTTTTGCCTTATCATGGTATATCACATCTCAAGGTTTGCCTTATCATTGTATATCACATCTCAAGGTTTGTCTTATCATTGTATATCACATCTCAAGGTTTGCCTTATCATTGTATATCACATCTCAAGGTTTGACTTATCATTGTATATCACATCTCAAGGTTTGACTTATCATTGTATATCACATCTCAAGGTTTGCCTCATCATTGTATATCACATCTCAAGGTTTGCCTCATCATTGTATATCACATCTCAAGGTTTGACTTATCATTGTATATCACATCTCAAGGTTTGCCTTATCATTGTATATCACATCTCAAGGTTTGACTTATCATTGTATATCACATCTCAAGGTTTGCCTTATCATTGTATATCACATCTCAAGGTTTGACTTATCATTGTATATCACATCTCAAGGTTTTGCCTTTGCCATGATATTGCTCTGAAAAATCACTTCTCACAAAACAATTCAATGATAGTATATATATTACATTTTACTAAATAGATTGATTGATTGATTGGTGTTCAACACCAATTTCAGCAGTATTTCAGCTATATCTTGGCGTCCGTTAACTAAATAGAAGGTTATCCCCTCGACTATAATGAAATTAACAATACCTATGGATGATGTGCTTGACTGAATTTCTAGCTCCAAAGACAACAGCTTTGTTCCTTTCTGTTCTTTACCAAATTACGTCTGTTTCATCTTTTACATTGCTGCCAATATACTGTCTCTAAAAATCTATTTTAATTCATTGCAGATATTACATGCTAGAAAAGAAACAATACAACACTGATTTAAAATGTAGAAGTTTCCCCATACAATGTCAGCTTCTGTCTTTTATATTAAAATGTAGAAGTTTCCCCATACAATGTCAGCTTCTGTCTTTTATATTAAAATGTAGAAGTTTCCCCATACAATGTCAGCTTGTCTTTTATATTAAAATGTAGAAGTTTCTCCATACAATGTCAGCTTGTCTTTTATATTAAAATGTAGAAGTTTCCCCATACAATGTCAGCTTGTCTTTTATATTAAAATGTAGAAGTTTCTCCATACAATGTCAGCTTGTCTTTTATATTAAAATGTAGAAGTTTCCACATACAATGTCAGCTTCTGTCTTTTATATTAAAATGTAGAAGTTTCCCCATACAATGTCAGCTTCTGTCTTTTATATTAAAATGTAGAAGTTTCTCCATACAATGTCAGCTTGTCTTTTATATTAAAATGTAGAAGTTTCCACATACAATGTCAGCTTCTGTCTTTTGTATTAAAATGTAGAAGTTTCCACATACAATGTCAGCTTCTGTCTGTTGTATTAAAATGTAGAAGTTTCTCCATACAATGTCAGCTTCTGTCTTTTATATTAAAATGTAGAAGTTTCCACATACAATGTCAGCTTGTCTTTTATATTAAAATGTAGAAGTTTCCCCATACAATGTCAGCTTCTGTCTTTTATATTAAAATGTAGAAGTTTCCCCATACAATGTCAGCTTCTGTCTTTTATATTAAAATGTAGAAGTTTCTCCATACAATGTCAGCTTGTCTTTTATATTAAAATGTAGAAGTTTCCCCATACAATGTCAGCTTCTGTCTTTTATATTAAAATGTAGAAGTTTCCCCATACAATGTCAGCTTCTGTCTTTTATATTAAAATGTAGAAGTTTCCCCATACAATGTCAGCTTCTGTCTTTTATATTAAAATGTAGAAGTTTCCCCATACAATGTCAGCTTCTGTCTTTTATATTAAAATGTAGAAGTTTCCACATACAATGTCAGCTTGTCTTTTATATTAAAATGTAGAAGTTTCCACATACAATGTCAGCTTGTCTTTTATATTAAAATGTAGAAGTTTCCCCATACAATGTCAGCTTCTGTCTTTTATATTAAAATGTAGAAGTTTCCACATACAATGTCAGCTTCTGTCTTTTGTATTAAAATGTAGAAGTTTCTCCATACAATGTCAGCTTTTCTTTTATATTAAAATGTAGAAGTTTCCCCATACAATGTCAGCTTCTGTCTTTTATATTAAAATGTAGAAGTTTCTCCATACAATGTCAGTTTTTCTTTTATATTAAAATGTAGAAGTTTCCCCATACAATGTCAGCTTCTGTCTTTTATATTAAAATGTAGAAGTTTCTCCATACAATGTCAGCTTTTCTTTTATATTAAAATGTAGAAGTTTCTCCATACAATGTCAGCTTTTCTTTTATATTAAAATGTAGAAGTTTCCCCATACAATGTCAGCTTCTGTCTTTTATATTAAAATGTAGAAGTTTCTCCATACAATGTCAGCTTTTCTTTTATATTAAAATGTAGAAGTTTCCCCATACAATGTCAGCTTCTGTCTTTTATATTAAAATGTAGAAGTTTCCACATACAATGTCAGCTTTTCTTTTTTATGACATATTCAAGGAGGCCAATAACTACTTTAACATGGAAGGGCATGTTGTGGTTGTATGGTAGTTGGATTTACAACCATCTATGCAATCAGTGCAAATCACCACTAACGTTGTGAGTTCCAATCCCCTCTCAGTTGAGGTGTACTAGATACAACATAATGCGATAAAGTTTGTCAGTGACTTGCAACAGGTCGGTGGTTTTCACCAGGTACCCCGGTTTCCTCCACCAATAAAACTGACCGCCACAATATAGCTGAAGTATTGTGGCAAGTGGCATTAAACACCATAACCCTATATCTAACCCTTCAACATGGTTCTATGAACTTCCCAAAACAATAAACATATCTCTATATGGTACAAGCAAGCATTAAATTCTCATTTAAAATGTTGAAGGATTGCAATTGCAATCTGTTTTATATAATATTTGTCAAAAAGGGCCAATAACTCCTTCAAAAATGGTCCAATCAAAATTCTATAGTGATATACAAATTTCCAAATGGTAATACGTGAGCCTACACAGTTTTAAGGAATTCCAATTTAAAATGTAGGAGGAGTTGCCTGTATATACTTTTTTATGTGAAAAAGGGCAATAACTCCTCAAAAATGATCTGATCAATAAGCTGAAATGATAAACAAATCTCCATATGGCTACAAGCAAGCCTTGAGGAATTCCCATTTAAAATGTAGGAGAAGTTCCTCGTACAATCTTTTTGATGAAATATCCCAAGTTAAAGAGGACGATTAACTGCAAAATAGCCTGTAATGATATGAAAAACTCCATAATATGGTAATAGCATTTAACAATGTTTGTTTGCCTTCTCTAACAGAGGCAGAGGAGTTGTTCAGAAAATGAGCAATTTTTCAGCCATATCATGGCAAGAACAATTTACTTTTGATAAGAAGCTGATGTCTACTTTGTACAATGTTGTACTAGAGCAACTCTAAGAGGTGTATTTTTATAGTGCTAGCTCACTGATACAACACTTCACTCCACTATGAAACAGTATCCTAACTGATTCTGAACTAGCCAGTCTTGCTTTTAATCCTAGAGGCTGCGTGGTTAGCGGAGAAGCAGCACATACAAATTTTAGTCTTTGGTGTGACCCGTCTGGGGATTGAACCATCCCCGATCTACTGTACTCCAATGAGCAAGCTAACCCTTTCATCACCGAGACAGTTCCGAGCCAGTGGAATCTTTTATGTTGTTGCGGCTGCTTGGATTTTTACTATCACTGTTATGAAACCATTTTGATAAACTTGTAGATGTGATTCTAAATATTTAAATGAAAATGATTTAATGTGTTTAAATAAACAAACAATACCTACTGTCAAGCTCTGGAGCCTCAGAGATCTACATAAATCTTATGATGCCATAAGTGCATAACTATGACAAGTTTGTATTCTTAAGAGTACCACTCACAAAAGAGATGAACATAAATCATGTGTATGCCATAGCAATAGGTGACTCCAGAATACAGAAAAATTTTAATATAATAAGTTACAAAACCACAAGTTTCATGTTCATACATTTTTGCAACTTTATCCTTCTATAACCTATACAATTATAGAACCTGTTTTTTATTACTTATTATTTGTTAAAGCCTGGGCATTGATGGTACTTGAAATTGTGATTGATGGTGTCCTGTTGTTTTGAGGTGTTGAAATAGCTGCTCCATTCCTCATCAATTCTGAAAGTAAAATTATCCTACATTATAAAGTTACAAGTCATATTTCAACATAATTCAACTTTCAACGCTGATGGATCGAAGGTCAAAAATTAAATTGCATGGTCGGTCATTATGTAATTTCCTTTTATAAAGATAAATGCTGTACGTCTGCCATCATAGAGGGCTATTTATGTCTTTCATTAGACATTTTTTTCTGGTGAAATTTGATATCCATAATTACGAGGTCTAATACAGTACAAATTGATTCATCATAGAATTAATATGGACAAGATAACAGGAAGTTAATAAAACATAATAGAAAAAACACATCATTGTACCATTAAAATCATATTTATCAAAAAAAAATTCATTAACTGCTGTTGTTTATAAGAGTTTCTGTTGGGTTAATTCATTTCCATTAACATGTTCGTTCAGTTCTCTCAAAATGTTGGCTTTTTTATCT
Source organism: Bathymodiolus septemdierum (assembly GCA_963383655.1). Lineage (NCBI taxonomy): Eukaryota > Metazoa > Mollusca > Bivalvia > Mytilida > Modiolidae > Bathymodiolus > Bathymodiolus septemdierum. The sequence continues at coordinate 42,058,782 of OY726521.1, read as the reverse complement.
TTTGCTCTGTGGGACAAGATGTCTGTCACATTTTACAAGAAGAGATAGGATGTTAATGACCATGAGAGGAAATATCACTTTACAACTTGAAAGTAAAGAATATTAACAACACTTGCATTGTGTTCAATTCAGTCTATTATGTATAACAAAGACTACATTATACATTTGTAACTTGTAACATTAGCTAACTGTGGATCGGGCTTAACCTAAAATTGAGCTAAATTACGTATGCTTTATGGTCTATGGCATATGGTATTTAACGCCACTTAAGGTGGTACCATACACTTCAGGTAAAATTTGATCTGCTCGTTTAATTTTCTTATTTTTTTGGCAGTGTGTTTGAATATATCCGCTGTAATAAATATCAAAATTTTAACAAATTCCAACCAACAGACTCGGAGCTATAAATCCACTAGCCACATAGCAGCTTTTCTCTCTGTGGTTTTGATCACCGAGATGCTTGAAATCTGCACACAAACATCATATGATCAAAACGTTCAACTGATTTTAAAGAGTTATCTCCCTGTAGTGTATGGTACCACCTTAAACAATATTTCAGTTATATCAGTTTTATTGATGGAGGACTAGATTCTGTACTTTTAGCTAACGAATGCTAAAATGTTAGTCTATTTGTCTCCCACATGCAGGGCATTATAGAAAGAGAAAATCAATCTTTAAGAAAAAGTCTATGTACCAGACATCATCCTTTAACAAACACAAACAATAGCTTACAGGTTTCCCAGCATGTAATTTATAAAGACACCAAATATTTTTTAGGTTGGTTCAACAATATTTCAGTTATATTTTGCAGCCGTCAGTTTTATTGGTGGAGGAAACCGGAGTACCCAGAGAAAACCACGGACCTGTAGTAAGTCACTGACAAACTTCTCACATAATGTTGTTTCAAGTACACCTCGCCTGAGCAGGATTTCGAACTCACAATGTTAGTGGTGATAGGCACTGATTGCATAGGTAGTTATAAATCCAACTACCATAGGATCACACCCAAAACTGTTTCAAACAAGTAATTGATAAAAACACCAAAAATGAAGTTATGGACCCCAGCATATAACAAATTAAAGATCTATATTTTATTTTACTTCAAATTTTAAGATTGTTTAATAAGTTCCCATTTTATCCAAAAAAATTATTAAGAAAATGATGTTACAGTCTTAGAGACTTTTTGAAAATTGTATGAATATCAAGATTAGAACACCCCGATTTTCATTCTTATCTAACTAAAAGAAATAAAAAGCATTTCAGATAAAAATGCTAGTATTATAAGGTATGATAATAACTATTTATACAACCAACATTTTTTTTAAAGGTAGGACGATAACAGTTGGTTTTCTCCTGGTACTCCAGTTTCCTCCACCTATAAAACTGACTGCCATGATATAGCTGAAATAGTGTTGAAAGTAATGTTAAATACCATAACCCCTAATCTGAATGACATGACATCAGGAGTTATCGTTCTTGATGCTGTCACATTTCTTGTCAGTTTACAACTTAATATATTCTTATATCAGGGGGCCGGGTGGCTCAATGAGTTAGGTAGTTGGATCTAACAACTCATACAAGGCTATCACCAATACGGCGTGGGTTCGTGCCCAGCTTTGTAAATTACAAAAAAGGGTGCACTCGACTCGCAGCCGCAAGTGATACAATTTACCAGTTGCTTGCCTAGGGTCGGTGGTTCTCTCCGGCTTCCTCTACCACTAAAACTGGTCGCCATGATATAGCTGAAAGTGGCGTTAAACTCCAAAATCCAAAATTCATTCATTATTCTTATATCATACTTTGTCCACTGTTGATAATAAATGCTTATTCTGTATTCTAATTCAAACAGTAGCAATGGAAAGACAAGAAATATCTTTGTAATGAAATAAACAACAACTGGCCCTTAAATAAATAGTAATGAAAAAACTGACGAAAACAAAACATGTTGTAAACAATGAAATATGAGAAATTAATACACTGCCAGAAAATAAGTCAAAACAAGATCAGTTTAATCAATCATAATCAATATATATAGATATAAAATAAATATACATTTTATGATTTAACTAGAAAATAATCTGTAAATACTGCTATTTAATGGCTTGGTTTATGGTGTTTTACGCCACTTTCAACAATATTTTAGTTATATTGTGGCAATCAGTTTTGTTCGTGGAGGAAACTGGAGTACCCACAGAAAACCACAACCTGTCGAAAGTCACAGACAAACTTTATCCCATAATGTTGTATCCAGTACTCCTTGCCATGAACAGGGTTCAAACTCACAACTTTAGTAGTGATAGAACTGATTGCACAGGTAGTTGTAAATCCAACTACCACACGATCACGACCATGACGGCCCTGTGTTATCTAATGTAATTATTGTAGACAAGTATGTTTAAGGGCTGGTACTACACAACATGCATATTACAAAAAGTTTTGAATTCCTCTTAAAATGTTTTTGAGGTATTTTTTATCATGAAGTTATGGGAATTTGCACACAGTATGTCAATGCAAATTCTGTTACTAGAGTAGTGCATTTCAATATTGTCACCATTTTAAGACAGAAAAGTTTGAACCACTGTTCATGGCGAGGTGTACTTGATACAACATGATGTGATGAAGATTGTCAATGACTTGCGACAGGTCAGTGGTTACCTACGGGTACTCTGGTTTTCTCCATCAATAAAACTGACCATGATATAACTCAAATATTGTTGAAAGTGGTGCTAAACACCATAAACCAGCCAAACCAAACTTTAATTATCTAGGTATCCACAATTACCATTTTTGTTATTCAAGTATCAACATCTTTCACTTTTTGTTATTCAAGTATCAACATCTTTCACTTTTTGTTATTCAAGTATCAACATCTTTCCCTTTTGCTATTCAAGTATGCACCTGCCAAAACAAAATGAAAATTATAAATTTGATTCAACTTAAACATATACTGTAACATGATACAATAGTATAATAACACAGAACTATTATAAATTTGAATTCAAGTCATGTTGTAATGGTGACTGTCAATCAAACTAAAAGTCCCTATGAACTCACAGAAGCCAGGTCACACTTGTGGTCAAACTGTGGTCTACCACAACATGGTCAGATGGTCACTATCTGTAGAATTTAAATGGTAAAATATATTTTTAATTAACAGACAAAGACTGCAGTTGTAAGAACTAAACATTTTAACTTAATAACATGCACTTGGTGTGCAGCATGCAGCATCTTTTAGCATAAGATATGGGCAAGGCAGTGGGTCAACTAGTACATAGAAAGTTGGGTATTTTCTCTCATCTTATTACATCTAAAACATGTTTTTACCAGATGTATTATCTACATCCAGTAACATATGATCAGAAATATCTAATACATGTACTTTATCAAATTATCAAATTTGACTGAATAAAATAAATTATTTTCCATATTTATCTAGGAAAAAAGACTGTCTATGAAAAAATAAATTGTTTTCCATATTTATCCAAAAAAATAGACTGCCTATGAAAAAATAAATTATTATCCATATTTATCCAAAAAAATAGACTGTCTATGAAAAAATAAATTGTTTTCCACATTTATCAAGGGAAAACAAATTATTTTCCATTTTTATCAAGGAAAAAATAGACTGCCTATTGATGCTATCAAAAAAAAAAAAAAAACACCTTAGCCTCCAAGCTATCTTCTAATTGGACTCTAATTTAAATGATGCACTGTGACTTCTATATCCCTATTGCTGTATAAATAACACCTTCAGATGTCAAGCTACAGCTAATAAGAGAGAATCTTTGTAACGGAAACAGGATTAAACTAAACCTTAAATCCATGATATTAACACAGTATTGTAGTGTGTTCCCCGAACGTCAACTTTATATTGTACTAAATAAACTAAAATATATTGAGGAACCCAAGACCAATCTTTTTCTTCTAAAGGGCAAAACATGGCAAATCATGAAATTTAAAAGAATCCCCATGTTCTCATCAAATTTCTACAAATTGAGAATATTTTTCAAACAAATATCTTGGGGTGTCTCAGTACGTTTTCAATTCAATTTTTAAATATTCAATTTCATTTTCAAAATAGCTTTTATTGATAAGAATGTTTGTAAAGTCAGTGTCAAGAATCCTAACGTGTATACAGTTATAATAATTAGACATTTAATGTTGGTATTAAAGTTAAATTCAATATTCAATTACAAGTAAATTAAAGTTTGAAGTAATTGCATAATAAAATCATATTTCTATTGAAATCAAACATTTATTCAAAGAATCAACGGGATGTGATCATAATGGCTGATTCAATTTCTTCAAAGAATTTATACATCGTCGTGATCGAACAAAAAACAAAATTCCTCAATAGAAAAGTTCAAATTTTGAAGTAAGCTGGTTTGCTGACCATCAATTCACTTCAGTCAGTTATTATTCTTTGGGAAAACAAACATGTGTAATATTACATAAACTTACTAAATATTGAATTATACATTTTGGAAAATTAAAAGTATAAAATTCCTCTCTTACAAAGTAATGTGAAGAATAAAATTATGATATTCACAGGCAGAAAAATGTATACGTCTCTCCAAAAAAAAGGGGATAGGATGCTTTTACTTAAAAGTATTTTAATATTTGTAAAGGATGATTACAGTAATATTTACCGGTAGTTGTCTAGAATGGGTATATAATTAGCTATAATAATAGGCATCACTGAGATCTAGATAAGCTGCATACCTACATATTTTACAAAATCAACTTTGATAACCAGAGGCTCTCAAGAGCCTGTATCGTTCACCTGGTAATAAAAAAAAACCAATTGGTCCTATGTAAAAACTATGTCCTGCAGTGGTAGTCATCTTGGAATTACGATCAACATAAAAAAACACAAAGTTTGTAAAGGACCTTCCAATGATTGATGCACAGTTTAGGTTCAATCAGTGCAATAGCTTCAGAGAAGAATATATTTCTGTATTTTCCCCATATGGTCCTGTGTTAATACTATGACCTGTGGTGGCAGCCATCTTGGATTTCCAATCGGCATAAAAAACAGAGGACCTTCCAATGATCATTCCTGGGCAGTTTGGTTTCAACTGTCCAAGTGGTTTCAGAGAAGAAGCATTTTGAAACATTTTTCCCATAGGGTTCAATGTTAAACTAAGTCCTGCCGTAGCCGCCATTTTGAATTTCATATCAGAACAAAAAACGTAAAGTTTGTAGAGGACCATCCAATGAACATTCATGTACAGTTTGGCTTTAATCATATTTGTAGTTTCTGAGAAGAAGGCATTTGAACATTTTCCCATAGGGTCCAATGTTAATCTATGTCCTGCGGTGGTGGCCATCTTGGATTTCCGATCGGCATAAAAAACACACACCTTGTAGAGGACCTTCCAATGATCATTCCTGGGCAGTTTGGTTTCAATTATCCAAGTGGTTTCAGAGAAGAAGCGTTTTGAAACATTTTTCTCATAGGGTCCAATGTTAAACTAAGTCCTGCCGTAGCCGCCATTTTGAATTTCATATCGGAACAAAAAACATTAAGATTGTAGAGGACCATCCAATGAACATTCATGTACAGTTTGGCTTTAATAATATTTGTAGTTTCTGAGAAGAAGGCATTTGAACATTTTCCCATAGGGTCCAATGTTAATCTATGTATTGCGGTGGCGGCCATCTTGGATTTCCGATCGGCATAAAAAACATAAAATTTGTAGAGGACCTTCCAATGATCATTCCTGGGCAGTTTGGTTTCAACTATCCAAGTGGTTTCAGAGAAGAAGCGTTTTGAAAATTTCCCCCATAGGGTCCAATGTTAAACTAAGTCCTGCCGTAGCCGCCATTTTGAATTTCATATCGGAACAAAAAACTTAAAGTTTGTAGAGGACCATCAAATGAACATTCATGTACAGTTTGGCTTTAATCATATTTGTAGTTTCTGAGAAGAAGGCATTTGAACATTTTCCCATAGGGTCCAATGTTAATCTATGTCCTGCGGTGGTGGCCATCTTGGATTTCCGATCGGCATAAAAAACACACACCTTGTAGAGGACCTTCCAATGATCATTCCTGGGCAGTTTGGTTTCAATTATCCAAGTGGTTTCAGAGAAGAAGCGTTTTGAAACATTTTTCTCATAGGGTCCAATGTTAAACTAAGTCCTGCCGTAGCCGCCATTTTGAATTTCATACCGGAACAAAAAACCTAAAGTTTGTAGAGGACCATCTAATGAACATTCATGTACAGTTTGGCTTTAATCATATTTGTAGTTTCTAAGAAGAAGGCATTTGAATATTTTCCCATAGGGTTCAATGTTAATCTATGTCCTGCGGTGGCGGCCATCTTGGATTTCCGATCGGCATAAAAAACATATATTTTGTAGAGGACCTTCCAATGATCATTCCTGGGCAGTTTGGTTTCAACTGTCCAAGTGCTTTCAGAGAAGAAGCATTTTGAAACATTTTTCCCATAAGGTCCAATGTTAAACTAAGTCCTGCCGTAGCCGCCATTTTGAATTTCATATCGGAACAAAAAACATTAAGATTGTAGAGGACCATCCAATGAACATTCATGTACAGTTTGGCTTTAATAATATTTGTAGTTTCTGAGAAGAAGGCATTTGAACATTTTCCCATAGGGTCCAATGTTAATCTATGTCCTGCGATGGCGGCCATCTTGGATTTCCGATCGGCATAAAAAGCAGTAACTTGGTAAAGGACATGCCAATGATCATTCATTTACAGTTTGGGTTCAGTCAGTTCATTAGTTTCAGAGAAGAAGATCTTTGAAATTTCAGCCAATGAGAGCATATTATTGGCCCTGGCAGCCATATTGAATATCCGACTGGAACGAAAAACAGTAACTTTGTAGAGGACCATCCAAGGAACATTCCTGCTAAGTTCGGTTCCAATCGGCCAAGTAGTTTCGGAGAAGAAGCTTGAAATGTGAAAAGTTTACAGACGACAGACGACGGACGCCAAGTGATGGCAATAGTTCACCTGGACCTTTGGTCCAGGTGAACTAAAAATGCATTAGGTGTACAAAATGGACTGAATAATGTTTAATATAAATTGTTGATTTGGTGTTCAAAACATTTTCGGTTAGGGTTAGGATTATGGTGTTTAACACCACTTTCAACAATATTTCAGTTATATTGTGGTGGTCAGTTTTATTGGTAGAGGAAAGTACCCAGAGAAAACCAACGACCTACCACATTTTGGTACAAAAGTTGCAATATAATAAACACATTAGTTAATATCATATTATTGATAAAATGGTCAATAATGCATGTATTCATGAAACATGGCACCAAATTGCAATGCCTGTAAAACTAAGGTGCCTGCTGTAAAGAATTATTACAAATTAAATACTCATGAAAAAATAGTCAAAATAACATGTGTGCAAAGATTTCTACAGACAGAAGTACAAAACAGAACATGAAACAAGTTCTAGTCTTCACTTTAAAAAATGGGGAATAAATACCTCTTTCACCTAAAAATTATCTGGAGCTATGCATCACTTAGAAATATAATATGAGAGGTGCTAGCGATTAGTGATTGATTACATTTTTTGAAATGCCATCACTAACAAGTAACTGGGGAGAGATATAGACCATCTATTACATATCATCTCCTATGTCTAGGACAAAAATGGTAGGTAGATACTTTTACTTATTATGAAAAGTTTGAAGATATCAAAGAGATTCAGAAGCTTTACAGTGCCCACCAATGTAATAAATAAACATTAGAGAAAACTGAAGGGGCAATCAAGAATGGACAGTCCAGAGACACAGCCCACCAATGTAATAAATAAACATTAGAGAAAACTGAAGGGGAAATCAAGAATGGACAGTCCAGAGACACAGCCCACCAATGTAATAAATAAACATTAGAGAAAACTGAAGGGGCAATCAAGAATGGACAGTCCAGAGACACAGCCCACCAATGTAATAAATAAACATTAGTGAAAACTGAAGGGGCAATCAAGAATGGACAGTCCAGAGACACAGCCCACCAATGTAATAAATAAACATTAGAGAAAACTGAAGGGGCAATCAAGAATGGACAGTCCAGAGACACAGCCCACCAATGTAATAAATAAACATTAGAGAAAACTGAAGGGGCAATCAAGAATGGACAGTCCAGAGACACAGCCCACCAATGTAATAAATAAACATTAGAGAAAACTGAAGGGGCAATCAAGAATGGACAGTCCAGAGACACAGCCCACCAATGTAATAAATAAACATTAGAGAAAACTGAAGGGGCAATCAAGAATGGACAGTCCAGAGACACAGCCCACCAATGTAATAAATAAACATTAGAGAAAACTGAAGGGGCAATCAAGAATGGACAGTCCAGAGACACAGCCCACCAATGTAATAAATAAACATTAGAGAAAACTGAAGGGGCAATCAAGAATGGACAGTCCAGAGACACAGCCCACCAATGTAATAAATAAACATTAGAGAAAACTGAAGGGGCAATCAAGAATGGACAGTCCAGAGACACAGCCCACCAATGTAATAAATAAACATTAGAGAAAACTGAAGGGGCAATCAAGAATGGACAGTCCAGAGACACAGCCCACCAATGTAATAAATAAACATTAGAGAAAACTGAAGGGGCAATCAAGAATGGACAGTCCAGAGACACAGGAAACATTGGGCACAAATCACAGAATGAAGATAAACAAAACAAAAAACAAAATACCACAACACAGAAAAATAAAAAGATGAGCAACACGGATCCCACTCAAAAACAGTAGGTAAACCCACAAACTTGCAAAGGGTAAGCAGCTTCTGTTTCTTATAAGGGTAAACAGCTTTTGTTTCTTATAAGGGTAAGCAGCTTGTTTCTTATAAGGGTAAGCAGCTTCTGTTTCTTATAAGGGTAAGCAGTTTCTGTTTCTTATAAGGGTAAGCAGCTTTTGTTTCTTATAAGGGTAAGCAGCTTGTTTCTTATAAGGGTAAGCAGCTTCTGTTTCTTATAATGGTAAGCAGCTTCTGTTTCTTATAAGGGTAAGCAGCTTATGTTTCTTATAATGGTAAGCAGCTTCTGTTTCTTATAAGGATAAGCAGCTCCTGTTTCTTATAAGGGTAAGCAGCTTATGTTTCTTATAATGGTAAGCAGCTCCTGTTTCTTATAAGGATAAACAGCTTCTGTTTCTTATAAGGGTAAGCAGCTTTTGTTTCTTATAAGGGTAAGCAGCTTCTGTTTCTTATAAGGGTAAGCAGCTTCTGTATCTTAGAAGGGTAAGCAGCTTCTGTATCTTATAAGGGTAAGCAGCTCCTGTTTCTTATAAGGGTAAGCAGCTTGTTTCTTATATAAGGGTAAGCAGCTTCTGTTTCTTATAAGGGTAAGCAGCTTTTGTTTCTTATAAGGGTAAGCAGCTTCTGTTTCTTATAATGGTAAGCAGCTTTTGTTTCTTATAAGGGTAAGCAGCTTGTTTCTTATAATGGTAAGCAGCTTCTGTTTCTTATAAGGGTAAGCAGCTTTTGTTTCTTATAAGGGTAAGCAGCTTCTGTATCTTATAAGTGTATGCAGCTTCTGTTTCTTATAAGGGTAAGCAGCTTCTGTTTCTTATAAGGGTAAGCAGCTTCTGTTTCTTATAAGGGTAAGCAGCTTTTGTTTCTTATAAGGGTAAGCAGCTTTTGTTTCTTATAAGGGTAAGCAGCTTTTGTTTCTTATAAGGGTAAGCAGCTTCTGTTTCTTATAAGGGTAAGCAGTTTCTGTTTCTTATAAGGGTAAGCAGCTTCTGTTTCTTATAAGGGTAAGCAGCTTCTGTATCTTATAAGGGTAAGCAGCTTCTGTTTCTTATAAGGGTAAGCAGCTTCTGTTTCTTATAAGGGAAATCAGCTTCTGTTTCTTATAAGGGTAAGCAGCTTCTGTTTCTTATAAGGGTAAGCAGCTTCTGTTTCTTATAAGCACTTGCTGTGTTACTCAAAGTTTGGCTTAGGTTTGGTTTATGGTGTTTAATGCCACTTTCAACAATATTTCAGTTATATCATGGCTGTCAGTTTTATGGTTGGGGGAAACCTGGGACTCGGAGAAAACTATCAACCTGTAGCAAGTCACTGACAAACTATATCACATAATGTTGAATCGAGTACACCTCGCCATGAACAGGGTTCGAACTCACAACTTTAGAGGTGATAGGTTCTGATTGCACAGGTAGTTGTAAATCCAACTACCATACGATCGCGACCACCCTCGTTACTCAGTCAAGTCTGGTAAATGTCTTGTCGGTGATAAAGAAAAGGAAAAGGAAAAGAATGATGGCTATTTGATTGATTGGTTAGTGTTAAATGCCAACTTTAGCAGTATGTCAGCTATATCGTGGCACGATTTTCATTTGAAAAAAGGATATTTTGTAGCAATCAACCTGTTCATGATGATGACAGTTAAAGTAATATTACACCAGTTTTGGGTGAAGAAAATTTTTCCCTGAAAATTCAATTTGGAATATGGTAATACCTTTACTAAGCTATTCATGCATGTTTCAAGTTGAAATATGTTCCCAATAACTAGAAATCTGCAAATCCGTGTGCATTTTTATCATCCTCGCCATTGTTGTGGAGACTGATTAACTTTCGGTTGTTTTGTTCCGATGATTGCCGATCATGACCTCGTGAAGAAAAGTTTTGGTCCGATGATTGCCGATCATGACCTCGTGAAGAAAAGTTTTGGTCCGATGATTGCCGATCGTGATCTCGTGAAGAAAAGATAAACAATCATGGATGCTGAGGTAAGCACACACACATTCCTGACAATGATTATTGAGGAATCTGTCTGTTTCATGTCGTGTGAACCAATTTTTTTTTTGCAATTATTCTTATGTGGTACATTTGTACACACGGAATATATTTTAATTTTTTTTCATCAACTGAACATTGCGCATGAGCGATAATCTCCCGGAAAGAGTTCAAATCTTGGGTCACGCGCATATCCTTTGCATTACTGTACGGGACAACAGAATTATCTGCTGTCAAATATTTTGCAATTTGCTCTTAAAATCTGCTTCTGAGCGGATTTTTAATGTTATGCAGTTGATTTTAGTTAAAATTAAGTGACATATTAAGTGAAAATATTTAATCCAAAAATTCCACGATATTTCACTTTCATATTACTTTAAATATTTGTAGAGATGACTTCAACAAACATTAGGGGTGGACATTCAAAATTAGTGTAGGAAGTGTCGGCAGAAATCCCTGTATAACATTTTTGTACAGTATATCCAAATGAGACTACCGAATAATTTATTTAGGTTTGCTGCACTTCTATATTGAAATAAGAATTTTTTCCATGCACAAAATTGTTGTTTCCCTTGAAGTTACTAGGTTTATGTAATAGGACAACAGACCTTGGGCTGAATAAATAGCTATAAATAACCTTATGTATTGTTGTGTTTCCTCCCTCTTTTTTCAAACTTTTCAGATATCTATGCGTGGTACACTCCCTTGTTTTGAAACTTTTTCAGATCTGTTTGAATGCCACCATTTATTTCAAGTACATCAATTGTTACTATCTTGACTTTTAAAATACTACAAATATTTATTTTTCCTAAATTTTCACAATCCCATTCTTGTAATACAAATACTATTTACTAAACATGTCAATCTAAACCGAACAAAAATCCATTTTAATAATATCTTAGATGATAGAAGAACTATTCTTACAAAGAAAACAAACATAATTTTTAAAATATTCTCTTGAGTAGTTAACCCCCTACTGTTAAATTGAAGTGATAAATAAAAACCAGTTTATCAATAACAATTTATAATATAAGGGGAGTAACTCTAACAACATTTTGATAAACAAATACATTTGTGTATATATTAAGATTGATTTAAAGAATTCATTATTTCTCTTTGTATTTAAGCTATTGCACTGTCATTTATTGAACTCAAAGGCATGGAGATTAAACCAGAGGCCATATGGAGATGGCAATCAATCATTTAGTTTACAAATGTCTTTAATTTGTTCAATGTGGAGAAATTGTAAAGGTGGATTTATACTCCGGGTGCGACGAGCAATAAAATTGTTGCGATGGAAAAGTGATACAATTGCGAAATCATTGCTTTTTTGTCACGTTGCTACTATCGTTTTTAGTTCATGTTGCCTAGTGATTTTGATAATATTTATTTATGATTTCAGATGGCAATTACTCAGCGACGGTAGCGATATCGCTAGAAAGTTAAAATATTTTCAACTCTGTTGCGACAGCTAGCGATGATCCTTGCGACGAAAATTTTCGCTAGCGATGGTCAGCGGTGATGTGCATTGTCGCTGCGATGGGGTAGTGATTGAAAGCGACATCGCAAATCCGTCGCACCCGGAGTATAAACCCACCTTAAGTATTGAATGATTCTACACAGTAACTTACAAAAATATATAATCAATATTATTTTTTAAAACATATTTTAAAAGTAAGTCTTAGTTTAAAAAAATATTACTTATGAACAACTATATAATTTACAAATGAATGAGACAATATTTGTTATGCTCTTTAAACAGCATACATACTTTACAATGTGCCAAATATTTGTAGTTTTTTCCATTCAGAAACATTGATCATAAACAAAATAAGATCATAATTATCAAAATATCTCTTGTATGAGGATTTTGTTGGTTCTCCCTAAAGCTTGATCTGTATATTTCCTAGATATAACTGTGTGTTCAAGACAAGTGTTTATTCAATTTTTCTGCAAATTATCAAGATCCACTTGTTTATAGTGATAACTTCTTAAAAACTTTTTTTAAATAGTAAACATTTATTAGATTTTCCATATACAACATGTATTTGTTAAATATTTTCAAATAAATGTCAAAATGAGGTCAATTTGGGCTGTTACTGCACATTCTTTATAAATTGCACAGAAAAGAATCTGTAATATTGACAATCATTATAATGTCCTTGCTGTTTTTGGCCAAAAAATATTTAAAAAAAAATTATAAATGGCATATTTCACAAAAAAGTCTAAAATACATATAAAACAACACATTATGACATTACTATTTAGAATGTTCAAGTTTGAAATGTAAATGTAGATATTTCTGTCATTTAAGAAATTTCTGATATTAACAACACTTTCTACAATACCATAGAAGTCAGGAGGAAACAGGAGTAATAACCCAGGGAAAACAATTTTTCCGAACTGATGACAGAATCTGACAACGTTGTATCAAGTACACCTCGGCATGTGTTGGAATCCAACTCACAACTTTATTGGTGATTGCATTGGTAGATGTAAATCCAATAATCACATGATCACCGCCACTCTGAATTTACCATCTTGGAATAAGTTAGAGTTATAATTTTGGAAAGAAACTCAAACAAGAACCATCCCAGTCATGTTTGGATTTATAAGGCACAGCTTTCAAAATAGAAGAATAAACTGACATAACAATTGCCATGATGCTGCCTGATAGTGTGTTGAGAAAAAATATCTACAGTCAAACTTGTCTTATGTGAACTTCCAAGGGAACATTGAAATAGGGTCACATAAGACAGATGGTCACTAATTACAGGTTTAATTAATATGAAATGCATTGTGATGGGAAACTAAAATTAAGGTCACATAATATAGTATTATTACGTGATATTTTTCATATTGGCCTAGTTATAGGTTCGAGGCCTGCTGTGTTGGCCCAAGGCGCAGCCGAACGCCAATACAGCAGACCGAGGACCTATAACTAGGCCAATATGAAAAACATCACATAATGATACCTTTATTAATTAACCAGTCCAATATCTCTCCGGATTTTTCCTTGCAATTGTCAAAATGTCTAGTGGATTCCGATCTAGTTGTTATTGGACTGACTGGAATTGGGCCAATACGGAAAATATCCGTATTGGACTGGTTTTTGCCGTATTGGCCCAATGAAAGTTTTTATATTCCATTGACAGATTTGATCATATAAAGGTTAATAAATCAAAGTTAATTAATAATACATGTACAAGTTATTGCCTAATAGAGGTGGTCACTACAGCAGGTTTGATTGTATTAATTTTTCCAAAGGGTCCTATGCTAAAAATTTATTTAGTCTTTGTAGCCATCTTGGATTTCAGATGGACAAAAAACACACTTTTCTGCAGGTCATCCAAGGGTCATTCCTTATGGCCTGTCATGCATCAGTACCCTTATACATGTGATTTATAAGAAGAAATTAAAGTATTTGATATTTCTGCCATTCAGTAAGCATTATTTACCTAGCAGCCATATTGAATTATCACATGAAATATAAATGACAAAAAATCTGAGGACCATACAGGTAACATCTCCACCAGTTTTAGTTGCAACTTGGTCCAGTGATTACTGTGAAAAGAAAAAAAATGAAAGGTAAAGAAAAGTATTAATATTGGTTTGGTACCATGTTTTTCCCAAGTCTGGCAACCATACTTAATAATGGAAATCTTAATGTTTTAAATGTTCCATTGAGATATGTTAAAGAGTGCTTTAGCATTTAGGTGCCTTTGGGATATGCATGGTAAATCCAATAACACAATTTTCAGATTGAAAAAAAACCCTTAATATAAAGTGCAATACTATATATTATTATACCTCAGTATATATTTTCTAAATAACATTAAATGCAGATAAAATTACTATTTTGCGCATAAAAATCCAATTGCCGATTTTGTTTAAATAGTTTTGATGACTGATCATGACTATTATCCCTAGGGAAATAGTCTCGATGCTATTTCCCTAGGGAAATAGTTCAGTTCAAACAGCATACGTTTTCCCGCGCTTTTATGGTTCGGATCTTTCGTGTTTTAACGTACATACACCTACATGCCCGAGAGATACGATTATTTGTTTACCAGACAATAAAATGGCATCTGCTGAAGCTTTTATTGTTGATATTTTTTCTTAATATTACTATTAAGAACTTCTATTTGTGTCTTTTTAATAGTCATATTTTCTCAGATTTCCTAGATTGGCTTTGGTATAATAAAACACTTATTTACTGGCTATTGAACAATAGCAAGTTTATTGTCCTCATAGCCAGTAAATAGGTGTATACTATTGATAGTACTACAGCAAACTAAGATTTATTTTGCGTCAGGAGTGAAAATGAATACTACCGGTACATATTCATATTCAAATTGTTCTAGGAATATTAAATCATTTCTCTTTTGTTTTATCATTTTTAAACATAAATGAAAGTAGGTTTTCACTCTATACCTGTACTTTTTTCATGGCAGTCATAGGGGGGGGGACTATGTTTTCTTTCCAGAGTAAAAAAAAAAAAAACTCACGTGAAACAAAATTGAGATTATATCTTTTTCGGATATGATAAATCTGTAATTTTTCTTCAATTTTTACCAAAATGTCTAGTTGAAAACTGCCTGATCAAATTATTTTTTCACACAATTTAGTGATTAAAACTTATTTTTTAGAAGAAAAAAACCCATAGCTACTCCTTAAGAGTTAAATGGTCATTTCCTGACATACTACAATCTACTTTGAAAACTCTTTTCACTGAAAGCATTTTCAATCTTTAGGTTTGTAAGTAATTTGGTGCAATGCAAAATGTTGATTACTTCATCCAGTCATAGGAATTTAATCTTCAATAAATAAGAAGAAATTGAAATTAACTGCATCAGAATGCTACAATTTTGACACAGTAAATAAATCATGACATACAAACAAATTATAAACATGTGTATACTGAATGTGAATAACACATTTATCTGTAGCAGAGAATAGTCAAATATAAACTTATACCATTTCCAGTAAAAAACAGTCAAAATTCTAATTCACACCATCTTCATCATAGAATGTAACTTAATGTTACACCATCTCCATCACAGAATGTAACTTAATGTTGCACCATCTCCATCACAGAATGTATCTTAATGTTACACCATCTCCATCACAGAATGTAACTTAATGTTACACCATCTCCATCACAGAATGTAACTTAATGTTACACCATCTCCATCACAGAATGTAACTTAATGTTACACCATCTCCATCACAGAATGTAACTTAATGTTACACCATCTTCATCATAGAATGTAACTTAATGTTACACCATCTCCATCACAGAATGTAACTTAATGTTACACCATCTCCATCACAGAATGTAACTTAATGTTACACCATCTCCATCACAGAATGTAACTTAATGTTACACCATCTCCATCACAGAATGTAACTTAATGTTACACCATCTCCATCACAGAATGTATCTTAATGTTACACCATCTCCATCACAGAATGTAACTTAATGTTACACCATCTCCATCACAGAATGTATCTTAATGTTACACCATCTCCATCACAGAATGTAACTTAATGTTACACCATCTCCATCACAGAATGTAACTTAATGTTATACCATCTCCATCACAGAATGTAACTTAATGTTATACCATCTCCATCACAGAATGTAACTTAATGTTACACCATCTTCATCATAGAATGTAACTTAATGTTACACCATCTCCATCATAGAATGTAACTTAATGTTATACCATCTCCATCACAGAATGTAACTTAATGTTACACCATCTTCATCATAGAATGTAACTTAATGTTACACCATCTCCATCACAGAATGTAACTTAATGTTATACCATCTCCATCACAGAATGTAACTTAATGTTACACCATCTCCATCACAGAATGTAACTTAATGTTATACCATCTCCATCACAGAATGTAACTTAATGTTACACCATCTTCATCATAGAATGTAACTTAATGTTATACCATCTCCATCACAGAATGTAACTTAATGTTACACCATCTCCATCACAGAATGTAACTTAATGTTATACCATCTCCATCACAGAATGTAACTTAATGTTATACCATCTCCATCACAGAATGTAACTTAATGTTACACCATCTCCATCACAGAATGTAACTTAATGTTATACCATCTCCATCACAGAATGTAACTTAATGTTATACCATCTCCATCACAGAATGTAACTTAATGTTACACCATCTCCATCACAGAATGTAACTTAATGTTACACCATCTCCATCACAGAATGTAACTTAATGTTACACCATCTCCATCACAGAATGTAACTTAATATTACACCATCTCCATCACAGAATGTAACTTAATGTTACACCATTTCCAGCAGAGAACAGTCAAATCTAGAAACTCATCCCATCTCCATCATAGAACAATCGTACCTTACTTCACACTATCTCCACCACAGAACAGTCAAAAATACAATCACTCAATCAACTTCACAGAACAGTCAAATCTAAACTTACACCATCTCCATCAAAGAACAGTCAAATCTAAACTTATACCATCTCCATCACAGAATACTCATATCAAAACTCAAACCATATCCAGTAATGAAAACTTCAACTTAAACTCATTTCATCTCCAACATAGAAAAAAAACCTATGCTCAAACCATCCCCACAGCAAAATATCAAAAACTTGATCCACACCATCTACCACAGAAAACAGTCAAACCTTAATTTACACCATCATTTCCAGAACAAATTATAGGTATTTTTTTTTAACACAAATCACGTCTAGCTAGATTCCCTTCCAACAATCCCTTTTAAAATGGGAGGATTTTCAAAAAGGGCAATAACTCTTTCTAAAATTGTCTGATCAAACTGCTGTAAAACTTAATTAAAAGTCCACATGGTAATAAGCAAGCATACAAAGCTTTGAGGAATTCCCATTTAAAATGTAGGAATTCATCATACAAACTATAGGAATAAATATTCTAAGCATAAAAGGGAAATAACTCTTTAAAAAATGGTCTGATCTTCACATAGCAATAACCAAGCATGCAAAATATTTAAATTGCAGCAGTTGCATGAACAAACCAGGGTTCGACACCAACGCTAGCCCGAGACTAGTAAAAAATGATCAGAGCTAGTCAAAGTTCCTATAAGCGTAGCCCAGTGGGTTAGTAAATTTTATTTTTTACCAAAATGGCAAATGCTGTTCTGAATTCTAAATCCGATGTAGACTGGTTATTCCTTTTAATTCTGTTAACGGGAACCAGTTACTTTCGATTTAAAGCGTCATAATCATGCTAGCGATTTCTTCCGTGCGATTGTCGATCTGTATGAAAAAGAGTCAGATTCCACGTCAGAATCATATTTGCGCTTTCATCCGTATGATTAAAGTAACGTGTTCAGACATAAAATTTGACACGGAGGAATAATAAAATGAGTTTACATAAATTTCTGGGGCTTGCCTTGAATTACAAACAATTTCCTTTCAAGCTTCAAATTGAACTTGATAAAAAGAGGCTACAACGAACTTGAAATTGATGACAATATAAATCAGGCATTATCTAATAACAAAGCCGAATTTTTAAACAAGAAAAGCAAAAAACATATGAAGGAAATTCCTTTGGTGCTTTCAACTAATATAACCCATGTATCAGAAAGAAAAAACAGTGTCTAGTCAAACATTGGCAATTGTTAAAACATAACGAGATCTGTAGAGACATTTTTATAAAAAGCATAGAAACTTGGGGGACATATTGACCTCCTCGAAAATAAATAGGTATACGAACTTGGAAAAGGCAGATCCCTGACGATGGCGTGTCTTATCAAAATGACGAAACACTAAATTAGTGTAGGATTGAGTTTGACAATTAAGATATACATGTATTATGTTATCAAAATAAATTTTATCACTGAAGATAGAAAGATTTTTTCTTATATTGAAAAACAGCTTAAAACATAAAATGAAGATTAAAAACCCCTAAATTAGGGGTAAAAGTCAGACGTGGTTATTTCTTAATGATGATGGAAAACATGGATGTTGGGTGTCAATTTTATTTATCTACTAATGAATAAAATATATGTGCAAACTGTCTCATTTTTTTTGCAGTTTTCAAATTCACAATAAAAAAAACTCAAAACTTTTAAATTTGCTCTACAAAAAACTAGTTGAAATTCAGAAATTGAATTGGTCCAAATCAGCAAAAAATATAGTTCAGAATGCAGGATTTTGCATCAAAATAATCAAAATTTTCATGGAGGCAAACCCCCTCCCCTCCAGCTCGGACCATTTACATGGCCCTCGTGACAAGGACTACCAAAATTTTGGAAGGGCTAGTTAAATTCTTAGACTACTAGCCCTTTGGACTAGTATACTAAAGAAGTTAGTGTCAAACCCTGCAAACCTTTTGATGAAATATTGTAAGTCCAAAAAAAACCCAAAGGCTCTCAAGAGCCTGTATCGTTCACCTGGTAATAAAAAAAACCCAATTGGTCCTATGTAAAAACTATGTCCTGCAGTGGTAGTCATCTTGGAATTACGATCAACATAAAAAACACAAAGTTTGTAAAGGACCTTTCAATGATTGATGCACAGTTTAGGTTCAATCAGTGCAATAGCTTCAGAGAAGAATATATTTCTGTATTTTCCCCATATGGTTCTGTGTTAATACTATGACCTGTGGTGGCAGCCATCTTGGATTTCCGATCGGCATAAAAAACAGAGGACCTTCCAATGATCATTCCTGGGCAGTTTGGTTTCAATTATCCAAGTGGTTTCAGAGAAGAAGCGTTTTGAAACATTTTTCCCATAGGGTCCAATGTTAAACTAAGTTCTGCCGTAGCTGCCATTTTGAATTTCATATCGGAACAAAAAATCTTAAGATTGTAGAGGATTATCCAATGAACATTCATGTACAGTTTGGCTTTAATCATATTTGTAGTTTCTGAGAAGAAGGCATTTGAACATTTTCCCATAGGGTCCAATGTTAATCTATGTCCTGCGGTGGTGGCCATCTTGAATTTTCGATAGGAATAAAAAAACAGAAACTTTGTAGAGGACCTTCCAATGATCATTCCTGGGCAGTTTGGTTTCAATTATCCAAGTGGTTTCAGAGAAGAAGTGTTTTGAAACATTTTTCCCATAGGGTCCAATGTTAAACTAAGTCCTGCCGTAGCCGCCATTTTGAATTTCTTATCGGAACAAAAAACCTAAAGTTTGTAGAGGACCATCCAATGAACATTCATGTACAGTTTGGCTTTAATAATATTTGTAGTTTCTGAGAAGAAGGCATTTGAACATTTTCCCATAGGGTCCAATGTTAATCTATGTATTGCAGTGGTGGCCATCTTGGATTTCTGATCGGCATAAAAAACATAAAATTTGTAGAGGACCTTCCAATGATCATTCCTGGGCAGTTGGTTTCAATTATCCAAGTGGTTTCAGAGAAGAAGCGTTTTGAAACATTTTCCCCATAGGGTCCAATGTTAAACTAAGTCCTGCCGTAGCCGCCATTTTGAATTTCATACCGGAACAAAAAACCTAAAGTTTGTAGAGGACCATCTAATGAACATTCATGTACAGTTTGGCTTTAATCATATTTGTAATTTCTGAGAAGAAGGCATTTGAATATTTTCCCATAGGGTCCAATGTTAATCTATGTCCTGCGGTGGCGGCCATCTTGGATTTCCAATCGGCATAAAAAACAGAAACTTTGTAGAAGACCTTCCAATGATCATTCCTGGGCAGTTTGGTTTCAACTGTCCAAGTGGTTTCAGAGAAGAAGCATTTTGAAACATTTTTCCCATAGGGTCCAATGTTAAACTAAGTCCTGCCGTAGCCGCCATTTTGAATTTCATATCGGAACAAAAAACCTTAAGATTGTAGAGGATCATCCAATGAACATTCATGTACAGTTTGGCTTTAATCATATTTGTAGTTTCTGAGAAGAAGGCATTTGAACATTTTCCCATAGGGTTCAATGTTAATCTATGTATTGCGGTGGTGGCCATCTTGGATTTCTGATCGGCATAAAAAACATAAAATTTGTAGAGGACCTTCCAATGATCATTCCTGGGCAGTTTGGTTTCAATTATCCAAGTGGTTTCAGAGAAGAAGCGTTTTGAAACATTTCCCCCATAGGGTCCAATGTTAAACTAAGTCCTGCCGTAGCCGCCATTTTGAATTTCATACCGGAACAAAAAACATTAAGATTGTAGAGGACCATCCAATGAACATTCATGTACAGTTTGGCTTTAATCATATTTGTAGTTTCTGAGAAGAAGGCATTTGAACATTTTCCCATAGGATCCAATGTTAATCTATGTCCTGCGATGGCGGCCATCTTGGATTTCCGATCGGCATAAAAAACAGGAACTTGGTAAAGGACATTCCAATGATCATTCCTTTACAGTTTGGGTTCAGTCAGTTCATTAGTTTCAGAGAAGAAGATCTTTGAAATTTCAGTCAATCAGAGCATATTATTGGCCCTGGCAGCCATATTGAATATCCGACTGGAACGAAAAACAGTAACTTTGTAGAGGACCATCCAAGGAACATTCCTGCTAAGTTCGGTTCCAATCGGCCAAGTGGTTTCGGAGAAGAAGCTTGAAATGTGAAAAGTTTACAGACGACAAACCACGGACACCAAGTGATGGCAATAGTTTGGTCCAGGTGAACTAACAATGACTTCTTCAAAATTGTGCAATCAAATTGCCATAGCGGTATGCAAAGTAATGAGAAAGCATGCAAAGTTTTGATGAATTCCTCATTTAAAATGAACAAGGAGTTGTGTATATCAAACATAATTGCAACAATATGGGAATCTTCATATGGTAATAAGTAATCATGCAAAGTTTTGAGGAATTCTCATTTAAAATATAGGAAAAATTGCAAGTACAAATTTTCATATCAGCTAAGACAGCCAGAACAAAATCTACCGTTATTTTGAGCAAAAAATTACTGTATCATTTTGACACGATACCCCATTCCCATCCTCATATAAAAAACATAGGGTTCTGCCATCCTCATAAATAAAATAGCTATTCTAGGGGATATCAGCATTACAACCTGATTATGATAGATGGAACTAATCTAAATACAACATAAATAATACCTAAGTTAATTTGATATCTTGTAATAAGGATGGTAAAATTATCAACATTTGTATACTTTGATCTGCAGTATAATTTACATATTTATCACAAAACTATTACATCACCTAAACACTTTAATAATATTTATGATCTAAATGGTTAACCCAAGAAAAGGATACCTTATATCACTATAGAGTTAATTATATTAGGTAATAGTGATATATTGAAGTGCTTCAAAGTTTTATATTGTAGGTTAAAGGTCGTCAAAATAGCAGTGCGACTGATGGAGTGTTCCCTTCAAGTTCTGGCTGGTGGAGTAATATCTTACAGTTCTAACAGTATATTATGTCAAAATATTTGAAAAGAAACAAAAACATAAAATACAGCCATAATTAGTCTTCATGAATGTAGAGTACAATACCTTACAATACCCGATTGTAATACATTGAAAGCAGTCCTCACAATAACCCACTCGCCCTGCTAACCCAATTGCCTCACCAACCCACTTGTCTGAAGTCCAGGACAAGTAAAACTGGATTCGGACAAGTGAAATTATGAAAGAATTTGTTTGAATAATTTGTTTTTTTTTCTAAATTTTGTTTTCGGGCAAGTAGATGAAAAAAATGAATGCAAAGACTGTGAAACTTGTCTAAAACAAACCTCTTTTGGACAAACTAGTTTAGGTTTGGAATAGACAGGTGTTTAGTTCATACAGGTTAAATTAAAAAAGATTTCTTACATATATACTTTTTTCAAAGTTCAGTTTATACATGATTCTGGTTTATACATGATTCTGGTTTTTACATGATTCTGGTTTATACATGATACTGGTTTATACATGATACTGGTTTATACATGATACTGGTTTATATATGATTCTGGTTAATACATGATTCTGGTTTATACATGATTCTGGTTTATACATGATTCTGGTTTATACATGATACTGGTTTATACATGATTCTGGTTAATACATGATACTGGTTTATACATGATTCTGGTTTATACATGATACTGGTTTATACATGATACTGGTTTATACATGATACTGGTTTATACATGATACTGGTTTATACATGATACTGGTTTATATATGATTCTGGTTAATACATGATACTGGTTTTTACATGATTCTGGTTTATACATGATACTGGTTTATACATGATACTGGTTTATACATGATACTGGTTTATACATGATACTGGTTTATACATGATACTGGTTTATACATGATACTGGTTTTTACATGATTCTGGTTAATACATGATACTGGTTTATACATGATACTGGTTTATACATGATACTGGTTTATACATGATACTGGTTTATACATTATACTGGTTTATACATGATACTGGTTTATATATGATTCTGGTTAATACATGATACTGGTTTTTACATGATTCTGGTTTATACATGATACTGGTTTATACATGATACTGGTTTATACATGAGACTGGTTTATTTAGGGTCCGGTTTAAATAGGTTTCACTATACGTATTACTCACCCAGGCTATCCACTAAGCTTAGATTAAGTAACAAGTAATCAGTGTGTTTTGTCTGGAAACTACTGGCATCTGGACACGCCATTCTAGTCATAGCACACTGAAGTAAAGGAATATTCCATTATAACAGATTGATTTTTTAATATATATCTATACACATAGTGAGTGAGTGAGTGATTGTTGTTTAACGCCAAGTGAGCAGTTTTGTTCAGCCATATCATGGCGAGATCAAGCTACATGTCAATGAGATGACGATGATGTCTGATCAGCTATATCATGGCGAGATCAAGTTACATGTCAATGAGATGATGATGATGTCCGCTTTGTACTAGAACAACATGCTTAGTTGGATATTTTTTTAGTGCTAGTCTACTTGAGCACCAGTCTGTATGTAAACATGTCACTTCATTAGGACACATTGATTACAAGTTAACCAGTCTATAGGTAAACATGTCACTTCATTAGGACACATTGATTACAAGTTAACCAGTCTGTAGGTAAACATGTCACTTCATTAGGACACATTGATTACAAGTTAACCAGTCTGTAGGTAAACATGTCACTTCATTAGGACACATTGATTACAAGTTAACCAGTCTGTAGGTAAACATGTCACTTCATTAGGACACATTGATTACAAGTTAACCAGTCTGTAGGTAAACATGTCACTTCATTAGGACACATTGATTACAAGTTAACCAGTTTGTAGGTAAACATGTCACTTCATTAGGACACATTATCCTGATTACAAGTTAACCAGTCTATAGGTAAACATGTCACTTCTTTAGGACACATTGATTACAAGTTAACCAGTCTGTAGGTAAACATGTCACTTCATTAGGACACATTGATTACAAGTTAACCAGTCTGTAGGTAAACATGTCACTTCATTAGGGCACATTGATTACAAGTTAACCAGTCTGTAGGTAAACATGTTACTTCATTAGGACACATTGATTACAAGTTAACCAGTCTGTAGGTAAACATGTCACTTCATTAGGACACATTATCCTGATTACAAGTTAACCAGTCTGTAGGTAAACATGTCACTTCATTAGGACACATTGATTACAAGTTAACCAGTCTATAGGTAAACATGTCACTTCATTAGGACACATTGATTACAAGTTAACCAGTCTGTAGGTAAACATGTCACTTCATTAGGACACATTGATTACAAGTTAACCAGTCTGTAGGTAAACATGTCACTTCATTAGGACACATTGATTACAAGTTAACCAGTCTGTAGGTAAACATGTCACTTCATTAGGACACATTGATTACAAGTTAACCAGTTTGTAGGTAAACATGTCACTTCATTAGGACACATTATCCTGATTACAAGTTAACCAGTCTATAGGTAAACATGTCACTTCTTTAGGACACATTGATTACAAGTTAACCAGTCTGTAGGTAAACATGTCACTTCATTAGGACACATTGATTACAAGTTAACCAGTCTGTAGGTAAACATGTCACTTCATTAGGGCACATTGATTACAAGTTAACCAGTCTGTAGGTAAACATGTTACTTCATTAGGACACATTGATTACAAGTTAACCAGTCTGTAGGTAAACATGTCACTTCATTAGGACACATTGATTACAAGTTAACCAGTCTGTAGGTAAACATGTCACTTCATTAGGACACATTGATTACAAGTTAACCAGTCTGTAGGTAAACATGTCACTTCATTAGGACACATTATCCTGATTACAAGTTAACCAGTCTGTAGGTAAACATGTCACTTCATTAGGACACATTGATTACAAGTTAACCAGTCTATAGGTAAACATGTCACTTCATTAGGACACATTGATTACAAGTTAACCAGTCTGTAGGTAAACATGTCACTTCATTAGGACACATTGATTACAAGTTAACCAGTCTATGCTCTACCTCTGATATGCCACACACTTAGCGGAGAAGAACAAATACCAATTTCATAGACATAGGCTCAAACCCATGATCTATCCCAGTCGTGGAGAACATATAAACCATTACACCACCGATGCAGTTACAAATCAAATATACAACAAGTTATTGTTTCAGTCAAAAGATTAACTGAAAATGGGATGAAAGCAGAACAGATATTGATGTTAAAACATTTTTGTTCAGAATTTTCAGAATAAAAAATTTAAATAAAATTCAAGTAATTCGAAGTAATTCAAGATGAACACAAAAACCAACCAGAGGCTCTTAAGAGCCTGTATCGTTCATCTGGTAATAAAAAAAAACAATTGGTCCTATATAAAAACTATGTCCTGCAGTGGTAGTCATCTTGGAATTACGATCAACATAAAAAACACAAAGTTTGTAAAGGACCTTCCAATGATTGATGCACAGTTTAGGTTCAATCAGTGCAATAGCTTCAGAGAAGAATATATTTCTGTATTTTCCCCATATGGTTCTGTGTTAATACTGACCTGTGGTGGCAGCCATCTTGGATTTCCGATCGGCATAAAAAACAGAGGACCTTCCAATGATCATTCCTGGGCAGTTTGGTTTCAACTGTCCAAGTGGTTTCAGAGAAGAAGCATTTTGAAACATTTTTCCCATAGGGTCCAATGTTAAACTAAATCCTGCCGTAGCCGCCATTTTGAATTTCATATCAGAACAAAAAACGTACAGTTTGTAGATGACCATCCAATGAACATTCATGTACAGTTTGGCTTTAATCATATTTGTAGTTTCTGAGAAGAAGGCATTTGAACATTTTCCCATAGGGTCCAATGTTAATCTATGTCCTGCGGTGGTGGCCATCTTGGATTTCCGATCGGCATAAAAAACACACACCTTGTAGAGGACCTTCCAATGATCATTCCTGGGCAGTTTGGTTTCAATTATCCAAGTGGTTTCAGAGAAGAAGTGTTTTGAAACATTTTTCCCATAGGGTCCAATGTTAAACTAAGTCCTGCCGTAGCTGCCATTTTGAATTTCATATCGGAACAAAAAACCTTAAGATTGTAGAGGATTATCCAATGAACATTCATGTACAGTTTGGCTTTAATCATATTTGTAGTTTCTGAGAAGAAGGCATTTGAACATTTTCCCATAGGGTCCAATGTTAATCTATGTCCTGCGGTGGCGGCCATCTTGAATTTTCGATAGGAATAAAAAAACAGAAACTTTGTAGAGGACCTTCCAATGATCATTCCTGGGCAGTTTGGTTTCAATTATCCAAGTGGTTTCAGAGAAGAAGTGTTTTGAAACATTTTTCCCATAGGGTCCAATGTTAAACTAAGTCCTGCCGTAGCCGCCATTTTGAATTTCTTATCGGAACAAAAAACCTAAAGTTTGTAGAGGACCATCCAATGAACATTCATGTACAGTTTGGCTTTAATAATATTTGTAGTTTCTGAGAAGAAGGCATTTGAACATTTTCCCATAGGGTTCAATGTTAATCTATGTATTGCGGTGGTGGCCATCTTGGATTTCTGATCGGCATAAAAAACATAAAATTTGTAGAGGACCTTCCAATGATCATTCCTGGGCAGTTTGGTTTCAATTATCCAAGTGGTTTCAGAGAAGAAGCGTTTTGAAACATTTTCCCCATAGGGTCCAATGTTAAACTAAGTCCTGCCGTAGCCGCCATTTTGAATTTCATACCGGAACAAAAAACCTAAAGTTTGTAGAAGACCATTTATTGAACATTCATGTACAGTTTGGCTTTAATCATATTTGTAATTTCTGAGAAGAAGGCATTTGAATATTTTCCCATAGGGTCCAATGTTAATTTATGTCCTGCGGTGGCGGCCATCTTGGATTTCCAATCGGCATAAAAAACAGAAACTTTGTAGAAGACCTTCCAATGATCATTCCTGGGCAGTTTGGTTTCAACTGTCCAAGTGGTTTCAGAGAAGAAGCATTTTGAAACATTTTTCCCATAGGGTCCAATGTTAAACTAAGTCCTGCCGTAGCCGCCATTTTGAATTTCATATCGGAACAAAAAACCTTAAGATTGTAGAGGACCATCCAATGAACATTCATGTACAGTTTGGCTTTAATCATATTTGTAGTTTCTGAGAAGAAGGCATTTGAACATTTTCCCATAGGGTCCAATGTTAATCTATGTCCTGCGGTGGTGGCCATCTTGAATTTTCGATCGGCATAAAAAAACAGAAACTTTGTAGAGGACCTTCCAATGATCATTCCTGGGCAGTTTGGTTTCAATTATCCAAGTGGTTTCAGAGAAGAAGCGTTTTGAAACATTTTTCCCATAGGGTCCAATGTTAATCTATGTATTGTGGTGGTGGCCATCTTGGATTTCCGATCGGCATAAAAAACAGAAGACCTTCCAATGATCATTCCTGGGCAGTTTGGTTTCAACTGTCCTAGTGGTTTCAGAGAAGAAGCGTTTTGAAACATTTTCCCCATAGGGTCCAATGTTAAACTAAGTCCTGCCGTAGCCGCCATTTTGAATTTCATACCGGAACAAAAAACCTAAAGTTTGTAGAGAACCATCTAATGAACATTCATGTACAGTTTGGCTTTAATCAGATTTGTAGTTTCTAAGAAGAAGGCATTTGAATATTTTCCCATAGGGTCCAATGTTAATCTATGTCCTGCGGTGGTGGCCATCTTGGATTTCCGATCGGCATAAAAAACTGAAACTTTGTAGAGGACCTTCCAATGATCATTCCTGGGCAGTTTGGTTTCAACTATCCAAGTGGTTTCAGAGAAGAAGCATTTTGAAACATTTTTCCCCCATAGGGTCCAATGTTAAACTAAGTCCTGCTGTAGCCGCCATTTTTAATTTCATAACGGAACAAAAAACATTAAGATTGTAGAGGACCATCCAATGAACATTCATGTACAGTTTGGCTTTAATCATATTTGTAGTTTCTGAGAAGAAGGCATTTGAACATTTTCCCATAGGGTCCAATGTTAATCTATGTCCTGCGATGGCGGCCATCTTGGATTTCCGATCGGCATAAAAAACAGGAACTTGGTAAAGGACATTCCAATGATCATTCCTTTACAGTTTGGGTTCAGTCAGTTCATTAGTTTCAGAGAAGAAGATCTTTGAAATTTCAGCCAATCAGAGCATATTATTGGCCCTGGCAGCCATATTGAATATCCGACTGGAACGAAAAACAGTAACTTTGTAGAGGACCATCCAAGGAACATTCCTGCTAAGTTCGGTTCCAATCGGCCAAGTGGTTTCGGAGAAGAAGCTTGAAATGTGAAAAGTTTACAGACGACGGATGCCAAGTGATGACAATAGTTCACCTGGACCTTTGGTCCAGCTGAACTAAAAACAGGAACATGGTTCAAATGATCCTAGGCTTTTTGTTGAAAACATACTAAAACTTCAGAATAATATAATGCTAACCACAAATTAAATCCTTCAATATATTAAATTTTAAAGTATTAACATTTAATAGCTTGTCATTCAACATGAACTTCAATTTTTTTTTTTTTAAAGTCAAATTTATGGTAAAAGACAATTGATAGCAAAAACAAATGACATTTAGTTACTAGTAATAGTATGTATGTTGACATTTAAGAGCTATAATATGTCATGTAGGGACAAAGAAACCTCACTAACAATAGGGAAGTACTTCAGATAATCTAGTTACTCATTACTGATCATAAATATCAACCTCTCTTCTCAAAGGTCAAATATTTTTGCTAAATTTTCTTCTTTTTATTTTTTACACTGTACTGCTACTGCATAAAATTAGACAAAAAGGAAAGTACATCTTAAACATTTTGGGGGGCATCGGTAACCCCTTGGTAACCTCTTC
The DNA here is from genome assembly GCA_963383655.1 of Bathymodiolus septemdierum. Taxonomy (NCBI): domain Eukaryota; kingdom Metazoa; phylum Mollusca; class Bivalvia; order Mytilida; family Modiolidae; genus Bathymodiolus; species Bathymodiolus septemdierum. The sequence goes on along the minus strand of OY726521.1, from coordinate 42,029,721 downwards.
ATCTGTCTTATTATATAATTATTATACTAGTTTCCTGTGACATAGCTTTTAATTATTGATAATTATAGGCAAATTATTCTTTTCCAATTTTGGTGGATCTGTAAGCTTACAACAGCAAACCAAACATAAAGTGCTACGCTGGGCATATCATGATATGACCACATCAGGTAGACAAGTGCATCCTGTTGCACCAGTTTTACTGATAATGATTATTGTCCAGCAAAAGTCATCAGTTTGAAAAGCGCAGGAAGGAATTTCAAAAGAAATTTTGAGAGAAAAAAAACCCCATAAAAATCGGACTTGAAATAAAAATATAAAAATTTAGGCATACTAGGTTCCTTTTTGCCACCTCATATCTTGAGTTAATAGTGGTAAGGGCTACAACAAAACTACTGTAATTCCAGACAATAATTTTTCTGAATAATTCAATGGAAAACAGCATACTCCAAAAAATTAGTTATCATTTAGGGTGTTGGTCCTTTATGGCTTCCTGGACACTTTTTATTTGACCCCCTTCCCACTAAAATGAATATACCCTGTACCCACTGGGGAACTTGTCTATCCCTAATACCTCTTGCCTACATCTAACACCCCCTCTATCACTAAACATTTGATATCATGTATAAACACATACAAAAATAAATTCTTTCTAAACTTTAGACAATTTTACATATTAAGAAGGAAATTTTGAAATAATGACTATATTTCTGGTCTCCGAATTTGCATCAAAATATCGTTTTGTAAAATCAAGCTGGATATTTTCAATACCTAAACAACAGGAGACCTTTCATATTAAAAGTCAAGAAAAAGTTTAAAACAATTTTATTCCAATAAATAAAACTATGGCTCCAAATATCCCCCATTAAATATGAAAGGCCCATGCTGGCATACATGTAATATTAAATGTTCTGATATAAAAAATATAAGCCATTGTTTATTACCATACTTTTACACCTGTATCAGGTAGGATGAAATATTCACAAGCACAAAAGTAGTATTAAATTATAAGAAAAATGGAGAGACATACAGGGTAACTGACCTAACTCAATTCCAAGTTAAATAGAGGGTCAGAAATTAAACTATAGGGTAAAACCATTCCTCATTTTAACAGCTGGAAATATGAAATTTATTGGCAAATGATATTACATAAAATCTATTGTAAAAATGTAAAATGTTAAATGGCCATAATAGAAAGCTGTGGATAATTTTCCATGCATGATTTTGCATATAAAGTAGTATTGTTATAAGGGTGACTAAAGTATATACAGTCATCATAAATCAAAACTGGAATCCATTTACAGTATCAAATGTTACACCTTATTCATTATTTTATTTCACGGGATATGTTTTCTTACGATTAATTTTTGTCATAATCTGATTAATGTCAAATGAAGTATTCCTGTCGTTTTGTCAAGAAAAAAAAATGGCCTCCATTTTCGTTCAATTACATCACTGTCAAAAGAAAATATTCTTCTGTACGTCATTGAATGATTTTTGGCATACCTGTACCAGCAGCCGATACCTTATTGAGAAATTGATGGGTTACTATCATCCAGCAATAGGCTTAGGTTTAGGTTTATGGTATTTAATGCCACTTTCAACAATATTTCAGTTATATCATGGTGGTCAGTTTTATTGGTGTAGGAAACCGGAGTACTCCGAGAAAACCACTGACCTTTTGCAAGTCACTGACAAACTTTATCACATAATGTTGTATCGAGTACAGCTCGCCATGAACGGGGTTCGAACTCACAACTTTAGTGGTGATAGGCACTGATTGCACAGGTAGTTGTAAATCCAACTACCATACGATCACAACCATGATGATGATGGCCCCAACACAATAACATACCCATTTTAGTATCATAACAAGACTGACAGGTCGAGTCTTGTTTTGCGGTGATAAATTAATCTAAAATCTTGTACTTTGTAACTTTAATTTTTATTTCACTTTACAGTGTATTTCACCTTAATTAAACCTGTTTTTAGGGACCACCTATCTTATATGACCCTATTACATTTGTTCCCATGAAAGGTCACATTAGACAAGTTTTACTGTACTTTAATAGAAGAATAAAACCAATGAAATAATAGCATGAGTGTTGGATGAAATGTAAAAATTAACTGAGTTTAAAAAACAGAAATATGACACACCATTTTATCATTGTTTATAAAATATCATTGTAAATGTATTTGAGAATTATTGTTGAAAAATTGTTACAAAATAGTTTGTACCATGATGTCATATAATGTATAACAAGATACCATGTACCCTGCATAAATCATGTTTTATTGTTAGATAAGGACAACATCCTCGAAGACCCTAACCTTAAAATATTACAAACTACCATCATGTATCAATCCTAAAGTCAACAAGATATGATTATAATCTAAAGATTATGGAAGTCTCCCAAACCGGCCATTGACACTATCTACCCACATATCAAATTTTGATGATATCGGACAATGTTGAATTTTTACCTCCCATTTTTATGCCATGTTTTGGCAGCCATTTTGAAAATGGCAGACATCTTGAGAATTTTGAAAACGCAGAATTGCTCCTCTAATGGTGACCTATCACTATGTCAAAATTTATGTCTCTACCATTATCCAGTTAGAAGTTATCAACATTAATGTACGAAATTTCAAGTTTCCCATAGGATTCTATAGTAGCCCCCACCCCCTTTGAATCCCCAAAAATATGGCTTTGACCCCCTTTACCACAAATCTGAAAACTTTAGGATCAACTAGAAACATATATCTATAACTCCACCAAGTTTCATGAAATTCTGTCCTGTAGTTCCTGAGATCTGCCGTGGACAAGTTCATGCTTCGCGGAAAGAAAGAATAAGAATAATAATAATAAAAATAAAAATAAAAATAAAAATAAAAATAATAATAAGAAACGGAGCAAAAACAATAAGTCTCCAAACGTTGTTTGGGAGACTTAATTATACCCCATCGGCCATCTACCCTACTGGATAAGATTACCAACATTTTGAAAATATATTTCTCTGGGATAAAGTTTTGATCAATTTTTAAGTGTTTCAAGTAACATGACACCTGGTTTTACAAAGGTTATAAAACTTTCAGGTACAATTTTTGTGCTCATACTAAACAATTTTCCAATCAGAATCAAGTATTTATTTGATACAGTGATTGATTACTTGATTACTGCTTAATGTCCAGTGATTACTTGATTACTACTTAATGTCCAGTGAGTCGTATTTCAGCTACATTCAGGACGAGGTTGGGATGAAAAATTTAGTCTTTTGTAATGGCTATACAATGTTCCTACTCTTTATTCGAAGTCTACAAAACAGGTCTTTAGAGTGCATGGAGAGTGGGACTCTCAATACACGTTTGTTGCTATGGTCTACGGTCAGATAACCCCCATCGAGAGGTCTCCCTATATCCGCCACCCTGGAATGCGCCGAGCGGCTCCGTGGGTTTGAGCCCTTTGAACCTTCCCTAGTACCCAGTATTTGAGTGGCTTCCCCCCCCCCCCCCCCCCCCCCCCCCCCGAGTACATACTTGTGCTCAAAAGTTTTATCAATGTAGGCCAGATTTAAATCAGAACTGTGCATGAATTTTGTCTTATTAATTTTGATTACAGCAATCTAAAGGAAATAATGTTCAACTGGGCTTGTATCCAGAGTTATCTGTTACTAATTTACAGGTGTGCTAACACATATCTAAAACTAAAATTATCAGATAAAAATACAATAAAAGTTAAATAATGTATTCTTTATGTGTATATAAATATATCAAGTGGAGTTTTAACTACTGCTTGATACCATACTACTGAACACTTGAATATGATTTTTAATAAAAGCAATATCAAATTAGCAATTTTAATATTTATTTATAAAAAAAAAAATGGTAAAAAAATGCTATATACATGTCCAAGTGGTACATCTACTCTTAATATGTTAATAATGGTCAAAATATGGTTTAACAGTGAAAAAGGTCTTGACCTAATGTCTGAAAAATACAATATTACAAACTAACTAAGACACAGACAGAGATTATTTGTTTCATGATGACACAAAATTGTACCTGAAGTGCCTGTATCAAGCAAAAACAGTGAGCGATCATGTATTTATGTTAGGAGGTATCGATTTTGACTAGATATACAATTTTTCTAAGGCATGCTATTTTTTATTTTTCATTTTATTTGTCCATACCACAAAACTTTTCTTATGAATGAAAATATAAAAATGCGACCCCAAAAAACCAATATGCAGCAGGGCAAAAATGTGCAGGTAATAAACAAATGTTAGGGGTGCATCATCAAAACAAAATAATTTGTCAACCTGTTGTTAAGTCATCAACACCTGTATATATTAATGTTGCTTTATTTCACACTTTAATTCAATACATGACAAGATACAAATTATCTGTAAACAGATTATCAATAAAGAAAAAAAAAACACAAAGCCATTTTATTTCTAAAATTAACATACAAACAGAGAGGCCCCATTAAACATGTTTTCATCTTTAAAACCTTACTCTTTAGTGCAAAGCAATGCTAATTAAATACTGGTATGCTGTAGCAACTCACATGCCAAGTTTAGACCCATAAATCTGAAATTGTATGCACATTAGTCGGCATCACAAAGCTACAAGATATACATGCTGCAATTATCACAGCAACATAATGGGAATTCCTTTATTTGATAAATGATACTGACAAACAGGCACATGTAGGGGAGCTAACTCATTGTATGCATACATTATATTTTTTGGACATATTGTTAAGTTGGGACAATACAAAGTAATCTACATTATATTTTTTTTGACATATTATTAAGCTGGGACAATACAAATTAATTTACATTATATTTTTTTTGACATATTATTAAGCTGGGACAATACAAATTCATTTACATTATAATTTTTTTGACATATTATTAAGCTGGGACAATACAAATTAATTTACATTATATTTTTTTTTTTGACATATTATTAAGCTGGGACAATACAAATTCATTTACATTATATTTTTTTTGACATATTATTAAGCTGGGACAATACAAATTAATTTACATTATATTTTTTTTTTTGACATATTATTAAACTGGGACAATACAAATTAATTTACATTATAATTTTTTTTTGACATATTATTAAGCTGGGACAATACAAATTAATTTACATTATATTTTTTTTTGGATATATTATTAAGCTGGGACAATACAAATTAATTTACATAATTTTTTTTACATATTATTAAGCTGGGACAATACAAATTCATTTACATTATATTTTTTTGGACATATTATTAAGCTGGGACAATACAAATTTATTTACATTATATTTTGTTTGGACATATTAAGCTGGGACAATACAAATTAATTTACATTATATATTTTTTTGGACATATTATTAAGCTGGGACAATACAAATTAATTTACATTATATCTTTTTTGGGATATATTATTAAGCTGGAACAATACAAATTAATTTACATAATTTTTTTTACATATTATTAAGCTGGGACAATACAAATTAATTTACATAATTTTTTTTACATATTATTAAGCTGGGACAATACAAATTAATTTACATTATATTTTTTTTGGACATATTATTAAGCTGGGACATTACAAATTAATTTCCATTATATTTTTTTTTGGACATATTATTAAGCTGGGACAATACAAATTAATTTCCATTATATTTTTTTTGGACATATTATTAAGCATTATATATTTATTTGACATATTATTAAACATATTAATCTACATATTGATGCTATAAATTACTTATGTTATTGTGGATTATATAATCTGACAGGGAAATGAACATTGAGTAGATAGGAAAAAAATCCACAAAAAATAACTGATTGCATAAAAACAACCATTATAAATGAATCACAATTCATGGTACATTTGTATTGTTATGGAAAATCCCTTTTCAAAATGACACAGTTCATGGATGCAAAACATTTGTTTTTTTATATTAAAAGTGCAGCAATGAACTCAGAACTTGGTTCACGTACAAATATCTTGGTTATTCGGTGAGTCTCCATTTAAGAGAATGTCTTCAGCAGCTAGCCAACTTTTAACTATTTATCATTCAAAGGTAAAAATTTGGATCAGAAACAAAGAATGGCAAGAAAATCATTCAAAATACATTTCTCTCCAAGGAAGATTCTAGAAAAAACTGACAAATGTTATATTTCTTCTGTAAAATGATTAGAAGTAGCATCCATTATGAGACTTTATTATTGAACAAAGATTATTAAGGAATACAATACTGATTCTTTGGTAACCTTGAGGCTCATACAAGCCTGTATTACTCACCCACCTGGATATTCATGTATCGTTTGTGTTCAATTGTCTAGTTTTTTAGAAAAAAAAATATCTATTTATTTTCACATAGTGTCATATACTAAAACTTTAATCTTTTAATATCAGACATAAAATAAATAATAAAAGATTGTGGGTATTGGTCCATCTTGACCCCCTCATACCATATAAAAGTAATGGGTACAACAAATTTGTTGGAATACTTCCAGGAATTTTTCTGACAAATTCAACGGAAAAACTACATACAAATTAAACTTCAAATATTTTAAAATCCTATTGTTCCATGTCATATAGCTATTGCTTTCTTTGATCCAAAAAAGTATGGTTGCTAGGCACTTTTTTTTTTTAAAATGTCTGAGAGCCTCCCAGGATATTTACCAAAGTTGGAATTCAAATGTATTGACATTCATGTCATTGTCAAAATCAATTCAAAGAAAAAACTGCATCAAAATTAGAAGAAAAATAGAAGTTTTGCATATACCTTCCAAATATGTTTTAAACAACTAATTAGAATATAGTTTATATTTAAATTTTAGCTCATTCTAATTAAAATTATAGTAGTAATGGCTATTTTTAGTAATGCTAGCCATATATGACAAAAGGCAGGACCGACAGAAAGGGTTTTGAAAGAAGACCTTCAAAGGACCATTCCAGCAAATGTTCGTTTAAGTTGGTAAAGTGGTTACTGAATAAATAAGGCTAAAAAATTCAGCAAAATTTTATATGCCTTATGGTACAGAAAACCTGGAATGTATGTTAAATAACTCATTACCACATACCTATAATTACAATTACAACTCATTTCAATAAAAATGTTGACCTAATGGCTATTTTAAGGATTTTTTTTTTTTTAGTAATGATGAAAGGCAGAGCTATCAGACACAGTTTTGAAAAAGTACCATTCAAAGACCCTTCTAGCTCAGGTTTGGCAAAAATTGGCTAAGGAGTTTCAGAGAGGATGTCAAAAGTAGATTTTTCTATCTTTAGTAACATCAGTCATATTTGAAGGTGGATGAAATTGTCAGACACAAATTTTAAAGAGGACTAACCAAGGGCTCTCTAGCCAAACTGGTTAAAATTATCCCAGAGGTTTTAAAAGAGACGTAAAAAGTTTACGGACAGACAATAGATGACATGTGATGGAAATAGCTCACATACAGGTGAGCTAAAAGAAATAATGCATGAATTTGAACAGGTTAATTTAAAAATTATTTTAATGTAAATTTTGTGGAAAACTAGTTTTTTCTGCTGAAGAAAATCCTGCCAATATTTCAATGTTTTCATGTGTAATTAAAGGGGAAATAACACTTACTTAGCCATTATATCACCCCTGTATATTTCTTTCTTGTTATCTCTGTCTAAACATCAACAGTGTGAAGAAACACACCATCTAACATTGCTGTAGTCTTATTTGATGTTTATTTTGAATTGTTTCATATCACAGTTTTTCAAAATAAAACATATGTACTTTAAATTTAATGTACATTTTCAGAAATGTAAAAATATTTGGCTGAAAAGGATACATTTCCCCAATTATACAAATACATTAGGATTTGACAATTTGATATATGTGAAATATTTTGGACAAAACCTATATAAAATACATTAGTGTGAGGAGTTTTTTGGGCGACAAGATAACAATCTTCAAGTGAAAATATAGTAACAACACTTGCACGCGAAATTTCAATACAATCCAACATCAAAAGTAAACATCGTGCAAAAATAAAACACAAAAGCTTGATTAATATGAAAATGAGTCTTTTCTCTCAAATATCAAACAAATTCCCTGTTTGTAAAAATGCATTTGTAGTCAACAAGTTTGGTATCATCAATTTTCCTTGCAGCTCTTGCATAACTTCAAAGGCTTTTGCAGGTTGACAGATATCATTAACAGAATATAGTGTTTTCCCTATCATAACAGTAGGAACATTATTTTTCACATTAATAAACCTGACAAACTAAAATCTTAATGTCTTTTGCCCAGACTTGCCGATCATTTAAAATATATTTAACTGTTAGAGTCTGATGGTGCAATATGATATCTGCACCACAGGAACTGAATACTGCTGCATTAAAAAAATGAATTTAGGAAAATGAAAAATATCTTGTTTATCCTGACCTACCTTTTATCCATCTAAGAAAGCATTAATCTTTAACAGTTTTCCTTTAACGTTTCTGGTGGTTTTTATACTAATAATTACGCAGTTATCATAAATTAAATTAGACTATATTTCCATACAGTCAAACCTGTCTATAAAGGACACTCAAGGTAACCAGAAAATGTGTCCATTATATATATATACAGGCTAAAATTATATGCATTATTCTTTAATGGGAAAATTTGGCTGCCCTTTATAGACAGTGATTTTCTATACAGAGGTGCCCTTTAAGTCAGGTTTGCTGTATACACAAGTTGATTTTGGGTTAACTTATCTAACTTATACCAAATATATTCAATTATCATAGGGATAAAGAAAAGACACAATATAATAGTCCTCTCTTATAAGGCCACCCCTTCTGTAATAAACAAAGTGGCCTAATAAGAGGGGTGTGACCTCTCTTGAGGGAGACAATTTAGTAGTATTTACTGTCTCAGTGCATCTGAAGCTGGCCTGATAAGAGTGGTGGCCTTATAACAGGGGGAACTACTGTATACCCTATGAAGGTGACAATCAACCATTCAGTCCAAGTCAAATTTTCCTGTCTATAATAACAAGCATACAGTCAAACCTACTTTAAAGGGCACTTTTATATTACAAATCACTGTCTATAAAGGGCACTTTTATATTACAAATCACTGTCTATAAAGGGCACTTTTATATTATAAATCACTGTCTATAAATGCCACTTTTATATTACAAATCACTGTCTATAAAGGGCATTTTTATATTACAAATCACTGTCTATAAATGGCACTTTTATATTACAAATCACTGTCTATAAAGGGTACCTTTATATTACAAATCACTGTCTATAAAGGCACTTTTATATTACAAATCACTGTCTATAAAGGGCACTTTTATATTACAAATTACTGTCTATAAAGGACACTTTTATATTGCAAATCACTGTCTATAAAGGGCACTTTTATATTACAAATCACTGTCTATAAAGGGCACTTTTATATTACAAATCACTGTCTATAAAGGGCACTTTTATATTACAAATCACTGTCTATAAAGGGCACTTTTATATTACAAATCACTGTCTATAAAGGGCACTTTTATATTACAAATCAGTCTATAAAGGGCACTTTTATATTACAAATCACTGTCTATAAAGGGCATTTTTATATCACAAATCACTGTCTATAAAGGGTACTTTTATATTTCAAATCACTGTCTAAAGGGCACTTTTATATTACAAATCACTGTCTATAAATGGCACTTTTATATTACAAATCACTGTCTATAAAGGGTACCTTTATATTACAAATCACTGTCTATAAAGGCACTTTTATATTACAAATCACTGTCTATAAAGGGCACTTTTATATTACAAATTACTGTCTATAAAGGACACTTTTATATTGCAAATCACTGTCTATAAAGGGCACTTTTATATTACAAATCACTGTCTATAAAGGGCACTTTTATATTACAAATCACTGTCTATAAAGGGCACTTTTATATTACAAATCACTGTCTATAAAGGGCACTTTTATATTACAAATCACTGTCTATAAAGGGCACTTTTATATTACAAATCAGTCTATAAAGGGCACTTTTATATTACAAATCACTGTCTATAAAGGGCATTTTTATATCACAAATCACTGTCTATAAAGGGTACTTTTATATTTCAAATCACTGTCTAAAGGGCACTTTTATATTACAAATCACTGTCTATAAAGGACACTTTTATATTACAAATCACTGTCTATAAAGGGCACCTTTATATCACAAATCACTGTCTATAAAGGACACCTCTATATTACAAATCACTCTCTATAAAGGGCACTTTTATATTACAAATCACTGTCTATAAAAGGGCACTTTTATATTACTAATCACTGTCCATAAAGGGAATTTTTATATTACAAATCACTGTCTATAAAAGGCACTTTTATACTACAAATCACTGTCTATAAAGGGTACCTTTATATTACAAATCACTGTCTATAAAGGGCACTTTTATATTACAAATCATTGTCTATAAAGGGCACTTTTATATTACAAATCACTGTCTATAAAGGACACTTTTATATTACAAATCACTGTCTATAAAGGGCACTTTTATATAACAAATCACTGTCTATAAAGGGCACTTTTATATTACAAATCACTGTCTATAAAGGGCACTTTTATATTACAAATCACTGTCTATAAAGGGCACTTTTATATTACAAATCACTGTCTATAAAGGGCACTTTTATATTACAAATCACTGTCTATAAAGGGCACTTTTATATTACAAATCACTGTCTATAAAGGGCACTTTTATATTACAAATCACTGTCTATAAAGGGCACTTTTATATTACAAATAACTGTCTATAAAGGGCACTTATATATTACAAATCATTGTCTATAAAGGGCACTTTTATATTACAAATCAGTCTATAAAGGGCACTTTTATATTACAAATCACTGTCTATAAAGGACACTTTTATATTACAAATCACTGTCTATAAAGGGCATTTTTATATCACAAATCACTGTCTATAAAGGGCACTTTTATATTTCAAATCACTGTCTAAAGGGCACTTTTATATTACAAATCACTGTCTATAAAGGGCACTTTTATATTACAAATCACTGTCTATAAAGGGCACTTTTATATCACAAATCACTGTCTATAAAGGACACCTTTATATTACAAATCACTCTCTAAAAAGGACACTTCTATATTACAAATCACTGTCTATAAAGGGCACTTTTATATTACTAATCACTGTCTATAAAGGGCATTTTTATATTACAAATCACTGTTTATAAAGGGCACTTTTATATTACAAATCACTGTCTATAAAGGGCACTTTTATATTACAAAACACTGTCTATAAAGGGCACTTTTATATTACAAATCACTGTCTATAAAGGGCATTTTTATATCACAAATCACTGTCTATAAAGGGCACTTTTATATTTCAAATCACTGTCTAAAGGGCACTTTTATATTACAAAACACTGTCTATAAAGGGCACTTTTATATCACAAATCACTGTCTATAAAGGACACCTCTATATTACAAATCACTCTCTAAAAAGGACACTTCTATATTACAAATCACTGTCTATAAAGGGCATTTTTATATTACAAATCAGTCTATAAAGGGCACTTTTATACTACAAATCACTGTCTATAAAGGGCACTTATATATTACAAATGACTGTCTATAAAGGGCACTTTTATATTACAAATCACTGTCTATAAAGGGCACTTTTATATTACTAATCACTGTCTATAAAGGGAACTTTTATATTACAAATCACTGTCTATAAAGGACACTTTTATATTTCTTTTCTTGGGAAAAACCCCCATCATTCTGACATTATTAATGAGTTAAACGTCTTGGTACTAATTAATATTTTTAGAGGGTATATATCCTATCTATGGTTACTTAGATATTAATATTTTTAGAGGGTATATATCCTACCTATGGTTACTTAGATATTAATATTTTTAGAGGGTATATATCCTATCTATGGTTACTTAGATATTAATATTTTTAGAGGGTATATATCCTATCTATGGTTACTTAGATATTTTTAGAGGGTATATATCCTATCTATGGTTACTTAGATATTAATATTTTTAGAGGGTATATATCCTATCTATGGTTACTTAGATATTAATATTTTTAGAGGGTATATATCCTATCTATGGTTACTTAGATATTAATATTTTTAGAGGGTATATATCCTATCTATGGTTACTTAGATATTTTTAGAGGGTATATATCCTATCTATGGTTACTTAGATATTAATATTTTTAGAGGGTATATATCCTATCTATGGTTACTTAGATATTAATATTTTTAGAGGGTATATATCCTATCTATGGTTACTTAGATATTAATATTTTTAGAGGGTATATATCCTATCTATGGTTACTTAGACATTAATATTTTTAGAAGGTATATATCCTATCTATGGTTACTTAGATATTAATATTTTTAGAGAGTATATATCCTATCTACGGTTACTTAGATATTAATGTTTTTAGAGGGTATATATCCTATCTATGGTTACTTAGATATTAATATTTTTAGAGGGTATATATCCTATCTATGGTTACTTAGATATTAATATTTTTAGAGGGTATATATCCTATCTATGGTTACTTAGATATTAATATTTTTAGAGGGTATATATCCTATCTATGGTTACTTAGATATTAATATTTTTAGAAGGTATATATCCTATCTATGGTTACTTAGATATTTTTAGAGGGTATATATCCTATCTATGGTTACTTAGATATTAATATTTTTAGAAGGTATATAACCTATCTATGGTTACTTAGATATTAATATTTTTAGAGGGTATATATCCTATCTATGGTTACTTAGATATTAATATTTTTAGAGGGTATATATCCTATGTATGGTTACTTAGATATTTTTAGAGGGTATATATCCTATCTATGGTTACTTAGATATTAATATTTTTAGAAGGTATATATCCTATCTATGGTTACTTAGATATTAATATTTTTAGACGGTATATATCCTATCTATGGTTACTTAGATATTAATATTTTTAGAGGGTATATATCCTATCTATGGTTACTTAGATATTAATATTTTTAGAGGGTATATATCCTATCTATGGTTACTTAGATATTAATATTTTTAGAGGGTATATATCCTATCTATGGTTACTTAGATATTAATATTTTTAGAAGGTATATATCCTATCTATGGTTACTTAGATATATTTAGAGGGTATATATCCCATCTATGGTTACTTAGATATTAATATTTTTAGAGGGTACATATCCTATCTATGGTTACTTAGATATTAATATTTCTAGAGGGTATATATCCTATCTACAGTTACTTAGATATTAATATTTTTAGAGGGTATATATCCTATCTATGGTTACTTAGATATTAATATTTTTAGAGGGTATATATCCTATCTATGGTTACTTATATCCTATCTATGGTTACTTAGATATTAATATTTTTAGAGGGTATATATCCTATCTATGGTTACTTAGATATTAATGTTTTTAGAGGGTATATATCCTATCTATGGTTACTTAGATATTTTTAGAGGGTATATATCCTATCTATGGTTACTTAGATATTAATATTTTTAGAGGGTATATATCCTATCTATGGTTACTTAGATATTAATATTTTTAGAGGGTATATATCCTATCTATGGTTACTTAGATATTTTTAGACGGTATATATCCTATCTATGGTTACTTAGATATTAATATTTTTAGAGGGTATATATCCTATCTATGGTTACTTAGATATTAATGTTTTTAGAGGGTATATATCCTATCTATGGTTACTTAGATATTAATATTTTTAGAGGGTATATATCCTATCTATGGTTACTTAGATATTAATATTTTTAGAGGGTATATATCCTATCTATGGTTACTTAGATATTTTTAGAGGGTATATATCCTATCTATGGTTACTTAGATATTAATATTTTTAGAGGGTATATATCCTATCTATGGTTACTTAGATATTAATATTTTTAGAGGGTATATATCCTATCTATGGTTACTTATATATTAATATTTTTAGAGGGTATATATCCTATCTATGGTTACTTAGATATTAATATTTTTAGAAGGTATATATCCTATCTATGGTTACTTAGATATTAATATTTTTAGAGGGTATATATCCTATCTATGGTTACTTATATCCTATCTATGGTTACTTAGATATTAATATTTTTAGAGGGTATATATCCTATCTATGGTTACTTAGATATTAATATTTTTAGAGGGTATATATCCTATCTATGGTTACTTAGATATTAATATTTTTAGAGGGTATATATCCTATCTACAGTTACTTAGATATTAATATTTTTAGAGGGTATATATCCTATCTATGGTTACTTAGATATTAATATTTTTAGAGGGTATATATCCTATCTATGGTTACTTAGATATTAATATTTTTAGAGGGTATATATCCTATCTACAGTTACTTAGATATTAATATTTTTAGAGGGTATATATCCTATCTATGGTTACTTAGATATTAATATTTTTAGAGAGTATATATCTTATCTACAGTTACTTAGATATTAATATTTTTAGAGGGTATATATCCTATCTACAGTTACTTAGATATTAATATTTTTAGAGGGTATATATCCTATCTATCGTTACTTAGATATTAATATTTTTAGAGGGTATATATCCTATCTACAGTTACTTAGATATTAATATTTTTAGAGGGTATATATCCTATCTACAGTTACTTAGATATTAATATTTTTAGAAGGTATATATCCTATCTATGGTTACTTAGATATTAATATTTTTAGAGGGTATATATCCTATCTATGGTTACTTAGATATTAATATTTTTAGAAGGTATATATCCTATCTATGGTTACCTAGATATTAATATTTTTAGAGGGTATATATCCTATCTATGGTTACTTAGATATTAATATTTTTAGAGGGTATATATCCTATCTATGGTTACTTAGATATTAATATTTTTAGAAGGTATATAACCTATCTATGGTTACTTAGATATTAATATTTTTAGAGGGTATATATCCTATCTATGGTTACTTAGATATTAATATTTTTAGAGGGTATATATCCTATGTATGGTTACTTAGATATTTTTAGAGGGTATATATCCTATCTATGGTTACTTAGATATTAATATTTTTAGAAGGTATATATCCTATCTATGGTTACTTAGATATTAATATTTTTAGACGGTATATATCCTATCTATGGTTACTTAGATATTAATATTTTTAGAGGGTATATATCCTATCTATGGTTACTTAGATATTAATATTTTTAGAGGGTATATATCCTATCTATGGTTACTTAGATATTAATATTTTTAGAGGGTATATATCCTATCTATGGTTACTTAGATATTAATATTTTTAGAAGGTATATATCCTATCTATGGTTACTTAGATATATTTAGAGGGTATATATCCCATCTATGGTTACTTAGATATTAATATTTTTAGAGGGTACATATCCTATCTATGGTTACTTAGATATTAATATTTCTAGAGGGTATATATCCTATCTACAGTTACTTAGATATTAATATTTTTAGAGGGTATATATCCTATCTATGGTTACTTAGATATTAATATTTTTAGAGGGTATATATCCTATCTATGGTTACTTATATCCTATCTATGGTTACTTAGATATTAATATTTTTAGAGGGTATATATCCTATCTATGGTTACTTAGATATTAATGTTTTTAGAGGGTATATATCCTATCTATGGTTACTTAGATATTTTTAGAGGGTATATATCCTATCTATGGTTACTTAGATATTAATATTTTTAGAGGGTATATATCCTATCTATGGTTACTTAGATATTAATATTTTTAGAGGGTATATATCCTATCTATGGTTACTTAGATATTTTTAGACGGTATATATCCTATCTATGGTTACTTAGATATTAATATTTTTAGAGGGTATATATCCTATCTATGGTTACTTAGATATTAATGTTTTTAGAGGGTATATATCCTATCTATGGTTACTTAGATATTAATATTTTTAGAGGGTATATATCCTATCTATGGTTACTTAGATATTAATATTTTTAGAGGGTATATATCCTATCTATGGTTACTTAGATATTTTTAGAGGGTATATATCCTATCTATGGTTACTTAGATATTAATATTTTTAGAGGGTATATATCCTATCTATGGTTACTTAGATATTAATATTTTTAGAGGGTATATATCCTATCTATGGTTACTTATATATTAATATTTTTAGAGGGTATATATCCTATCTATGGTTACTTAGATATTAATATTTTTAGAGGGTATATATCCTATCTATGGTTACTTAGATATTAATATTTTTAGAGGGTATATATCCTATCTATGGTTACTTATATCCTATCTATGGTTACTTAGATATTAATATTTTTAGAGGGTATATATCCTATCTATGGTTACTTAGATATTAATATTTTTAGAGGGTATATATCCTATCTATGGTTACTTAGATATTAATATTTTTAGAGGGTATATATCCTATCTACAGTTACTTAGATATTAATATTTTTAGAGGGTATATATCCTATCTATGGTTACTTAGATATTAATATTTTTAGAGGGTATATATCCTATCTATGGTTACTTAGATATTAATATTTTTAGAGGGTATATATCCTATCTACAGTTACTTAGATATTAATATTTTTAGAGGGTATATATCCTATCTATGGTTACTTAGATATTAATATTTTTAGAGGGTATATATCCTATCTATGGTTACTTAGATATTAATATTTTTAGAGAGTATATATCTTATCTACAGTTACTTAGATATTAATATTTTTAGAGGGTATATATCCTATCTACAGTTACTTAGATATTAATATTTTTAGAGGGTATATATCCTATCTATCGTTACTTAGATATTAATATTTTTAGAGGGTATATATCCTATCTACAGTTACTTAGATATTAATATTTTTAGAGGGTATATATCCTATCTACAGTTACTTAGATATTAATATTTTTAGAAGGTATATATCCTATCTATGGTTACTTAGATATTAATATTTTTAGAGGGTATATATCCTATCTATGGTTACTTAGATATTAATATTTTTAGAAGGTATATATCCTATCTATGGTTACCTAGATATTAATATTTTTAGAGGGTATATATCCTATCTATGGTTACTTAGATATTAATATTTTTAGAGGGTATATATCCTATCTATGGTTACTTAGATATTAATATTTTTAGAGGGTATATATCCTATCTATGGTTACTTAGATATTAATATTTTTAGAGGGTATATATCCTATCTACAGTTACTTAGATATTAATATTTTTAGAGGGTATATATCCTATCTATGGTTACTTAGATATTAATATTTTTAGAGGGTATATATCCTATCTATGGTTACTTAGATATTAATATTTTTAGAGGGTATATATCCTATCTATGGTTACTTAGATATCAATATTTTTAGAGGGTATATATCCTATCTATGGTTACTTAGATATTAATATTTTTAGAGGGTATATATCCTATCTATGGTTACTTAGATATTAATATTTTTAGAGGGTATATATCCTATCTATGGTTACTTAGATATTAATATTTTTAGAGGGTATATATCCTATCTATGGTTACTTAGATATTTTTAGAGGGTATATATCCTATCTATGGTTACTTAGATATTAATATTTTTAGAGGGTATATATCCTATCTATGGTTACTTAGATATTAATATTTTTTGAGGGTATATATCCTATCTATGGTTACTTAGATATTAATATTTTTAGAGGGTATATATCCTATCTATGGTTACTTAGATATTAATATTTTTAGAGGGTATATATCCTATCTATGGTTACTTAGATATTAATATTTTTAGAGGGTATATATCCTATCTATGGTTACTTAGATATTAATAGTTTTAGAAGGTATATATCCTATCTATGGTTACTTAGATATTTTTAGAGGGTATATATCCTATCTATGGTTACTTAGATATTAATATTTTTAGAGGGTATATATCCTATCTATGGTTACTTAGATATTAATATTTTTAGAGGGTATATATCCTATCTATGGTTACTTAGATATTAATTCTAAGATTTTTGTTATGCATTGGCCTCATACAATATTGTAACTGGTTAAGTAAAATTCCTCAATAATCAAATGTATTTTTGTATTCAAGAATTTCATATCAACAGGTATAGCCAGATCCATCTTTTTAACTTAACAACCACTGTACCATAGGACCCCAATACACTAGTAATATCACAACAAAAGTCAGACCTTGTAGTATAAAAAGACTTATTATTTATAAATTGGATATCAACCATGCTTCATTTTTACAACATTTTCATGGCACTGAAATCTGTCTTGAGTGAGAAAGTTAAACACCATAACCCTACCCTACCCAGGGTTTTCAATATTTTTCAAGTCTACCAGTACTTCACTATTTACAGGCAGTACTTTTTATTAAAATTGGAATAATTTTCATGAATATCTTATACAACACTCTTTAAAATCAGGAGGTACCAAAGAGTATTTTAGGCAGGTAAAAGTACCTGGTACCACCTCTAACTGACAGGCCTAATGGTACTGTGTATTCACATGCAATTCTAACAAATTTTCGCCGCCATCTTTTTAATTTAACAACCACGGTACCATAGTACCCTGATATACAAATGTACTATATCACAACAAAAGTCAGAACTCGCAGTATAAAGTTTCATTATTTATAAATTGGATATATCAACCATGTTTAATTTTTGTAATATTTTCATGGCACAGATGTCTTGAGTGAGAAAGTGGCATTAAACACCATAACCCTGCCCTACCCTGTCTTGAGTGATGATCTTGGTCATACTATCATACCATCTTTACATATCTAGAAAGGAATGTCATTAGAGGAAGTAAAAAAAAACTTGTAGAAAGCACACAGCTACAGAAGCTTATTGTAAACCTTAAATTAGACTAGATGCTGTGGGTGGGTAGGAAAAAGGTCATTAACATATTCAATCTTTGACAGGCTCTAGCAAAATGTATGCACAAATAATATATCACCAATATATCATAATAGAGATAATAAATCTTCAGCTGACATTTATCAATTAATCATAGTTTTAAGTGGACTCAGAAATTGTTGATTTGATTTTCCACAAAATAAAATCTGGATTCTAAACTCTAGTATTGAGATCTTGCTCAGTTTCTGTAGGTAATTATCACAAATTTAATTGTGCTCTATAGTTGTTCAATGTGTATAAAATTATAAATTTAATATTTTCTATATCCATCTTGATTTTTTTTTTAAACAATTATTTTACATGCATCAGCCTTTCTTTATACACTATTTCATTACAAAATATAAGCTCATGATCTCAAACCCCTTCCAGTTACAGGTGGCCACCTATAAAATCATAAAAATGACTATCTATTGGCTGTTTTGACTTTTTAAAAAACATATTTTGTGTTCATCAGCTCTTTATTATGTCTACTTCCACACAAAATACAATCTCAACAGAAACACATGTCTCTCCCATATTCTTGGAAAAAATACCTGTAATATGTAAGCTGATACTATCTACTTGCCAAAATATTACAAATATCTCTGTCTGGTAATAAGCAAAAGTAAAGGTAAACGGTCAAATACATTTAGGTTAAAAATATATCAACAATCCACACAAATGATCAAAAATTTCTAATTCATCTAAAAATAAAACTTAAAATTTGAATGATTGATCGAAATTTTCATGCCACTTAATTATATGTTGCTGTTTTAAAGAATTCCCATTCAAAATATAGAGAGTTCCATGAATATACTTTTCGATGAAAGATTTTAAATCAGAAAGGCAATAATTCCTTCAAAAAGGTGCAATCAAACTGCCGTAATGATATGCAAATCTTCATATAATAATAAGCAAGCATGTAAAGTTTTGAGGAATTCCTATTTAAAATGTACGTACGTACAAACATTTTGATGAAATAATCTTAGTGAAAAAAGGCAACAACTCCTTAAAAACTTGTTAGTTCATATTACTGTAAGAATAAGTAATCCTTCATATTGTAATCAGCAGGCATGGAAAGTCTGGAGGAATTCCTATTTATAATGGGGGAGTTACAAACTTTCGTGATGGATGGACCAACAGGATGAAAACAATATGTCTCCCCTTTTATGGGGGGAAAGAGATGTAATAAGGTCAACATTATCAGCATTTAGTAACATAATTTTCCTGTTGAAATCACATTGTCTCTTCAGATTGAGGCAGTCTAACATTCAATATTTCACATATGTCACATAACTAATATTTACCTTGTTCAAACAAATTGAGAACAATCCCACTAGTTCAGCGAGTTCAGTTCAGGTGAGAGGTGATTGTTTGTTCTGCTGATATTGGTGGACTGGATGACCATCACAAACAAAATATACTTATTCTTGTCCTTGATCTATTGAGATCCAAATTTTTGCATATGCCATTGCTGCAATCTATAAAAAAAAATTAAACAATATTATCAAGAAATAACCATGGAAATGTAATTGTATTTGACATGAAGTATCCTTGTGAATTGGAGATTCAACTTGTTTAATGTAAATGAAGGATAGATCCAAAGTATTTGGGCTCTGGCCTTATAGGGAAAAATTGTTTGAATCATCATTGTGATATGTAAATTCAAGATTACAAACATTTAGAGAATCTACGATATATACGGTCAGAGTCCTTTCATTATATAGTACAAAGATTAAAATAAGTTGCAATCGAGAATTGAAATTGTGACTTGAAGATTTAATTTCATACCAATGAATAACCTGATCCAGTGTCTATTGGGTTCATGTTCCGGGGGATCAAATTTAAACATATGCTATGATAGGCAATAAAATAATTCTTCTTTACCCAGTCAGTGATACAGGTTCATGCGAGCCTCTGGTTTCTGTTATTGACAATTTCATTAAGGAATTATGATATTACAGTGAATCCTGTCTAAACAGAACCCTGAATAAACCAGAATTATACAGAACATTAAATCAAGTCCCAAATGTAGGAAACTTTTGTTAATTTAACCTGTATAAACCGAATACCTGTCTGTCCCGAACACAAACTCTGGTCGTAATGAGGTTTGGCTTACAGGTTTTACTGTATCCTTATATAGGTATTCCATATCATTTTTTTAAGTCAATAATTAATGGGAGTGAGTTATATTGTAATTAAAGTATATTTTTTACTTTTTTTACAGTGATTTTTTAGTTTTTAAGTTTCTTTCTTTACTATATTAGGTTTAAAAATCTAAGTATTAGAAATCACAGCACTTGGTGAAATGTATCTACTCCGATCAGTGTAAACATTATAATTGTAAGATTTACGTAGCTCTCACTTTATTATTGTCTTGTAACATAAAAGAAGATTACCAGGATAATAAATCCTTTATAAAGTCAAAATAAATAAATCAACAACAAAATTGGAATAAAATCCTATTTATATCAATTAGGTCTTCTTGATGATAAAATGCCCCTTCAACACAGTCATAAATCTATTTATTTTTTATTTCAGTCGTCTATAACTAATCACAACTCATATTTTTCAGTTGTCATTTCAGAACAGCACAATTAAGTCAAATTATCTTCTTACCCATCCATTTAAATGAAATTCTAACTGCATCAATTCTAAGACTAATTCAATAAATGATAGTGTTAGTATGTCTACAGTGCAAGATGTGCATTGTGTTGTGATTGATTGACTGATTGATTGGTGTTTAATGCCAACAATAGCAATATTTCAGCTATATTGTGGCAGATTGTGTTGTGATTAGACATTTCCCCAAAATTAGTGAATAAATGGGAGGCAGGGGGAAAACAGATATGAATTAAAGCTTCAGTGTTAACCGTACATATTTAAAATTTGTATGATTTATAATAACTTTCATTGAGAATGGACTCCAAGTTCGAAAAACATCTGGAGATATCTAATTAAAAAAAATCCATGGATAAACTTGTGATGTGACATGGTCTTGCAGCCTGGAGGTCAACCTTCAGACTTTAATAGTCATAGTTCAACTATAGTACTAATACAACCAATATCTTGATTTCTATAGCCCTTCAATGAGGGAGTTTGTATGGACCTCCTGAACACCCATGGCTATGGGTGTGGTTTATTAATGCAAAACAATCCCTAATTGGAATATATACCGGTAAGTAAACTAATACAAACATACATAATACAAAAGATATAAAAACAGTCAGTTGTAATTAAATGGTCACCCTTGTTCTGTTCTTTCATGGTAACTTCATATGAATTGTACCTCTTTTAAGAGGTCACCTGTCTTAAAAGACCACTTTTACTTTGTCCCAAAGGTGACCTCTCAATACAGGTTTTACTATAATTTGTATTTGAATCCCTTCTTCTCAGTTCCAATACATGTAACTGATTTAATATCAGTTGATGTTGATGGATTTACATGCCTCTAGTTTATCACAATCTACATATTGTTCTACTTAACTTGATAAAGGAAGAAAGAAATGACAATCATCACTCATCACTATTATTTCTTTATCTTATCATCATTCCTCAATATTATATTGATATCTAATACAGACCCTTTCTTCTCTTGATACCTTTCTATACCACTCTTCTTCAATTTGAAGCATAACTTGTGATCATAAATTCTTCCAGCTAAAATAAGCGGGGGCATAATTTTGGAACAATTAAAGGAATATTAACTAAATTCATACTGGGCCTGTGTATTGTGGTAACAACATTGTGTAAATATCTCAAACCATTTAGCGAAATGAAAAAACTAGAGCACAGAAGCCAAAGATTGACACTTGGCAATTTAGGTACACAGGCTCTGGAATCAAAAAAAGGAGTATAACTGACCTGTGTATTATGGTTAAAAAACATTGTTCAATAAATTTCAAATGATTTCTATATGCAGTCCTCGAAATGAAAATTGGAATTTGTTGTTCCGAATTAAATTCTAGAATTTATTTTTATATAAACTGAAAAATTTACTGGTCCGAACAAAGTTTTGCTGTTCTTGGGCCGGAGGACCTGTATTCATCATGAGGACTGTATTAGCAGAACATCAGTTATTGAGCAGAAACCTGAGAAACTGGAATTTAAACTAGATCTGCCTTTTATGGTCCTGGAACTTGCGTGTAACTTTCATATGATTTGCTTACATGGATATTAAGCTTTTCAGCAGAAAATATGCATTATCCAGCAAATCAGTGGAACTGAAAAAGTGGCAAATTCTTATACCAAATGTAAAAAGTTCAAATGATTTGATAAGGGGAACTTGTTGCTGAATGGAAACCTGATAAATTTGTATTTTTTGGCATATCAAGGTGTGCAAGTCCAGAACAGCAACAGAGGTAAAGTATGATATCATTATTTTATAAAAGATAATGTACACAATAATTTGTGCTTTGTATTTTCACAATCATGATAACAATCTTCAAATTGTCATTTGAGTTTGTATTTTAACAACAGTTTTTATTAGAGCACCAAAATACATTACCATTCAATGCCTGCGAAGATATCCAACTATATGGTAACCTCTGTGTGACCTCTATTTTTTTACTCTTTGTAGAATATGCAATTCTATTGACCTGAATATTAATGACATATACATATAAATCCTAAAAGCTACAATTTATTTCATAAAAATCAGAATTTC
Source organism: Bathymodiolus septemdierum (assembly GCA_963383655.1). Taxonomy (NCBI): domain Eukaryota; kingdom Metazoa; phylum Mollusca; class Bivalvia; order Mytilida; family Modiolidae; genus Bathymodiolus; species Bathymodiolus septemdierum. The sequence goes on along the minus strand of OY726521.1, from coordinate 42,006,060 downwards.
AACTGACCTGAACATAGTTGGTATGTAATATACTTAGTAATTCAGCCTTAATTGTTTTTATAGTGGCAGTCAACAGACACTCATGGCAGTCAACACACTTATGGCTGTCAACAGACACTCATGGCAGTCAACACACTCATGGCAGTCAACACACTAATGGCAGTCAACAGACACTCAGTGGCATTCAACAGACACTCATGGCAGTCAACACACTCATGGCAGTCAGCAGACACTCAGTGGCATTCAACAGACACCCATGGCAGTCAACAGACACTCATGGCAGTCAACAGACACTCATGGCAGTCAACACACTCATGGCAGTCAACACACTAATGGCAGTCTACAGACACTCAGTGGCATTCAACAGACACTCATGGCAGTCAACACACTCATGGCAGTCAGCAGACACTCAGTGGCATTCAACAGACACTCATGGCAGTCAACAGACACATGGCAGTCAACAGACACTCATGGCAGTCAAGACACTCGTGGCAGTCAAGACACTCATGGCAGTCAACACACTCATGGCAGTCAACAGACACTCATGGCAGTCAACACACTCATGGCAGTCAACAGACACTCATGGCAGTCAACACACTCATGGCAGTCAACAGACACTCATGGCAGTCAACACACTCATGGCAGTCAACAGACACTCATGGCAGTCAACACACTCATGGCAGTCAACAGACACTCAGTGGCATTCAACAGAAACTCATGGCAGTCAACACACTCATGGCAGTCAACAGACACTCAGTGGCATTCAACAGACACTCATGGCAGTCAACATACACTCATGGCAGTCAACAGACACTCATGGCAGTCAACACACATGGCTGTCAACAGACACTCATGGCAGTCAACAGACACTCATGGCAGTCAAGACACTCATGGCAGTCAACAGACACTCATGGCAGTCAACAGACACTCATGGCAGACAACACACTTGTGACAGTCAACATACACTCAGTGGCAGTCAACAGACACATGGCTGTCAACAGACACTCATGGTAGTCAACACACTCATGGCAGTCAAGACACTCATGGCAGTCAACAGACACTCATGGCAGTCAACATACACTCATGGCAGTCAACAGACACTCGTGGCAGTCAACACACTTGTGACAGTCAACATACACTCAGTGGCAGTCAACAGACACTCATGGCAGTCAACAGACTCATGGCAGTCAACAGACACTCATGGCAGTCAATTAAAAAAGAGAAAAATACAATACCACAATTGTTTTCAGTTTATTTTGAATGAATATTACGGGTTGTACAAGAAACAATGAAACTCTTTTTTCAAAACCTACCACACATACAAATTAAACTGTAAATGTTTATTTACTCTTATTTTCCCTGATTTTATTTATGGTATTTGTATTTAACATATTCTAGTGTTCAACATGATTTCCCTATCAAATTATGTTCATGTCGTTTAACAGTAACACGACTGGTGTCACTAGTAGAGCAGGAGCTCCTAACACTTCTGGGGTACCTCAGTTCACTCTGTCTTTTAGTGGGGTTCATGTTCCTCAATCTTCTGTTTTTTGTGTAGTGCTTTGTCAAACATTGTTTGTCTTTCGTGCTTTTATTTTTTTTTTTATAGTAAATGTCTGTTTTCCAGTGATTTACCTGACTATCTGACTATCCCTTTGGTAACTTTTCATGAATTTTCATACATGCCTTTCAACCAGAACCCCAATAAACCCTTTTATTGAACAGTCTTTGCACGAAAAGTACCATAAATTAACTGAACCTACAATAATTTTGTTATTATACAACAGAAAAGATATGGTAAATATCATATTATTATTTAATATTTCATTTTTTGTGTACTATAGGTGAACAAATAAATCAGGCCAATATATTAATATTCAAATAATTTGGTAAACCTGGTGATCAATCTAATATTATTCTAAAAATAGAAAATAAATATACATTTTTATATCTGTCCAAATCTCTCAAGATAAATGAAAAAAAATAGTGACAAACATATTAAACCTTCATAAATTACCACAATTTACAAGAGAAACTGTTGAGGACGATTTGAAGTCCTGTCAATTTTTATATTTGGTTAACATATTCTACACAGGTGTTTAAAAACAGATCAATTTTTATCTTTTTATTCTCCTAGACAACAGTTTATGTGAAGATTTTACCAAATTTACAATTACGCTTTTTTCCCATTTGTCAATTTTCACATTAAAAATACCATTTAAGCTTTTTCAATGAAGCATGGCAGAATAATTTTTCCATATTTAATGTTTAGCATACATTAAAATGATTTGTAGCCATTTACATTGTCAAAGTCTTGTGACAAAAGGCCACTAGGTGTTTAATGAGAATTTCATTCATTAAATGAATTCTCATTTTCATCAAGGGAGACAACTTAAACTTGAAAAGAAAAACACTTCTTTTTTTTCATGTATAATTCAAATATTATGTAAAATTTCAAAATCTTTAACAAAAGATATTCTAATTTTAAATTCTAATTAAACTAGAAAGGTGTATAAGAAAAATTGTGCAAACTTTCTTAAATTATAAGAATTGATCATTTGTAGACTTTGATATATGAGAAGATAGTAGTTTTCATTTTCTTGATAATTGTTTTTTCAAAATATTTACAGCCATGATTCAAATTTGTTTGAAGTCATAATTGTTCATTTGTTCATGGGAGTATAAATTTTGTAAATCATTCAATCTAGAAAATCAAAACTAAGATAACATGTAAAATTTCACAGTGTTATTAGAAAACAAATTCCAAAAAAATCAAATTTTCCCAGAATTGCAAAATTTATGTAACAAATTTGCTTTGATCAAAGATTTAGCATCTCCTCTATGACACACTATTGATGGAGCCACAGCTTAAAGAAATAGGATCTAGTTTCTTCACTGCATAGTACAACCCCTCTTAAAGAGGTATTGTCTTGTTGTGCAGGAAATCTGATTAAAATTAGATCTCTCACTTGTTCCCTCCTTTTTGATATGAAGATATATCAGAGAAGAGAAAGTAAGTGAGGGTTTGAGTTATGGTGATTTAATGCCATTTTTAACAATACTTCAGTTACATCATGGCGGTCAGTTTTATTCATGGAGGAAACCGGAGTACCCAGAGGAAACCACTGATTGACCTGCCACAAGTTACTGACAAACTTTATCATGTAATGTTGCATCGAGTACACCTCGTCTGAGCAGGATTAGAACTCACAAAAAGCAAGTGAGAGATCTCATTTTAATCAGATTGGTTGTGCAGGACAAGTCAAATACACAACTCACCCTTTGGATGGGACAGAAATTAAAATTTTTGTTTTCAAAAGTACACATAAAAATCACTACTTTGCAGCAGCTAATAATGTTCAAAAATGTGTTGTGTCAGAGTGGTCAATGGTGGCCTGTTGTGTCTGAGTGGTCAATGGTGGCCTGTTGAAAGGCAAAATTTTCCAAACCTATCTATTATATCCTCTTTTTCCTATGGCAATCTAAGCTTCCTCTCACATGTCCACCTTTTTATCTACTCAATTTATTGTTTGCAAAAACTTGTTCTTAGCATGAAATATCTGAAATAATGGTCATGTGACATTAAACGATGACCAATCAATTCATGATCTAGGGAGACAACTCTGTCTACAATAATTTTTAATTTCTTCCTTTATTACAAATAAAAATTGTATTGGGCATAACTCCCTCAGTAATGTGAGTTATAATTCAAATTGCACTCATTTGACTCTTTCACTTATAGAAAATGTATTTTATACAGAAGGGTATACAAATTGTGGTGAGGAAGTATAAGATCAAACTACATTGTACAAAGAATATCAAGATCAATCACTTTATTTTTCCTTTAACATCTTTTCTATAAAAAAAGAGAATTTAAGTGTAAAAATCATCAAAAGATATAATTACAAGTAATACAATTGTATGTATGGTCAGCCTAAAGTAATGTTTAAAATGTTATTTTTCAGAAGTCCATGACATGATATAGTGCAATTCAATCAACACTTCTCATTAATATAATTACATTGGCAAGACAGAATCATGTAAAAAATCTTAATCATAAGAAAATCCCATTAACTCAATGTAAAGAGTTTCTCTGTGTATCAATATTCATATTTATTACTAAATATCCCATTTGCAAAGCAAAATAAACATTAACAAGATTGTACAGCGTTTAATAATACATTAACATAATTATGTACTTCTTTTGCTATCATGCATAACACATTTAGATAATATCCCAGGATAAATGGCTAGGCCTTTGCCATATGTTTTATGGACTCAAAGAAGATACAGTTACCACAATGTGTATTTTATGTTTATTTTGTTATCAGTACCCTAATGACAATTTCTTGGTGCAATGAGAATTTATTTTTTATTTTTTTCCATAATTTTCTGTGTTTTACAACATGTACCTGGCTATACCTGTTGATTAATAATTATACTAGTTATTTTGGGTTAATTTTTCACAAATCCAGTATTTGATATGGGATATTTCTGTAAAAGTTCATAAAAAAACATTGTAACAAATTTTATAAGCACTGGAAAAATAAAAATATCATAAAATTATATAGAGATACTGAAAACAAAATAAGATAGATCTGACAAGCACAACCACAAGACTTCTGTATTTAATTAATTGCCAAAATTATTTCATTAAGCTTTTATCCATAAAATGGGGCTAAAATTTAATGCAATACTGCTAAAGTTATTTCATAAATAAAACTAATTCTAGTTTAGTTAATTAAGAACCACAAGCAACCATCTTCCTTTCCTGATATTTTGATGTTTTTTTAAACTTTTAATTAATAATTGTATAATATTCATCCATTGTTCTTTGTCATTGATATCAGGTAAGAGAAAAATTTACCTTTTGAGATGTTTTGGTGACTAAATATAATTATTCACAACTGAATAAATTATGGTAAAACCAGTGTTTTACTGTTTAAAATGATCATATCCTGAAATGTGAAATTAACATGTCAGAAAATATAATAAAAACATTGATTTTAAGTTTTTAAAAAGAAAATGAAATTTCATAAATAGTAAAAAATAAAATCTAAAAGTGCTGCCATTGAAGTTTGAGAAAAGAATAAATAAGAAGAGTTCTATTTTTTTCTTAAATTAATTTTCCAGTGGGAAATTTCCCAATAATGCAAGACTTTCGTTATAAAAAAATATTTGTCTAGTACAAAGGGAAACAACTCTAGGTAAAACGCAACCTGTGAAAAAAAAATGTTGTTTTCAAGTCCAAGTTTTATATGGTCTGATAAATCTTTAGTTTAGGTCAATTTGATTAACTTAAAACATCAGGGGTCCATTGTTGAACTGGTGATTAAACTAATCATATGATTAGCCCTAATTACATTTTTAATTCCTAATCACATAATTAGCTAATGCAATGATTAAATATGATTAGTTAAAACATTGATTAAAAACAGTTTCAGCAACATAATTTAATAATTGCATTAGCTAAGTATGTGATTAGGGCTAATCATATGATGAACTTAATCACAAGTTCAACAACGGATCCCAGGACTATCAGTCTCTTTTTTTTAAGGGTTACATGATACAACTAGTAAGGCTTAGTGCCATCAGTACAGTAAAATACTAGACATACAGCAAAAGAAAAAAACATTGGTCGTTGAACTTTTAACCTTAATTTCTGGTCTATAAACAGGATTACATTTGACACCAATAATCATGTATTCTTTAATATTTTAAGCAAATGAAAGCATAAGATTTATGAATCGAAATTTTACCATTGATGCCTGCTTGATGAATTCTGTCGACCTGACATAAGACTGCAACCAAATGATCTTCTAATAATACCAGATAATTGTCTCCTGAAATTATAAAAGTCTGTCACCCTGACATCTACTGCAGCTGATAAGTGCTGCAATTAAATCTGACAGTTGACTTCTGAAATTATAAAGCAAAATAATTTATTATTATTTTTTGTTGTTTTTCCAGGATTCACAATACAGAAAAGTTTTATGACCCAAAGAATAATTTGTTACCTTTACGTACTATAAAGTCAGTTAAATAGTCTTTAAACAAGGAAGTAAATTACACATGGTCCTGGTTACAACAAAACAGCATCAATACATCCCTCTAGTCATGTACATCACTAATGATGCCCATTATATTGTGTTAACATGATACATCAAGTTTGTACAACTGTTTTACTTGAAATGTTCATTATTATTGCAAATTTTTATTAAATCACATGCTTTATTATGCTTGTGTAAATAAATACAGCAATTTATGTCAATATTTTATAGCAACAATCATTGTTATTGCTGACCTTAATTGATCCATTATCCTATTTAACAACAATTGTTATGTAATATGTTTATCTGCACATGCACAATACTGATAAATATGTCATTAATGGTTTTATAATACATCAACATTAGTTACTGCAACAGCACACATCTTACGTACTTAAAACTGGAGTTGTTTGTTCCTGGTTAAAGGGAGGTAATCAAATCATCAGTACCAGTTGTATATTTTGATCTTGTTTAGGGGTTACGGTGTTAAACACCATTTTCAACAATATTTCAGTTATATATCATGGCGGTCAGCTTTATTGGTGGAGAAAACTAGAGTACCCATAGAAAACCAGACCTGTCAGTGTCGCAAGTCACTGACAAACTTTATCACATAATGTTGTATTGAGAGCATCTCGCCTGAGCAGGATTAGAACATTAGTGGTGATAGGCACTTTTTGCACAAGTAGTTGTAAATCCAACTACCATACGATCATGAACACTCCGGCCCCTTTGATCTTGTTCATATGGTCAACATTCATCAAACTTTTGAATTAAAACCTTTTTTTATTTCATCAATCATACCTGTATCATTTATTATAAGTTAGTTTAATAATTTGATATGTGAGGACAACTGGTTTACAAGATTTGACTTTCCTAGAACATCTTATCATTATTTGGGTATATTCAGACTACTAGACACCGATTGTCCACTACAAGATATTGAAAAGAATTTACCTTGCCTAAGTTGGAACAATCCAGACAAGTCAGACATTATATACAGCATTGGATTATACAATGAATGTAATTACATAATAAAAATGTACACAATTTATTACACATCTTTTTTTTCCATGAATATATTCTCGGACGTTATTCTGAAATCTTGACATCTCAAGTGCTTCATGCAAATAGTAGATTTTAGTGCATGGATAACAACAGTAACCTATATTTATTAGTGCATGGATAACAACAGTAATCTATATTTATTAGTGCAGTAACCTATATTTATTAGTGCATGGATAACAACAGTAACCTATATTTATTAGTGCATGGATAACAACAGTAACCTGTATTTATTAGTGCATGGATAACAACAGTAACCTATATTTATTAGTGCATGGATAACAACAGTAACCTATATTTATTAGTGCATGGATAACAACAGTAACCTATATTTATTAGTGCATGGACAACAACAGTAACCTATATTTATTAGTGCATGGATAACAACAGTAAACCTATATTTATTAGTGCATGGATAACAGCAGTAACCTATATTTATTAATCTATTTATAACATTTTATACATTATTCTATTCCATAGATCTAAAAGTAATAAGGACAGACACTTGAGGAAAGGACACTTCCCCTTTGTCATTTTTATTTAGTCACCAAATTTCAATTTTAACTAATACATTGTCCCTTGACAATGCATTATATTAGTTGATAAAAACATACAAAAGGGGGGAGTGTTCTGTCATAAAGTTTATGAGCCTGTGGTCAAGTCAAGTCAAGTAATATTTATTTAGAAAGTCGCTACATGTCATAACAATAAAACATAAGCTCTAAGGAGCTTTTAAAACCGACAACACAATACACATCTATTGCATGCACACACAGCAGACATACACGTTACAAGTTATTGCATCCTAAAATCATACACAAAGCATATAAGCAAAACATATAAAGCACACATAGCATAAACAGTCACTAAAGACAAAGCCAAGGAAATAATAAAATAGCAAACATTTAAAACATGCAGACGAGCACTAATAAGCAGCTACACAAATTAAAGCTAACACTACCATGCAAAGAGCATTAAAGCATTTGATACTCAGGGGTTTCAAAGTGGGCAGGTACCCGGTACTTTTACCTGCCTGAGATCGTGTATAGTACTGGCAGAAATTACTGAACCCCCCCAAAATTAGCGGTGGTCAAAACCACAAGTACGATGGTCGATAGGCTTGTGGAATATTTTTCATAAAAAATAATGATCACGTGAATCGCTGAATTCTCGCATTCAAATCGAACAACTGCGTCACGACCAAGTTGATGGGATATTCCGTTTTAAAAATAACTTTACCTTAGAATCGTAAATAGCAGTTTGCGCATGCGGTAAATAGATATGTTTTCGCCCCAATATCTTTTCATCCTTGTGTAAAACTCGGACCGGAACAAAGCTGACATCATTTCAAAATAAAAAAAATGACCGACTACAAATTATGTTCAAACACAATTTAGTGTAATCCCCAGTAATATAAGTATGATCATTTATGTATTATGAATATATGACTATACAATATTTTGTGCGATTTTTTTTATCCATTAAAACCCAGGGTCAAATCATTCTGGGGCGTACTGTCTTGTTGCTTAACTCCGTCCATATTGTTTAACTTCCGGTATAAAAGAATAAAAACCTATGGCTAATTCATTTACATATTTTGACGGGCCTTACCGCAGTTGTTCACAGAAATGAAAGTGTGCTGAAAAACATTTTTAAAAGGGGGTACGGGGAGATAAGGGATAGAAAATTACTAGAAATCTTGAAAAAGGACCGGACATGGCTCAAATACAAATTACATTGTAATGTCAAAACGCCAGCCCCCCCTTTTTTTTCAAAATAATTTAACTTTTGTGATTCAAATGTTGATAAATGTCTTCCCGCGAATCGTTTTTGTTCGAACATTTTTTTTGCACACAAGTCGTGAAAGTAACAATATATATTGTTTTTGTTTAATTATATTTGCATTGATCTATCAAAAAATTATAAATTTTATTAAAGATTGATGATTGCAAATTAAATCTATATGGTTCATCAAGGACGTATTCTATATACGTCCTTGGTTTCATTAATTATGACACTTATATGTCTTGATCCTGCCAATGGTCTTTGATGAGTTTAATTACTGGTAATAAAGTAAAAAAAAACACACAAGCCAAGGTATTGTGAAAAAGAAAAGGACAAAGCCAACAAAAGAATTTTGAGAAGTTTAAGCTTTGATAACAATGGCTTGGTCAAGCCTAGCTGCAGAACCGTAGCTCTTTATGGTCCTTTTTTTTTTAAGATATGACAGACTATCTATGAATAATCTTGGCTGAAGTCTGTAAACTGAAATATTCAATAAAGAAATTGGGGGGAAAAATCCAGGCATTATGCATGGTCTTCGCTCTTGGTGAAATCTGAACTCTAAAGTTAATGGGATTTTTCTTTCAAAAACACTTAATGTTTTGCAGTCTCTGAAGTACATTTTTTGGTCCACAAAATGCTAGATTTCAGGAGCTTCCGCCCCCTGCACCCCTTACAGCCCTCAGCCTAATTGTTTAGGTACCTCCTAAAATTTAAGAAGTACCTCCTATTATAAAAAACTTTGAAACCCCTGGATACTATATAAAATACAAAAAGAAAAAAAAGAAAAAAAAAGCAAACAACTAGATACAGTCTGTCCCTCGTCACACTGCTATTTATTTACAAAATCTGCATTTACACACTTCCCCTACCCATTTACTGATTAATCCCTTAAAATGTTCAAGTGACATTTCAGATCTAAGCTCACCAGGAAGTTCATTCCAGAGTTTTGTAGCAGCGTAATGAAGTGAGTGCAGACCATACCTAGTTGTTCTTACCCTAGGGATTTCTACTGTGTTCTCATATCTAAAAGAGTAAAAATTATTTTTGTAATTCACTAAATCATGTAAATACACAGGTGATTTCTTATTTAATATTTTAAAAGTATGCATAGTTAGAAATCTCAACCTTCTGATTTTCAGAGATGGTAATTGTGACCTTTCTAACAACTGGTCAGTCACTATTCTGGTCATTATATATGAATATTAATGCTCTTTCTTGAATATACTCTAAACTTCTTTGTATTAATTTCACCACAGAAGTGCCACACTTGTGGGCAATAGTTAAAATTTGATATTAATGAATAATATATTGTTAACTTACGAAGTCTGTTCAGATGCAGGTCCAAGCTGTTGAGAAGCCTTTTTGCAAATATTTGAAATGTGAGAATTAAAGTTTAGCATAAAATTAAAGGTTACTCCTAGGAGTTTAACTTCATCATCACATTGGATGATATTTCCATCCAAATTAAAAGAAATATTTTCATCACAAGTCTTTTTGCCATTAGCAATGGCTTGAAGTTTGTCAGGGTTGGCCTGCATCTGATTGTCATTAAAGGCATGTTAGTAAAACTTTACTTTTAACTGTGATACCTAAAAAGTCAGTAATAAAAAAATTACATTTGATCCCTATTAAACTATCACTGAAATCGGATGAATCATAATAATCATTATATGAAATTTATGGTGATTTTCACTTTCAAGGCAATTGATGATATTTAGAATGATTTTTTTGTACAAGTATACAATGTAGCTATAATGATAGACTTTCATCTTCGAAATCATCTACAATTGGTCATTTTTCTTGTCCAGAATTCACACCATAAGGTCATACATACATGTGTCTGATATATTTTGACTATGCCATAGTCTATAGTTATACTTTCGATTTTAAAAATACTGATGGAACTACTGTACACATGCATTGATCTTCACCATGAGATTTGCGGGAAAATTATAAAATCAAAAATGTATATCGGTATTTAAATATCCGGATTTAACAGATTTCTGCATGGTGAATGCAGACAACATGAGGTGAAAGAGATGTCTTGAACGGTGAATGATGTAATTAATTCTGACAAATAAAATAAATTATTCCCAAATTGTAACCAAATTTAACTTGGGGGGGGGGGGCAGTATATTTTCAGATGAAAGGGAAAAAAGGATTGCATTACATGTAGAGGTTCTAAGAAGAGTATCACAGTTAATTGTCGACTTACAAGTAGATCTGAGAGCAAATTTGAAATTGATAATGTGAATCAGATGTTATTTCTATACACTTTCCCGTTTCCAGTCTCATTTATGAACAGATATCTTAGAAATGCAATATATAAAAAAAAAATGATATACCTTCATAGATTAAAAAAAACCAGATTCCAATTGGGAATTATTTGAAACGAAGGAACTCTGTTGCAAAATTGGAGAAATGCTCCATACCTTTAATGAAACTGCAAGCTTAAGATTTATATCAAGTGAATTGCGATGAAATTATTCAAAACTTAAATTGGATTGTATGAATGAGGAAATACTTGTAACAAATGGTAAAGTGTAATTACAAGGGTGCATCAAGGTTCAATACTACGACGGTCTTTGCTCAATGTATTTATTAATGACATATTTTATTTCATTGAAGGTAGCATCATTTACAATTATTATGATGAGTATGCCCTTTCTTATTCAAACCTTAAGATTGAAAAAGTTGCTACCACCCTTCAGTATGACAGTCTAGAATGATCAACTCGTTTTCAAACGATTTTATAAAAGAGAATCCTGACAAGTTTCAGACAATCACCATGAGCCAAAAGAACAAATTCGCTGTCAGGATATTTCCTTTGATTTAAACGGATTTAAAATTAATTGCGAGGATAATGTAAAATTACATTGATTTTGAATTAAAATTTGGTAAACGCCACTCAGATATATGCAAAAAGACTTCCAGAAAAAATTTAATTCAATTACATTTAAAGGCATTGGTACATGAACAGATTAAACTGTCTGATCATCTATTACAGCTTTATTTTTAACAAATTTCAATAATGGTCCCGTAGCTTGTCATTTCTGTACAGAACATTCAAAATTCTACTCAAAAAGCCTCGTTTATTTACAATATGTACGTAATTAGCATAAATAACCAAAATTATTCTTTTAGGTCCAATACCAAGACAGATATCCCGCAAGTCAGAACTACCAGGTATAGTGTATATTCATATCAAATCTGACAAGAGCTACCAAGACACTTTAGACGTGAACAGTTTTTATTTCAGATCAAGACATAGTGGCGCATGTCAATACAGTGCATACAAATAGAGATTTCATCTGGTTTATTTTATATACATACTTTCTAGATTTTGATTTTGCATTTTGCATGGTGCAATAGTCTGCATACTTAACTGTTATGTTATTTAGGAGATAACTGTATTGTATTTGAAAACTGGAAATTTGACGACCGTAAATTCAGTTTACAGAATCGGCTAAAATTCTAAAAATATCTCATGATATTTCAACCGTGGAATTGATACCGTGAAAATTACAACAATGTCCAATCACAAACCAGGAATATTAAACAACTACATTAGAATTAACATTATGGTAATCATGCCTTTAATATGATGTTTTTAAGAATATTTGATTTCTTTTGATTTCTGTTCGCCTCTTGCAATCAGTGAGTAGAGATCTAGAGGCGCTTGCTACATACATACTGAGTGCGGTGTGTCACTTGAGCTGTGTATTTTTGTTGTGAAAGTGTTCACATTATATTTATTGGATACCCCCCATTTTTTTTTATTACATTTGAATTAGCATAGTAAATTTTCACCCATTTAGAAAATACAAAGCAAAAATGTATTTTTTAATTGTTTTTGTTCAAAGTGTGAAATTTAAACGATGACATTAATCATAGTATCTTGTTTGATTGTATGTCTAAAAATGTACATCTTAGTCATTGCACACCACATTGTTTTCATGGTGTATATGTACACTCGGTTCTTTCTTGTGATAGAAAAATTTATCTTTTTATTTATTGTTGTGCGTCTAAATTTTCACAGTGTTTAAATTAAGTTCTTATCGGTTTGAACGACCTTCATATACCAACTGCAGTATTTGAAAAGAAAATGTAAATGGTATGGTATTATATCCTATTAATATAACTCTCACTGATAATGACCAAAGTGTTGTTGATGTTCACGATGTTCTCACTTTCTGTGTAAACATTCTATTGGTCTATTGTACCTATACTTTCATTACTCGAACTATAGGACAATGTCAATGCTGTTATCCACATTTGACAGCTTCTTGCTAAAGATAAGTTGCCCTAAATGTGTTTCAATTCACATCGATGAGGATCTTTGTCTTATGTGTTTGTTGAGTTTCATGTACCGTTGACGCTCTTCGTTGATGTCGTCAATAGCGTACGAACCGGTGTTTAATACCCACAATCCAGGTGTTCTTTTGGATCGTAATCTACACAAAAAGGATTGCTGCTACCAAGGAAGCTACTCAACCAGGGGTTACCAGAGGTTAAGTTAAAGTAATCGTTTCGAGAGTTTTAGTTGCCATCATGACTTGATTAAGCGTTACGGAGATTAACCATGCCACTTTTTATTGTAGTTCGTGTACCAAGCCACGTCATGTATATTTATGTTGGGTCTTGCTGCCATTTTTCGATTGGATTATGAAATTGTTCCGATAGTGTGGTATTTTTGTTTTCATTTTATGACAACCCATATAGTACTACTAGTGGAAAAGAAAACTGCCTACTCTTCTGGATGACTTGCGTTTGCGTTCGGTTTCCAGTGGGGTTCGTTTCGTCCAATTACACGTCTTCACATTTGTAGTTTTTTGTTGTGGTGGCTGCTACAGTTTCCACGTATAAACGATAGTTTTACTTTCATTGGTTTTGTAGGGGCTTCATGTTGTATTTATGTTTTTGTATCTATTTACGTATACTCTCCAACACGATTTCCATATCAGATGATGTTCGTGTCGTTTAAAGTAACGTGACATGTACCACTAGTTGAATAGGAACTGCTTACCCTTCCGGAACAAATGAATTCACATCCGGTTTTTAGTAGGGAACGTGTTGCTAATTGCTTAATTTTGAGTGTAGCATTTTGTCGACAATTGCTTGTCCTTTTGTACTTTTGTCCTTTCTTCTTTTCTCCACTGTTTAATCTGTCTGCCCTTCTTAACTTTAAGGAATTTTGATCACCCCTTTAGTATCTGCAACCAAGCACTGTATAAGATTTCATTCACATCCTTCCTTTAAATTTTTCTTCGATATACCGGTAACCTTATGTGATAACGTTATAACTGAAATATTGTTGAAAATAGCATTAAAACCGATATTCAACCCTCCATGCAATGAGAAATTTAAATAACACTGTATACAAAAGAAATTTTTATTATCCTTAATATCTTCAAATAAAAACAATTAATACAATTAATATATCTCAATCTATTTAACTGATTTACATACACAAATGGATGACATGAAAAAGCTATAAATTACAGAAAATGATGGCAAAAATTGCAGTGGTTACCAATGTTCCCAACAATATGATTACATGTAATTGGTTGAACTAAAGTATGTATATTTGTATACATATGTTTATTTCTAGTAACCTTTGTTAATACAATGGTATACAGATAACAAATTAATGTACAACAATACATAATAACAAAACAGCTATATATAATAGTCAAACCTGCCCATGAGGTCACCTCTATTAAGCAGTCACCTGTATTGAAAGGTCACCATTTTCTTATCCTGTCATAGAAAATTTCATATCAGCTGAACCTCTTTTAAGAGGTCACCTGTTTTAAAAGACCACTTTTTCTTTATCCCAAAAGGTGACCTCTTAATACAGGTTTGACTGTATTTACAACAGGAGAGAGAGAGAGAGTTTCCCACGCGTTGAGCATTCAAATAAAACGAATGTAGACATAGAATATAATGGTTGCCACTGAAAGTTGGTAGAAACAACACAATGTTCTTAAACCTTTATAAATGTAGACTTTGCATATGTTTCATCACATTTATCACTATCAAGAAATACAATAGAAAGCTGGTGATTTAAATTCAAAGGTGCAAATAAGTCTCTAGTAATACATAGAAAGCTAACAACAACAGCATACAAAAAAAAACCATATCTTGTTACTATTAGTAAGGTTCAATGGTTAATCAAATTCTGTTCACATACTTAACATAAACCATATGTTTTTGTCAACACAAGCATCTACTTTACTATTGATAATACACACATATTAAAATATTGTACATAATAACATATTACAATCTTAAATGTCGTGGTGGTGATTGTATGGTGGTTGGATTTACAACTTCCTGTGCAACCAGTGCCTATCCCCACTACAATTGTGAGTTCGAACCCCGTTCATTACGAGGTGTACTCGCTACAACATTATGTGATAAAGTTTGACAGTGACTTGCGACAGGTCGGTGGTTTTCTCTGGATACTCCGGTTTCTTCGACCAATAAAAATTACCGCCACGATATAACTGAAATATTGTTGAAAGCACAGGCGCATGGGGCATGGATTTCGTTTCCTTCTCCCCCCCTTTTCTCTACTAACCCCCCCCTTTTTTCAAAATTTTCATATAAATCATTCCTTTTTCAAAATTTTCATAATCATTCGTTTTTTCTTCATTTGACAATATCAGTAGACGTCATACATCATGAATAATACGTGTATTCTGTGTCCATAGTTTTTCGACTGATACAGTATACGTGTATTCTGTGTCCACAGTTTTTCGACTGATACAGTATACTGTATCAGTCGAAAAACTGTGGACACAGAATACATTGTATCAGTCGAAAAACTGTGGACACAGAATACACGTATTGTTCATGATGTATGACGTCTACTGATATTGTCAAATGAAGAAAAAACGAATGATTATGAAAATTTTGAAAAAGGAATGATTTATATGAAAATTTTGAAAAAAGGGGGGGGTAGTAGAGAAAAGGGGGGAGGAGGAAACGAAATCCATGCCCCATGCGCCTGTGGTTGAAAGAGGCGTTAAACATCATAAACCAACCATCAAAGTTATAAATACTGGGCCGTAACTACTATTGAGTCTGATTTTCCGGGGGGAAAAGAAGAGAGAGAGAGAGACAGACAGACAGACAGACAGACAGACAGAGAGAGAGAGAGAGAGAGAGAGAGAGAGAGAGAGAGAGAGAGAGAGAGAGAGAGAGAAGGGGGAGGGGGGAAGGACTGAAAGCAAACTTCGATTTAGTCAAATCGCCCCACTGCAAAATCGCCCCCACATTTTAATGTATAATGTACTGTCATTTGAAATTTAAGAAATAATTAATGGAAGGGGTAAGTTTGTTGGAGATTTTAATATGGGTAACATTATCTGCGTAAAAATGTTACCCCGAGCGATCGTTGGAGATTTTAATATGGGTAACCTTATCAGCGTAAAATTTGCGCAGATAATGTTACCCATATTAAAATCTCCATCAACCTTACCCCTTCCATAAATTATTTCTATGACTGCTGCTTTGGCTTTGTAAACAAAAAGAGTATAATAGAACAGCCAAATACGTCATGATCATCAGCGAGTGTAACTAAGTCATAATAAATCGGGGATTTTTATACCCTTTTGTTTACAAAGCCAAAACAGCACGTCATCTAATATTCGTTAAAATATTATTTTAAAAATCAATCAGTTGTGTTGTTTAATTTACCATAGAAGCTGCGACGACGTGGACGCTATTTACGATAGTAACTGTTATAAAGCATCTCGATAATATAGAAATCGATTTAAAAAACCGTTATTTTAGGCCGTTAAGTCACAATTTTCGGCTGGGGGGATGGGTTCGTCCATACATACCCCCTTACATGATGGCTTCAATCGGCGGTCACCATACTACTGCCTCCCCTGTTTTAAACACCTAGTTACGGCCCTAAAATATTATTTTAGAAATTATAGATACATTTGTAGAAGAACATTGAAATTTTCATTTAAATGGTAATAAAGGAAACATTGACCAGTGCGTAGTAACCAAACCAGAACTAATCTGACGGAACTGATCAATGCAGAAACACCTAATAATAGTGACGTAAGTTTATAAACACTGTAGTAAAACAATATTTTAAACATTAAATGATAAAGGTTACGTATATTGATCTTAACTCTTATTGTAATGAATACATTCTGTGATCAAACTAAAATATTAAAAGATTAAACCTTGATATTATATTAAATTTACAAAATAATGAATATAAGGTAAAGGTCTAACTTTTGTCAAGCTTAAAAAAATTGTACCAAAATGAATGAATGCGTACTTGCGCGAACATATGTGTCTACTTACTAATAATAATCTTTATTGCAAATAAAACCCTTGAGGGTAAAGCAATACAATACAATACAACATTACAAAACATATTTGTCTTCTGTGTAGCGTTTTTTCTAAACGGTGATTGGTTTATGCAGCGGGGACAAACACCGATGTTTGCGCGCGAAATTATTTATACCCCGTATTTCTACTTACAAAAACGCAACCACGTGGGTTCTATCGATGAATTTTCAACAAAAACACGCCTCTCCCTGATTGACAGGATGACCAAGCACAAGAATTAGGTCATGCTGTGTATTGAGTGCATTTATTATCAATAAAAGTAAAGCAATGGAGAGCAAAGGTTGTAAAAGATTTGCTACAACAGAAGCTGAAATTGAAGAAAAACGTTTAAAATTAAATGCCGAAAGAACAATAAAACAAAATAAAGCAGCAGAAACTGGCAAAAATATTGCATTCAATTATACTGTAACGTGTATCATCATGTGTGTAGTGTGATATACAAAAGATTTCTACTTGCAGCTTAACCCACGATGTTAGCTCTTTAGAGGATGATAATATAAAATACATGAACAACATAAAGAAATGTCATATATTCATAGTTAAAGTTATACATTGACCAATGTGAACCTTATCTTCGCAATTCTAACGATTGCTTTATATAGTCAACAACACTGGGCAAAAATTCTTGATCAGGAATTAATATAATTTTTACTTGGGAAAAAAAGTCCAGTTGGTCGAAATTAGCATGATACTTTTTAATATTATTTATTTGGCATTGTAGAAAAAAGAAATGAATCTCATCACAGGCACTTGTTTCATTCAAAAAATATATGCCCCCTCCTCTTCCTTACTTCAAGGTAAACATCTGCCCTTTACCCCTTGCCCACTTCGCCTCAATATTGTTCGCTTATGATACCCCCGCTCTTCGGCAAACAGGAAGTAGGAATCTGACGGGTCAAAAAAACGCTTCCCACGATATGGAGTATCTATATGAAGCTTGTGACCAAATATCAGATTTCTGCCATCAATAGTTGCTGAGAAAAATGCGACTAAAAATGGGCATATACAAAATGTATGTTCAGTGTGTATAAAAATCAACAAAGTCGGCAAACAGGAAGTGGGAATCTGATGGATCCAAAAACGCTTCCCACGATATGGGGTACCTATATGAAGCTTGTGACCAAATATCAGATTCCTGTCATCAATAGTTGCTGAGAAAAATGCGACGAAAAATGTGCATATACAAATGTATGTTCAATGTGTATAAAATCAACAAAATTGGCAAACAGGAAGCAGGAATCTGATGGGTCCAAAAACGCTTCCCACGATATGGGGTACCTATATGAAGCTTGTGACCAAATATCAGATTTCTGCCATCAATAGTTGCTGAGAAAAATGCGACGAAAAATGAACATATATGTTCAATGTGTATAAAAATCAACAAAGTTCGCAAACAGGAAGTAGGAATCTGACGGGTCCAAAAACGCTACCCACAATATGATATACATATATGACGCTTGTGACCAAATATCAGATTTCCGCCATCAACAGTTACTGAGAAAAATGCGACGAAAAATATCTTGGACGGACAGAAGGACGGACAGAAGGACGGACGGAAGGACAGAGGGACAGAGGTAAAACAGTATACCCCCCCTCCACCTTCGGGGAGCGGGGGTATAATAATGTTACAAATAACATTAATAAAACAAAGATGGACCCCTAACTTGAATTATTGGTGATACACAAATGTATCATGCTTGACGGCATAAACTTAACTGATTGCTGTGTTTTCTTGCAAAATTAACAACTTCCATCTATTTTGAACTCTTCATTTTCATACTAAAAATATATCATTAGACATTACAAGGATAACTTAAAAAAAAAAAAAAAAAAACACAGGCAGAACATTCCTTCATCTCACTTTGTGGGCTAAATTACAAAAATGGTGATGTTAGTCCTGTACGATTTTTTCAGCTACATTTTCCAAAAATCATGGCAGAATACTTTAAAATCATTCCATATTTTTACTTTACAGTGTATAGATTATATACAATGTTTCTTTCAGAAAAAAATATAATGATATAATACGACTCCCTTTTTTGATAAAAAATAAATAAAATAAGGCACTGTTTATCATTAAGCAACATAACTCTGAATGGTTATTATAGATCAGAGAATATCATGCTTCACAGAGGCAAAATATACATACAAAGCCCCCAAATTATTCATTCAAATTAATAGGGATGAATGGACAGTAGTGCCGATATTCATATTATATATGTTAGTAGAATAAAATCAATGTCATAGCATTGTGTGACACTAAAACCAAGAATGAACATACAACTTTGTTCAGATTAATAAAAATGAAACTTTGAAAATAAAAACAAATTGTCAATTTTGAACATTATTGAGATTTATTGGTATGATAACATATCTAAAAACATTATTGCCATAGACGGTTTTCCAAACTCGTCCTCCTCATCCTCGTCCCGGAATAGACCTTGCATATTGTCCTCAATTTCTTTAGCCTTCTCTGGACATTTTAATTCTCTCCATATTTTTGCAACATCCGAAATGTAGTATTTGGATGGCATTTTCTCCACGGCTTCTTGATAATCATCAATTACACCCGACATTAGTTGAATTTGTCCCATGTAGGTATAACATATACCCAGCAAATTATAGTATCCTATCATTCTTCTTAGTGTCTTGCTTGTTGTGTCATGGTTGGATTTGCCTATTTGCTTCTTCAATTCAATATCTTCTATTTCGCTAACATCCACCACCGAACTTTCCATATCTTGCTGACATTTCTTTATTAAGCATCGAGCTATATCAGCAATTTCTTCATATTTCTGTTTGTAAAGAAGAGTAGTAAGGAACATATCTATACTATCCCATGGATCACCAACAGATTTAAATGCACTTTTCATATACATTCCTTTATATTCAGGTCCAATAAAATCTCCGATAGTTGGAAATCTGCTTTGCTTTGTTATACCTGAAGTTTGCAACTTTCCCTCTGTTTCTGAACCAGCCTGGTTTATATTAAACTCTTCTTCAATAAAATTTGTAAAACCTATCTTAGCTTTTTGGCTATTGACTGTTAACAAGAATTCATCAACAAATTTTCTGAAATCGACACTTTCACCGGACCAAACTAAGTTTTTCTCAAACGCTTCATTTAGTTCTGCTAATGTTCCTTCGTAGTCACGGTATGATATTAAGTGAAAATTAGCCAAACAAAATGTTGTTGGATTGAAGGTGTTTTCAATCACGAAGTGAATATTTCTGTCCTCTTTAAATCTCTTAGCGGATGCCATAATTGAGTCAATTAGCCACGAGTGAGTAAGACCATGGCTCTCGCTGATAAAATGTAGAACCATACAAGGGAACAATCGTAATGTCTCAATCTTGTCACAAATGTCATTACCATCACTCCATCGCCAGTGGTCAATCATATTATTGTCTTTAATAAAGTAATTTGGAAGATTACGCTTTCGGAACCATTTAAGAAGCAAATCAATCATAAAAAGGACACTTCCGCCACAGCTATTTCGGAACGTTTCTGGAGGAATCGATTCACACGCATAAAATAACGTGGTTTGCAAAAGGTACGTGGGTATTTGGCAATCTAAACCTTTCGTTTGGAACTCGACAAGTGCTTTAAAAACGTAGAAACAATATTTCATATCTTCTGTCAATTCCTCATTTATGAGAAGTTTCTCTGCTTGTGAAAAGACAAATTGAAACTCAATTTCTTTCTTAAAGCTACTTGGATGGTTTTGATGAGCAATGTAACATCCATTCTTAAGGATTGATTCGATCGTATCTTTTCTTGGCCATTGACATGCACGGTGGCGTGTTACCCATTCATGTGCTTGATTAGGCCAACAGGAACATTTTACTCCAGTGAAATATTTCATCTCTGGCTGATTATGGCATGCCAAGTTAACATAGATATCGCTGCTAGTGATATACCGATTACTATGTACACGTTGGCAAGTAGAGCATACAGTATTATTAATTGTTCTCAAACGTAAATAACCAGGATGTGTTTCACTGACATCTATCAGCATTGGTATTGTATATGCATTCTCTACTTGGGGTGAACTCGATACCTGCAATTCATTTGTAATAATGGTGTATGTTGACCTAGAAGGAAATGCTATTGTAGTTCTATATGAGTAAGTCTGGCTCATTCTTTCTGTTCTCGATTTACTAAAATCTATCAATTTTGTCTCCAGTTCTTGACTATCAATTTCATCCATTTCTATATCGGTATTAGGTGAAAGGGAATAAATGGCTTTAAAGTCTCGCATAAAGTATTTAACCCTCAGCAACTGCTTTAAAATATATGAGAGATGCGTTACAGGAATTCTGCTAACTGGATCGACAAAACGAACATCTTCAGCCAATGATTTTAAAATATCTAAAAAGAAATTGCTTTATTTTAGTGTATATTAACTATACCGTAAATAATAACCATTGTGTGGACAAACAAGTGATCATACTCCGTTAGAATACGTAATACATAACAATCAATATTAATACGTATCTGTAATGCGGTTGTATACGTAACCAATAACAACCAATGTTAATACGTATCTGTAATGCGGTTGTATACGTAACCAATAACAACCAATGTTAATACGTATCTGAAATGCGGTTGTATACGTAACCAATAACAACCAATGTTAATACGTATCTGAAATGCGGTTGTATACGTAACCAATAACAACCAATGTTAATACGTATCTGAAATGCGGTTGTATACGTAACCAATAATAACCAATATTAACACGTATCTCTATTCCAGTTGTATACGTAACCAATAACAACCAATATTAACACGTATCTCTATTCCAGTTGTATACGTAACCAATAACAACCAATGTTAAGACGTATCTGTAATCCGTCAATATACTAATATTTACAAAAAGTTTGAAGATACCAAAGAAGTAATCAGATGCCGTACATTGAAGGACAGATAATACAATGGTCAACATAAAAAGAACAAGACGACAAGCATTGATCTACAGAACATTACAAGGAAAACGTTGAGTAACACGAACACCACCAAAGAAAACGAGGATGAATGCAAGTGCTCCAGAAGGGTGTGCATTTCCTGCTCCAATAGTGGCACCCATCGTGTTACTGTTACATCATCTGATAAGGAAATAGCGTTGAACACCATTTTATGCAAATAAATACAAATAACGAATAAAGCATGAACCACCACAAAACAAATGATATAAAAACGAACCGAACATACAATGTAGTTTTTACATGGACCTGGTAGCGGACATAAAAACACGGAAACAAAAACGTGAAGACATGTAACTGCACAATATATACAACACGAACGTCATGACGCTGTCTAAACAGGTGCGTGGTCCCTATCATAGCACAAATTTAGGAGATTCTTTTATAATATAAAATAAATTATTATGTGCATTTTATTTGTGACATTGTGATGAAGATTTTAAACATTAACCACAATGTCATTATTTACTGTATACTGTAGTTTAACGTAATCTAGACCTTCGTTTTCAACTGGGCTTCGGTTGTCTTTCCCTTACTAGACCACATTCCAGACACACACAATCATGACAATGTTTCTTTCAAATGAACAATAAACTCTAACCGAAAAAAAATATGCGCGCGTCACTGAACGATCGATGTAAACGTTTCTTCAAAAATCGCTTGGCAATCTCCAGGAAAAATACGTGGCACTCAAAGGGTTAAACCTGGGGCGAACTCAGGTGATCATATGTGAACACGTGACTATAACCAATATGCTTAACCAATGCCAACCAAGAAATATGGACATGTAACTATAATCCGTCATTACACGTAACCAATGACAGCCAGTGTAAACATGTGACTATAATCCGTCTTAATACTTTATCATGGATGCACATGTTGACATAGAGATGAATTGGGTAATATGATGACACTATTAGTATTGGATGAAGAGACCTGGAGCCCGGAAGAATTTTTGGATGAAACCAATACAAATGGATACGGATTGATTGAATTTGAGGAATTCTATATGATAAAATCGCACCATCTAACTGAAAGTCAACACCAGAACAAACACGACATTTAACGAACGAGACCGTCCACCATATCAAGAACCTTGACAACATGACCACTAACAATTAAAAAAACCCAGATGACAGCCAATAAGAACACATAACGGTAGTATATATAACACATGACAACCAATGTGAATACGTGACTATAATCCTTCATTATACGTAATCAATGACAGCCAATAAGAACACATAACGGTAGTATACATAACAGATGACAGTCAATGTGAACACGTGACTATAATCCTTCATTATACGTAATCAATGACAGCCAATAAGAACACATAACGGTAGTATACATAACAGATGACAGTCAATGTTAACACGTGACAATAATCCTTCATTATACGTAATCAATGACAGCCAATAAGAACACATAACGGTAGTATACATAACAGATGACAGTCAATGTGAACACGTGACTATAATCCTTCATTATACGTAACCAATGACAGCCAATAAGAACACATAACGGTAGTATACATAACAGATGACAGTCAATGTGAACACGTGACTATAATCCTTCATTATACGTAATCAATGACAGCCAATAAGAACACATAACGGTAGTATACATAACAGATGACAGTCAATGTGAACACGTGACTATAATCCTTCATTATACGTAATCAATGACAGCCAATAAGAACACATAACGGTAGTATACATAACAGATGACAGTCAATGTGAACACGTGACTATAATCCTTCATTATACGTAATCAATGACAGCCAATAAGAACACATAACGGTAGTATACATAACAGATGACAACCAATGTGAACACGTGACTATAATCCTTCATTATACGTAATCAATGACAGCCAATAAGAACACATAACGGTAGTATACATAACAGATGACAACCAATGTGAACACGTGACTATAATCCTTCATTATACGCAATCAATGACAGCCAATAAGAACACATAACGGTAGTATACATAACAGATGACAGTCAATGTGAACACGTGACTATAATCCTTCATTATACGTAATCAATGACAGCCAATAAGAACACATAACGGTAGTATACATAACAGATGACAGTCAATGTGAACACGTGACTATAATCCTTCATTATACGTAATCAATGACAGCCAATAAGAACACATAACGGTAGTATACATAACAGATGACAGTCAATGTGAACACGTGACTATAATCCTTCATTATACGTAATCAATGACAGCCAATAAGAACACATAACGGTAGTATACATAACAGATGACAGTCAATGTGAACACGTGACTATAATCCTTCATTATACGTAATCAATGACAGCCAATAAGAACACATAACGGTAGTATACATAACAGATGACAACCAATGTGAACACGTGACTATAATCCTTCATTATACGTAACCAATGACAGCCAATAAGAACACATAACGGTAGTATACATAACAGATGACAACCAATGTGAACACGTGACTATAATCCTTCATTATACGTAACCAATGACAGCCAATAAGAACACATAACGGTAGTATATATAACAGATGACAACCAATGTGAACACGTGACTATAATCCTTCATTATACGTAATCAATGACAGCCAATAAGAACACATAACGGTAGTATACATAACAGATGACAGTCAATGTGAACACGTGACTATAATCCTTCATTATACGTAATCAATGACAGCCAATAAGAACACATAACGGTAGTATACATAACAGATGACAGTCAATGTGAACACGTGACTATAATCCTTCATTATACGTAATCAATGACAGCCAATAAGAACACATAACGGTAGTATACATAACAGATGACAGTCAATGTGAACACGTGACTATAATCCTTCATTATACGTAACCAATGACAGCCAATAAGAACACATAACGGTAGTATATATAACAGATGACAACCAATGTGAACACGTGACTATAATCCTTCATTATACGTAATCAATGACAGCCAATAAGAACACATAACGGTAGTATACATAACAGATGACAGTCAATGTGAACACGTGACTATAATCCTTCATTATACGTAATCAATGACAGCCAATAAGAACACATAACGGTAGTATACATAACAGATGACAGTCAATGTGAACACGTGACTATAATCCTTCATTATACGTAATCAATGACAGCCAATAAGAACATATAACGGTAGTATACATAACAGATGACAACCAATGTGAACACGTGACTATAATCCTTCATTATACGTAACCAATGACAGCCAATAAGAACACATAACGGTAGTATACATAACAGATGACAACCAATGTGAACACGTGACTATAATCCTTCATTATACGTAACCAATGACAGCCAATAAGAACACATAACGGTAGTATATATAACAGATGACAACCAATGTGAACACGTGAATATAATCCTTCACTATACGTAACCAATGGCAGCCAAAAAGAACACATAATGGTAGTATACATAACAGATGACAACCAATGTGAACACGTGACTATAATCCTTCATTATACGTAACCAATGACAGCCAATAAGAACACATAACGGTAGTATATATAACAGATGACAACCAATATGAACACGTGACTATAATCCTTCATTATACGTAACCAATGACAGCCAATAAGAACACATAACGGTAGTATACATAACAGATGACAACCAATGTGAACACGTATCTATAATCCGTTAGTACACGTAAGAAATGACAACGAATAGAAACACGTATTTATTATATTTACTGAGAATTTTCTACACATGGATTTGATCTTGAAAATTTCACGTCCTTGGAGCTAAAACTTGATAACGAAGATATACTTAGTATACCACAAGTAACAAAAATGCCAAAACCAAAAGGAATCATACATTCACTGGTCTTATAGGTGTCAAACCTATAATTCACCAATCAGAGCTTAGAACATATACAAAAGTAGTCCCTTTTAAAGAAAATAGTTCCTTTCGCTTTGTTGTATTGTGACAAATACTGAATGGAATGGAATAATTAAAATTGATAATTGAAGTTAAATATATAAGGATTATTTTGAGCCCAAATATGATGCATTTAGTTGTATTTTAATACCTCTATGGAAGATTTGATGCATGACCTATAATATTGAATTTCCTGGGGATGACCGAGCTATTTTTAGAGTAGGTGTTTTCCATAGCCTGGCATTTCACTGCAAGACTTTAAACATCCCCTGATATTTTCACCGAATGTAGAAGAATCATGTACGTTTCAGAAAATATATGGTCTTAGAAAGGTTAAACTTAAGATAAAATAGCCAGACAGGCTCGAAAAACCACAAATTTAGTAGAAAATATTAAAGAAATTAATTATAGGTTTCACACCTTATAGATATTGCCTCGGTCATCATAACTGCAAATGATTTATTTGCTAAATCTATATCTAATACATTACTTTTTGTATACAATATTTATTTCGAATAAATTGATGACCTATTTACTCTGGTCTCCAATGAAGACTAACATTTCTTAAGATGTTTATCACCAATTGCTATTACATCTCATTTCTTAGAAGTATCAGTTATGATGTTGTTGTCTTAAGAGTAATTATTTTTAACCAACGCAATAAAGCCACCTTTAAAGACGATACAGTGTATTTTCATACAATGTTCTAGTGGGGGAATCAAATGATCAATCAAGGATATTTCAAATGAACATTATAATCAATGAATAGGGTTATTTGCTCACCTGTGCGATCATCAATTTGGGAAGGGTTAGTCATGAAAATAATATCGGACGCATCATTTGTCTCCATTTGATCCGATTCAGAGTCCGAAACACCATCATCCGATCTAAGGAAATCAGGTTTTTTATCTTCTTTCCCTTCTAGTGACTGTAAATGTATAGTGATGCGACGCATTCTGGCATCTGTTGAAGAAGAAAAAAATATTTCCAATTTCCAATAGGAGAATAAAAACTCAAGTGAACAAGCTCTTGCTATCCAGTTTTTGATAGTGTTTTTGATAGTGTTTTTCTAAAGTATTTGCTCATCACATTTTTTCGAGATGTTTTTATATCTGGTTGTGTCTGCATCCAATACACGTTAGAGAGTACATAAGGGGCAATCAAAAATGGAAAACCCAGAGAAACTGTCAACATAGGATACATAAGACGAAGACAAACAATACAAGTGATACACTATTTGACGTCTGAAAATATTTAAGTGTCGTATGTTTATCCCAATTTAAAGCTGGAGTATATGATGTTGTATACTTCTGAAGGCGAAATAATAGTAACTATACTGAAACTAACTGTGGATAGTCGATAAAACAATAGCAGTTGATAGTGGATAGCATAAAATGAACAACTATTGAGAACACATTTTCCAATCTTTTGACATTGAGAGTACCAGAAACGCGTTGTGCAAATAAATTAGATATCTACATCATACTAGTAGAATATATAGCAGATGTACTTGTACTTACTAACAGACCACATCTTCTCCCAGTCCTTAGGTCTTAGGCTGCAATAATGTGTGTCACTGATGTGGCCTAGATAAATCGAATCCACATTCTGATCGTCAGACACTGGAACATGATGTGGAAACAGATGCGTGGCATTTCCAAATGTACTCAGTACCGTCACATTTCTACCAATTACTTCAGTGATAGCATTCAGTATCATGTGATCGCCCCATTCACCGCTCCTGTGCATCCGATTAAGATATTCTTCCCATGTTTCAGTAGACAGGAAACACATAAGATGTGACCCATCTTCCTGATGAGGGTGTTCTCTTAAGTAGCTAAAATATTAAAAGACAAATTAAAAACATTCTGAACAAACTCACATGTATCAAAGACACACAAATTAGTACTACTATGAATTATCTAAAAATATCTCAATAATCTTTTTCTCAGAATTCCTCAAACATTTTCTCAGATTTCTTCAAACCTTTACTCAGAATTTCTCAAGCTTTTTCTCAGAATTCCTGAAACGTTTGTCTCAGAATTCCTCAAGTATAATTTCCCCCTGTATATGTTTTAGATATTACTCACACGAGGACATTATCACTGGAAAACCGGAAATAGACTGCTTGCAACCTCAGACAAGAAATGTTTACCCCAGATGAAAATGTATGATAAACAAAAATGTGGACGTTTTGGCTATCTTAAGAAATTTCTATTTCAGTAAAGGCATGTTTACCCGGTCATTTTTCTAGGAACAAGTATTTGACAGTTCAAAAACCACTGCCTTATTTCCAATATTTGATGGACCAATTTTCATTCATAGTTGTTTTTAAGGTGCATAATTAAAGACGACAATTTGTCCATATACTGCTTACTTAACTCCTACTAACGTTTGACGTCACATTTCAGGTATGGTCAAAAGGTGAAAATATTTTTGAAAAAATAACTCATTTTATCAATAAAGGTCAACAATTATGGAAAGTTGAAGTAGAAAATACCCCCCCCCCCCCCCCCCCATTTAAGTGAAATTGTGTCTCTGTGGATTTGCTATTATCCCACGGCCATCTACTTTGTCATCTAGGTATACTTACTCAACAGCCGTCGATCTAAGACTGTGTTTGGAAAATCTAAAATCTCCAGCAATCCTTAACTGGTCAATAACAGCAGAGAACATACAATCACCATCTCCAGCAATATTACGTACAACTAGGCCATATTTGGTGGCTATAGTTTGAAGTGAAGGTATTTTCAACAGCATCTGGTGAACCACGTCTGAACAAGAAGCTTAAAAAATAATAATATAAATTCTTGATTTCACCTTCGCTTTTCTCCAACGTTTATACAGAAACTTATTTTTTCAAACATTTTGTGCTACGATATAATCTTATGTTACACCAGTTGTTTACTTACTTGTTTTTGATTGTCATGGAGACCATTTTGTTGAAAGAACTGTGTGCAATATATCTGGATTGATTTTGTTTATTCCCTATTTTCGGTCATTGAATCGATTATTCGTCCTTAATGTGTAGCAAATTGTCATTATAAGACATATTCCTGCGGATTACACAAACATACATACGATGGATACTCCCTACAAGACAATCGCGACAAATACAACAATAATCAGACACATGGCTGTTAAAATTCGATCTAAACAAAATAAATGCAAAACAATGAGGGTTGCTAATAGTAAGGGGATTTGTAACTCAGATAATACATACAGAAAAACCAACCTATGTGTTCGTAATAGTCATGTGTTCGATTAATACAGGTAAATTAACAAGGATTTCCTTCATTGTGACTATTTAGGATTTCGTTTTGTTCAGGGTTCAGTTTTATACAGGATTCCCTTTTATTCCGGGTTCGGTCTAGACATGTT
This sequence comes from Bathymodiolus septemdierum, assembly GCA_963383655.1. NCBI lineage: Eukaryota > Metazoa > Mollusca > Bivalvia > Mytilida > Modiolidae > Bathymodiolus > Bathymodiolus septemdierum. Next base: position 41,976,482 of record OY726521.1, on the reverse strand, counting down.
TCGCTGTACAATCTTACCGACAACAAAGAAAAAGAAGTGACAGATGAAGAAAATATATTGGAGTTATGATGGATGGAAACTAAAATTTTTCTAAACCTTTCCATGTTCCAAGGATTAATCAGATCCCACTTAGAATGTACAGAAGCTACATAGATCACCATTTAAGATCACAGATAGCGAGAATATACAGACTGTACACAGAACAACAAAACTTATTCCCACTCTAAGAACAATAGAATACCAAGAAAGACTCAAGAAACTGAAAATGACAACGTCAAAATATAAAATGATAATGGTTAGAGGCATTAGTTGTTAAGATTGATACCAACGATCCTACAGTAAACATGTAATGTTGTTGTCGTATATTAACGATTCCACGGTACACATATAACACCAGTTGACAAGATTTACTAATCTACAGTAAACATTCGACAGTCGTTGATTCATATTCTTTGTTGTGAATACAATATTAAGTAATACTCACTTGTTGTCTTATCGGTACCCCATACTTTTTGTCCACATGCTGGACATTTTAATTCATCAGTGTCAATATAAGCTGGAAAGTTTGCTAATGTTTCTGCTAACTTCTTTGGTGTTGATTCACTGTATTTTGATCCAAACATTCTACTGAACACGGACGAATTACCGGGAAACACAAGTGACTCAAATGGGGAATTATTAGCGGTCGTGTTTTTTCTATCTTCTCCTTGCTTTGATTTCTCCGGTCTAGACAGTCGTTTGATTGTTATTGATACGATTTCATTCTGTTCTTCTTGACTTTTAATTGAATCAGATTGTGCTTCATCTATCTTCTCTTCCTCGTTTTCGAGCGATGATAAGATGACCTTTTCATCTGTGTCAACACCCACGTTAGTACTTGGCAATATTTCTTCTCTAACCGAATTACCAACGATGTCTGTTGATTCGATATGCAAGTCTCCATCTAGAGAATTATTCTCATATGGTTCTGATGTAGGTGTGGTATCTTGTTTCGGCAATATTTCTTCTCTAACCGAATTACCAACGATGTCTGTTGATTCGATATGCAAGTCTCCATCTAGAGAATTATTCTCATATGGTTCTGATGTAGGTGTGGTATCTTGTTTCGGCAATATTTCTTCTCTAAGCGAATTACCAACGATGTCTGTTGATTCGATATGCAAGTCTCCATCTAGAGAATTATGCTCATATGGTTCTGATGTAGGTGTGGTATCTTGTTTCGGCAATATTTCTTCTCTAAGCGAATTACCAACGATGTCTGTTGATTCGATATGCAAGTCTCCATCTAGATAATTATTCTCATATGGTTCTGATGTAGGTGTGGTATCTTGTTTCGGCAATATTTCTTCTCTAACCGAATTACCAACGATGTCTGTTGATTCGATATGCAAGTCTCCATCTAGAGAATTATTCTCATATGGTTCTGATGTAGGTGTGGTATCTTGTTTCGGCAATATTTCTTCTCTAACCGAATTACCAACGATGTCTGTTGATTCGATATGCAAGTCTCCATCTAGAGAATTATTCTCATATGGTTCTGATGTAGGTGTGGTATCTTGTTTCGCTACATCAATAGTTTCGGACTCGAAATGTCTTGAATCTTCCCGCCTTTCCTCTGCAATACTATATTTGTCTACATGTTGTAAATCTACAGTCGTCCCCATCGTATGTTTGTCTCGAGTCAAATGTTGTTTATCTTCCTTTCTGAAAATATTTTCATTTTCTGCTACGCTTTCCCCGCCTTTATATTTTATCTCTTTTAATGCGCTATCGTTTTCTTCTGTAGCTAATGAGATTTCGTTCATTTCTTTTTCTTCTTTATACAATGGGGTTTCTATAATCTTTTCTGTGGTATTCTTGCTCTTCCCTGAAATATTCGACCAATCTGTTCTGAATCTATTCTGGTCAACAGACCTCGACAAACCATCCCTTGCATTTGGTTGTGACTTTTGGCGCTTTGGAAATGATGATGAAAAACTTTCGCGAGGATGGTTCCTGATTTCGCCGACATCGCTATCACTATGTTTAGATGCTTCTTTGCTTACCGGAGGTATATTGTATTCGTCATCTGTGATCATACGTTCTTCTCCATAAACAATACGCCGTGTCGGTTTATTCCAAGACACATTTGTGTCATTATAACGCTCTGAAGTAGTCACATTGCATTGCGGTGATTGGTTACCAATGGTGTTGCTCCTGTCAGGGATAGAAATTGGGTTTTCTGGATATGAAGTCATTTGCGGCATTGGTTTATCAACAGACCTATCGTCAATTTTACGAAGAGGACTCTTAGTCGTTTTTGAAGATGATCCTATATTTAGAAGGTCACTGATGAGACCCAATGAATTATCATATTCCTTAACAAAGTGTTCACTTTGTCTATATCTAAAAGGTTGTGAACTGGAAAGCCTATTTGATCTGGTCAATGTGGGATTATTCTTCTCTGGATTATTTGTAACATTTAACGTAGAGTTTGATTCTCTCATTGCAGTCATGCTCTTAATAGAAACATGCTGATCGATCAAGTTAAGTGGATCATTTCCTCTCTGGTAGATGCTATCATCTCTGGTCTTGGTAAAATTGTCCATTCCTATCTTAGCAGAACTAATACTATTGTGTTCCTGTATGGAGCATGGTAAGTCATTATTGGTTGGTTGGTCATTATCATACTCCCTGGTGACGTAATCATCTGTTTCTTGGTCATTTTCATCCTCCCTACCTACGATATCATCTCTTTCTTGGTCATTACCATACTCCCTAGTGACGTAGTCATTTTTTGCTTGGTCAATATTATCCTCCCTAGTTACGTTATTGTCTTTTTCGTGTTCAATATCATACTCCTTAGCTACGTTATCAATTGTAGCTTCGTGAATATCAAACTCCTTAATGACATAATCATTTGTTCCCAGGCCATTATCATACTCTCTAGTTACGCTTTCATTTATTGGTTGGTCATTATCATACTCCCTAGTGAAGTTATCATTTGTTGTTTGGTCATTATCATACTCCCTAGTGACGTAATCATTTGTTTCTGGGTCATGACCATACTTCCTAGTTGCACTATCATGTGTTTCTGGGTCATTATCATACTCCCTAGTTACGTTATCAAATGTTACTTGGTTAATATAAACCTCTCTGGTCATGCTATGTATCTCATCGTCTGCTAGGTTGCCATGCACCTCTGGGGAATCAATTGTAGATCGTTCTCCATTGTTTCTATCTATCAGACTATGGTTTGGACTACAATTTGACTCAAATGGAGTCGATGTAGTGTCTTCTTTGAAGTTCATTGACTCGTATTTATCAAATGAACTAGACTTCTGGTGAGTACGTTCGTCTGCCATATTATTCCTAATAAATGGAGAATCTGAATGAGTAACGTCGATGACCAATTTAGTATTTTCATTTCGACTTTTCAAGCTGTCCTCCAATGGTAAGCAATCTTGAAATGAATGTGAAATATCGGAATTTGTTTTTGAGCTTTCATTCATATTGTCATTATATTCATCACTGTCCTCCGCGGATTCCCCCGCGTAATTTGTATGTAGTTTTGAAATAGTTTGGTAGTCATTAATGCATGAATTTGACTCTACAGACGCACCATGCCCACAATTATAATCCAGAGCATCCCCATCGCGATAATCCACAATATTCTCACTACGGTCGTGCGAGCCTTCTACATCACTTATTACTCTACCATTGCCTTTGTCTATTTCTGGATTGTCTTCGAAATTCTCGGTTTTGGGTGTTCTATCTGATGACGCATGCGTGTCTGTTCCGTCGGTTAGTGAAGAAAACGTATCGCTGTGACGTCCATCAGAAACTTGAGTTTTCTGTTTCACTATCTCCAACTCCTTTACCCTACCAAGATGGTCATCACGGGTATTTGTTTTACGATTATTATCTACTTGAGCATGGAAATCACTTGGTGTAATATCATAACTTGGTAATGAACCACCATCAAGGATTTTTCCGTCTATGGACAAATCGCTAGCGGTGTCACTATCGTCATCATATGATATTGGCGACAGTTTAATCCTATGGTTTTCATTTGAATATCCATTGTAAATTGCATCGCTTAGCAATGGTTCAAGTATTATGTCTTCCTGTACATTGTGAACGGGTTTGATTCCTTGGTCTGTGTCATTGTTATCATCTTTATTATATGTGCAGGTATTATCGAGACCTATGTTGTCTAATCTTTGAACCTTTCGTAGGGTGCTTCTGCCAAACGGTTTTCCACGATATGTTTGTTTAAGATGTATATTATCAAGTTTATACAACAATGAATGATACGTAAACGGCACTCTTCTACAAACTACTTCTCCTTCTGTATCAGTCATTGTACTCTTCTACAATTAATTGCTTCTTCTGTATCAGTCATTGTACCCTTCTATAAAATATTGCTCCATATGTATCAACCATAATCGTCCATGCCAAACTACAATATATAAAAATATTTAAGATAGATTCAAAGTCATAGTTGATAAACTTGATAATATTTAGTGAATACAAAAGTTAATACACTTGACAGTATTTGTGCGATACAATAATTGATACACTTAAAGTAGCATTATCCGCCAAAATCGTAAATTTTTGTTACCCATAAAAACTATCAGATATGATTGATGCCTTAATAAAACGTGTTTCTGTAACTTATAAATGTTATGAAATGTACACGCATCGGGGAAAAAAGGTGCAACTGCTTTGAGATCGATCAAGAAATGGACGCCATCTTATTAATTATCGGCATTGTTTACGGAGTTTGCCGAATCGTCATTAAATCAGTACAACAATGCACTTATTTCTTATTTTCTGTGAATCTGCTTTTAGTCGGCGTCAATTACGGACAAAGAACCATGCAAGTTTGCAGTTAATAAGCGACAAAATACAAATTATTCGTTTTTACCTGTCACTAGTAAGGTCAGTTGCATACGGAGAAAGCGAGGTCAAATTATTTGCTTGCAAGGAAATAATAAATCGATGGTAATTTTCGTTCTCAAAAGGCGAAAAGTGGTACGATAAGCTGTTTAATGTGAAATATTTACCTTTATTTCATCATTTTAAAGCTATTTACCAATTTCCAAAACATATAATTTTTTTTGGTCAAAATCGTAGCTAATGCCGCTTTAATAGTATTTGGTGGATACAATAATTAATACACTTAATAGTATTTGTTCGATACAATGATTGATACACTTAATAGATTTGTTCGATACATTGATTGATACACTTAATAGTATTTGTTCGATACAATATAATTGATACACTTAATATTAGTTGTTCGATACAATGATTGATACACGTAATAGTAGTTGTTCGATACAATAATTATGCACTTAACAGTATTTGGTGGATACAATAATTGATACATTTAATAGTTTTTGATCGATACAACAATTGATACAGTTAAAAGTATTTGTTCGATACAATAATTTACGCACTTAACAGTTTTTGATCGATATAACAATTGATACACTTAATAGTTTTCCATCGGGGGGCTCAATGAGTTAGGTCGCTGGATCTAACTGCTCATACAAGACTATCACCAATACGGCGTGGGTTCGCGCCCAGCTGTGTAAATTACAAAAAGGGTGCACTCGACTCGCAGCAGCAAGTGATGAAGTTTACCAGTTGCTTGCCCAGGGTCGGTGGTTCTCTCCGGGTACTCCGGCTTCCTCCACCACTAAAACTGGTTGCCATGATATAGCTGAAATATTGCTATACAATAATCAATACACTTGATAGTTTTTACAGTAATTGGTTGAAAATTGATCCTTAATGGAAGCAATACATATATGACCATATAATTGTGTAGGTTGACATGTACTTTGGCATTTGTGTTAAATCTTTTAAATATTTTGAGGTAGCTAGGGGCAGTTTTGGGTTTGGATTAACTACACAAATAATTCAGTATTTATTTATATTTTGTTTGATCCTTGTGTGTGGTCTATGTAAACGAAGAGTTAAATTTTATAAAAACATTAAAAGGTAGGCGCTTGTGGTATTGAATTACCCTTCCCTCCCTTTGTAACTCTCTGTTTACATATTTATTTTTCAATAATATTTCTTAATTATTTCATCTGTTTTTCTTTATCGCACGTGTTCGTGTCAATATGAGCACAGTGCCTATGAGAGAGGGGTTCAGTCGGAACATCGGAGCCAAGAAGGGGCCCGTGAACCTCTTGATTTTTTTGGTTGATATTTTCAAAAGGGAAAGGGTTAGCACACAACTATCCCACTGACCTTAATTATGAAGATTTTGCAGCAGAAATTCAACATTTACCATTAGTAGATAAAGCAAATTTTGGAAAACCAGAACTGAAACTTTTAGAATTGCTAAATTTATTAACAGACTACAAACTTTGTGAGATATTTCCAAATGTTTGTGTTAGTTTTAGAATATTGTTGACAATTTCAGCTACAGTAGCATCAGCAGAAAGATCTTTTAGCAAACTTAAACTTATCAAAAACTTTTTGTCTACTATGTCTCAAACCCGACTTGTTGACTTAGCCGGCGAAAGACATTTGTGCGAATTGAGAGCGAAATGAAACGGACATAAGACCGACAACTTGTAACCCATTTGAGCGAGAATAAAAACTCTTCCGTTAGCCAGACATTAAGTCCGTTGTCCCTTGCTCACCACAGGGAGGTAAAAGTAGGTTTTTGAGCATGATAATTCTTGTTTTATTTATAAAAAATCAGCGCTATTTTAAAAGTTTAAAGCAAATATATATCGTACATGAAGATAAGGTGATAGTCTCGTAATTCCGTCCATTCTTGGTATTTAAACCCAAGAGTACGGGGTGTACTATTCACGAGAAAGTTCACCACTAGAATACTTTTGAACCATATCGTGCAAGTGTTTATCTTTATTCTTTTCCACCCTGGAGTGTGGCAGTCCATGCTCCTGTTTTGATATGGTTTGTAGTTTCAATAACACGTCAATACTCTACCTACAAAATTGGGAAAAATTTTGATTCCATGGTAACATACCAATCTCAGATTTAGATCGTTTGTATTCCTGACTTAAACCGACTTTCTGTATTTGTTCCCACCATACCTGGACTAGATGAAATCTATAACATTTGATGCTGACATTTCAGAATATTTCCTTCAATATATTCATGGCTTCCAGTTCAAAATCCACATGGACAATAGCAGGATTAAGCTGTAATCCATTATCAAAGCATAGTGTGACAGTAGTTGACATGCAGTGACGATAAACATTTTTCGATTTTCAAAACAACAAAACAAATAATAACCTACTGACCATTCTGGACCATTACCTATATGTCCATCTTGACTAATTGACAACAATTAGTCGACTAAAACAAACTCATGTAATACTTTACATGTGAGTGTGGGGTAGATGTTGTGAAAGTCGCTCAATTGTCCACATATAGATTTTTAGGATCAATTGAAATTATGTCGCTCAAATGTCCATTAATATTGTCGCTCAATTTCTGCTGCACAGGAAATCAAGCATTTATGAAAATGTACCAATGGTTTTATTGGACCTCAAATCCTCAATTTTGAAAGGAATCTCAACCTGTCACGGGGATCCCAAAGCAGTCTTGTTCCGCCTTGCAATATTTCTCTTGGAGGCCCTGGTGACAATATCCATACAATCTTATGGTAGCAACTCAGCTTATGTACCGACCCTCTAATTAGAGTATAGACAGTGGCAGATCCAGAGGGGGGCGAAGGGGACGTTCGCCCCCCCCCCCCCCCCCCCTAAAAGAGAGAGAGAGAGAGAGAGAGAGAGAGAGAGAGAGAGAGAGAGGGGTGGGGTGGGGGGGGGGGGTGTCTTCCGTCCCTCTATTAAGCATATCAGCATTCATTCGTTCTTCTGTTAAATGTAAGTAAGTTAGAAGAAGAAGGAAAAAAAAGGGGGGGGGGGGTAATCCCATGCCACAGACACCTGTACATCAATATACTTCATGATATCTTAGACATGAATATGAACAAGCTTGTAAAATGAATAATTTGCATCAAACCAAATATTTTTGTAGTTTGGGCCAATGTTAGTGAACTTTCAGTTTTCACAAATCAGTCAGACTCAAATCGTAGACATAAAAACATAGCAGATGAAAATGACACACAATAATTAACATCTATTTCAATGTTTTGATATTATTTTCAATTATTATAAATGCTTTACTCACTCGTTGTTAAATAAAACTTCTCACCTTATATGATCTGATATAAAATGGCTGAAAATTCCCAATAATCAAACTGTGTACGGAAAACGAAACTAGAATCTTTTACTTCCCGTGGAAATTCCTGTGATAAAAATAGAATTGGGTATTTTAAATTGTAATCGGAAAATGTCAACACCTGACATTAAATGTCTACCATTATCGGTTAAGATTAAAAAGAAAACAAGATTTATGTTTGATGTCAATGGATTGCCTGGCGTGGGCCTATGGACTCATATTTTGATTGCAATGCATTTTATTTTGTTCCAAGTTTAAACCACAGGTGCTCGAGACACTAAATTACCACCCCCCTTTTTTTTTTACTTTTGTTTACATATTTATTTTCATTATGTCATCTCTTTTTCGACATGTGTCTACCCTAATAAGAGATTAGAGGGTCGACACATGCTAGTTGCATCAAATTAAATCTTTTCGTTTTCTTCGCCTTTAATTTTTGTTGTTGATTTTTTTGACAGAGCCAGTAAGTTTGTTCCGGACTGAAAAAAACTGTCTTGGCTAGTTGAGGTCTAGGCAATATATTCGGATTTTTTTCTTTGCATTCGCTAAAGCAAATGTCTTGAATAATGATTTGACGAAATAAATATATGCCAGTTCAACAACGGAAATTCACAGTACACAAAACTTGACTAAGCGAATATTTAAAATAAATGATGGTCTAAAATATTGTATTAAAATCTAGAAAAGACAACCATACATTTCTTATTTTCTACACAAAAAGAATACATATGTAAAAAGTAGTTGCCATTTGAAACTGTCCTTGGTGTTTGAAATTGCAGTGCAGTGTTGCAAAATGTTTGTTTTTATAGTGTCTTTTGTATATGCATGCCATATGTTTTTTTTGTATTTGCATCCACAGGCACTTGACCGATAGACCTTAATTTCCCAGTGTTTGCCACGGGGGTACGTATTTTCAGGGCTAGTAACGATGTAGGGCCTCTATTTGTGGGTCCTGGGTCCACGCGTATACTAGAAATAAACACAAGGTGAGCAACAAAATGGCGGGGTACTGCTAAATTTCTTATTATTGTCCATTTCCCTGATTTCTGAAAAATAAACGGATGGAATGCACTAACCTTGCGGACCCCCATCAGCTGTTGTGCACCTGGTTTACTGTCGTATTCGTACTATTTTGCATATATACCCCTGACAACCTGTTCCCAAGACCGATTGTCAACTTAGTCGGAGGTCTATTTTGGATTCTCTCGGACAATAATAAGAAATTTAGCAGTACCCCGCCATTTTGTTGCTTACCTTGTGTTTATTTCTAGTATACGTGTGAACCCAGGACCCAGAAATAGAGGCCCTACATCGTTAATAGCCCTGAAAATACGTACCCCCCGTGGCAAACACGGGGAAATTAAGGTCCATCGGTCAAGTGCCTGTGTTTGTATCTGCCTCTGAATAAACAACATTATTAAGAAAAAAACCTGGTAGAACGTGCTAAAGTGGGTCATGGGTCACTGTAATCGGGCGGCTGTATCGAGAAACAGATACGGTGTTGAAAAAACTGTTGATACTCATTAAATATTGATAAATGCAATAAAAGTTTATGTTTGTCTTCAAGAAATATGATAGACAAAACCATGTATGAAGTTTTATGACGAAATATCTCCGATTTCTATGTACATTTACAAGTTGAAGTGGGGAAACATAGGTAATTTTAGCGATGTATTTTAATCTTGGACAAGAATAATGAGCGTCCTGATTGGATGACCGATTTAAAACACACTGACTCCGCATGGTAAAAAGATGCATGTAAAAGAAATCTATGTTATATTTAATCATTTGTTTGATTCTGGAATATTGTTGATCATTGATTTAGGGTGGTGGTGGTGGTGGTGGTGGGGGGGGGGTGAATTTTATTTGTGAATTTTACAGTTAAATAAATGTTATGTTTCGACAGAAGCTTAAATCAGCGTTAAAAATTGAACAAATATCAGTGGTTTTGTAAATGAGATTGATTTTAAATAGAAAATCTGAATTTATTATTTATTAATTTATTATTAATGATACAATTGTATATCCCTTGGGAGGGGGAAGGGGGGCTATGGTAAACATTTGAAATAAAAACACAGGACCGGACAGCAAAAATAATAATCCAGGATTAGTTTTTTATTAAAAAATTCCAGGATCCCTGTATCTATGAATATTTTTTTTTTAAAGTTAATAATATGAAATATTGACATCCACACTTGCCTTTTGGACAGCACATTTCTGTGTCCACACTTGTTTTCTTTAAAAAAATAAGCAAATTACAAAAAATGTACTTAGTCTATCGGAATGTCGGGTTAAAGCGATTAATGGGATCCCAAACCTTTCTTTTTATGGGTGATACTATTTCGTGTGACGGAACGGAACAAAACGGAATGAAACGAAACGAAACGGGATTTGCCCTCTTTTTATATGTAAGTCCCCAACGACAATACAGATATAAGTAAACGATAATTTTTTTTATAAAATCCTGCACAGATTCGTTTCCACTCAAAAAGACATACTATCACAAATAAGAATAACAACATAAACATGGACAGTACAATAGTAGGGTCAACGAATACTCTACTGACTACTAGCTGGGAATTTGGCGGTGCAATTACGGTCATCTCAGTTTTCAGTTTCGGTCATCTTAGCGATTTTTTAAAATCGGATTTTCTCTTTCATATACATTTTTCAGTCGTAATTTGTGATTTCCTTGTGAAAAGTTCATAGATTACTATCGTACTAATGCATGTTTCATTTAAAATACATTATATAAACAATTTAATGGACAAAAAAGATTCTTACCTAATTTCATGTCCGCCATCTTGGGATGACCGTAATTACAGTTACGGTCATCAGCTTTAGTTACGGTCATCAGCTTTACCCCAGTGTACATTTGTCACCCGTATTGCTTGTACTCCGACACAAATTGACAAAACCTGTTTTGGAGAATATAATTATGAATAGGAAAAAAAGAGTCGTCAATTTATCATCTTTGTTTAATTTTAGTACCCTTTAATTCAGATACAAAACATTATCTATATTTAGAATTCATGTTGTATCAACAAAAGGTTCTCTGATCAAACCTAGATTTTAGAAATCTTAATAAATCATTGGCGGTCATTATATAGATACAACCAAAGATATTGTTATCTACTTGAACATATGGTATATACAAATGTACATGTCATAAGATATGAAGGTTTTCACATTCTAGTTATTATTCAAATTACGGAGTGGGACATGTGGGTCATTCCAAAGAAAAGTTTGAAGATACCAAATGGTTAATTAGAAGCCGTAAAACGAAGAAAGAAAGACTAATAGGTTCTTACACGAGTCCCTATTGAAGATATGGGATTTCTTCCACGAGTGTGAGAAATTCCGTCTTTTCACGAGTGGAGCGTAGCGGAACGAGTGGAAAGACGCTGAATTTCTCTCACGAGTGGAAGAAATGCCAGATCTTCAATAAGGACGAGTGCAAGTACCTGTTTCTTCCGTTTCAACTTAAAAACAAAGCATGTCGATTTCATTCATTCATTCGCATGTCATTGTCATGTTTACTACACAAAATATTACAACGCCACGTGCAATGCAGTAAATACACACTTATTTAAAACCGCATCAAATCTATTAGGGGAAATCAGTTAAAATTCAGGTAAAATTGATATTTGAAGCTCTTATAGATCTACTAAGACGACAATTTATATTACTACAGCAGTCGTAGAAGCGGACTCCATTGATTATACTCGGCCGATTTGATTGGCTGACAATGCCATGTAAGACAAGGTCACGCGCAGCTGTCGTTATGGCTTGTCTTACATAGAAAACGCATCAAAACGGAAGAAAACACAATGACCAAAGGAAAAGGGACAAAAAGAAAAACAACAACAATCTACAAAACACTACACAGAAAATTTAAGATCGAGTAACAAGAACCCCACTGAAACCCGGATGAACTCATGTGCCCCAGCAGAATAAGACAAGAACCCCACTGAAAACCGGATGAACTCAGGTGCCCCAGCAGAATAAGACAAAAACCCCACTGAAAATCGGATGAACTCATGTGCCCCAGCAGAATAAGACAAGAACCCCACTGAAAACCGGATGAACTCAGGTGCCCCAGCAGAATAAGACAAGAACCCCACTGAAAACCGGATGAACTCATGTGCCCCAGCAGAATAAGACAAGAACCCCACTGAAAACCGGATGAACTCAGGTGTCCCAACAGAATAAGACAAGAACCCCACTGAAAACCGGACGAACTCAGGTGTCCCAGCAGAATAAGACAAGAACCCCACTGAAAATCGGATGAACTCAGGTGCCCCAGCAGAATAAGACAAAAACACCACTGAAAACCGGATGAACTCAGGTGCCCCAGCAGAATAAGACAAGAACCCCACTGAAAAACGGATGAACTCATGTGCCCCAGCAGAATAAGACAAGAACCCCACTGAAAACCGGATGAACTCATGTGCCCCAGCAGAATAAGACAAGAATCCCACTGAAAATCGGATGAACTCATGTGCCCCAGCAGAATAAGACAAGAACCCCACTGAAAATCGGATGAACTCAGGTGCCCCAGCAGAATAAGACAAGAACCCCACTGAAAACCGGATGAACTCAGGTGCCCCAGCAGAATAAGACAAGAACCCCACTGAAAACCGGATGAACTCAGGTGTCCCAGCAGAATAAGACAAGAACCCCACTGAAAATCGGATGAACTCAGGTGCCCCAGCAGAATAAGACAAAAACCCCACTGAAAACCGGATGAACTCATGTGCCCCAGCAGAATAAGACAAGAACCCCACTGAAAATCGGATGAACTCAGGTGCCCCAGCAGAATAAGACAAGAACCCCACTGAAAACCGGATGAACTCATGTGCCCCAGCAGAATAAGACAAGAACCCCACTGAAAACCGGATGAACTCAGGTGTCCCAACAGAATAAGACAAGAACCCCACTGAAAACCGGACGAACTCAGGTGTCCCAGCAGAATAAGACAAGAACCCCACTGAAAATCGGATGAACTCAGGTGCCCCAGCAGAATAAGACAAAAACACCACTGAAAACCGGATGAACTCAGGTGCCCCAGCAGAATAAGACAAGAACCCCACTGAAAACCGGATGAACTCAGGTGCCCCAGCAGAATAAGACAAGAACCCCACTGAAAAACGGATGAACTCATGTGCCCCAGCAGAATAAGACAAGAACCTCACTGAAAACCGGATGAACTCATGTGCCCCAGCAGAATAAGACAAGAACCCCACTGAAAACCGGATGAACTCATGTGCCCCAGCAGAATAAGACAAGAACCCCACTGAAAATCGGATGAACTCATGTGCCCCAGCAGAATAAGACAAGAACCCCACTGAAAATCGGATGAACTCAGGTGCCCCAGCAGAATAAGACAAGAACCCCACTGAAAACCGGATGAACTCAGGTGCCCCAGCAGAATAAGACAAGAACCCCACTGAAAACCGGATGAACTCATGTGCCCCAGCAGAATAAGACAAGAACCCCACTGAAAATCGGATGAACTCAGGTGCCCCAGCAGAATAAGACAAGAACCCCACTGAAAACCGGATGAACTCATGTGCCCCAGCAGAATAAGACAAGAACCCCACTGAAAACCGGATGAACTCATGTGCTCCAGCAGAATAAGACAAGAACCCCACTGAAAACCGGATGAACTCATGTGCCCCAGCAGAATAAGACAAGAACCCCACTGAAAATCGGATGAACTCATGTGCCCCAGCAGAATAAAACAAGAACCCCACTGAAAACCGGATGAACTCAGGTGCCCCAGCAGAATAAGACAAGAACCCCACTGAAAACCGGATGAACTCAGGTGCCCCAGCAGAATAAGACAAAAACACCACTGAAAACCGGATGAGCTCATGTGTCCCAGCAGAATAAGACAAGAACTCCACTGAAAACCGGATGAACTCATGTGCCCCAGCAGAATAAGACAAGAACCCCACTGAAAACCGGATGAACTCAGGTGCCCCAGCAGAATAAGACAAGAACCCCACTGAAAACCGGATGAACTCAGGTGTCCCAGCAGAATAAGACAAGAACCCCATTGAAAATCGGATGAACTCATGTGCCCCAGCAGAATAAAACAAGAACCCCACTGAAAACCGGATGAACTCATGCGCCCCAGCAGAATAAGACAAGAACCCCACTGAAAACCGGATGAACTCAGGTGCCCCAGCAGAATAAGACAAGAACCCCACTGAAAACCGGATGAGCTCATGTGCCCCAGCAGAATAAGACAAGAACCCCACTGAAAATCGGATGAACTCATGTGCCCCAGCAGAATAAGACAAGAACCCCACTGAAAACCGGATGAACTCATGTGTCCCAGCAGAATAAGACAAGAACCCCACTGAAAATCGGATGAACTCATGTGCCCCAGCAGAATAAGCAGTTCCTGTTCCACTAGTGACAAGCCCATTTTTCTGATTAAAATGTGTTGGTTATCTTCCATGACGTGTACTTATTCCACAATCTAATAATTAGATGTAAATATTAATAAAAGATGGAGATATTATGAACAGAGGTCATATAAAGTATGACCACAAGTATTTAATTCCCTTTTTTCTCTGGGCCGGAATTCTAATAAAATTCTTGATGTTTTTAATTGTATTGCCCATTCATTGATGTCTGATATTCGTATTTATGCCTCGTTAATACGCATTTTGAAGAAACATCACGATTGCATTCCTTTCATCAGAAACAGAGTCTTAATATACTTTACTTCCGGTTTAGGGTCCTACCCAGAGTTGTCGGTCCTTACACTCTCTCCAATCTCTGTCAACGCCTATATGCCAAGAATCTTGACAAAATCCCTTTATTAAAGGGTAACTTGATATAAACCGGTTATAATGACCCCACATATTGTAAAATATATAAAGAATACCATATAACTAATATTTGAGAAGCTTCTTTGTTTATTTTCAAACGAAGATAAGGGATTATTTTTTATACGGTGATCAGTCATACAGCGCTGATCTGGTTCCTTGTTGTAATAGTTTCTATAGTTGCTGAACATTACACTGGTAATATTTTATAAAAAGGAATTAATACAAAGGTAGACTACTTTTTAGGCGTTGCCAGAGATTGGAGAGAGTGTAAGGACCGACAACTCTGAGTAGAGATTGATATATATCATGGCGTAATTACCCACATTGGTTCTTTTAAACTCGTATTGATATTAAAAATGTATTCTTTACAAAAATTACGCGAGTAGAATCTTTATTATAGAACATATCAAAAGAGTAAGTTCTTGTATGCATTATATATGCGTTGGATTATATTTCATGTATTCAAATAGGTGATGCGGTCGCAAATCTTTAATCAGAGTAATCACATATGGAACAGTGATCAAAGGATGTATATATAATGGACAGAGACTCACGTGATATCTACCGCTCTCTTGGTTTAGGCAATTGCAAACCATAATAATGGAACATGGAAACACGTGTAAGTGTTTTCCTTTTTTGGTTATATATGCTACAATATGCCTTGTGATGGCACCATGGACATCTTCGATAGAAACTTTTTAATAGGTTTCATGAAAGATTGTCAAATCATTCATTCCATATGGTTCTATGTAAACTATGACACAAGATGTCATCAATTTAAGTTTTTCAGACCGCACCGGTCGTTTAATGGCTACCGTGCTCGCCTCTTGTGTGGTAAATCGTGTGTTAGATCCCTGGTTGGGTCAAACCAAAGACTGTAAAATGGGTATTTGTTGCTTTTATGCTAAGTACGCAGCATTAAGGAATAACAGCATTGACTGGGTGTCCCCGAATCAGAATAATGTGTCTGAGTGGAGCGACATGCCTACGGTCCATGAACTGTTGTTTCAGCGAGCTAGCACTATAATGATTCAAATAAACGTTTTGGTCTAGTACAAAGTGGACATCATCATCATCTCATCAATATGTAACTTGTTCTCGCCATGATTTAGGTGACATATTGCGAAGTTGGCGTTAAACAACAATCACTCACCAGCTGTTTTTCAGGGTGATAGTTTCTGGGAAGAATATATTTCAACATTACAAAGTCACATTCCTGTTTTTGTCTTCATATTATTTTGCTGTTTCACATACATAGGTTTTTAAATATATCTGCTATATTGTTCAGTGTTAATCTATATCATGCAGAGTCGGTTATCTGATTCATGGTCAACTTACAAACCAACCAACCTTTCATTAATGTACATTTTGTGCTTAACCCGGTCTATGCCTTCTAGAAAGAGGCCCACCTGTGTTTGAATATCTCACAGCTAGTTAAAATTGGTATTCAAAATATTGCAATAAGAATTCTAACATATTGTCATACTGTACCACATTGTGTTGTTCTTTGTGTATGTAAGTACCAGTATATATCCGTCAAAATAGTTATTTAGGTCTAATAATGTCATAATACAATATATGTTATGTCCATGTCGAGTTTATGGTGAAGAATGATGAACCTGGTTTAGTGGATTATGATGAACCTGGTTTAGTGGATTATGATGAACCTGGTTTGGTAAATTATGATGAACCTGGTTTGGTGGATTATGATGAACCTGGTTTGGTGGATTATGATGAACCTGGTTTAGTGGATTATGATGAACCTGGTTTGGTGAATTATGATGAACCTGGTTTGGTGGATTATGATGAACCTGGTTTGGTGGATTATGATGAACCTGGTTTGGTGGATTATGATGAACCTGGTTTAGTGGATTATGATGAACCTGGTTTGGTGGATTATGATGAACCTGGTTTAGTGGATTATGATGAACCTTGTTTGGTGGATTATGATGAACCTGGTTTGGTGGATTATGATGAACCTGGTTTGGTGAATAATGATGAACCTGGTTTGGTGGATTATGATGAACCTGGTTTGGTGGATTATGATGAACCTGGTTTGGTGGATTATGATGAACCTGATTTGGTGGATTATGATGAACCTGGTTTGGTGGATTATGATGAACCTGGTTTAGTGGATTATGATGAACCTGGTTTTGGTGGATTATGATGAACCTGGTTTTTGTGAAGTATGGTTATCAATGACTCTTTTATTACTGGTTTTTGTCATAGGTTTTTGAGAAGCAGTTTGTTTTTGTAAGAGGTATACAATGATTATCTTGTGACAGTTTTATAGCTAAAAATGTGATCAGACGATTGTCATACAACTTAAATATCACTGTATATCTATTAATAAAATTGTGCCGTATCGCATTTTCTTTAAACATCGTTCTGTAAGCAATTTTCTTATATTGATTCAAAAAGGTTAAGCATATTTGGGTTAATAATTTGTGAATTTACCTTTGGCAATGAAAAAACACTGATTGTCATTTATTTTCACCAATATTAGCAAAACAAACAACTATCTTTCAAGTCAAATCATTAACTACCTCTCAAGTCAAATCATTGAACATAAAAAAAGTCCACGACATATTGCTATAACGTGTTAAATAAATCATGTTTATTGGTTATGTGTGATTAGCACCACATTTATTATTATTATTTCAGTTATCTCGTTGCGGTCAGTTGTATTGATGGAATAAACAGGAGGAGTCGACCTACCGTAAGTTAATTGAAACCTTTATCATATATATATAATGTTATGTCGAGTACACCCCACCATGTTCGGGAATCAAGCTTACTACTTTGGGAATAGACACTGTCTGCATAGGAAGGTGCAAATGAAATAAATCGTGTAAATTTTGCTTAAATGGTGCTTCCGTTCGTTTGTGATGTAGCTTTGCAATTTGATTGCATATATTATATATCTGTTCTAACTTGACATTAATGTCCTTACATTTATTTGGTCTGACTATGCCAACTTGACCTACTTCGAATAAGACATACTATTTGTTCAATCCTACAGATAAGATAAGAATCGTTAGCTACCATTGAACATTATCAGACACCGCTGTTGCCCGATGCTGTCGTTATTTTGTTTTGCTGCTATTTTGGCAGTAGGTAAGTAAAACTTATTTATTCAAGTAAATAATGATGATATAAACAATTAAAAAGGTTGACATAAAAAAATAACACATTAGATGAATGAAAACCAGATCTACAAAGATGGAATACGGCCAAACATCTTGAGACATGCCCATTTTTTTTGCAATCTATTTTTGTTTTGTTTTTGGAATTTTCTAATATTTCTTAATAAAATGGGAAACATTGAGATAATGAATTGAGTTCAAACCTGTTGAACCAAGATAATTTTATATAGAACAGCAGTATGTCTTTTATTTTTAATTATCGTTGTTTAATTTCGGTATTGGTTAACTTTCAGTTGAATTTCGATATTGGTTAACTTTCAGTTGAATTTCGGTATTGGTTAACTTTCAGTTGAATTTCGGTATTAGTTAACTTTCAGTTTAATTTCGGTATTGGTTAACTTTCAGTTTAATTTCGGTATTGGTTAACTTTCAGTTTAATTTTGGTTTTGGTTAACTTTCAGTTTAATTTCGGTATTGCTTAACTTTCAGTTCACTCAGATGGGCAAGTTGTTGCCTTCACCAAAGGTCTTGTTGCACATGCGCACTTGACAAAAGGTGAGATAGTCACTTACAACCAAGACATCACAAATGTCAACGCTGCGTTCACCAGTGATGGAAAATTCCAAGTTACAATTCCAGGGATCTATGCTTTCCACTTTTATTCATTAAGTAGAAGTGATGGAGAAATTTGGCTGGAATTTTATAAGAATGAGGATTACGTTGTATCAATCTACGCTTACACGGCCAGTGACTGGGCAGATGCAGGGAATTCGGTTATTCTTGAACTTCAACAAGGTGATACTGTGTATGTCAAGGCTACAGATGACTATGATAATGCTTTGTATGGCGCTGCAGGAGAAGTGTACACCACTTTTAGTGGAGAACTCTTATTTTCTGAACAGACAGGTAATCATTTCTATTTTAAATTGACCTAATTAACCAATGATGTGTACTCTTGTTAATGCAAATGAGTTGTCGGTTTATGGTGGCTTGGTTTATGGTGTTGAACGCCACATTCAACAATATTTCAGTTATATCGTGGGGTCAGTTTTATTGGTGGAGGACACCGGAATACCAGGAGAAAAACCAAATGTATTGACAGTCATCGGCATTACACAGATAAAAAAAAAGCAGCTTTAATATTACTTATCAGTGTTACAAAATATATTAGAGCTTAAATATTTAAGTGATGTTGATAGAATAAATAATTCACTTAGCAACAGAGCTGCATTGTTAGTTATAATTTATTTAACTTCGTCGTCATTTGGAATTTCTACGTTGAGGAAATTATATGTTGACAATGTTTTGAATAGACTTGATGTGCCTACTGTCAGTAGCGATGTTCGTGACAATAACGAATTAAACGTTTCACATGGAATACCAGAAAATTCCAGTGTTGTTTCCGAGGCTTTCGGTAATACTGTTAACACTATAGTTGACACAGATAACTGTCATACAGGTAGCAATTCTGCTAGTTTACCTGAGAACTATTTTCAACCGAATGTGCGGAGTGATTTCAGTTTTCAGTGCGCAACCAGAAACGGGGATTCCATTATGGCTGCGCCCATGTTACAAACTCTGACACAAACTGTTGTCGGATTACAGAACGTCGTTAACAGTTTAGTGATGACTGTTAATAAAGATGGATTATCTCAGAACAATTACAGCCTTGAGAATTAATATGGATTAGGCACAGCCTACAGGCGAGCATCGCATCTACGCATAGACATGTACATGTACAAATAGTAGTTTTGGGTTCTTTTCTTCATTATTCTTGATTATTTTTCTTTGTTCTTCAATTCGACTTACCCAGTTAATTATATTGCAAAGGAGATTTTTTTGGCCGAGATATATCGGGGACGGCTATTTTTTTAGGGCCGATCGTTCTTTAGGGGCGAAACAAGAAGGTCTAACGGTTGTCCATTTTTTAAATAGATTAATCGTTTCATGTAAATAAAAAGTACGGTTTCCTTTCTAAATTTGTGGTTGTTATTTTTAAACTGGATAGTTATTTTTTATTCATATTAAAAGACTATTTCCTGTACTTCACTCTGATTGTCCATTCTATGCCGAAACTTAGAATCGATTTCCGGTTGATATTGATCATATATTGATTCATCTCCTTACACACATGTTGCTGTTTAGCTCGCGTTTTGCGATGCTCGCTATTACAACAAGTCGCCATGCTCAGGTAAAAGCACAATGCCACCGTCCCAGAAATTCGGAGTATCACCAGAGGACTTGCCTCATATGGATTTACTGTCAATTTCAGTAAGAAAACAAATCATTGAAGGTATGGATGTCAATTTAGCCACGCTTCTAATACCCTATTATGAAACTAACATTAAAGACAAGGACAAAGATGACATTCGCCTTAAGCGCCCTCTGTCAATGACGGAATGCATTACCGTCTTTTGGTAAATACAAAAGAGTAATGTGTCCGTCTTTTCCAGAGAGAAAGGAAGAATTGGATAAGTACGAGGCAATAATCGTTGAAATTTACAATGTATATGGAGACAAATTTTATGAGTATCATAAATTGTTTTCTCTTAAAAGTGTAAATGCTTTGTCACTACACAAGCTAAAGCTAGACTGGTCAGTGAGGGATAGAGATATTCTTCAATTGGTATCTTCAGGGGCTTAATCCAAATCTTGTAGTCTGTGCGGTGAAATCTCGCATGATACCAAATTTTGTCCTACACAAGAGCGTTTTAATTATGCAAATAATCATAAGCAAGCTAACTACATGTATGACAACACAATGGATAAGCACGGGAGAAAAAGAGTAATACACAATGGGGTGGAAATATGCAATAACTTTAATACAAGAAAGGGATGCATCAGAATGCAATGCCCGTATACACATATGTGTACGTGATGTAAATCGAAAGATCACAATGCCACTTCATGTCAAGCGAACCCTAAGGTTACTTCAACTAGTGGTTCTACAACTTCAACTTCAAACCAAAACAAGAAATCTGACAAATGACTAGATTGCTCTTTCATATCGGATTTGAATTCACCCTCGCCAATTAACATTAGACAATTACAACAGGATTTGCTATTTCACAACGACAATCAATATGTAAACTATTTAATTCAAAGGTTTTTACATGGCTTTGATACTAAAGTTTCTGATGTGAATATCCCCATCAAAGAATATAAAAATTTACTTTCTGCCGTAAAACAGAAAGCTGTTGTGCAGGAATTAATTGAAAAGGAGGTTCAAAAAGGTTTCCTGTCCGGACCGCATGATAAATTACCCTTTGATTCATATAGAGTTTCTCCGATTGGTATCGCGGAAGGCAAATATTCGTTTAAGAAAAGATTGATTGTAGATTTGTCCTCCCCGCATGATAGTGAAATCCACCAAAGCATTAACAATGTAATAGATAAAGAGGAATGCTCACTATCTTATGTAGCTATAGATGACGCTATTCGTCACATTATAGAATGTGGTAGAGGTGCTTGGATGTGTAAAGCTGATATTTCGGATGCTTTCAAACTTATACCTATAAGCCCTTCACAGTATCATTTATTTTGTATTAAATGGTGTGATGCATACTACCTTTATACCAAGTTAGCTTTTGGATGTAGGTCTAGCCCTAAAATTTTTGATGAATTTTCAAAAGCGATATGTTGGATAGCCGAAAATAAACATGGTATTTCCCGTATTTTACATTTATTGGATGATTTCTTGACAATCGATGCACCTGATGTAGATAGAAATCGCACTATGGCTCTACTTACCATGATTTTTAACAAGTTAAATGTGCCATTAGCTAAACATAAGACTATGGGTTCTTTAAAAGTGATAGAATATTTAAGAATTATATTAGACTCTGTTTCTTTTTCAGCACTTTCAAACCCAATAGCATTTTCTGTGGCTTTAACGCACAACGTAACCTTAACCAATGGGGCACATGTTACATATGATAAGATTCTTACCAATGCTGGGAACGGCTATAATCAGAATACCGGAGAATTTGTTGTATCTGTGGAGGGTCTTTACATTATACATTATCATGCCCTGGCAGCACAAGGAGAAGTAGGTACCCTTAACGACACTATAAAACCAGATGTATGTCAGAGCAGTCTTTATTTAAATTTAATGTTTATTGTATGTGTTGTTTTATGAATTGTTTCAATCTAATTAAAATTAGACCAAAAAACATGGGACCGTCGTGGTCGTGATCGTATGGTAGTTGGATTTTCAACTATCTGTGCAATCAGTGCCTATCACCACTAAAGCTGTGAGTTCGAACCCCGTTCATGACGAGGTGTACTCGATACAACATTATGTGATAAAGCTTGTCAGTGACTTACGACAGCTCGGTGGTTTTATCCGGGTACTCCGGTTTCCTCCACCAATAAAACTGACCCCCACTATGTAACTGAAATATTGTTGAAAGTGGCGTTAAGCACCATAACCCTAACCCCAAAAATTAAAGCTTTATTGAAGAAAAACCTTGAAGATACCAAGCAGTTAATAAAAAGTCCTAAATCGAAAGACAGAAAGTACAATAGCAAACAGATCAAAATACAAACAGTGGTCGACGACAACACAATTCACAAAAAACTACAGATTGAGCGAACCCCACTAAAATATCAGGATTAACTCATTTATTCCGGAAGGGTAAGCAGCTCCTGGTCCATTAGATTCTTTCTATAAGGGAGATATAACTGTGTTATGGATAATTCCGTCTATGATTGTATTTCATGAACAGGGGCGTAGATGATGCCTAATAGTGTGCACGCCATAATTATTTTTGAAGAGATGCAAAATGGTGCGATCTGGGGCCATTTAAGGGTTTCATATAACATAGAATCAAGCACAATCTTAATGACTGATAGACAAGAATATCTTCAAATTGTCAAAAATCTGCTCTTCGTGTCTTGGCAGATACGAATATTTCCATTGCTTTGTACAAGTCCACTTCAAAATCTCAGTGAATATGCATCAATCCCAGAGAAGATAGCCTGTCATTCTTCATAGCCGAACTAACACAAGTTTTCAAACGTCTCAGTACACTAAATGACATTTTAGCAGTTCTAGCGCTTGCTGCTGGCATGCTTAGCAAAACACATAATATTGTATCTATAGAAGGATAGAGAACTGGATTTATCTAGTGTGGTACAAAGTAGAGCCTTTCAGAGGGGGTTCATCCGGTGCATCGGTACGGGTCCCGGAGAGCCAGGAAAGGGCCCGTGAACCTCTGAGGTGCCCCATGGACTTAGCCATTGACGTTTTATTTTGATTTGTTCATTATATTTTTGGTATTTTCAACTCAAATCCACAATTTTGAGAGAAGTTTCAGCCTGTCCTCAGGCCCCAAAGCAGTATTGTTCCGCCTTGCAATATTTCTTTTGGAATCCCTGTTGCATCATAATTCTTTTTTCACAACCTGTAATAAAATGAAAAAAAAAATCACACTGTCGGAAAAGTTCCAAAAATTCAATAGAAAAATCGTAGAAATAGGCAAATTCGATATCCCTAACATACATATACATGACCGCTCACTTTCCTGACTTAGTACATGTACTTCAGTAAAAAGTGACGGGGTTTAACTAGTTGGATTATAACTTGCCATTGTCTTAAGAAATACCAGTATAGCCACATCTCCTTTGAACTGTCGATCGAGGAAAAAAAGATAATATACTAGACAGGTAGCATGTACATCGTACTTGATAAATCCTAAATTTTGTTGTTGTTAGTTGCATATTATTTTAATTAACAGTAAAATAATTAGATTCCGGACGCCCGTCAATGGGGTTCGCAATTAATATTTCGAATGTACAATAGCGACATCTGCCCAACATGAAAACAGGACAGATTGATGTACTTGATAAATCATTCCCTCCCCCTCTCCCCAACATGTGAAAAGCAGAAATATCCTTATGTGATTTAAATACGTACTAACTACATTACATGTAAACTGTATGATGCTGGAACAGGAAAAAATGAACACCTGAGTGAAATAGTGTTGTAATTAAATATCGTGTACGTGATGTATCAGTATAAAAGAATTTCAATGTTTATTTTAAATGAGGTTGAAACAAGTCACATTTTGATATCAATTCGGTTGTATTTCATTTTGACGATTTTAATTACGGAAGACGGACTGCAACCATCTATTTTGAGTGATTGCAATTTTATCTCATCTCCTGGAGAAGTAAGTGGTACACAGGGCCTATGAGAAAGGGGGGGGGGGGGGGGGGGGGGTTGAGCCGGTACATCGGTACGGGACCCGGAGAGCCAAGAAAGGGCACATGAATCATTGACATTTTATTTTGATTATTTCATTATTATTTTTTGTATTTTCAACTCAAATCCACAATTTTGAGAGAAGTTTCAGTCTGTCCTCGGGCCCCAAAGCAGTATTGTTCCGCCTTGCAAAATTCCTCTTGGAGGCCCTGGCACAAAGTGTTGACAAATCATTACGTTTTGTAATGGCCCAGCTGGTTCGCCATCTGGCAACTTCTCTCCTGGAATCCTGTAATGACAAATCAATGTCAGGCTGGTATGTCTCGTATATTGAAGCGACATAATCATTAGTTATTTTGTCTACAGCACGGGGCAGTATATGCTGTGCATGGAAGCGGTTTTCCGTAGTAAGGAGATGTGATTCAAGTTCTGTAATCAAATGGTCCAAAAATGGATAGTACAAAGAAATTCGCCAGTACTGTTTTGGCGCTTCCGCGGTGTGATTGACTCTAATAGTCTCTCTACCACATATATCAAATGATTGTATTTCCTAATTATTTTATAACCTGACGATGTGCACGCCATGGCGTGACAACGTATATGCAGCTGCGTCTCTGATGAAATACAACAATGCAAGTCAATGCTGAAGATGAGGACGACAAATCGAAGGCACCGGCTAGCTAAAACTTTACTATTTGTCCTTTGTTTTCATTTCGATATCACCAGGGTTTTACCTATTCGGATATAGATTGTATTTTGTAACTGTTCCTTAATTATTATTTTACCTCTTTCTTGTGTAAAAGTGAATAGATTGTATC
Organism: Bathymodiolus septemdierum; assembly: GCA_963383655.1. Classification (NCBI taxonomy): domain Eukaryota; kingdom Metazoa; phylum Mollusca; class Bivalvia; order Mytilida; family Modiolidae; genus Bathymodiolus; species Bathymodiolus septemdierum. Next base: position 41,951,248 of record OY726521.1, on the reverse strand, counting down.
AGATATTATTGTTTTATATGTCATATCAGTTGTATTTAAATATAAATAAAAATATATTAGTATTAGTTCAAAACTCAAACAAGAGTACCAAAAGCCTTACCTAAACAATTGTTTTAATTATTCACAGTATAATGTATATATTTAGGTTCATTCTGGTCTAAAGCATACATATAACGTTCCACCATTCAATATTAACGAACAGACCAATTACACGTGGCTGACCATTACATGCTAACGATCTTGTAATAAAAACGTAGATATCAAATTTAGTGCGCATGACACGTTTCTGGAATAACTAAACTTCATCAAGTACACTCAAAATCGAAGGATTGGTAAACCAATTAATTAAAAAGTGTTTGAGAGCAATACAACCAAAGGGCCTAAACAGGATAGCCAAAATGTTAAAATGTCCTGTAGTCTAGTCATACCTTCTTTTATTATTTAGATGTACATCTAGGACAGAGCACACGTCTTAACAGACCATTACTGATGAAAATAATACAACTTAAAAGCATAGCACAATACTACACTTATACCAAGAAATATATGTACCAAAGTGCAATGGTGTACAATACTTCTAACTAACTCTATAGTTCTGACTTCAGGAAATGTGGTTGGAACTCTATCATAATGACCAATATGTTAACACTGCATTTGGGCAAGCACCGAATACGTGGGCCGACGCTGGAAACAGTGCAATTTTAGAGCTGCATGTTGGGGATAAGCTAAGCATCCGTGCTAAACAAGGGGAGAATGTGATATTGTTTGGAGAACCAGATCAAGTGTACTCGACCTTCTCCGCTGCATTGTTGTCACCGACACTTCATGCTGCACCAACAACTGCTACAGGTACATCGCTTTGTTATATAAATACTACAGGAAAACAATTATATGCAGTAATTTTTTTAGATTTAACCGTAATGATGCAACCTTTATGAGAAAAAGGTTCACAAATTTCACAATTTGTGATTTTCTATGGCTTTAAACTTTAAACTTTTCCCCGTATTTTTCAGCAACTGCTCTTTTACTTGCCCCATAATATTATTTGAGTTTTCTCTCGTAATTAAACGTACATTTAGGTATTAACGCGGTACGTTATGGGTGTTAACGAGGTAAGTTATGGATGTTAACAAGGTATTTTATGAATGCTTGCATCTCATCTTATGAATGCTAATTCATTGGTGTAAATTACGTTTGTCCTACCATATGAAATAAGCCCCCTGTTAATTGATTGATGATACCATCGATATTGTAAAAATGTAAAACTCTTTTAGTCATTAAAGTGGACTAGTCCTTAAATGCAAATTCCAAAATATTCTTGCATTTACTTATAGGCTGACAAACATTTAATTAACGCTAGAGAAAGTTGTACACAAATAAAACCAATGGTCTTCAACTCCAGATCTTCAGCTTTAAATGTTTCTTATATGCTTGCTTGTTTATTTTTTTACATGTAGAAAGATACAGTAATTTAATGAAAATGATACTTTTGTAATAAAGACAATTATAAAGTGTTCCTTAGAGGATTTATATTATTAGTGATCCCAACTTTTAATATCAACTTACGAATGGAAATATTATATTTAATATTTTAGCTTAAGAAATCATAAGCCAGAAAATAAAAATAATAAATTGTCCATGAACTTTGAACTTCGAAACTGAAAATCGAAAGCACAGTTTAATACTTCATCTATTCAGCCTATAATAAAAACGTAGATATGAAATTTAGTGCGCACGACGCATTTCTGGAATAACCTTCATCAGGTACGCTCAAAATCTAAAGATTGGAATGCCAAATAATTTAAAGTTTGGGAGCAATAAAACCAAAGGGCCTAAACAGGATAGCCAAAATCGGCAATAAAGTTGTTCCCCTTGACATATCTAATTTGTTACATGATGTGAAAGTACAGTAATTTTACTAGTAATATAGCTTCAAAACAAAATACATTGTAAATGACTTATTAATTAATATTGTTATTTGTTCAAAGTAAACATTTAATTTTCAGGTCCTAGTTCAGGCGTACCAGCGTTTTCTGTTGGTTTAAGTAGAAATGCTGATAACACTGGTTCAATTTCTAAAGTTATCTTTGACAAAGTATTCACAAACCATGGCGGTCAATTCCAAGTAACGACTGGAATGTTTGTTGCCAAAGTTCCCGGTATCTATGTCTTCCATTTCCATGCTTTAGCACAACAGAACGGAGAAGTATGGCTGGAATTGTATCATAATTACATCTATGTTAATTCATTATATGGTCACTCTACAAATGGCTGGGCAGGAGGAAGCAACACAGCAACATTGGAGCTTTCAGTGGGTGATACAGTCTATGTCGATATGAAAGATCACAGCAGTACACTGTATGGTACAGGAGATGAGATATACTGCACATTTTCAGGATATCTTCTAGCTCCTATGACCAAATATAATCCTGTTATTGGCAAATAAAGAAATTCATACATAATGTCTTATATATCTGTAAGCAAAGAGTTCGAGGATAGCAAAGAGTAATCAGAGGACGTAAATAGACGAAAGACAGATGATACAATGACCAAAAGAAAAGAGACAAAACAACACTCTATAGTCTTCAAGACACTGCAAATAAAACTAAAGATTGAGCAACACGAACCCCACAAAACCACGTGGAAGATCCCAGGTGCTCCGTATGGGTAAACATGTTCTGCCCCATCAGTGACACCCATCGTGCTACTGTTAAACGACTCAAACACCATCTCGTATAGAAATCGTGCTGGACACCAGTATACAAATGTATGTAAATAATTACAAAGAACATAAATAAAACATAAACCCCCTGCAAAACAAATGAGAGCAAATACGAATCGAACATCGTACCCTGCTAAAAACCGGGGATGCACTCAAGTACTCTGGAAGGGTAGAAAATTCCTGATACACTAGTGGCACCTTTCGTGTAGCAACAATCAACCCTGACAAACATATTGAAACAGAAAATACTATAATTACGAATACATTTGAATAGTTAATATTTCCCAAAGTTAATAAAACAAAGAAGTTTTATTTAATATCAACGTAGATATCAAATTTAATGCACACGACGAGTTTCTGGTACGCTCAAAGGCGAAAAGTTGGGAAGTCAAATACAAATACAAAATTTTGGGAGAAAGTAAAGCAAAGGGCATAAACAGGATTGCCAAAATCGGCCATGGTCACCTATGTCAGAAGGAGGAGAACCTCGGCCATGGTCACCTATGTCAGAAGGAGAAGAACCTCGGCCAAGGTCACCTATGTCAGAAGGAGAAGAACCTCGGACAAGGTCACCTATGTCAGAAGGAGAAGAACTTCGGCCAAGGTCACCTATGTCAGAAGGAGGAGAACCTCGGCCAAGGTCACCTATGTCAGAAGGAGAAGAACCTCGGCCAAGGTCACCTATGTCAGAAGGAGGAGAACCTTAGTTTTAATAATAATGTATTAGGAACTGTCAATTTCAATAACAAATGTATCTAATAAACATGTCAGTGCCGAAACACTGACTACTGGGTGGATGATACCCTAAAGAACTAATAGTCCACCAGCAGAGATATCAACCCAGTGATAGTAATAAAAACGTCGATATCAAACTAGTTTCATATGAAAACATTCTCTATGTACTTTTGTGCCTTTTTTATCTGAACCTAATGTGTTTGAAAATGCACGTGTCATAATCAAACCATAAAGTCATTATCTTGGTACACGTGGAGGCTATCGTTTCTTATCAACTGATATGACAAAACACTCACAAACCTTGAGACTACACGACAAAGTTCAACTCTGTTTGACAATGCCAATTTTAATTAACCAAGTACGGAATGATCTTTCTGTTATCAATGACCCAGATACTAAGTAACCTTCTAATTCCTAACTAGAAAGATAAGAAAATAATGCATGTGCATTGTTGAGCTATGTTGTGTATTTATCTCATTGCCGTCCTGACAGTAGGTGAGTAGAATTGTTATTAAGAGGGAGTTGTATTGGAAGAATCTAGGAATAGTACAATTACTAAACTAACTAATACATCTTCTGCATTGCAACAGCTATAAACAAAAAAACATAGCAACTTCTATGAACAATTGCATAGCAACATATATAAACAAAAGGCATAACAACATCTATAAACAAAAGGATAACGTTAAAAGATAATCTGAGGAATTTTAATATTTAGGAAAAACAAGATAAACATGTTGTTTTTATATAGGATATGCAAAAACAGAGCGAAAACACCAAAAACATGTTGGTAGTTGGATTTACAACACCATGTGCAATTAGTGCCTATCACCACTAAAGTTGTGAGTTCGAACCCGTTCATGGCGAGGTGTACTCGATACAACATTATGTGATAAAGCTTGTCAGTGACTTGCGACAGGTCGGTGGTTTACTTCGGGCACTCCGGTTTCCTCCACCAATAAAACTGACCGCCACGATATAACTGAAATATTGTTGAAAGTGGAGTTAAACACCATAAACCATAAGCCAAAATGATGGTGTTTCACATAGGATAGCAATACACAGCACAAATACACAAAAAATGCTTTGTTTCATGAATTATGTAGGATATCAGTAAACGGGACGGACACGCCATGTTTCAGACCTATTTAATTTAGGAGTATTGTACATTCCACCACTAAAATATTTAAGGAGGGTCAGCACACCATTGCCTTTACATCAATCATATCGTTGCAATTATTTTTTTAAAATTTTTTATTCTGGTCTAGAAATCAGTCATGTTAAATCTTCAGAACTCGTATAGATATAAGTTCGCTTTCTCATGACGTATATTTTAGACTATGACACAATTCAGATGGAATTCAGGGTTATATTGAATTTGTGTAGTCGGCTCCTATTTTAATATGTCTCCTTTATTGTATATTACACGAGGATTGTTTTGTCCGGATATTAATTGTTTGTTTTCACTATTGGTTGGTTTTAGGTTATGTTTAATGAGTGGGCCTTCTTGACAAAAGTACAATAAACTTATAGCCAATAAACAATGTCTACCTACCCTAATTATTTCACTTGAGCAAGCATTTACTTGTTCTGTATGCGGTTTCTACAATAAACAGATTAAATGTGCTGATATAAATTTTGTGCTTAGCCACAAACAGCGAGTCATTAGTTTTATGTGAAGGAAAACATGTTTTTTTTATTTCAAAATTTACATGGAGTTAATAATGCATGTCCTCGCCACTATTTACTGAAGTGTCTATGCCAGGGTTAGGGTTAGGATTATGGTGTTAAAAGCCACTTTCAACAATATTTCAGCTATGTGGTGGCGGTTGCCAAGACAACAATATGAGCAGTAACGTATATGCGTTAGGGCTATCAAGACAACAATATGAGCAGTAACGTATATATGTGTTAGGGCTATCAAGACAACAATATGAGCAGTAACGTATATATGTGTTAGGGCTATCAAGACAACAATATCAGCAGTAACGTATATGTGTTAGGGCTATCAAGACAACAATATGAACAGTAACGTATATGTGTTAGGGCTATCGAGACAACAATATGAGCAGTAACGTATATGTGTTAGGGCTATCGAGACAACAATATCAGCAGTAACGTATATGTGTTAGGGCTATCAAGACAACAATATGAGCAGTAACGTATATGTGTTAGGGCTATCAAGACAACAATATCAGCAGTAACGTATATATGTGTTAGGGCTATCAAGACAACAATATGAGCAGTAACGTATATGTGTTAGGGCTATCGAGACAACAATATCAGCAGTAACGTATATGTGTTAGGGCTATCAAGACAACAATATGAGCAGTAACGTATATGTGTTAGGGCTATCAAGACAACAATATCAGCAGTAACGTATATATGTGTTAGGGCTATCAAGACAACAATATGAGCAATAACGTATATGTGTTAGGGCTATCAAGACAACAATATCAGCAGTAACGTATATGTGTTAGGGCTATCAAGACAACAATATGAGCAGTAACGTATATGTGTTAGGGCTATCAAAACAACAATATGAGCAGTAGCGTATATGTGTTAGGGCTATCAAGGCAACAATATGAGCAGTAACGTATATATGTGTTAGGGCTATCAAGACAACAATATCAGCAGTAACGTATATGTGTTAGGGCTATCAAGACAACAATATCAGCAGTAACGTATATATGTGTTAGGGCTATCAAGACAACAATATCAGCAGTAACGTATATGTGTTAGGGCTATCAAGACAACAATATGAGCAGTAACGTATATGTGTTAGGGCTATCGAGACAACAATATGAGCAATAACGTATATGTGTTAGGGCTATCAAGACAACAATATCAGCAGTAACGTATATATGTGTTAGGGCTATCAAGACAACAATATGAGCAATAACGTATATGTGTTAGGGCTATCAAGACAACAATATCAGCAGTAACGTATATGTGTTAGGGCTATCAAGACAACAATATGAGCAGTAACGTATATGTGTTAGGGCTATCAATACAACAATATGAGCAGTAACGTATATGTGTTAGTGCTATCAAGACAACAATATCAGCAGTAACGTATATGTGTTAGGGCTATCAAGACAACAATATGAGCAGTAACGTATATGTGTTAGGGCTATCAAGACAACAATATCAGCAGTAACGTATATGTGTGGTAGGGCTATCAAGACAACAATATGAGCAGTAACGTATATGTGTTAGGGCTATCAAGACAACAATATCAGCAGTAACTTATATGTGTTAGTGCTATCAAAGCAACAATATCAGCAGTAACGTATATGTGTTAGGGCTATCAAGACAACAATATCAGCAGTAACGTATATATGTGTTAGGGCTATCAAGACAGCAATATGAGCAGTAACGTATGTGTTAGGGCTATCGAGACAACAATATGAGCAGTAACGTATATATGTGTTAGGGCTATCAAGACAACAATATGAGCAGTAACGTATATGTGTTAGGACTATCAAGACAATATGAGCAATAACGTATATGTGTTAGGGCTATCAAGACAACACTATCAGCAGTAACGTATATGTGTTAGGGCTATCAAGACAACAATATGAGCAGTAACGTATATATGTGTTAGGGCTATCAAGACAACAATATGAGCAGTAACGTATATGTGTGTTAGGGCTATCGAGACAACAATATGAGCAGTAACGTATATGTGTGTTAGGGCTATCGAGACAACAATATGAGCAGTAACGTATATATGTGTTAGGGCTATCAAGACAACAATATGGGCAGTAACGTATATATGTGTTAGGGCTATCAAGACAACAATATGAGCAGTAACGTATATGTGTGTTAGGGCTATCGAGACAACAATATGAGCAGTAACGTATATATGTGTTAGGGCTATCAGGACAACAATATGAGCAGTAACGTATATGTGTGTTAGGGCTATCGAGACAACAATATGAGCAGTAACGTATATATGTGTTAGGGCTATCAAGACAACAATATCAGCAGTAACGTATATATGTGTTAGGGCTATCAAGACAACAATATCAGCAGTAACGTATATGTGTGTTAGGGTTATCAAGACAACAATATGAGCAGTAACGTATATATGTGTTAGGGCAGTAACGTATATGTGTTAGAGCAGTAACGTATATATGTGCTAGGGCTATCGATTTTGCCTCTGTTTCTACGAATATTTTTTTATTAGACTTTGGAACAATTTTAATGTGGTATTGTTTGTTTTTGTTGTGTTATTGTTATTTGAAGCAATTTGAACAAGTATGCTTGTATATCTCACGTTCTCAACATGCAATATGTGTATAGTCATAATATATATATTTATGTTCCTATTTTTTCGGGCAACATACTGTGCTTAGTGCTAAATATTATATTTAGTCATTTTGTATTATATTTACAATTGGAAATAAGCCTTCAGGCTTTATGGGTTATCCAAGGCAGTCGTGCACTGTTCTTAAACCTATTTATTTTATTTAATGTAATGTGTTTGTGATGTTTTTTGTTTAAATGTATGTGCTTGATATTTGCCTGAATAAAAAAAAATAATAATAATGCATCTTTTCAATCAATTTCCATTCAGTTCACTCAAATGACGATATTGTGGCGTTTTCGAAAGGACTTGTTGCAAACAATGACGTCAGAGGTGGTGAGATAGTTAAATTCAACAAAGACTTTACAAGCATCCATGCCCGATTTAGCCAAGCCGGTAAATTCATCGTTCAAACCCCAGGAATTTATGCTTTTCCACATCAACTCATTAAGCGAAAGTAATCGGCAAGCTTGGTTGGATGTTTTCAAGAATAAGTACTACCTTGCGTCATTGCCTACACACCTAACGATTATGCCGATGCTTGGTAACACCATAATTCTTGATCTGAAGCAACACGACCAGGTTTTTCTTAGAGCCGTTCATGCTAATACCTTATTTGGTAAAGGTGATGAAATTTATAACACGCTTAGTGGTGAACTACTGTTTCCCAATCACGCTGGTAAGTACTAATAAGATGATAATTGGCATTGTTTGTATAAGAACGCAACATAGAACAACATATCAGCTGTTGGTTACAAATTAAAATCATCGATGCGTGTTTTCCACCCACACAATCAAATGGTGCTTTCTATACCGTTGTAGTATCTCTATATAATGGGAGACTTGTATTAATTTCTGAAACCATACTTATACTTAATAATATTGGAATATGAAATTGGAGCCCCACTTTTATAGGACTCTTGGAAGCAGAACACTAAAAGTCACAATACATACATGACAATGAAATGAAGCAAAATGTTGGAAAAATATGAAGATAACTATAAGATATATCTTTTCCTAGACAAGGTATTCGTATCTAGAAGAGTTTAAAGATACCGAAGGTATAATCAGAAACCGTAAATCGAAGAAAGACGTACAATGCAATGGCCAAAAGAAAACGAACAAACAACAATCTACACTAAGAGCTAAAGATCGAGCAACAAGTACCCCGGGGGTGCTGCAGAAGAATAAACAGTGGTACCCATCGTGTTACTCTAGTTACAAACCCGGTAGTAAGTCATGAATTAGGAAAGGACCGGATATTGATAATGACAAGCGGAACATTTCCGTGATCATGTATGACACAGATATTCCATAACAGTTAATGTGATGAAGTGATGATTTCAACTTAACCAATAGGAACCTTTGGTTCAGTATCTTCCCTGTTAGCAGTAACCCTCTAACAAGGGAATCCTTATGGGAATCACAAGCTCTGTAATAACAGATCAACTCCATAATTATGCAGTTATGTTCACAATGGCAAAATTTAAATAATCTCTTTTGGCCATTTTTTATTATCCAAAATTGAACTAAATCTATTGATTTTCCTTTTATTTTAGAGCGGTGATTAGTTGTGTAAAGTCAAATTATGTTTTAGTGTTGTTGCATGTGGAGATAGACCTTGATTGTATCTACTCTATCAGATCTTTGGAATTTCTTACAATTCACATCTGATTTACAATAACTCTGAAGTAACTTGTCTCACGGTACCTCTGATGCCTAATTTTGACCACTGAGTCTGAGAGAATGATGTTAATAATGTAGAAAGAGATTTCGTAGAGCACGTGGCAGACCCAGCAGTATAACGCTCTCTGTAAAGGTATTAACCGATAAGAGTATATCTTAGCAGATATAATACATTTAACATATTTGACAGCAAGCGTCGTGTATATATATACATACTTTTCAAACATGTTTGCATTAAGAAAGAAAACACGGAGAAATGCTCCTAATTCTACTAGCTCCTAATTCTACTAATTACGTTGTTATAACCTATACGACATGCATTCAATTATGTTGACATATATTTACAACCACTATAACATGTATGCAATGGGCTAGAACATATGTTACAGGCAATCATCATCCCATTGCATTTTCTGTTGGCTTGGCACATGCTGCATCACTGACATTAGGTGCACCAGTGTTGTACGACAAGATAATGGCTAACACTGGAAATGGCTACAACCAGACAACAGGAGAGTTCGTGGCCTCCGTGGATGGGTTATATACGATTTATTATCATGCACTAGCTGAGAAGGAGGAGATAAACATTTTGTATCACAGTTTTTGTGAAAATTATTACTGGTCCTTATAGGAAAATAGCGAAAACAATATCCTATATGTTAGTTAACGTGTGTTCTTTTTCTTAAAAACCTGCTGTATCTACTGAAATTATTGAGTACAATTTTATTTACTATCTCCAACGGATGCTCTTCAAGTATTGAGTACAATTTTACCCAGTCCCGCCCTCTCTGATTAAGGGTGTAGGCACTGAGTATAATTTTAAGCAAAAGATATCATAAGACCTGATCAACAAATTGCATATCAATGCAAGAAGACAACCATGAGGCCAACCAATGAAAGAAGAGACAAAAACATATTATTTAACATGAACACGAGGCCATCCAATGAGAGAAGAGACAAAGAAATATTATTTAACATGAACACGAGGCCAACCAATGAGAGAAGAGACAAAGAAATATTATTTAACATGAACACGAGGCCAACCAATGAGAGAAGAGACGAAAACATATTATTTAACATGAACACGAGGCCAACCAATGAGAGAAGAGACAAAAACATATTATTTAACATGAACACGAGGCCAACCAATGAGAGAAGAGACAAAAACATATTATATAACATGAACACGAGGCCAACCAATGAGAGAAGAGACAAAAACATATTATTTAACATGAACACGAGGCCAACCAATGAGAGAAGAGACAAAAACATATTATTTAACATGAACACGAGGCCAACCAATGAGAGAAGAGACAAAGAAATATTATTTAACAGGAACACGAGGCCAACCAATGAGAGAAGAGACAAAGAAATATTATTTAACAGGAACACGAGGCCAACCAATGAGAGAAGAGACAAAGAAATATTATTTAGCATGAACAAACATACAAAACTGAAGATGAGCAACAGTTCAGAATAGACAGGCGTTTGGTTTGTAGTTTAAATTAACAAAGATTCCCCACATTGGGACTTCATTTAAGGGTCAGTTTATACAGGATTGCGCTTTATTCAAGGTTTGGTTTAGACAAGATTCCGGTTTGTTCATGGCTTGGAAGGTCTAAGCATACGAAACTACTATTTAACAATATATTTAGAAACAACCTTTAACAGTAATGTTATGTAATTACTGCAGACTTTATTGAATATAATTGTACTGTGCGACAGTATTATCATATTGAATGTTACCTGTAGTAATTACATAATGTTAGTGTTAATGTGTGGCAGTAAAATTACATGTACAGTCAAACCTGTATTAAGAGGACATCTTTAGGATTGTAAGACATGTGACCTCTTAAGAGAAGCTCAAATCAAATGAAATTGTATACAAGAGGTCAAGAAAAATGTGACCTTTTAATATAGGTGACTGCATGGGCAGGTTTGACTGTATGTTTAATGTAACATGCATTAATTGTTTCATGTTTTTACAGCAAATGTGGTTGGACCTGTATCACAATGACAATTATATCAACACTGTCTATGGACAAGCCGAGCACACGTTTGCAGATGCAGGAAATAGTGCCATATTACACCTGCATTCTGGGGACAGACTTAGCATTCGTAGTAGACCTGAAGCAAATGTTGTTTTACAAGGAACACCAACAGAAGTCTACTCTACTTTCTCTGCCGCCCTTCTGTCACCTACCCTACATGGAATTTCAGGTAAGAAAATTAAAAATAATTCCAGAATTATTTAACTGTTAGTTTTATATCAATCAAATGAAAAAACAAAAAATACCACAGACACAGTGTCGGATAATATGGTACACTTCACTTACATCTGGCAGGTAATATGATACACTTCACTTACATCTGGCAGATAATATGGTACACTTCACTTACATCTGGCAGGTAATATGATACACTTCACTTACATCTGGCAGGTAATATGGTACACTTCACTTACATCTGGCAGATAATATGGTACACTTCACTTACATCTGGCAGGTAATATGGTACACTTCACTTATATCTGGCAGATAATATGGTACACTTCACTTACATCTGGCAGGTAATATGATACACTTCACTTACATCTGGCAGATAATATGGTACACTTCACTTATATCTGGCAGGTAATATGGTACACTTCACTTACATCTGGCAGATAATATGGTACACTTCACTTACATCTGGCAGGTAATATGATACACTTCACTTACATCTGGCAGGTAATATGGTACACTTCACTTACATCTGGCAGATAATATGGTACACTTCACTTACATCTGGCAGGTAATATAGTACACTTCACTTACATCTGGCAGGTAATATGGTACACTTCACTTACATCTGGCAGATAATATGGTACACTTCACTTACATCTGGCAGATAATATGGTACACTTCACTTACATCTGGCAGATAATATGGTACACTTCACTTACATCTGGCAGATAATATGGTACACTTCACTTACATCTGGCAGATAATATGGTACACTTCACTTACATCTGGAAGGTAATATGGTACACTTCACTTACATCTGGCAGATAATATGGTACACTTCACTTACATCTGGCAGGTAATATGGTACACTTCACTTACATCTGGCAGATAATATGGTACACTTCACTTATATCTGGCAGGTAATATGATACACTTCACTTACATCTGGCAGGTAATATGGTACACTTCACTTACATCTGGCAGATAATATGGTACACTTCACTTACATCTGGCAGGTAATATGGTACACTTCACTTACATCTGGCAGGTAATATGGTATACTTCACTTACATCTGGCAGATAATATGGTACACTTCACTTACATCTGGCAGATAATATGGTACACTTCACTTACATCTGGCAGATAATATGGTACACTTCACTTACATCTGGCAGATAATATGGTACACTTCACTTACATCTGGCAGGTAATATGGTACACTTCACTTACATCTGGCAGATAATATGGTACACTTCACTTACATCTGGCAGATAATATGGTACGCTTCACTTACATCTGGCAGGTAATATGGTACACTTCACTTACATCTGGTAGATAATATGATACACTTCCCTTACATCTGGCAGGTAATATGGTACACTTCACTTACATCTGGCAGGTAATATGGTATACTTCACTTACATCTGGCAGATAATATGGTACACTTCACTTACATCTGGCAGGTAATATGGTACACTTCACTTACATCTGGCAGATAATATGGTACACTTCACTTACATCTGGCAGGTAATATGGTACACTTCACTTACATCTGGCAGATGATATGGTACACTTCACTTACATCTGGCAGGTAATATGGTACACTTCACTTACATCTGGCAGGTACTATGGTACACTTCATTTACATCTGGCAGGTAATATGGTACACTTCACTTACATCTGGCAGGTAATATGGTATATTTCACTAACATCTGTCAGATAATATGGTACACTTCACTTACATCTGGCAGGTAATATGGTACACTTCACTTACATCTGTAGATAATATGGTACACTTCACTTACATCTGGAAGGTAATATGGTACACTTCACTTACATCTGGCAGATAATATGGTACACTTCACTTACATCTGGCAGGTAATATGGTACACTTCACTTACATCTGGCAGATAATATGGTACACTTCACTTACATCTGGCAGGTAATATGGTACACTTCACTTACATCTGGCAGGTAATATGGTACACTTCACTTACATCTGGCAGATAATATGGTACACTTCACTTATATCTGGCAGATAATATGGTACACTTCACTTACATCTGGCAGATAATATGGTACACTTCACTTACATCTGGCAGATAATATGATACACTTCCCTTACATCTGGCAGGTAATATGATACACTTCACTTACATCTGGCAGATAATATGGTACACTTCACTTACATCTGGCAGGTAATATGATACACTTCACTTACATCTGGCAGGTAATATGGTACACTTCACTTACATCTGGCAGATAATATGGTACACTTCACTTACATCTGGCAGGTAATATGGTACACTTCACTTATATCTGGCAGATAATATGGTACACTTCACTTACATCTGGCAGGTAATATGATACACTTCACTTACATCTGGCAGATAATATGGTACACTTCACTTATATCTGGCAGGTAATATGGTACACTTCACTTACATCTGGCAGATAATATGGTACACTTCACTTACATCTGGCAGGTAATATGATACACTTCACTTACATCTGGCAGGTAATATGGTACACTTCACTTACATCTGGCAGATAATATGGTACACTTCACTTACATCTGGCAGGTAATATAGTACACTTCACTTACATCTGGCAGGTAATATGGTACACTTCACTTACATCTGGCAGATAATATGGTACACTTCACTTACATCTGGCAGATAATATGGTACACTTCACTTACATCTGGCAGATAATATGGTACACTTCACTTACATCTGGCAGATAATATGGTACACTTCACTTACATCTGGCAGATAATATGGTACACTTCACTTACATCTGGAAGGTAATATGGTACACTTCACTTACATCTGGCAGATAATATGGTACACTTCACTTACATCTGGCAGGTAATATGGTACACTTCACTTACATCTGGCAGATAATATGGTACACTTCACTTATATCTGGCAGGTAATATGATACACTTCACTTACATCTGGCAGGTAATATGGTACACTTCACTTACATCTGGCAGATAATATGGTACACTTCACTTACATCTGGCAGGTAATATGGTACACTTCACTTACATCTGGCAGGTAATATGGTATACTTCACTTACATCTGGCAGATAATATGGTACACTTCACTTACATCTGGCAGATAATATGGTACACTTCACTTACATCTGGCAGATAATATGGTACACTTCACTTACATCTGGCAGATAATATGGTACACTTCACTTACATCTGGCAGGTAATATGGTACACTTCACTTACATCTGGCAGATAATATGGTACACTTCACTTACATCTGGCAGATAATATGGTACGCTTCACTTACATCTGGCAGGTAATATGGTACACTTCACTTACATCTGGTAGATAATATGATACACTTCCCTTACATCTGGCAGGTAATATGGTACACTTCACTTACATCTGGCAGGTAATATGGTATACTTCACTTACATCTGGCAGATAATATGGTACACTTCACTTACATCTGGCAGGTAATATGGTACACTTCACTTACATCTGGCAGATAATATGGTACACTTCACTTACATCTGGCAGGTAATATGGTACACTTCACTTACATCTGGCAGATGATATGGTACACTTCACTTACATCTGGCAGGTAATATGGTACACTTCACTTACATCTGGCAGGTACTATGGTACACTTCATTTACATCTGGCAGGTAATATGGTACACTTCACTTACATCTGGCAGGTAATATGGTATATTTCACTAACATCTGTCAGATAATATGGTACACTTCACTTACATCTGGCAGGTAATATGGTACACTTCACTTACATCTGTAGATAATATGGTACACTTCACTTACATCTGGAAGGTAATATGGTACACTTCACTTACATCTGGCAGATAATATGGTACACTTCACTTACATCTGGCAGGTAATATGGTACACTTCACTTACATCTGGCAGATAATATGGTACACTTCACTTACATCTGGCAGGTAATATGGTACACTTCACTTACATCTGGCAGGTAATATGGTACACTTCACTTACATCTGGCAGATAATATGGTACACTTCACTTATATCTGGCAGATAATATGGTACACTTCACTTACATCTGGCAGATAATATGGTACACTTCACTTACATCTGGCAGATAATATGATACACTTCCCTTACATCTGGCAGGTAATATGGTACACTTCACTTACATCTGGCAGATAATATGGTACACTTCATTTACATTTGGCAGGTAATATGGTACACTTCACTTACATCTGGCAGATAATATGGTACACTTCACTTACATCTGGCAGGTAATATGGTACACTTCACTTACATCTGGCAGATGATATGGTACACTTCACTTACATCTGGCAGGTAATATGGTACACTTCACTTACATCTGGCAGGTAATATAGTACACTTCACTTACATCTGGCAGAAAATATGATACACTTCACTTACATCTGGCAGGTAATATGGTACACTTCACTTACATCTGGCAGATAATATGGTACACTTCACTTATATCTGGCAGGTAATATGGTACACTTCACTTACATCTGGCAGATAATATGGTACACTTCACTTACATCTGGCAGGTAATATGATACACTTCACTTACATCTGGCAGGTAATATGGTACACTTCACTTACATCTGGCAGATAATATGGTACACTTCACTTACATCTGGCAGGTAATATGGTACACTTCACTTACATCTGGAAGGTAATATGGTACACTTCACTTACATCTGGCAGATAATATGGTACACGTCACTTACATCTGGCAGATAATATGGTACACTTCACTTACATCTGGCAGATAACATGGTACACTTCACTTACATCTGGCAGATAATATGGTACGCTTCACTTACATCTGGCAGGTAATATGGTACACTTCACTTACATCTGGCAGATAATATGGTACACTTCACTTACATCTGGCAGGTAATATGGTACACTTCACTTACATCTGGCAGATAATATGATACACTTCCCTTACATCTGGCAGGTAATATGGTACACTTCACTTACATCTGGCAGGTAATATGGCATACTTCACTTACATCTGGCAGATAATATGGTACACTTCACTTACATCTGGCAGGTAATATGGTACACTTCACTTACATCTGGCAGATAATATGGTACACTTCACTTACATCTGGCAGGTAATATGGTACACTTCACTTACATCTGGCAGATGATATGGTACACTTCACTTACATCTGGCAGGTAATATGGTACACTTCACTTACATCTGGCAGGTACTATGGTACACTTCACTTACATCTGGCAGATAATATGGTACACTTCACTTACATCTGGCAGGTAATATGGTATACTTCACTAACATCTGTCAGATAATATGGTACACTTCACTTACATCTGGCAGGTAATATGGTACACTTCACTTACATCTGGCAGATAATATGGTACACTTCACTTACATCTGGCAGGTAATATGGTACACTTCACTTACATCTGGCAGATAATATGGTACACTTCACTTACATCTGGCAGGTAATATGGTACACTTCACTTACATCTGGCAGATAATATGGTACACTTCACTTACATCTGGCAGGTAATATGGTACACTTCACTTACATCTGGCAGGTAATATGGTACACTTCACTTACATCTGGCAGATGATATGGTACACTTCACTTACATCTGGCAGGTAATATGGTACACTTCACTTACATCTGGCAGGTACTATGGTACACTTCACTTACATCTGGCAGGTAATATGGTACACTTCACTTACATCTGGCAGGTAATATGGTATACTTCACTAACATCTGTCAGATAATATGGTACACTTCACTTACATCTGGCAGGTAATATGGTACACTTCACTTACATCTGTAGATAATATGGTACACTTCACTTACATCTGGCAGGTAATATGGTACACTTCACTTACATCTGGCAGATAACATGGTACACTTCACTTACATCTGGCAGGTAATATGGTACACTTCACTTACATCTGGCAGATAACATGGTACACTTCACTTACATCTGGCAGGTAATATGGTACACTTCACTTACATCTGGCAGGTAATATGGTACACTTCACTTACATCTGGCAGATAATATGGTACACTTCACTTATATCTGGCAGATAATATGGTACACTTCACTTACATCTGGCAGATAATATGGTACACTTCACTTACATCTGGCAGATAATATGGTACACTTCCCTTACATCTGGCAGGTAATATGGTACACTTCACTTACATCTGGCAGATAATATGGTACACTTCATTTACATTTGGTAGGTAATATGGTACACTTCACTTACATCTGGCAGATAATATGGTACACTTCTCTTACATCTGGCAGGTAATATGGTACACTTCACTTACATCTGGCAGATGATATGGTACACTTCACTTACATCTGGCAGGTAATATAGTACACTTCACTTATATCTGGCAGATAATATGATACACTTCACTTACATCTGGCAGGTAATATGGTACACTTCACTTACATCTGGCAGATAATATGGTACACTTCACTTATATCTGGCAGGTAATATGGTACACTTCACTTACATCTGGCAGATAATATGGTACACTTCACTTACATCTGGCAGGTAATATGATACACTTCACTTACATCTGGCAGGTAATATGGTACACTTCACTTACATCTGGCAGGTAATATGGTACACTTCACTTACATCTGGAAGGTAATATGGTACACTTCACTTACATCTGGCAGATAATATGGTACACTTCACTTACATCTAGCAGATAATATGGTACACTTCACTTACATCTGGCAGATAATATGGTACACTTCACTTACATCTGGCAGATAATATGGTACACTTCACTTACATCTGGCAGGTAATATGGTACACTTCACTTACATCTGGCAGATAATATGGTACACTTCACTTACATCTGGCAGGTAATATGGTACACTTCACTTACATCTGGCAGATAATATGATACACTTCCCTTACATCTGGCAGGTAATATGGTACACTTCACTTACATCTGGCAGGTAATATGGTATACTTCACTTACATCTGGCAGATAATATGGTACACTTCACTTACATCTGGCAGGTAATATGGTACACTTCACTTACATCTGGCAGATAATATGGTACACTTCACTTACATCTGGCAGGTAATATGGTACACTTCACTTACATCTGGCAGATGATATGGTACACTTCACTTACATCTGGCAGGTAATATGGTACACTTCACTTACATCTGGCAGGTACTATGGTACACTTCACTTACATCTGGCAGATAATATGGTACACTTCACTTACATCTGGCAGGTAATATGGTATACTTCACTAACATCTGTCAGATAATATGGTACACTTCACTTACATCTGGCAGGTAATATGGTACACTTCACTTACATCTGGCAGATAATATGGTACACTTCACTTACATCTGGCAGGTAATATGGTACACTTCACTTACATCTGGCAGATAATATGGTACACTTCACTTACATCTGGCAGGTAATATGGTACACTTCACTTACATCTGGCAGGTAATATGGTACACTCCACTTACATTTGGCAGATACTATGGTACACTTCACTTATATCTGGCAGATAATATGGTACACTTCACTTACATCTGGCAGATAATATGGTACAGTTCACTTACATCTGGCAGATAATATGGTACACTTCCCTTACATCTGGCAGGTAATATGGTAGACTTCTTTTACATCTGGCAGATAATATGGTACACTTCATTTACATTTGGCAGGTAATATGGTACACTTCACCTACATCTGGCAGATAATATGGTACACTTCACTTACATCTGGCAGGTAATATGGTACACTTCACTTACATCTGGCAGATGATATGGTACACTTCACTTACATCTGGCAGGTAATATGGTACACTTCACTTACATCTGGCAGGTAATATAGTACACTTCACTTACATCTGACAGGTAATATGATACACTTCACTTACATCTGGCAGGTAATATGGTACACTTCACTTACATCTGGTAGATAATATGGTACACTTCACTTACATCTGGCAGGTAATATGATACACTTCACTTACATCTGGCAGGTAATATGGTACACTTCACTTACATCTGGCAGATAATATGGTACACTTCACTTACATCTGGCAGGTAATATGGTACGCTTCACTTATATCTGGCAGATATTATGGTACACTTCACTTACATCTGGCAGGTAATATGGTACACTTCACTTACATCTGGCAGGTAATATGGTACACTTCACTTACATCTGGCAGATAATATGGTACACTTCACTTATATCTGGCAGATAATATGGTACACTTCACTTACATCTGGCAGATAATATGGTACACTTCCCTTACATCTGGCAGGTAATATGGTACACTTCACTTACATCTGGCAGATAATATGGTACACTTCATTTACATTTGGCAGGTAATATGGTACACTTCACTTACATCTGGCAGATAATATGGTACACTTCACTTACATCTGGCAGGTAATATGGTACACTTCACTTACATCTGGCAGATGATATGGTACACTTCACTTACATCTGGCAGGTAATATGGTACACTTCACTTACATCTGGCAGGTAATATAGTACACTTCACTTACATCTGGCAAATAATATGATACACTTCACTTACATCTGGCAGGTAATATGGTACACTTCACTTACATCTGGTAGATAATATGGTACACTTCACTTACATCTGGCAGGTAATATGATACACTTCACTTACATCTGGCAGGTAATATGGTACACTTCACTTACATCTGGCAGATAATATGGTACACTTCACTTACATCTGGCAGGTAATATGGTACGCTTCACTTATATCTGGCAGATATTATGGTACACTTCACTTACATCTGGCAGGTAATATGGTACACTTCACTTACATCTGGCAGGTAATATGGTACACTTCACTTACATCTGGCAGATAATATGGTACACTTCACTTACATCTGGCAGGTAATATGGTATACTTCACTAACATCTGTCAGATAATATGGTACACTTCACTTACATCTGGCATGTAATATGGTACACTTCACTTACATCCGGCAGGTATTTGATAATATGGTACACTTCACTTACATTTGGCAGGTATTTGATAATATGGTACACTTCACTTACATCTGGCAGGTATTTGAGAATGTGGTAATTTTTACCATGACAGTATTTAACACTTTAGCTATTTACTTTCTGGTTCAAAACAATACCCATTAACACACTCAACCCAAATTAAAACCATTGACTACTGAAAAAATCTGGAAATAACCATAACAACAAAAGATAAACATCAACACAAGAAAATCATCATATAAAGCAATTTATTATCTCCAATTTGTTTTCAGAATAATTAGTAACTGGCATTTCTGGAATAATTATTGCTGTGTGTGTGCGTGTGGCACAATACATTCAATCACAATCCAGACTGATCCAATAATATTTAAACATTATAACAGATTGGGTAGTTGGACACATATTATTGCGTAACAATACCACTTTTAAAGTCTTTGACTTGCTCCTTCCTTAGTAGATCACCGCATTAAAAGTGAGCATGCTAACCATCACAAAACAGATGTGGTTTTAATATATTATGATAACAACACAAACCATACATATTTAAAATATCACTTTGAATGAGATCAGCTGATTTCAATATTTATCATTTACGTTTTCACATATTTTAGGAACTGTCCATGCATTTTCTATTGGTCTGAGCCGAGACTTTGATACCACTGGTAGTCATAAATAAAGTGATAATTGACAGAGCATTCACCAATCAAGGTGGTGAATTCAATGTGGTGACCGGTGTATTCACCGCCAGAGTTCATGGTATATATGTATTCCATTTCATCCCTTATCAGATTTAGATAACAGCGTATGGATTGAACTCTACCACAACAATCATTATGTAAACTCTTTATTTGGTCACACGTGGATGGACAGGAGGCAGTAATACACTACATTACAACTCGCTATGCACGATACTGTGTACATAAATATAAATCGCAAGACCCATACCATAGTTGGTGCAAGTAGTGAGATTTACACCACGTTTTCAGGGTACCTCTTGGCACCTATGACATAATAAATTTGTTCTTAGATCTAATGTATTTTCTTTTATTTCTGCAAACTTGGCGTTAAACAACAATCTCTCACTCACTTTTTCTTTTCCATATCATAGAATTCGCTTTCAAGCAGGTAATTATATATAGGGTAACACGGTTTTCTATATATGTACGATTTATTCCGTATTACAGTTGTAGATTTAGATAATAGTATATGGCTTAAATTCTACCACATAATTCAATGTGGTGACCGGTGTATTCACCGCCAGAGTTCATGGTATATATGTATTCCATTTCATCCCTTATCAGATTTAGATAACAGCGTATGGATTGAACTCTACCACAACAATCATTATGTAAACTCTTTGTTTGGTCACACCAGTCAGGGGTAGAGAGGAGGCAGTAATACAAATAGGGAGAACATTTGAGTTTCTATGAACTAATAAATATAGCCGAAATATTGGTCAACACTTGATGTTAAACAACATTCAATCAATATGGATTTGTAATGGATATAGCTGAAATATTGGTCAACGCTTGATGTTAAACAACATTCAATCAATATGGATTTGTAATGGATATAGCTGAAATATTAGTCACACTTGACGTTAAACAACAATCAATCAATATGGGCTTATAATGGATATAGCTGAAATATTGGTCAACGCTTAATGTTAAGCAATAATCAATCAATATGGGCTTGTCATGGATATAGCTGAAATATTGGTCAACGCTTGATGTTAAACAAAAATCAATCAATATGGGCTTGTAATTGATATAGCTGAAATATTGGTCAACGCTTCATGTTAAGCAACAATCAATCAATACTAGCAAACTAATTTGAACTTGCCGAATTTCAAGTTCAATGATACAAAGATGATCGAACTGCAGCTTTTTTCTCAAGGCTTACCCACATATTTTGGAAATATCTCTTTTCTGAAATGTCATTCAGTTAATTATACTCACATTGTCATTTCACTCACAAGTGGAACACATTTACATGATCACATCATTTCACTAAGAGGGGAGGTTTGAGCCTATAAAACTAGTTAAACCCTACCATTTTTTTTATTGAAGTGCATTTAGAAAGTAGGGAATGCAGGCGGTCATTTATTTGTGTGTTAGGAGTATCAATTTTGTCTCTTTCTATGATTTTTCTAGTGGATTTTGGAACTGTTCCAACAATGTGTTTTTTTTGGTTAATTTTCCATTGTATTACAGTAACATATACCTGGTTGGGAGCAGTATATTTTTTTTTGTTAGTTTTTCATTGTATTACAGCAACATACACCTGATTGGGAGCAGTATATTTTTTTTGTTAGTTTTTCATTGTATTTCAGTAACATATACCTGGTTGGGAGCAGTATATTTTTTTTGTTAGTTTTTTTTATTGTATTACAGTAACATATACCTGGTTAGGAGCAGTATATTTTTTTGTTAGTTTTTCATTGTATTACAGTAACATACACCTGATTGGGAGCAGTATATTTTTTTTGTTAGTTTTTCATTGTATTACAGTAACATATACCTGGTTGGGAGCAGTATATTTTGTTTGTTAGTTTTTCATTGTATTTCAGTAACATATACCTGGTTGGGAGCAGTATATTTTTTTTGTTAGTTTTTTTTATTGTATTACAGTAACATATACCTGGTTAGGAGCAGTATATTTTTTTATTAGTTTTTCATTGTATTACAGTAACATATACCTGGTTGGGAGCAGTATATTTTTTTTGTTAGTTTTTCATTGTATTACAGTAACATATACCTGGTTGGGAGCAGTATATTATTCTTTTGTTAGTTTTTTATTGTATTACAGTAACATATACCTGGTTGGGAGCAGTATATTTTTTTGTTAGTTTTTCATTGTATTACAGTAACATATACCTGGTTGGGAGCAGTATATTATTCTTTAGTTAGTTTTTTATTGTATTACAATAACATATACCTGGTTAGGAGCAGAATATTTTTTTGCTAGTTTTTCATTGTATTACAGTAACATATACCTGATTGGGAGCAGTATATTTTTTTTGTTAGTTTTTCATTGTATTACAGTAACATATACCTGGTTGGGAGCAGTATATTTTTTTTGTTAGTTTTCATTGTATTACAGTAACATATACCTGGTTGGGAGCAGTATATTTTTTTTGTTTAGTTTTTCATTGTATTACAGTAACATATACCTGGTTGGGGGCAGTATATTATTCTTTGGTTAGTTTTTCATTGTATTACAGTAACATATACCTGGTTGGGAGCAGTATATATTTTTTTTGTTAGTTTTTTATTGTATTATAGTAACATATACCTGGTTGGGAGCAGTATATATTTTTGTTAGTTTTTCATTGTATTACAGTAACATATACCTGGTTGGGAGCAGTATATTATTCTTTGGTTAGTTTTTTTTATTGTATTACAATAACATATACCTGGTTGGGAGCAGAATATTTTTTTGTTAGTCTTTCATTGTATTACAGTAACATATACCTGGTTGGGAGCAGTATATTTTTTTTGTTAGTTTTTCATTGTATTACAGTAACATATACCTGGTTGGGAGTAGTATATTTTGTTCGTTTAGTTTTTCATTGTATTACAGTAACATATACCTGGTTGGGAGCAGTATCATTTTTTGTTAGTTTTTCATTGTATTACAGTAACATATACCTGGTTGGGAGCAGTATATTTATTTTGCTAATTTTTCATTGTATTGCAGTAACATATACCTGGATGGGGGCAGTATATTTTTTTAGTTTTTCATTGTATTACAGTAACATATACCTGGTTTGGAGCAGTATATTTTTTTTGGTTAGTTTTCCATTGTATTACAGTAACATATACCTGGTTGGGAGCAGTATATTTTTGTTTGTTAATTTTTTATTGTATTACAGTAACATATACCTAGTTGGGAGCAGTCTATTTTTTTTGTTAGTTTTTCATTGTATTACAGTAACATATACCTGGTTGGGAGTAGTATATTTTGTTTGTTTAGCTTTTCATTGTATTACAGTAACATATATCTGGTTGGGAGTAGTATATTTTGTTTGTTTAGTTTTTCATTGTATTACAGTAACATATACCTGGTTTGGAGCAGTATAATTTTTTGTTAGTTTTTCATTGTATTACAATAACATATACCTGGTTGGGAGCAGTATATATTTTTTGTTAGTTTTCATTGTATTACAGTAACATATACCTGGTTGGGAGCAGTATATTTTTTTGTTAGTTTTTCATTGCATTACAGTAACATATACCTGGTTGGGAGCAGTATATTATTCTTTGGTTAGTTTTTCATTGTATTACAGTAACATACACCTGGTTGGGAGCAGTATATATTTTTTTTGTTAGTTTTTTATTGTATTATAGTAACATATACCTGGTTGGGAGCAGTATATATTTTTGTTAGTTTTTCATTGTATTACAGTAACATATACCTGGTTGGGAGCAGTATATTATTCTTTGGTTAGTTTTTTTTATTGTATTACAATAACATATACCTGGTTGGGAGCAGAATATTTTTTTGTTAGTCTTTCATTGTATTACAGTAACATATACCTGGTTGGGAGCAGTATATTTTTTTTGTTAGTTTTTCATTGTATTACAGTAACATATACCTGGTTGGGAGTAGTATATTTTGTTTGTTTAGTTTTTCATTGTATTACAGTAACATATACCTGGTTGGGAGCAGTATCATTTTTTGTTAGTTTTTCATTGTATTACAGTAACATATACCTGGTTGGGAGCAGTATATTTATTTTGCTAATTTTTCATTGTATTGCAGTAACATATACCTGGATGGGGGCAGTATATTTTTTGTTAGTTTTTCATTGTATTACAGTAACATATACCTGGTTGGGAGCAGTATATTTTTTTTGGTTAGTTTTCCATTGTATTACAGTAACATATACCTGGTTGGGAGCAGTATATTTTTGTTTGTTAATTTTTTATTGTATTACAGTAACATATACCTAGTTGGGAGCAGTCTATTTTTTTTGTTAGTTTTTCATTGTATTACAGTAACATATACCTGGTTGGGAGTAGTATATTTTGTTTGTTTAGTTTTTCATTGTATTACAGTAACATATACCTGGTTGGGAGCAGTATATTTTTTTTGTTAGTTTTTCATTGTATTACAGTAACATATACCTGGTTGGGAGCAGTATAATTTTTTGTTAGTTTTTCATTGTATTGCAGTAACATATACCTGGATGGGGGCAGTATATTTTTTGTTAGTTTTTCATTGTATTACAGTAACATATACCTGGTTTGGAGCAGTATAATTTTTTGTTAGTTTTTCATTGTATTACAGTAACATATACCTGGTTGGGAGCAGAATATTTTGTTGTTGTTACTTTTTCATTGTATTACAGTAACATATATCTGGTTGGGAGCAGTATATTTTTGTTTGCTGTTTTTTTTTATTCTATTACAGTAACATATACCTGGTTGGGAGCAGTATATTTTTTTTGGTTAGTTTTTCATTGTATTACAGTAACATATACCTGGTTGGGAGCAGTATATTTTTTTTGGCTAGTTTTCCATTGTATTACAGTAACATATACCTGGTTGGGAGCTGCATATTTTTTTTTGTTAGTTTTTTTTTATTGTATTACAGTAACATATACCTGGTTGGGAGCAGTATATTTTTGTTTGTTAGTTTTTTATTGTATTATAGTAACATATACCTGGTTGGGAGCAGTATATTTTTTTGTTAGTTTTTCATTGTATTACAGTAACATATACCTGGTTGGGAGCAGTATATTATTCTTTGGTTAGTTTTTTTATTGTATTACAATAACATATACCTGGTTGGAAGCAGAATATTTTTTTGTTAGTTTTTCATTGTATTATAGTAACATATACCTGGTTGGGAGCAGTATACTTTTTTGTTAGTTTTTCATTGTATTACAGTAACATATACCTGGTTGGGAGCAGAATATTTTGTTGTTGTTACTTTTTCATTGTATTACAGTAACATATATCTGGTTGGGAGCAGTATATTTTTGTTTGCTGGTTTTTTTATTCTATTACAGTAACATATACCTGGTTGGGAGCAGTATATTTTTTTTGGTTAGTTTTTCATTGTATTACAGTAACATATACCTGGTTGGGAGCAGTATATTTTTGTTTGTTAGTTTTTCACTGTATTACAGTAACATATACCTGGTTGGGAGTAATATATGTCTTTTGGTTAGTTTTTCATTGTATTACAGTAACATATACCTGGTTGGGAGCAGTATATTTTTTTGTTAGTTTTTCATTGTATTACAGTAACATATACCTGGTTGGGAGCAGTATATTTTTGTTTGTTAGTTTTTCATTGTATTACAGTAACATATACCAGGTTGGGAGCAGTATAATTTTTTTGATAGTTTTCCATTGTATTACAGTAACATATACCTGGTTGGGAGCAGTATATTTTTGTTTGCTAGTTTTTCATTGTATTACAGTAACATATACCTGGTTAGGAGTAGTATATTTTTTTTTGTTAGTTTTTCATTGTATTACAGTAACATATACCTGGTTGGAACCAGTATATTTTTTGTGTTAGTTTTTCATTGTATTACAGTAACATATACCTGGTTGGGAGCAGTATATTTTTTTTGGTTAGTTTTTCATTGTATTACAGTAACATATACCTGGTTGGGAGCAGTCTACTTTTTTGTTAGTTTTTCATTGTATTACAGTAACATATACCTGGTTGGGAGCAGTATATTTTTTTTGTTAGTTTTTCATTGTATTACAGTAACATATACCTGGTTGGGAGCAGTATATTTTTTTTGTTTAGTTTTTCATTGTATTACAGTAACATATACCTGGTTAGGAGTAGTATATTTTTTTTTGTTAGTTTTTCATTGTATTACAGTAACATATACCTGGTTGGAACCAGTATATTTTTTGTGTTAGTTTTTCATTGTATTACAGTAACATATACCTGGTTGGGAGCAGTATATTTTTTTTGGTTAGTTTTTCATTGTATTACAGTAACATATACCTGGTTGGGAGCAGTATATTTTTTTTGTTAGTTTTTCATTGTATTACAGTAACATATACCTGGTTGGGAGCAGTATACTTTTTTGTTAGTTTTTCATTGTATTACAGTAACATATACCTGGTTGGGAGCAGTATATTTTTTTGTTAGTTCTTTATTGTATTACAGTAACATATACCTGGTTGGGAGCAGTATATTTTTTTGTTAGTTTTTTATTGTATTACAGTAACATATACCTGGTTGGGAGCAGTATATTTTTTTTGTTAGTTTTTCATTGTATTACAGTAACATATACCTGGTTGGGAGTAGTATATTTTTTACAATGGTTAAATTTTCTTTGTACCGTAATATAATTCAGTACATTGACAAAAAGCAAAACATGAAAATTGTATGAAAAAATAACGTCTTTTATTAATTAATAATAACATGAGAAAGATAGAATATCACAATAAGATATCACAGTTTTATCACAATAATATATCACAGTTTATCACATTAAGACCTATAAAATCATTCTATACCTTTATCCTCTGAAAATAATACATTGAATTATAACATTGAATTATATAAATGTTTGCTGTTTGCTTCATGTTTGTAATAATTCATGAGAATGAAGAGGGTAAAAGACAAAATGTTTGAGGCCCATGTCAACATAAGAACAAGTAATACTATATACAATTGTTTGTAAATCCTACTCCATTAAAGACAATTTTAGATGTATCATAGAATATCGGCAGTTTTGAAGGTCGAGACAGACATTATCACTAGTATTGTAGCGAGTCTGATAGATGAGCTTGCGATACTAATGATAATATGTTGAGACCTTCGAAACTGACATTATTGTTATTATCGGTAACGTCATAATGTGCATCACATCATATTGACTGATAATATTCAGTATCAGATTCAGTAAGTTGATACCGATATTATCATTCAGTGAGATTTAAAAAAAAAAAATCCACATTACCAATAAATACATAATATTGGTGGCTAGAAGGTGGTGTGAAAAATTAAAATATTTGTCAATGTTTGCTGTTCAAATTCTATTACAATTTGTAGGAAAATCTTATTAATATTGTAGACTTTAATTAGATAATTCAACACAGATTAGATACTTTCAGGCCAAAGAACAACTGTTTTTTATAAAAAAAAGTTTGATCAAGTTTCAAAGTTGATACTTAGTTTTTATTACTAGACTTGGATACATGGATACATCCTGTTAAGAGTACAGTAGTTCTTTTGTGAAAGGAGGAAGGTTTTTGAAATCCATCTTTTGTTCTTGTTTAAATTTGTAAATTCACAATTTTTTGGCCTGATACAAATAAAAAACAAAAACAATTTACTTCTCATAATACAATGTTTTAAACAATGGCCTGATACAAATAAAAAACAAAAACAATTTACTTCTCATAATACAATGTTTTAAACAATGATGTTTCCATGAAAACAGAACCTTTTTCAACTTCTCAAAAGGCAAACCTTCCTGATTACAATTTACACCAAAATTCTAATTGCACTTCAATTAAGTCAGATTTACAAAAAAAAACCCACCAACCTTGTGAAAATACATTAAATCATAACAAAGTTTTGTTGTCAATAAAATACAAGCCAAAAACCAAAATTGTCATTCATTCCTTAATCTGAATGCCCTGACTCTTAAAACTATTTCAGTATTGTATTACAATATAAATCTCTCATGTCTATCATATAGACAACTTGGTTAATGTGTTACACACTTGTAAGTCAATTTGTATTAATTGAATGTAAAATTATCTAAACAATATATAAAAAAAACAAAAACAAAAACAAAAATAATTTTAAAAGTAATTTTTTTGGTTTACTGATGTCCTGTAAAAGCTTCCTTGCTATTAGAAGAGAAGATTGTATTCATCGGGGGCTGCATCTTTTCAGGAATCCAAGAATTTTCTCTAAGACTCTGGAACGTGTCCTCACGCCATAAGATATCTTCATAGCTCTTACCAGTACTTCCGATGTATCTTGGGTCTTTTTCTAGTTCTAAATAGAAAACACATACAGTTGATCACTATATCATCTCTGTTAAAGTAATTCTGATACATGTCATAGCATATCAATACTAATATCTGTTAAAGTAGTTCTGATACATGTCATAGCATATCAATACTAATATCTGTTAAAGTAGTTCTGATACATGTCATAGCATATCAATACTAATATCTGTTAGAGTAGTTCTGATACATGCCATAGCATATCAATACTAATATCTGTCAACGTAGTTCTGATACATGTCATAGCATATCAATACTAATATCTGTTAAAGTAGTTCTGATACATGCCATAGCATATCAATACTAATATCTGTTAAAGTAGTTCTGATACATGTCATAGCATATCAATACTAATATCTGTTAAAATAGTTCTGATACATGCCATAGCATATCAATACTAATATCTGTTAAAGTAATTCTGATACATGCCATAGCATATCAATACTAATATCTGTTAAAGTAATTCTGATACATGCCATAGCATATCAATACTAATATCTGTTAAAGTAGTTCTGATACATGTCATAGCATATCAATACTAATATCTGTTAAAGTAGTTCTGATACATGTCATAGCATATCAATACTAATATCTGTTAAAGTAGTTCTGATACATGCCATAGCATATCAATACTAATATCTGTTAAAGTAGTTCTGATACATGCCATAGCATATCAATACTAATATCTGTTAGAGTAGTTCTGATACATACCATAGCATATCAATACTAATATCTGTTAAAGTAGTTCTGATACATGCCATAGCATATCAATACTAATATCTGTTTAAGTAGTTCTGATACATGTCATAGCATATCAATACTAATATCTGTTAAAGTAATTCTGATACATGCTATAGCATATCAATACTAATATCTGTTAGAGTAGTTCTGATACATGCCATAGCATATCAATACTAATATCTGTTAAAGTAGTTCTGATACATGTCATAGCATATCAATACTAATATCTGTTAAAGTAGTTCTGATACATGCCATAGCATATCAATACTAATATCTATTAAAGTAATTCTGATACATGTCATAGCATATCAATACTAATATCTGCTAAAGTAGTTCTGATACATGCCATAGCATATCAATACTAATATCTGTTAAAGTAGTTCTGATACATGTCATAGCATATCAATACTAATATCTGTTAAAGTAATTCTGATACATGCCATAGCATATCAATACTAATATCTGTTAGAGTAGTTCTGATACATGCCATAGCATATCAATACTAATATCTGTTAAAGTAGTTCTGATACATGTCATAGCATATCAATACTAATATCTGTTAAAGTAGTTCTGATACATGCCATAGCATATCAATAATTATATATATACAAATGAGTGTAGTCACAATAATATGTTTGTTATAACTCTTTTGTATCCACATCATTTTAACTGGTTGTGAAAACAAATTGTTTTTTTCTTCTACAGTTTTTTTCTAGCCAATACATTTTGTAAAAGCCATAATTTGCATTGAAATTACTATTTCATAGATTTTTAAAATTTGCAAATTTTTTTTTCCAATTAAAAAATTCTTTTCATAGTGCATCTTAACATGCTATTTTATTATAAGATACATTGGGAAATTAGTAAAAGTCTACAGAAATTAAAAATTAACATAGATAGGATTGTTAAAAAAAATATGGAAGGTTTGTCATTACAATTCTACTGTACAAACATACAGAATTATCATACAAAATATCTACAATGGCAGTGAACATTGTGGTCATGATGATTGTATGGTAGCTGGATTTGGCAATGACCTATGCAATCAATGCCTATCACCACTAACATTGTGAGTTCGAACCCTGTTCATGACGAGGTGTGCTTGATACAATATTATGTGATAAAGGTTGTCAGGGACATACAGTAGGTCAGTTGTTTTCTCCGGTTTGCTCCACCAATAAAACTGACTGCCACAATATAACTGATATATTTTTAAAAGTGGTGTTAAACACAATAACCCCCTATCTACAATAGGAGTCTGAATCATTGCTGGTCAAGTTCTGTAAAAAAAAATATCTAAAAACTTCACATTCACCATTATTAAACTACATACAGCTGTCGTATGCAAGTTAATATACACTTAAATCCTGTTGCAAATTGTTTTTTTTTGGCACATCATTCCACAATAAACAAAAAGTATAAAAGTGTTAAGAAGGCAAATAGATATTAAAAACAAATACCATAAAATTACCATAGAAACCAGTTATGTTTCAACATGTAAATATTTTATGGAATTGGCCAATCCAAACAAGGAAAATTTTAAAGATTTGCTTCAAGCTATCAATTTCAACCTATTTAGTTTGGAAAATGGGGGGAGGGGATGTACAAAGCAAAGTGGGGACCCTGTTGCCAGATATTTTAAATATTGTCTGTTGGTGAGGTTTTCTGGTAACTGCTAAAGTCAAACCAAATTGGCCTTTATAATTCAGGGGAATTATTCCCCCCCCCCCCAATTCAATAATATTCCATTAGTCTGTTCAGTTAAAGATGTTAATTTTTTACATCAAGTTTTTGCCTGCCGGGATCTCCCCAGGTATGTTCAGCTAAAAGTTGATTAGTCAGTATTATATATGCCGCTGGGATCTCCCCCGAGTTTTTGCCACAGAGTTTTAACCTGACAGGATCTCCCCAGGAACATTCAGTTAATATTGTGTTTAGTTTAATGTAATATACTCCGCTGGGATCTCCCCGGAGTTTTTGTCATAGAGTTTTAACCTGACGGGATCTCCCCTGCAACATTCAGTTAATATTTTGTTTAGTTTACTGTAGTATACTCTGCTGGGATCTCCCTGGAGTTTTTGTCATAGAATTTAACCTGCCGGGATCTCCCCAGGAACATTCAGTTAAATATTTTGTTTAGTTTACTATAGTATACTCCGCTGGGATCTCCCCGGAGTTCTTGAATAAGTCCTGCATGATGGGATCTCTCCAGGCATATCCTTATATTTGACATGGCAAATTTGTAGAATAGGTTGTGTTTTGCTATCCTGCTGTCCAGGATAGTTTTACAGTATATACATTTATTTACTCTGCAGGGATCTCCCCAGAGTCTTAGGAGTATTTTGACTTTTTGCTATATTTTGTTAAAAGTACTTGTTATGTCTATATAGCTATAGCTAGGTTTTCAGTTTTATGATGAGTAGCCCTCACAGAAGCCAAACCAGTAGTTAGTTATTTACACAAAGAGTTTTAATTATCATAGAAATTGTTATAGTACACATGTATATGTATGTATTAGAAGTAGAATTGAATAAATAATCTGTTGTTGCTTATCTTATCTTGTGTTATGTATAAATGTATATTTAATAAATTAAATTATAGCAAATATTGATCAACATTCAAAAACAGTGACATATAAAACACTTGTTAATTAATACACAAAGGTATAATCAACCTCCATAACTGGCTTTCCTAATTCCTAACAACAAAAAATGTCAAGTTTGTAAGTTATAAGTTTTATTATAAAATCTGTTATATTATTCTCTCAAAATATTTAACCTTAAAGCACATTTCAATTTCAGTACATGTATTTGGTAAAAAGAGATTGGTACAGTTACCAATCTATATACATATTTCAAATTCTCATGAATACAACAAGAGGTTCTCAGTACCATGAGTTATTTCCCCCTAGCACACATACAAATCATTGACCATGGACATGGTTGTTACTGCAGTACTGCTTTATTGATTGATTGACTATTGCTTAATATCCAGCAATCAGTACTTCAGCCATATTCAGGATAAGATTAAGTTCAATAATATAAAAAAAACTATATAGAAAGGATGGGGTCAACGACTTTTGATTGCCACTGAAAAAACATGGAGAGTTAAGTAGGAAAGAGAAATTTAGTGTTTGGTAGTGGCTACAATCCACCTACTCTTTTTTTAAATATACAAAAGAGGTCTTTAGTGTGCAAGGAGCATGGCACTCTCCAAACATGTTACCCATTATGGTTCATGGTCAGGCTTTCTGTATTATAACCTAACAACCCTGGACAGAGACGGCTCCCTCTATCCACGACACAGGGTCACACTGAGCAGCTCTGCGAGTTTGAGTATTGTACAAATTTACCAGTACCCACTACAGTACTGATTATTAAATATACCAGTACATGCAGTCAAGTTCAATTCATATACATGTAGTTGACAGAATTTATTTGGAATCTAACACCACTCTTATGTTTACTATTTCTTATATATAAATATGTGTAGTCCAAACACCCAGTGTTACACTTACTATTTCTCATCTAGGGCTGTAAATGTGTCATGTCAATGAATATACATATGTGTAGTCCAAACACCCAGTGTTACACTTACTATTTCTCATCTAGGGCTGTACATGTGTCATGTCAATGAATATACATATGTGTAGTCCAAACACCCAGTGTTAGACTTACTATTTCTCATCTAGGGCTGTACATGTGTCATGTCAATGAATATACATATGTGTAATTCAAACACCCAGTGTTACACTTACTATTTCTCATCTAGGGCTGTACATGTGTCATGTCAATATATATACATATGTGTAGTCCAAACACCCAGTGCTACACTTACTATTTCCTATCTAGGGCTGTACATGTGTCATGTCAATGTATATACATATGTGTAGTCCAAACACCCAGTGTTACACTTACTATTTCTTATATAGGGCTGTACATGTGTCATGTCAATGTATATACATATGTGTAGTCCAAACACCCAGTGTTACACTTACTATTTCTTATATAGGGCTGTACATGTGTCATGTCAATGTATATACATATGTGTAGTCCAAACACCCAGTGTTACACTTACTATTTCTTATATAGGGCTGTACATGTGTCATGTCAATGTATATACATATGTGTAGTCCAAACACCCAGTGTTACACTTACTATTTCTTATATAGGGCTGTACATGTGTCATGTCAATGTATATACATATGTGTAGTCCAAACACCCAGTGTTACAGTTACTATTTCTTATATAGGGCTGTACATGTGTCATGTCAATGTATATACATATGTGTAGTCCAAACACCCAGTGTTACACTTACTATTTCTTATATAGGGCTGTACATGTGTCATGTCAATGTATATACATATGTGTAGTCCAAACACCCAGTGTTACACTTACTATTTCTTATATAGGGCTGTACATGTGTCATGTCAATGTATATACATATGTGTAGTCCAAACACCCAGTGTTACACTTACTATTTCTTATATAGGGCTGTACATGTGTCATGTCAATGCATATACATATGTGTAGTCCAAACACCCAGTGTTACACTTACTATTTCTTATATAAGGCTGTACGTGGTATTTTCTTACATTTCCCTTTGTTACAAATATAACATTGCAGAAATGAGATTCTGAAATATTAAAATGTTTTCACCTGAGATCAGACCATACATGTGAGTATACATTATTGAAGTACAGTAAAAACCTGTCTAAACCGAACCCCTTTGGGACTGAATAATATGTTCAGGTTATACAGGAGTTTGGTTCACACAGGTTCAAATTACATAGACATTTAGTAGATGGGACTGTAAAGTATGTCTGGCTTAGGCAGGTTTTCGTGGTTACTCAGGGTTAGGTGTAGACAGGTTTTCATGTTTACTCAGGGTTAGGTGTAGACAGGTTTTCATGTTTACTCAGGGTTAGGTGTAGACAGGTTTTCATGTTTACTCAGGGTTAGGTGTAGACAGGTTTTCATGTTTACTCAGGGTTAGGTGTAGACAGGTTTTCATGTTTACTCAGGGTTAGGTGTAGACAGGTTTTCATGTTTACTCAGGGTTAGGTGTAGACAGGTTTTCATGTTTACTCAGGGTTAGGTGTAGACAAGTTTTCATGTTTACTCAGGGTTAGGTGTAGACAGGTTTTCATGTTTACTCAGGGTTAGGTGTAGACAGGTTTTCATGTTTACTCAGGGTTAGGTGTAGACAGGTTTTCATGTTTACTCAGGGTTAGGTGTAGACAGGTTTTCATGTTTACTCAGGGTTAGGTGTAGACAAGTTTTCATGTTTACTCAGGGTTAGGTGTAGACAGGTTTTCATGTTTACTCAGGGTTAGGTGTAGACAGGTTTTCATGCTTACTCAGGGTTAGGTGTAGACAGGTTTTCATGTTTACTCAGGGTTAGGTGTAAACAGGTTTTCATGTTTACTCAGGGTTAGGTGTAGACAGGTTTTCATGTTTACTCAGGGTTAGGTGTAGACAGGTTTTCATGTTTACTCAGGGTTAGGTGTAGACAGGTTTCACTATTATTAGTTGTTGTCTATCACATTGAATGTAATACTAGATAGTATACTATCGTTGACTTGTTTAGCAAGAATAGATTTCTCAGAGCAATATTGCATACAAGGCAAAGTCAAAAATGTAAGATGCAATGAACAGTCCATTTCGAGCAATACATATAAACAATGGTATGCTTATCGAGGATTTGGTAAGATGATGTCTTTATAACTTCACATTAGAAAACAGTGATATTATGTTCATATCACGCTAGTTACTTGATAATAGATATCATTGTGTGTAATGATCAAAGGGTAAATGTACAAATCATCCACAATGTCATTTAAGTCAGTCCATCATTCCATGTATGCTTCTGTGGCTACATTGTCTTTTCTTTTTTTTTCTTGTCTTTTTTTGGGGGGGAGAGGGGGGACAATCTTACTTTTTTTTTTATATTTCCTTGATTTTTGTATTAAGAATTATACTATAATTTTTCAACAGAATTATCTGCTGACACACTAGACCTGCCACAAGATTTGACCCTATTTGACCTTCAGCATGAAGATAATTAACAATGATGTTCATTGGCCACAGAATAAGAATATTTATAATGCAACCATAATAGATTTGGTGGTTTTGTTATGTTTTCTTTGTATATTTAATTAGATTATTAATGCTGTACTTACTGTGTGTTTTGGTTTTTGGATAGACCATTAATCTCCAGTACAGGATTCCACCAACAAGAGCCAAAATAATGATAACAGAGATCACTAAACCTACGATCAAGCCTATCTTAGTCTTATCATCATCCTATAACATAAAAAATAGAAAGAAGTCATAAAACATCACATCAAACTGGATAACAAAACATTCAGTTTTAGAAATTACATGGGTTAGTAGATATATTTATTACTGAAATTTACAGTGCTTAAATCCTGTAATTATTATCAAAACTAAGGCCCCCCCCCCCCCCTCCCCTAGAGCATAGGTGACCTTAGACAACCTTGACTGTTCTGTGGTGTTCTTGCTCTCAGATACGTTTCAATTATTTAGCTTTCCAATCTTTATACCTGATAAAGGTAATTCCAGAAAGGTGACATGTGCAGTAAGTTTGTTATCTAATTTTTTACACTATAACTGAGTATGAAATGTATTAAATAACAACAGATTATGGTAAAACAGAAAATGTTTTTTTTGTAATATCTATCCATTTTTCTTTATCTGCAGAGAGATTAATGCTGTTTCTAGCCTTGGAAAATCATTGCTTTATACAGAATTAAACTAAAATGTCTTCACCTCTTCTAGGTGAAGGTCATTACCATGGAGGGCCCGGGTGACTCAATAAGTTATGTAGTTGGATTACCTAACAACTCATACAAGCCTATCACCAATACGGCTTTGTAAATTACAAAAAAGGGTGCACTTGACTCGCAGCCGCAAGTGATAAAGTTTACCAGTAGCTTGCACATGGTCGTTGGTTCTCTCCAGCTTCTTCCACCACTAAAACTGGTCGCCATGATATTGCTGAAATATTGATGAAAGTGGCGTTAAACACCAAAAAAAATAAAATAATTAAAAATTAAAAATCATTACCATGGTGGTAAAATAAATTTGTATTTAGCTTTCCAATCTTTTGACTTTGAGCGTCCTAATGAAGATTATTCCAGAAACGTGTCATGCACACTAAATTATATCTACATGTTTATTGATAATACAACTTACAGAGCTGGCACCACAGCTAACACCATAGTATGTTGAATTATCTATTGTCAAATAGGATGACAATGTAAACGTTTGACCATTATAGGTGAAGGTCGTTCCCGTGGAGATGGAATCACAAACACCATCAATTATCTGCTGAACTGTTGTTGTGTTTCCAGTAATAGTTGTTGTTATAATGACACTTCCTGAAAAAGAAAAGTTAAAGGTGAAGGTCATTGTCAAGGTTATACATTGATGATTTGTAAATGTAGTTGAATTACATCAAACTTTATAAATAAATGAATCTTTATCCAGAGAAAAAAAAATCCTACAGAATACAATACAGTATTTCCCTCTTATAAGACAACCTCCTTTTGTAATGAAAAGTAGCCTTCTAAGAGGGGTGGCCTCTCACAAAATCTCAGTCAATCAGAGGGGAACCATTGTATAGTATTTTATTCAAATAAACATTATTTCTTGGAATAAAAATTGGGATCAATGATATTAGAAAGTTTTAATTTTTGAACGAATCAGAAGTCTTATTACAAAATTCAAATATTATTTTATTCATTATCAGTAAGAAGTATTTCACTTTCTAATACAATTATCATATAACATGTGTTTTCATTGGATAATGAAAAACTGACCATAACCTGTAAATCATGGTTTACTTCAGTTTTACAGTTTGAAGCAAAACATAAAATTATCTTAAGCATCCACACTGATACCCATTTATATCAGCCAGACGTTTGGTCTGTTTAAGGAATATTTGAAATTTTTGAACAGTTTATACAAGTATCTACTAGGTTATACAAGTATAACCTGTTCAAATATTTCAAATATTCCTTATAATTTAATTTTTAAAACAAAATTGAATGATTCCTCGATTTTAAGTACGATTATTTCATGTGACTATTTGCCAACCCAGGTTATCAAGTATAACCAAAATTTTCTCCAAGCGTATCAGCCAATCAGATTGCAGCATTCAAATCAAATTAAATTATTTAGAGATAGTATAGGTTACCTTGAGAAAGAACCATATTTTTGGCCCTAATATAGGCATTCTGTGAAGTCATCATAGAATTCACTACAGCAGCTCCAAATTCTGTTGTACCATATGTGGAGAAGTCTTGATCAACTTTAATTTTCATTTCTTTTGTGGTGTCCTCCGTAACAGTAGCATATTCTGATGAGATAACCTCCACAAATTCATCTACCTCAAACTGGTATCCAGCAGGGATTGATGTGACGGTGAATTTAATGACTGCCATTCCAGATTGGTCAAAACTAAGGTCATTGAGGGTTACTTGGCCGTTGGCAGGATCAAATGTTCCGACTGTTGTTCCAGACAAAGAACCTCCATAACCAAAGGACGAAGGTGAAGACATGGTAGCTGACACTTGCCACAGATGACCCTGAAATCACAGAGGTATACAATTGTACAAAAATTACAGGAATTGTAGCTGATGCTGCAATCACAGAGGTATAAAATTGTACAAAAAATACAGGAATTGTAGCTGACGCTGCAATCACAGAGGTATACAATTGTATAAAAAATACAGGAATTGTAGCTGACGCTGCAATCACAGAGGTATACAATTGTATAAAAAAATAGAGGAATTGTAGCTGATGCTGCAATCACAGAGGTATAAAAAATACAGGAATTGTAGCTTACACTGCAATCAAAAAGGTATACAATTGTATAAAAAAAAATACAGGAATTGTAGCTGTCGCTGCAATCAGAGGTATAAAATTGTATAAAAAATACAGGAATTGTAGCTGACATTGCAATCACAGAGGTATACAATTTTTTTTAAAAAAAATACAGGATTCGTAGCCGATGCTGCATTCACAGAGGTATAAAATTGTTTAAAAAATACGGGAATTGTAGCCGACGCTGCAATCACAGAGGTATACAATTGCATAAAAAATACAGGAATTGTAGCTGATGCTGCAATCACAGAGGCATACAATTGTACAAAACAACAGGAATTGTAGCCGACGCTGCAATCACAGAGATATAAAATTGTACAAAAAATACAGGAATTGTAGCTGACGCTGCAATCACAGAGGTATACAATTGTACAAAAAATACAGGAATTGTAGCCGACGCTGCAATCACAGAGGTATAAAATTGTACAAAACAACAGGAATTGTAGCTGATGCTGCAATCACAGAGGTATAAAATTGTACAAAAAATACAGGAATTGTAGCCGACGCTG
Organism: Bathymodiolus septemdierum; assembly: GCA_963383655.1. Lineage (NCBI taxonomy): Eukaryota > Metazoa > Mollusca > Bivalvia > Mytilida > Modiolidae > Bathymodiolus > Bathymodiolus septemdierum. Next base: position 41,911,344 of record OY726521.1, on the reverse strand, counting down.
CAATCACAGAGGTATACAATTGTACAAAAAATACAGGAATTGTAGCTGATGCTGCAATCACAGAGGTATACAATTGTACAAAAAATACAGGAATTGTAGCCGACGCTGCAATCACAGAGGTATAAAATTGTACAAAACAACAGGAATTGTAGCTGATGCTGCAATCAGATATAAAATTGTTTAAAAAATACAGGAATTGTAGCTGACGCTGCAATCACAGAGGTATATAATTGTACAAAAAATACAGGAATTGTAGCTGACGCTGCAATCACAGAGGTATAAAATTGTACAAAACAACAGGAATTGTAGCTGATGCTGCAATCACAGAGGTATAAAATTGGGAAACACACTATATATAGGAGAAAGAGATATTCATACCAATCATTTTTTTTTTTTACATATACCTTATTACATGTGCATCGTACTTAACAAAATAATCATAGAATAAAATAATTTAATATTAATACAAATCTAGATGAAAAGTCATATATATTTTGTTTAATTTCATGCATCTTTGTTTTACCGTGTAATTTCTAATTATTTTCAGAATCTATTTTTATGATATATTTGTTTTATAATTTTATAAACAGCAGCATACAGGGAATTGTATCATGAATCTATGTGCAGCTATATATATCATGGGAGAACAAATACAAATTAACTCACTACCATACAGTAGATAAATAAACCTACAAGAACACAAAATATGGTCTGGAGGGTTTAAAACTGACCGCTTACAGTAGGTGACAGTTAGGGTTAGTTTGACTTCTTTATAAATGAAGGAAGAAGACATTTAGGTATGATAAATCTATGACATCTACAAACCTTCCAGTTAATATCTGGTACAGCAGCATTAGTGCTACTGTCTTTTATATCCAGTATGACAGTCATTCCCTGGTTCTGTTGTACATCACTAGTCTTAGATACCAGTCCTGCCTTTAGTCCTCTCTGTGTCACCACAAGAGGTGAAGAGTCTATAGTAAACACAACCTCATCAGGATAAGATACAGTAAATTCTAAGATGTAACCAGATCCTTCGTGGCTGATACCGATATCAGTGAAATTCGCCCAGCCGTCTACAAAAGAGACGTTCTTGGTTCCTGTTAATTCTGCCAATGAATTGCTTCCACTTCCTGCTTTGAGTGACACGCTGACTTTCCACGGGGCTATAGAAGCTCCCAGTAATGTTATCTGTGCTCCCTATTAAAAGTAAAACAGAACTAATTATGGTACAAAATCTATATAATACTGCATGTTTCAGTTAACAATACACTATTTATCTAATTATATACTGGGTACTTTGACTTAGAGATTTTATAATAATTATAACAAATATGACTTGTTTGATCCATAGTAAAGTCTACTAACTTGTACAATACATAAACAGTCAACATGTGATCACATTGATCCACTATATAAGAGATGATTTTTTACCAAGAATGCTGAATTTTGTGATTTTTTGTTTATGAGTAACAATGCATCTTTTTATGAGATGCTACAGTATAATGATTATTGTTGATCAAGTTATTTTCAGTGTTAAATTTACTCTAGTTTTCAGTAGTAAAATTTAACTTTACAAAGATTTAACATAATGTTTTCTATATTATTATATAATCAAATAGAAATCTTGAATTTGATTAGTCTAAAAAAACGTCACCTGACATTTGACATTCCGTTTGATCAACCATTGGACGTTAGGTCGCATGGTTATATCAACCGCACGCGAGAAAACCCCCATGGAAATTCCCTTGTGAGCTTCATGTGTTTCTAAATCTAATTACTTCCCTTGGAACACAACAACAACATGGCAGACAAGGAAATAAACCACTTGCTGGCACTGTGTAGGGTAATCAATGTAATAAAACAATTATCAACCTTGTAAGAGTGTGATATGACGGATTGTCTCCCCACAAAGGTTTGCCACCCTCGGGTGACATAATCTTTCTCTGGGAGATAATCCCTCATATCACACTCTTACAAGGTTGATAATTGTATAATATAAATCCTATATTGTTACTCACCAGAATATCTAGCATATGTAATTTAGGTTGTACAGTAAATGGGTTTCCTTCAGAGGCTGGTTGAGGTTCCTCTTTAATGTGGAATGTATGAGGCACCTTAAGTACACTGAGGTAGTCATCTCCTGCCTCTACTACTTGTGCCCATGTAGGATCTGTCACAGGAGGCATAGCTTCTGCTACTGATAAACCATTGATTGTGATGTTCAAAATATCTGACAAATTTCCAGCCTAAAAGAACAAAAACATTTTTTCCCATTTTTTGTGTGTGTTTCATTAAACAATTAGTAAAATATTACCATGACTTTTAATATTACCCAAGATTTGAACCTGCAAGTACTATTTAACACAAGTTGGCAACAACTGATAAAAATATTAGTTGAAATTCAATCTGATTACTACAAAAATACTTGTGTATCTTGGATAACATTTTGTTATAACATTGATTAAAATGTAAACACTCTTGAGAAGACCAAATACTTTACATGTATGAAAAAGAAAATGTTTTCCCTTTCAATGTTTTAATCATAGATTTTTTTTGGGTACAAATCTGATATCCATTAAATTTTCCATTGAGTCAGTAAATTGCAGCAGATCGGTGGTTTTCTCCAGGTCCTCCAGTTTCCTCCACCAATAAAACTGACCACCACAATATAACTGAAATATTGTTGAAACACCATAAACTAAACAAAACCATTGCAAGCAATGTCATTCATAAGGTATCTTTTTATATACTTTATGTTAAACACACCATTCATATACTTAAAGATGATTTTTTACCACATTTTTATACCATTCGCAAGCTAAGATATTTTGCCACACATTTGTTATATTTTGGGCTTTTTTTGGGTGATTAACAACTCCACTTTCAACAATATTTTAGTTGTACCGTGGCGGTCAGTTTTATTGGTGGAGGAAACCGGAGAAAACCACTGATGTGTTGCAAGTCACTGACAAACTTTATCAAATAATGTTGTACACCTCGTCCTGATCGAGATTCAAATTCACAACATCAGTGGTGATAGGCACTGATTGCATAGGTAGTTGTAAATCCAACTACCGTAGGATCACGGCCACGACGGCCCCTCATTCATAAGGTATCTTTTTTGTTACACATTTTATATATTTTATGTTAAACATAAAAACATATATACTAAAATGTTTTTTTACCACATTTTTATACCATTGTTAAGCTAAGATATTTTGCTACACATTTGTTATATTTTAGTTTTTTTGTGTGTGTTTAATACGACTTTCAACAATATTTCAGTTATATTGTGGCGGTCAGTTTTATTGGTGGAGGAAACCGGAGTACCCGGAGAAAACCACCAGCCTGACGCATGCCATTGACAAATTTTATCACATAATGTTGTATTGAATACATCTTGTCATGAACGGAGTTCGAAATCACAACTTGAGTGGTGATAAAGACTAATTGCACAAGTAGTTGTAAATCCAACTCCTATACTATCATGACTACGACGGCCCTTTGTTATATTTGAAGATATACACATGAATCATTAAGATGCCTCCTACAATCAAGTATATTTTTGTTAACCTCAACAAAGATTTTGTGTGGATGGAGATCTAACATAATAATGATGTGTAAACTTTCAAATTATAGTGATAAATTTAAGTATATTACCTGATAGCTATTAATGATTGACACAGCCAGTAGTTGAAGGTCATTAAAGGTCATAGTATTGACTGTTGATCCTGTACAGTTGATGTCAGAACATGGTTGGTTACCGACCTCTACGTAATACATGGTATTTGGACCAGTGGATCTCTTCTTACGTCTTCTATCTACACCTGTTATCACATTCATCACACGAACTTTGCCAGCCGAGACACCCAAAAACAAGGCTAGGTTATTGACAAGGTTAGGACCAAAGAATTGATCTACAGTCATAGTTGGCACATTAAACCCTAAAACAATAACAGGTATTATCTTGACATCCACAACTCCACTTCCACGGACAATAATATGTTGATGTTTCCAGTCATAATCTAGGTAGTTATCACCACATGCCCCAGTGACAGGATTTGGTATATACTGGTCCCATGTTGTAGGTTCCTTCAACAAGACTTTCTGATTAGAATCATACTCACCATTGGTGGGTAAGACAAAACTTCCATTACAATAAACATCTAGACGATTCGGAGTGTTGTAGTATGTTGCTATGCCAACAGATTTAGTATTGTCTGAATTCAACATCCTGTATCTAGTATACTGTGGTGATGTACTGGTGAAATATAAACTATAGTTACGACCTGCCAAGAAAATGAAAAAAAAGATCTTATATGGACGAAAATAGAAAAGAGATTTAGAAAATACTGTTGTCTGAAAGTTCACACTTTCTGTTTTATACTACAAATTGTAAATTCAGAAATTTCTGCGATATTTTTATTAGTGCGAATATGTGCTTTGTTTATTTTTTTATATTTTTTATGTATTTCATACTGAGTATGTGTCAATAAGAATTATGTATTTGAATGAGAGTGTGGTTGGGATATATCAGTGCCATCTTAATACATTGGCATGCTGAGCAGTTGCCCGGAGCATAGGTGATTTTATTTGATTTTGATTTTTGGTGTTTAACGCCACTTTCAGCAATATTTCAGCTATATCATGGCGACCAGTTTTAGTGGTGGAAGAAGCCGGAGTACCCGGAGAGAACTCCCGACCATGGGCAAGCAACTGGTAAACTTTATCACTGGCGGCTGTGAGTCGAGTGCACCCTTTTTTGTAATTTACAAAGCCGGGTGCGAACCCACGTCGTATTGGGGATAGGCTTGTATGAGTTGTTAGGTAATCCAACTACCTAACTCATTGAGCCACCCGGGCCACATGAGCATAGGGGCCCCAAGGTAATCTATGTATGCTGTGTACAGCATGTTTTTAATGTTTAAACACTGATTTGTTGGAAGTACCAATACAATAAAAAATGATGTTTAATTTTATCGACCATTTATATTTTTATTTCTGTGAGTGGTTGTGTAGGTAAGGGCCCCAGTGCACTGCTTTGCTTTGGGGCCTATAATGTTGTTAAGACAGCCCTGGGATATATGCTCACATGGCTACTTTCCTACTTTAAAAACACCTTATACAAATGTAAAAGGAATATATCTGTAGCATAAACTTGTATTGAGAACAAAATCCATCTACCTATCATCAAAAGACTAGATGAGTTTCCCACCCACCTATCAACTAACTGACATCATAATTTGACTCTAATTACCTGTTGCCATTACAGCTGTAAAGGTAGACAGTCGTTTCTGACAAGTATAACCAGAACACCATCCATGGTCCTGCGGTCCATTAATCAGATCAATATATCCATTATCATTATCATCCCAGCCTAAGACAGCGACAGGTGACAATCTTCTTGTTTCAGTGTCGGCATCCATATTCTCAATGATCACTTGTTCATAGTTATAACCAGAACAAAACCATGCTTGGGCATAAGATTTATATGTACAGGTACTATCACGGATTATACCTAAACAAAAACAGTCAAAATGTAAACAAAGTACAGTAACAACCTGTATTAAGAGGTCACCTTACGTACAAAGAAAAGTGGTCTTTCAAGACAGGTGACCTCTTAAGAGAAGTTCCATTCATATGAAATTTTCTTTGACAGGACAAGAAATATGTGACCTTTTAATACAGTTGACTGCTTAATAGAGGTGACTACATTAACAGGTTTGACTTAATAGAGGTGACTACATTAACAGGTTTGACTTAATATAGGTGACTACATTAACAGGTTTGACTTAATAGAAGTGACTACATTAACAGGTTTGACTTAATAGAGGAGACTACATTAACAGGTTTGACTTAATAGAGGTGACTACATTAACAGGTTTGACTTAATAGAGGTGACTACATTAACAGGTTTGACTTAATAGAGGTGACTACATTAACAGGTTTGACTTAATAGAAGTGACTACATTAACAGGTTTGACTTAATAGAGGTGACTACATTAACAGGTTTGACTTAATAGAAGTGACTACATTAACAGGTTTGACTTAATAGAAGTGACTACATTAACAGGTTTGACTTAATAGAGGTGACTACATTAACAGGTTTGACTTAATAGAGGTGACTACATTAACAGGTTTGACTTAATAGAAGTGACTACATTAACAGGTTTGACTTAATAGAAGTGACTACATTAACAGGTTTGACTTAATAGAGGAGACTACATTAACAGGTTTGACTTAATAGAAGTGACTACATTAACAGGTTTGACTTAATAGAGGTGACTACATTAACAGGTTTGACTTAATAGAAGTGACTACATTAACAGGTTTGACTTAATAGAGGAGACTACATTAACAGGTTTGACTTAATAGAGGTGACTACATTAACAGGTTTGACTTAATAGAAGTGACTACATTAACAGGTTTGACTTAATAGAGGTGACTACATTAACAGGTTTGACTTAATAGAAGTGACTACATTAACAGGTTTGACTTAATAGAAGTGACTACATTAACAGGTTTGACTTAATAGAGGTGACTACATTAACAGGTTTGACTTAATAGAGGTGACTACATTAACAGGTTTGACTTAATAGAAGTGACTACATTAACAGGTTTGACTTAATAGAGGTGACTACATTAACAGGTTTGACTTAATAGAAGTGACTACATTAACAGGTTTAACTTAATAGAGGTGACTAGATTAACAGGTTTGACTGTACAAAGTACTTGACAGTTTTTGTGTGTATTTATATACAAGTAGTGTTATGATTATTAATGTATACAAAAGAAAATCCAAGTTTACACGTCATAAAGAGTATTGAGTATATAGCAACAATAATTGATTGCTCTTACTTATCTTACAGTTACAGAACTGCATCAGTGGTAAAGACGGGTTGGCTCCGAATCAGAATAATGTGTCCGATGGAGCGACATGTCTATCCGCGGACTGTTGTTTCAGTGAGCTAGCACTATAAAAATCCAACTCAGTGTGTTGGTCTAGAATAAAGCAGACCTCATTATTATCTCATTGAAAATTAATTTGTTCTCGCCATGATATAGCTGAAAAATTGTGGAGTTATCATTAAACAACAATCACTCACTCACTTACAGTTACAGTATGGTAAATCAACATAAATTGTATGCTTAAATTAATTTGTATACCTTTATACTTGGCTACAACATCATATGGCTGTCGTGATCCATCAGGGTAAGTCAACATGTTCTTAGGGATACGGTAGTCTCCCAGTCCACGTCTTGGGTCTCCATTCCATTCGTACTCAGACTGTGAGAAAGCGTCACCAGTCATACCAAGGAAAGTACCATCAGCGTCCTTTACTAAAGCTTTCTTGAGACCATCACAGTCCATATCAACACAATCAGATGGGTTTATTTTACTGTAAAACCAAAGAGAATCATGATTAGGTTTGTTGTAGAATAATTATGATATCTTATCATCACAGTTTAAAGGTTAAATCTTTCCAGAACAGCTACTTCAGCCATCACATACATTCTTGTGTACAATTCTTGTGCTTGTTATTAAGGGGACATAACTCTATCAAATTCTTACTGTTATTAAGGGGACATAACTCTATCAAATTATAAATGAAATGTAGATCCTGTACATCTTGGTTATATTATTGAGTGTTGTTATATATCAAATGAACAGTAAGTATTTTATCTACAGTAAATCCTGTCTTGTGCAGCCTTCCAAATGAACAGTGAAATATGGTCATATAAGACAGGTGGTCACTTAAAACAGATTTAATTGATATGAAATGCACTGTGAAGGGAAATAAAATTAGCATCACATAAAACAAGTTATTGCTTAATAGAGGTGGTCACTAAAGCAGGTTTGACTCAAGCTAATTTTTAAACAATAAATATGTGGCACTATGATTGGTCAACGTATAATATGTATTATGTATCATAATATTGTAACCATGGTAATACAACATGTGATTACACAACCAATCAAATTACTTGATATAAAACTGATCTGCAACACATACTGCTATTTTCATTACAGGGCTTTGTCTATAATACAGTATAGAGCATTAGGGTTATGGTAATTATTGCCACGTTCAACATATTTCTCCTATATCGTGGCGGTCAGTTTTATTGGTAGGGGAATCTGGAGTGCCGGTGAAAACCATCCACCTGCCACAGGTCACTAACAAACTTTATAACATAAAAATTTATCAATTACATCTAGCCATGAGCGGGATTCAAACTCACAACGTAAGTGGTGATAAGTATTGATTGCATAGGTAGTTGTAAATCCAACTACCATACGATCACGACCACGATGGTCCCTTTGAACATTAGATCGCTGCGTTCGCTTAGCTTAAACTTGATTAACATATGATGTATTTGCAAGCTGTATGCAATGGATAATCTGGGAAAGTTCAATTATATTTACCCAACTCTTGGTCTGTGCATGAAAAGGTTGTGTTCACTGCCAACATTAATTAAAGTAGAGCTAGAAATCAAAACGGGGTGAATAGCATCGTCCATTTTAGGATTTGTAGTCATGGCAAAATCTTTCCCACCGCTACATGTGGCCTGGAAATTAGCAAAGGTCACACCTGTAATAAATAAAAGTGTGGACATAAATATATGTTTATTAAAAAATGTATTTATATCATTTTATTGAATAATAACATATCATTTATAACAATAACAAACAATTACAACAGGTTGGATATGACCTGGAACTTCTGTCAGTAAAATCCAGGTGACCTTTTGAAAGGAAATTTCAACATTTTATCTTTATACTATATGAAACTACAGATCTTAATCAAATAAATGCTGGCTTAATATTTTTCTACATTGCATCTTTAGTTTAGGATGTATAAGTTTTGGCATTTGAATAAATTTCTATTTGCAGTATTTTTTGTTTTGGATATAATATTGAACATTCCCACACAAAGACCATCATATCCAAGTCTGATTTAAAAAAAACAACTGAACATGTGGCTCCAGTGTAGAGTTTTGGATTAAGTTTTGTCAAAAAAAAAGATCAATAAAACACTTTATCACACTCCTAAGTTTACACAAAATTCACAATGTTAAACAACTCTATATCGTTTAGCTATAAATAAATTTTCACCTCATACCTGTTTAAAGTTGTATATACATGACAAAAAAAAATTTCGACAGTCTCAACACATATCCAACTCTCGCCTAATATTTGATAGACCCGCAAAATATGTCTGATGACGTGCTTAGACTGTGTATGAAACACGTGTACAGGAATAGTTAGAAGCAAATTTGAAGGAAGTTTGACCGTGTAAACACATCTTCACATGTAGATGTCTTGGTCACCCAATGCCAGTTTAAATTCAGTTTGCTTTTTGGTATCTCTGAAGAAGATTGTCAATTATTTTGTTTTTTCTTACACAAGCCTAATTTCCATAATTGGTGAAAATCGATAAAACAAGCAATCTCCAATCTAAGAATATATGTAACATTCAACTACAGTTAATTTTGGATTTATTTAAAAGAGGACAATTCAAGGACCAAAGTTGTTTTAAAGTTATTCAGTATTTTTAGAGAAGATTTAATTATGAAGATGGTGGCGTTAAACACCATCAAACAAACATCAATTATGAAGATTTAACAACTCATGAACAGACAACTATTAGCATGTCAAACTAAATATAGGCATGTATTTAAGGAACGATGAAGTCTATAATGGGAAACATTTATTGATTAACTAGACTAAAAATTACCTTTGACTTCCATTCTTCCACCAAGTGCATTGTAACTCATAGAAGCCACAAGAGGTTTATCAGTAGCTGAGTTACTACTTTGTACAAAGCAGCCAGTGCTTAGTCCAATTTTACCAGTTCCATCAATTCTCCATGATGCACCATAACGTGACAATATAATATTGTCATCTGTAGTATCTATTACATCTGTTGTACAATCAAATGAGTTGGACTGTCCTACAACTAGATTGTCTTCTACCTTCACATAGTGGTTACGGAATTCATGGTTCAAAGCACTGGGTCCAAAAATCATTGGAAAGATACTAACACCATTGTCAACGAAGGTATTCTGACGTATTTCAACGTCAAACATGCTAAAATATAAAAATAATTAAAGTCAAAGTTTAATCGTTTAATTACTTTTAACGATATTGTGACTGAGTGATTGTTGTTTAATGCAAAGTGATCAATTTCTTAGCCATACCATGGCGAGAACAAGCTACATTGTATAAAATGATAATGTCTGCTTTGTACTACATCAACACAATTAGTTGGATTTGAATAGTGCTAGCTCACTGAAACAACAGTCCGCTGGTAAATATGTCGTTCCACTCGGACACATTATCCTGATTCTGAGCCAACAAGACTATGCTCTTTCTCCTTAATGCTGCATGCTTAGCGGAAAGCAACAAATAGCAATTTTAGTCTTTGGTTTGACCCGATCAGGTCTTGACCCCATCAACTTCATTTTACAGTAGTACTTATTTTTTGAAAATATTTTCTCTATTTACAAATAGTATACAAATAACACTTATTTAAAGGGAGGTGCAAGGACAGGAGGAAATAACACTTATTTAAAGGGAGGTGCAAGGACAGGAGGAAATAACACTTATTTAAAGGGAGGTGCAAGGACAGGAGGAAATAACACTTATTTAAAGGGAGGTGCAAGGAGAGGAGGAAATAACACTTATTTAAAGGGAGGTACAAGGACAGAAGGAAATAACACTTATTTAAAGGGAGGTGCAAGGACAGGAGGACATAACACTTATTTAAAGGGAGGTGCAAGGACAGGGGGAAATAACACTTATTCAAAGGGAGGTGCAAGGACAGGAGGAAATAACACTTGTTTAAAGGGAGGTGCAAGGACAGGAGGAAATAACACTTATTTAAAGGGAGGTGCAAGGACAGGAGGAAATAACACTTATTTAAAGGGAGGTGCAAGGACAGGAGGAAATAACACTTATTTAAAGGGAGGTGCAAGGACAGGAGGAAATAACACTTATTTAAAGGGAGGTGCAAGGACAGGAGGAAATAACACTTATTTAAAGGGAGGTGCAAGGACAGGAGGAAATAACACTTATTTAAAGGGAGGTGCAAGGACAGGAGGAAATAACACTTATTTAAAGGGAGGTGCAAGGACAGGAGGAAATAACACTTATTTAAAGGGAGGTGCAAGGACAGGAGGAAATAACACTTATTTAAAGGGAGGTATAAGGACAGGAGGAAATAACACTTATTTAAAGGGAGGTGCAAGGACAGGAGGAAATAACACTTATTTAAAGGAAGGTGCAAGGACAAGAGGAAATAACACTTATTTAAAGGGAGGTGCAAGGACAGGAGGAAATAACACTTATTTAAAGGGGGGTGCAAGGACAGGAGGAAATAACACTTATTTAAAGGGGGGTGCAAGGACAGGAGGAAATAACACTTATTTAAAGGGAGGTGCAAGGACAGGAGGAAATAACACTTATTTAAAGGGAGGTGCAAGGACAGGAGGAAATAACACTTATTTAAAGGGAGGTGCAAGGACAGGAGGAAATAACACTTATTTAAAGGGAGATACAGGGACAGGAGGACATAACACTTATTTAAAGGGAGGTGCAAGGACAGGAGGAAATAACACTTATTTAAAGGGAGGTGCAAGGACAGGAAGAAATAACACTTATTTAAAGGGAGGTGCAAGAACAGGAGGAAATAACACTTATTTAAAGGGAGGTGCAAGGACAGGAGGAAATAACACTTATTTAAAGGGAGGTGCAGGGACAGGAGGAAATAACACTTATTTAAAGGGAGGTGCAAGGACAGAAGGAAATAACACTTATTTAAAGGGAGGTGCAAGGACAGGAGGAAATAACACTTATTTAAAGGGAGGTGCAAGGACAGAAGGAAATAACACTTATTTAAAGGGAGGTGCAAGGACAGGAGGAAATAACACTTATTTAAAGGGAGGTGCAAGAACAGGAGGAAATAACACTTATTTAAAGGGAGGTGCAAGGACAGAAGGAAATAACACTTATTTAAAGGGGGGTGCAAGGACAGAAGGAAATAACACTTATTTAAAGGGAGGTGCAAGGACAGGAGGAAATAACACTTATTTAAAGGGAGGTGCAAGGACAGGAGGAAATAACACTTATTTAAAGGGAGGTACAAGGACAGAAGGAAATAACACTTATTTAAAGGGAGGTACAAGGACAGAAGGAAATAACACTTATTTAAAGGGAGGGGGAATGGAAGAAACAAATAACAGATATTTAAAGGGAGGGGGAAGGGCAAAAACAAAACAAAACTTATTCAAAGGGTTAAAGGTAAATTTTGCTTTTAAATGCATAACATTAATAAATTAATGATAAAGGGATATAACTGGCACAACATGATAAAACCACAGCAAGTGAACAAGGGCTGTTTGATACTTCAGGATGAATAAGTGCAAGCACCAAGAGTTCTTGTACAATCTTGTACAGCTACTGAGAAACAGACCCAATCATGAAAACTATGTGGACATTTATTCAATGTTACACAATGGACAAATTTGACTATTAAAGATCTTTACCTGTTATAATATAGACCATAATCATAGCATTTCCAGATAGTAAAGTTGGCATACTGTACACATCTGTCCTGGCTATTAAAGTCAGGATCATCTGCTGCATCTGTAGGGAAGATGGCTGTGCCAATGAGAGAGGAGTGGATGGTGTTATCCATCCATGGTTCAGCAGAGCTAACACAGTCTTCTGGAGCTCCGTGGTATCCTGCTCTGTCTGATGATGATATAGCATTACCTTGTAGAACCACTTCTGTAGCAGCTACAGCTGAGATGGAACCATAGTAAGCCAAGTTATCAGGTTCTCTCCTATCCTGGTAAGCTCCTGGCCAATAACTCAGGGACAACAAGTTACGTCTGATCCTGGTAGAAACTGATCTGGTCTGAATGGCTGGAAACATATAAAACATTATGTACAATTTTTCATATTACTGTCAAATCTGTTTCAATAGGTCATCTTTGGAGCAAAAAAAAGGTGGTCTTTTAAGACAGGTGAGGTTCAATTGATATGAAATTTTCTATGACAGGACAAGAAAAAGGTGACATTTTAATAAAAGTGACCACATGGACAAGTTCCTTATAAGAAATGCCAAATAATATCAAAACTTTCCCATTCAAAAATGAAGTAAAACTGGGCACTAGAAATCTTAATAGATTATCTAATATAATCTGAATGCATTATTTACATTTTCTTGTGGTTTTCTTTATAATTTAATGAGATTTTACTTGATAATTTTCTAATTTTCTTTGGAAAGATCAAAGGGGAAATATACAAATCATCAATAATACTTCTTGTTAAACTTACAAGGTCCAACAGTACGGTGAATAACATTGTCCTGTATTTCTAATCCATGGGTACCAAACACTCCAATGGCAGTGCCATATCCATGATGGAAGCTACATTTCTTGACATAACATGGTTTGATAGCTGTTGGTCCAGACACCTCCCCAATCTCAAGGTAAGATATAGAGTACCTGGGGTCATATGATGCTGTAAATCCATCCTGACCTGTTTTCTTGAATTCTACATTTGATACCCTGGCATATCCTTTAAAAAATCATACATTTTATACAAATGGAAGTTTTAAAGGACTTAATAGATAAAATACTTCTTGTCCATTGTTATATTTTGATTTTCAAAATATTTAATTAACATGAAGATAAAGTGTATTTAATTCACTTTATTAAATTTATATATTTCTAAAAACCTGTTTGATTTCTACACCTGTACATGATATGCCTTTGAGGTGAATTAATACTCACTGGTAATGTGGTATGCTTAGATTAATTTTGTTGGTTATCAAAAATCCCTTTGTCTATTTGGCTTTATAAACCTTTAGAAAAGTGTTTAGTAACTCATACTTGAATTTTTTTGATGCAAAACTTGATGTGAAGATGTAAAAATGGAAAAGTTTTCTAATATTAATACATAATACATGTACATGTATATAAAATTTGTTAATAGATAACTCTGGTGGCAGTTGGAAGATACTCAATGAACATTTATACCATTATTAAATTTCAAACCATTGAGTGCTTTTTAAACGATAAAGCTTTGGGACTATGATGAAAGTAAATGAATTAACCAAGTATTTAAGTTACCAGAGGTATAAAAAATAACATTCCTACAATTGAGGAACAATACTTTCACTTCAAATTAACCAAGTATCTAAGTTACCAGAGGTATAAAAAATAACATTCCTACAATTGAGGAACAATACTTTCACTTCAAATTAACCAAGTATCTAAGTTACCAGAGGTATAAAAAATAACATTCCTACAATTGAGGAACAATACTTTCACTTCAAATTAACCAAGTATCTAAGTTACCAGAGGTATAAAAAATAACATTCCTACAATTGAGGAACAATACTTTCACTTCAAATTAACCAAGTATCTAAGTTACCAGAGGTATAAAAAATAACATTCCTACAATTGAGGAACAATACTTTCACTTCAAATTAACCATGTATGTATTACAAACTACCCAATGTATACAAATTAACAAGTATTTAAGCTCAGTTATGGCAGTCACTTTGTAATGCTGGGATGTTTTTGTAACAATTTAGTTAAATACTTCCTGACGATTTGTTAGTTTATTATTGTGTATTGAGAATACCTCGAATGGTAATTACCGATGAATTATCAAAGTCTAGAATGAAAACGGACAGGAAACTGGTACGATGGGATAAACTTTGAGATGATGATGTCAGTGAGGTGACTGTTTATTTGACTGAAAATAACAAGTAAATACAGTCGGGAGGTATAAAACTAACTGTTCAAAGCACGTGAGTGTTAATGGAAGGTGACTGTTATATCCCCTTCGTTATTGACGATGATATACCTGTGTAAGATCTAGTAGTGTCTGCAGTAAGACCAATCAAAACTCGAGCACCAAACGATTCCTCATCCATTTTACTGTACTCCTCTCCAATGATTTTAATATTACGTGTCAACAATCCAACCTCAGCAGATATACTGTAACTTTGTCCATTAGACAATGTTTCACTTGATGCTACAAAAGAAATTAATATACATTACGCACAAGGTATTTTTTTTTTAAGATAAGTCACTTAATGGATTTGATAAAAGGAGCGAGCCATCATATTAATTCCTCAATATCTTGAGTCCAGGGGGGTGGAGGTTCATGTCGCTAATTAATCTATGAATTAACTACATACCTAATAATAACAAGGTTGGGTCTGATTAGAAAATATAACAACCAAAAATAACTGAAGCCATTCTACACCCTCTTCTTTTAATTGTTTCAAAAAATATTTCAGTTATAGCAAGACTTTCTGAATATTATTGATGGAGGAAAATAGAGTTTTCCAGAAAAAATAAGTCTTACTGCTAGTCACTAACAGATAAGATGGTCTATGTCATGCTATTACTAAGAAACTGAATTAAACATAAAAAAAATAATGCATATTTTTTTAATTAATTAAATGGGGTCTAAAAATGCTGTCAAGGTCAGATTGTGCCTGCCTGACAGGTACACAGTAGGAACTATGTCTTGACCAATCAAAGTTATCTAGGAGGGTATGTGTGGTAATTGGTTACTGATAAACTGACCTAATCCCAAAAGTTTAACATTGTTTTCTAATTCCTTACAACCAGGGATTATTCTGGTTGGAAAATAAAATAACTAAAAATCAATGAAAATAGCAGAAACCATCTACACTCATTTAAAAGGTCAATTTTTTATCTCTTCTGTTTGTGTCCTGCAAATTTCGAACATGTTTTAGAAGAAAATATTTAAAATCAATTACAATTACCTCCCTTGTATAACAAAGGACTCACCTATATGCTTATATGACAAATTATCCGTAAGTGTGATTGTGATCTTATCTGAAGCAATTGATTGGATGGTCTTAGTCTCCACCTCATTAACATTGTAGCCTGTTGCTGTGATAACGATTTCATCACCTGCGACCCAATTAACCTGTCGAGTAAGTACGATCTGGTTTGATCCTGCTGTAGCCGTCTGTGCCAGTCTGGTCCATGTTACACTAACATCTCTACCGTGAAGATCTAGACCACCAAATACACCTAGAAAAATCATTAGATACATTGACATTTACTGATTTATTTTAATTGGTTATTTTAAACACATATTTTACCTTATACATCTAGCCTTGCACCCAAATAACTGTTCAAGTTAGGGTTATGGTCTTTAACGCCACTTTCAACAATATTTCAGCTACTAGTATATTGTGGCTGTCAGTTTTATTGGTGGAGGATTGGTTATATAATAAAAATGCAGATATCTAATTTAGTGTTACATTTTAATTTAATTTAAACTTTAAGTGTCATTTCTTTAAATAGTTTAAAAATTCATTGTTATTAAAACAAAACTAGACGTTGTTAATGTGACCATCTTGTCAAATTGTAATACAATCCAACATCACTGTATCAAGGTCCCAAAGAATTTCCAAATATATTCTATCTGGGGATAACTTAAACTTAAAGACATATCAAACAGACCTAACAGTTTACACCAAACAGTCACTAAAAGACATATCAAACAGACCTAACAGTTTACACCAAGCAGTCACTAAAAGACATATCAAACAGACCTAACAGTTTACACCAAGCAGTCACTAAAAGACATATCAAACTAACCCACATTTTACACCAAGCAGTCAAAGAAATTGACTTTTCCCAGAGTGCAACTGTTTATAACAACCTAATACAGTGAAACCTGTCTAAACTGCTCAGGACCAACTTTTGTGTCCAGAATAGGCAGGTGTTTGGTTTATGCAGATCAAATTAACAAGGATTTCCTATGTTGGGACATTACTTAAAGCATGATTTATGCATGATTTGGGGTTATTCAGGGTTTGGTTTAGACAGGTTTCTGGTTTATTTAGGGTTTGGTTTAGACAGGTTTCTGGTTTATTCAGGGTTTGGTTTAGACAGGTTTCTGGTTTATTCAGAGTTTGGTCTGGACAGGTTTCTGGTTTATTCAGGGTTTGGCTTAGACAGTTTTCTGATTTATTCAGGGTTTTGCTTACACAGGTTTCTGGTTTATTCAGGATTTAGTTTAGACAGGTTTCTGGTTTATTCAGGGTTTGGCCTAGACAGGTTTCTGGTTTATTCAGAGTTTGGTCTGGACAGGTTTCTGGTTTATTCAGGGTTTGGTTTAGACAGTTTTCTGATTTATTCAGGGTTTTGCTTAGACAGGTTTCTGGTTTATTCAGGATTTAGTTTAGACAGGTTTCTGGTTTATTCAGGGTTTGGCCTAGACAGGTTTCTGGTTTATTCAGGGTTTGGCCTTAAGACAGGTTTCTGGTTTATTCAGGGTTTGGTTTGGACAGGTTTCTGGTTTATTCAGGGTTTGGTTTAGACAGTTTTCTGGTTTATTCAGGATTTGGTTTAGACAGGTTTCTGGTTTATTCAGGGTTTGGTTTAGACAGGTTTCTGGTTTATTCAGAGTTTGGTTTAGACAGGTTTCTGGTTTATTCAGGGTTTGGTCTGGACAGGTTTCTGGTTTATTCAGGGTTTGGTTTAGACAGGTTTCTGGTTTATTCAGGGTTTGGTTTAGACAGTTTTCTGATTTATTCAGGGTTTTGTTTAGACAGGTTTCACTGTAATTTCAAGTTTGGTTTTTACCAACAACTTTAGCTCCAATATTTGGTCCTTCCGTTCTAGGCCAGGCTGGAGTTGAGTGGTCTCCTCTTAGTATTATGGAAGCTGTACCAAGGAAAGGACTACTCTCCTGACACCCAATGATCAAACGGCCTCCAAGTATATACAAATACATAACATCAATGGTGAATTCTCTATCCTGTGATGGTCCGTGGTCCAATTCAAATGTTCCTTCTAATACTAAAGACTCTAACTGAGGGATAGATGTATCAACAACCACCCAGGTATCTGTAAAACAAAAAAATACGTGATACCAAGTCAAGTGAGAACACTTTTCTCATACCACCATAAAACTTTTAACATTTTAAAAACTAAAACACAATTAAATAGTTTCAACCTTTTTAGAAAAATTACATGAATTAAAATTATGCGAAATCATGTAAAAAATGAAGTCCATATCTTTCATTATGACTTTTTGTGTATATATTATGGTAACTATTATATCAGTAAAATATATGTTGGCCTTACCTTTCATAATTTTAACTTTTTGTCCAGTTTGTGGTAAGCCACTTGTTCCAGTACCAACATTACTGACATATCCATCACTGTCCATGCCCCATATAGTGGTATTTGAATACAATACAGCATCAGAAGCTCGTGTACACGTAGGAGGAACGGTGTCAGGATCGGGAGGTGCAGTACAATTGGTAAAGTAGCATTTGTAGGAATCTACCTCCATCTTTCTGTCAACTTCATTCAGACGAAGGCCTGCTCCTCTTTTCCTATTTAATTTTCCAGCAACTAATAATTATAAGATATATAATCTAAATAGAATAACAGCAATTTTGAAGGTAGAGACAGACATTATCACTAATATCTCAGCGAGTCTGATAGGTTAAATGTCAAATTTTCCGATAAATGTATTTAATTTTCCAGCAACTGATAATTATAAGAGAGGTAATTAATGTATTTTTATAATAAATGTTTATCACTTCACTCTGAATGTTTAACTAATCAATTATTTACACTAATAAAGAAAACATTATTTTTTTCTTGTTATAAAAGGGAGGTTATGGTGTTTAATGCCACTTTTAACAATATTTCAGTTTTATCGTGGCAGTCAATTTTATTGGTGGAGGAAACCGGAGTACCCGGAAAAAGTCCTGCAACAAGTCACTGCCAAACTTTATCACATAAAGTTGTATCAAGTACACCTCATCATGACTAGGATTCAAATTCACAACGTTAGTAATGATAGGCACTGATTGCATAGGTAGTTGTAAATCTAACTACTATACAATCACAATCTACTGCACTTCAGGTAAAAGTAAAAAGAACCATTACAGTACACCAATGAGGTGGTTAAAAAGGTTTGTTAAACTTGTATATGTAACAACTTTACAAAGTATAGGTCAAAATTGTACAAACCCATGTAACACATGTCATTGCTGACATTATTGAAGTACCAATCACCATTTTTGTTGTTATTAATGTCAAGAGCAGCAGTTGACATGGCAACACCATCATTAGAATTATCAAAGTAAAATCTGTCTGGTTGTTGTTCCAATGATTGACATATTTCTATATGGTCAGCTTGATTCTGAAACAATAATACAAAGGTGTCTGATTGTTATACAGCAGTGTCTGATTATTATACAACAGTGTCTGATTATTATACAACAGTGTCTGATTGTTATACAACAGTGTCTGATTGTTATACAACAGTGTCTGATTGTTATACAACAGTGTCTGATTGTTATACAACAGTGTCTGATTGTTATACAACAGTGTCTGATTGTTATACAACAGTGTCTGATTGTTATACAACAGTGTCTGATTATTATACAACCGTGTCTGATTGTTATACAACAGTGTCTGATTGTTATACAACAGTGTCTGATGGTTATACAACAGTGTCTGATTATTAATACCACAGTGTCTGATTGTTATACAACAGTGTCTGATTGTTATACAACAGTGTCTGATTGTTATACAACAGTGTCTGATGGTTATACAACAGTGTCTGATTGTTATACAACAGTGTCTGATTATTATACAACAGTGTCTGATTGTTATACAACAGTGTCTGATTATTATACAACAGTGTCTGATTGTTATACAACAGTGTCTGATTGTTATACAACAGTGTCTGATTATTATACAACCGTGTCTGATTGTTATACAACAGTGTCTGATTGTTATACAACAGTGTCTGATGGTTATACAACAGTGTCTGATTATTAATACAACAGTGTCTGATTGTTATACAACAGTGTCTGATTGTTATACAACAGTGTCTGATTGTTATACAACAGTGTCTGATTGTTATACAACAGTGTCTGATTATTATACAACAGTGTCTGATTGTTATACAACAGTGTCTGATTGTTATACAACAGTGTCTGAGTGTTATACAACAGTGTCTGATTGTTATACAACAGTGTCTGATTATTAATACAACAGTGTCTGATTGTTATACAACAGTGTCTGATTGTTATACAACAGTGTCTGATGGTTATACAACAGTATCTGATTGTTATACAACAGTGTCTGATTGTTATACAACAGTGTCTGATTGTTATACAACAGTGTCTGATTGTTATACAACAGTGTCTGATTGTTATACAACAGTGTCTGATTATTAATACAACAGTGTCTGATTGTTATACAACAGTGTCTGATTGTTATACAACAGTGTCTGATTGTTATACAACAGTGTCTGATTGTTATACAACAGTGTCTGATGGTTATACAACAGTGTCTGATTGTTATACAGCAGTGTCTGATTGTTATACAACAGTGTCTGATTGTTATACAACAGTGTCTGATTGTTATACAACAGTGTCTGATTGTTATACAACAGTGTCTGATTATTATACAACAGTGTCTGATTGTTATACAACAGTGTCTGATTGTTATACAACAGTGTCTGATTGTTATACAACAGTGTCTGATTGTTATACAACAGTGTCTGATTATTAATACAACAGTGTCTGATTGTTATACAACAGTGTCTGATTGTTATACAACAGTGTCTGATTGTTATACAACAGTGTCTGATGGTTATACAACAGTATCTGATTGTTATACAACAGTGTCTGATTGTTATACAACAGTGTCTGATTGTTATACAACAGTGTCTGATTGTTATACAACAGTGTCTGATTGTTATACAACAGTGTCTGATTATTAATACAACAGTGTCTGATTGTTATACAACAGTGTCTGATTGTTATACAACAGTGTCTGATTGTTATACAACAGTGTCTGATTGTTATACAACAGTGTCTGATGGTTATACAACAGTGTCTGATTGTTATACAGCAGTGTCTGATTGTTATACAACAGTGTCTGATGGTTTTACAACAGTGTCTGATTGTTATACAGCAGTGTCTGATTGTTATACAACAGTGTCTGATTGTTATACAGCAGTGTCTGATTATTAATACAACAATGTCTGATTGTTATACAACAGTGTCTGATTATTATACAACAGTGTCTGATGGATATACAACAGTGTCTGATTATTATACAACAGTGTCTGATTGTTATACAACAGTGTCTGATTGTTATACAACAGTGTCTGATGGTTATACAACAGTGTCTGATTGTTATACAATAGTGTCTGATTATTATACAACAGTGTCTGATGATTATACAACAGTGTCTGATTATTATACAACCGTGTCTGATGGTTATACAACAGTGTCTGATTGTTATACAACAGTGTCTGATTATTATACAACCGTGTCTGATTGTTATACAACAGTGTCTGATTATTATACAACCGTGTCTGATGGTTATACAACAGTGTCTGATTATTAATACAACAGTGTCTGATGGTTATACAACAGTGTCTGATGGTTATACAAAGGTGTATGATGGTTATACAACAGTGTCTGATGGTTATACAACAGTGTCTGATTATTATACAATAGTGTCTGATTGTTATACAACAGTGTCTGATTGTTATACAACAGTGTCTGATTGTTATACAACAGTGTCTGATTATTATACAACAGTGTCTGATTGTTATACAACAGTGTCTGATTGCTATACAAAGGTGTCTGATTGTTATACAACAGTGTCTGATGGCTATACAACAGTGTCTGATTATTATACAAAGGTGTCTGATTGTTATACAACAGTGTCTGATTGTTATACAGCAGTGTCTGATTGTTATACAACAGTGTCTGATTGTTATACAACAGTGTCTGATTATTATACAACAGTGTCTGATTATTATACAACAGTGTCTGATGGTTATACAAAGGTGTCTGATGGTTATACAACAGTGTCTGATTATTATACAACAGTGTCTGATTGTTATACAACAGTGTCTGATTATTATACAAAGGTGTCTGATTGTTATACAACAGTGTCTGATTATTATACAACAGTGTCTGATTGTTATACAACAGTGTCTGATTATTATACAACAGTGTCTGATTGCTATACAACAGTGTCTGATTGTTATACAACAGTGTCTGATTGTTATACAACCGTGTCTGATGGTTATACAACAGTATCTGATGGTTATACAACAGTGTCTGATGGTTATACAAAGGTGTCTGATTATTATACAAGTGTCTGATTGTTATACAACCGTGTCTGATTTTTATACAATCGTGTCTGATTGTTATACAACAGTGTCTGATTGTTATACAACAGTGTCTGATTGTTATACAACAGTGTCTGATTATTATACAACAGTGTCTGATTGTTATACAACATTGTCTGATTATTATACAACAGTGTCTGATTGTTATACAACAGTGTTTGATTATTAATACAACAATGTCTGATTATTAATACAAAGGGTCTGATTGTTATACAACAGTGTCTGATTATTAATACAACAATGTCTGATTATCAATACAAAGGGGTCTAATTGTAATACTACAAGTTTAAATATATTTTTTGTATAATCAAGATACATCACTTAAAAACTCCAAAATTATAATCCAAACTCAAACTTAACCTACATTTTATGAATATGAAACTTGATTAAAAATAAGTCAACTGAAAATATATAACTTGAGATGTACATACAAACCAATAAAACATATGTTTTTTAATCAATCAAGGGATATAACTCAGTAATGGCAAAAGTTCAAATTCCAAAATTAACTTCACTTTTATTTCATCTAGCCTGACAAAAGTTAAAATTCCAAAATTAATTTCACCTTTATTTTATCTACCTGACAAAAGTTAAAATTCTAAAATTAACTTCACCTTTATTTTATCTTCCTGACAAAAGTTAAAATTCCAAAATTAACTTCACCTTTATTTTATCTACCTGACAAAAGTTAAAATTCCAAAATTAACTTCACCTTTATTCTATCTACCTGACAAAAGTTAAAATTCCAAAATTAACTTCACCTTTATTTCATCTAGCCTGACAAAAGTTAAAATTCCAAAATTAACTTCACCTTTATTTTATCTACCTGACAAAAGTTAAAATTCCAAAATTAACTTCACCTTTATTTTATCTACCTGACAAAAGTTAAAATTCCAAAATTAACTTCACCTTTATTTGATCTACCTTAAGTTTATTTTAAAATTTGCAGTCAATCATAAATATAGAGCTTTTTTCTTGCACACTAAGATTTTAATATTGAATCTTACTACATAAACTACTTACATAGAACTCATAGAATATCGCTGAGTAACTGATATTGGTCACCTGGTCAGCATTTTCAAATTCTAGTTTGTTAACTGTGCCTTGTTGTAGTATAGCTATCCAGCCTTCAGAGTGAGTTACACGATGGAAGGCATAATATGATCTTACAGTGCCATACTGGTTTGTAATTAATGCATCTTTTCCTTTCAAGGATGGAGGACTAATATTGTTAAATGACATTCTATGGAATTTGACGGATGGTTGGCAGCTACTGGCAGGCTTCAGTACATCAAATCCAGAAGCTATAGATGTACATCTAGAAAATACAAATACAAAAAACATTTTGCAATAATAAAAATAATATGGATCTTTTGTGAAAGATGTGTGTCACTCATTTCCACTGATGTGTAGAAGAGCTGGGGTAGGCATTTGAAAACATTTACTTTTTAGGAGGTTCTCTTTTAGTTGATTAAAGCATATCCCTACCCCTTGGTTAATTTAATACTATAGACTTTAAGATAGCTGTTAACTTAATACTATAGACTTTAAGATAGCTGTTAACTTAATACTATAGACTTTAAGATAGCTGTTAACTTAATACTATAGACTTTAAGATAGCTGTTAACTTAATACTATAGACTTTAAGATAGATGTTAACTTAATACTATAGACTTTAAGATAGCTGTTAACGTAATACTATAGACTTTAAGATAGCTGTTAACTTAATACTATAGACTTTAAGATAGATGCTAACTTAATACTATAGACTTTAAGATAGATGCTAACTTAATACTGTAGACTTTAAGATAGATGTTAACTTAATACTATAGACTTTAAGATAGATGCTAACTTAATACTATAGACTGAAAGATAGATGTTAACTTAATACTATAGACTTTAAGATAGATGTTAACTTAATACTATAGACTTTAAGATAGCTGTTAACTTAATACTATAGACTTTAAGATAGCTGTTAACTTAATACTATAGACTTTAAGATAGCTGTTAACTTAATACTATAGACTTTAAGATATCTGTTAACTTAATACTATAGACTTTAAGATAGATGTTAACTTAATACTATAGACTTTAAGATAGCTGTTAACGTAATACTATAGACTTTAAGATAGCTGTTAACTTAATACTATAGACTTTAAGATAGATGTTAACTTAATACTATAGACTTTAAGATAGATGCTAACTTAATACTGTAGACTTTAAGATAGATGTTAACTTAATACTATAGACTTTAAGATAGATGCTAACTTAATACTATAGACTTTAAGATAGATGTTAACTTAATACTATAGACTTTAAGATAGCTGTTAACTTAATACTATAGACTTTAAGATAGATGTTAATTTAATACTATAGACTTTAAGATAGCTGTTAACTTAATACTATAGACTTTAAGATAGATGTTACCTTAATACTATAGACTTTAAGATAGATGTTACCTTAATACTAGACTTTAAGATAGATGTTAACTTAATACTATAGACTTTAAGATAGATGTTACCTTAATACTATAGACTTTAAGATAGATGTTACCTTAATACTATAGACTGTAAGATAGATGTTAACTTAATACTATAGACTTTAAGATAGATGTTAACTTAATACTATAGACTTTAAGATAGCTGTTAACTTAATACTATAGACCTTAAGATAGCTGTTAACTTAATACTAGACTTTAAGATAGCTGTTAACTTAATACTATAGACTTTAAGATAGCTGTTAACTTAATACTATAGACTTTAAGATATATGTTACCTTAATACTATAGACTTTAAGATAGATGCTAACTTAATACTACAGACTTTAAGATAGATGTTAACTTAATACTATAGACTTTAAGATAGCTGTTAACTTAATACTATAGACTTTAAGATAGCTGTTAACTTAATACTATAGACTTTAAGATAGCTGTTAACTTAATACTATAGACTTTAAGATAGCTGTTAACTTAATACTATAGACTTTAAGATAGATGTTACCTTAATACTATAGACTTTAAGATAGATGTTACCTTAATACTATAGACTTTAAGATAGATGTTAACTTAATACTATAGACTTTAAGATAGCTGTTAACTTAATACTATAGACTTTAAGATAGCTGTTAACTTAATACTATAGACTTTAAGATATATGTTACCTTAATACTATAGACTTTAAGATAGCTGTTAACTTAATACTGTAGACTTTAAGATAGATGTTAACTTAATACTATAGACTTTAAGATAGCTGTTAACTTAATACTATAGACTTTAAGATAGATGCTAACTTAATACTGTAGACTTTAAGATAATGTTAATTTAATACTATAGACTTTAAGATAGATGCTAACTTAATACCATAGACTTTAAGATAGATGTTAACTTAATACTATAGACTTTAAGATAGATGTTAACTTAATACTATAGACTTTAAGATAGATGTTAACTTAATACTATAGACTTTAAGATAGCTGTTAACTTAATACTATAGACTTTAAGATAGATGTTAACTTAATACTATAGACTTTAAGATAGATGTTAACTTAATACTATAGACTTTAAGATAGCTGTTAACTTAATACTATAGACTTTAAGATAGATGTTACCTTAATACTATAGACTTTAAGATAGATGTTACCTTAATACTATAGACTTTACGATAGATGTTACCTTAATACTATAGACTGTAAGATAGATGTTAACTTAATACTATAGACTTTAAGATAGATGTTAACTTAATACTATAGACTTTAAGATAGCTGTTAACTTAATACTATAGACTTTAAGATAGCTGTTAACTTAATACTATAGACTTTAAGATAGATGTTAACTTAATACTATAGACTTTAAGATAGCTGTTAACTTAATACTATAGACTTTAAGATATATGTTACCTTAATACTATAGACTTTAAGATAGATGCTAACTTAATACTATAGACTTTAAGATAGATGTTAACTTAATACTATAGACTTTAAGATAGCTGTTAACTTAATACTATAGACTTTAAGATAGCTGTTAACTTAATACTATAGACTTTAAGATAGCTGTTAACTTAATACTATAGACTTTAAGATAGATGTTACCTTAATACTATAGACTTTAAGATAGATGTTACCTTAATACTATAGACTTTAAGATAGATGTTAACTTAATACTATAGACTTTAAGATAGCTGTTAACTTAATACTATAGACTTTAAGATAGCTGTTAACTTAATACTATAGACTTTAAGATATATGTTACCTTAATACTATAGACTTTAAGATAGCTGTTAACTTAATACTGTAGACTTTAAGATAGATGTTAACTTAATACTATAGACTTTAAGATAGCTGTTAACTTAATACTATAGACTTTAAGATAGATGCTAACTTAATACTGTAGACTTTAAGATAGATGTTAACTTAATACTATAGACTTTAAGATAGATGCTAACTTAATACCATCGACTTTAAGATAGATGTTAACTTAATACTATAGACTTTAAGATAGATGTTAACTTAATACTATAGACTTTAAGATAGATGTTAACTTAATACTATAGACTTTAAGATAGCTGTTAACTTAATACTATAGACTTTAATATAGCTGTTAGCTTAATACTATAGACTTTAAGATAGATGCTAACTTAATACTATAGACTTTAAGATAGATGTTAACTTAATACTATAGACTTTAAGATAGATGTTAACTTAATACTATAGACTTTAAGATAGATGCTAACTTAATACTGTAGACTTTAAGATAGATGTTAACTTAATACTATAGACTTTAAGATAGCTGTTAACTTAATACTATAGACTTTAAGATATATGTTACCTTAATACTATAGACTTTAAGATAGATGTTACCTTAATACTATAGACTTTAAGATAGATGTTAACTTAATACTATAGACTTTAAGATAGCTGTTAACTTAATACTATAGACTTTAAGATAGCTGTTAACTTAATACTATAGACTTTAAGATATATGTTACCTTAATACTATAGACTTTAAGATAGCTGTTAACTTAATACTGTAGACTTTAAGATAGATGTTAACTTAATACTATAGACTTTAAGATAGCTGTTACCTTAATACTATAGACTTTAAGATAGATGTTAACTTAATACTATAGACTTTAAGATAGATGTTAACTTAATACTATAGACTTTAAGATAGCTGTTAACTTAATACTATAGACTTTAAGATAGCTGTTAGCTTAATACTATAGACTTTAAGATAGATGCTAACTTAATACTATAGACTTTAAGATAGATGTTAACTTAATACTATAGACTTTAAGATAGATGTTAACTTAATACTATAGACTTTAAGATAGATGCTAACTTAATACTATAGACTTTAAGATAGCTGTTAACTTAATACTATAGACTTTAAGATAGATGCTAACTTAATACTATAGACTTTAAGATAGATGTTAACTTAATACTATAGACTTTAAGATAGATGCTAACTTAATACTATAGACTTTAAGATAGATGTTAACTTAATACTATAGACTTTAAGATAGCTGTTAACTTAATACTATAGACTTTAAGATAGATGTTAACTTAATACTATAGACTTTAAGATAGCTGTTAACTTAATACTATAGACTTTAAGATAGATGTTAACTTAATACTATAGACTTTAAGATAGATGTTAACTTAATACTATAGACTTTAAGATAGATGTTAACTTAATACTATAGACTTTAAGATAGATGCTAACTTAATACTGTAGACTTTAAGATAGATGTTAACTTAATACTATAGACTTTAAGATAGCTGTTAACTTAATACTATAGACTTTAAGATAGATGCTAACTTAATACTATAGACTTTAAGATAGATGTTAACTTAATACTATAGACTTTAAGATAGATGTTAACTTAATACTATAGACTTTAAGATAGATGTTAACTTAATACTATAGACTTTAAGATAGCTGTTAACTTAATACTATAGACTTTAAGATAGATGCTAACTTAATACTATAGACTTTAAGATAGCTGTTAACTTAATACTATAGACTTTAAGATAGATGTTACCTTAATACTATAGACTTTAAGATAGCTGTTAAATTAATACTATAGACTTTAAGATAGATGCTAACTTAATACTATAGACTTTAAGATAGATGCTAACTTAATACTATAGATTTTAAGATAGATGTTAACTTAATACTATAGATTTTAAGATAGCTGTTAACTTAATACTATAGATTTTAAGATAGATGCTAACTTAATACTATAGACTTTAAGATAGCTGTTAACTTAATACTATAGACTTTAAGATAGATGTTAACTTAATACTATAGACTTTAAGATAGATTTTAACTTAATACTATAGACTTTAAGATAGATGTTAACTTAATACTATAGACTTTAAGATAGCTGTTAACTTAATACTATAGACTTTAAGATAGATGTTAACTTAATACTATAGATTTTAAGATAGATGTTAACTTAATACTATAGACTTTAAGATAGATGTTAACTTAATACTATAGACTTTAAGATAGATGTTAACTTAATACTATAGACTTTCTTACTCTGGTGGTTGAGTTGGCATTGTGGGTATGATAGAAGTTCCTGCCGTCATCCCTGAAAATGTACCATCTACATCAATCAGGACACCCTGGTGTAACCACTCAAATTTCACTCTACGGCTCTGTGTGAGTGTGTCATATTCAATGTCCTGGAATTTATAATTAAAACCTCCACATAAGTTGCTGCAGGTGCCATCAATTTTTGTGAATGTAAAAGCTTGACAGGTAGCTTCGTCAAAGTTGTAAAATTTCACTCCAGATACCATAAATCCACTTCCATATGGCAGGACGATACCACCAACTGTACATCCACTACCAGAACTAGGCCAACCGGGCTGCTTCTCTAAATGTTGACTGCGAGCTACAATGATTGAGTTTTTGACTGCATATCCTTCATTGACATCATATGGATTTGTTTCTATGACAACTTTTCCTTCGTATCCTGCCTTCTCATTATTAACCAATATAAAACCGTCATACTGAACAGTGCCAACATTCACACCCTCAGCCCCTTTTTCACAATTCCAAGCAGTAAAAGATTGAAACACAGCTACTATAAATGCAGCTCCTGAATCACAGCTCCCATCTTCCCGAGGGGTATAATCATGGAAAATCCACAATCCAAACCATCCAAACGAATGGGCTGTGTTATTCCGGAAAACGCCCAAAGGAACATGCTTAGGACAAATATTAGGATCAAATGAGGGTCCATCAGGATGGTCATGCATTCTGTACCAATAACCAAAATGAGTTCCACCAACGGCAGCATTGTGTTGAATAATATTATTAGGATTGGTGACCCAGAATGTGGCAGGAGTAATATCATCATTGAGAAGACTGGTACTAGCCATGACAGCCACTCCAAGGTTATACTGGAAAATATTTTCTGTTTCAACACCATCCTCCAAGAAAAAGGCCCCACCCATGATCTTATAGATTACTGTGTGTTCTATCAAGACATTGTGTGTTCCGTGAACGTTGATGGCACGATTAAATGTGTTGTGAATACCACAACCTCTAACATACGAGGAGGACATGTTTCCATTAAGATGGAAATGGATTGGATATCGTCCAAGTCTGAAAGCCTGACCAGCATGGGTAACCTCTGTGTAAGATATTCTAGCAGTAACTAAATTTTCATTTGGTCTGGGTGCATGGATTAAAATTTGACTACCAAATTGATCACTACCACTTTCTTCTCCAAATCGTCCCTGGAAACAGGTCTGTGTTACAAATTCACCTAAAATAAGAGGAAATCATTGACTTTTACATAAAACATCACAATTAGTTATGTATTTCTATTGTAGCCATGTTGTACTACATTTTTATATATATACAGTCAAACGTGTTTTTGTGACCACCTCTATTAAGCAATAACTTGTATAATGTGACCTTAATTTTTATTTCCCTTCACAAGACATTTTATATTAATTAAACCTGTATTAAGCATCCACTTGTCTTATGTGACCATATTTCACTGTTCTCTTGGAAGTTCACATAAGACAAGTTTGACTGTATATATATTGTAAGCAAAATACATCTCTTTTTCAGAGATGAAAATACTCACCAATGAAAAAAGGGGAAACCCCCCTTTAAAATGTCAGAATACCCTCATTTTCTGACTATTTTGATCAAGTTTGACACATTTTATTTGCAAATTTGTTGTTAAATAAAAAGAGGAAATCCATTGATCAGAGGATATCTTTCATCTCTGCTTTTTGTCAAAATATGACTGTTGTTTAAAATAGACAGAGTTTGTCAAGCCAATCTACTACTAGATTACTTCAAATAGATCCTAATAATTTATCAGCTACATTTATCCTGAATCACACATAACTTTAGAACACAGTTATGTCAAATTCATAGTCTGTTGACTCAAATAATTCTGCTCTATTGCTGTATCCATTATAGGTTAATGGTTGTTATATAAAAATAAGAAACCACTACAAAAGTAATATTTTGAGATGGTTCAGGCAGAATTTTTTTAGAACCCTAAAGGTCAGAAAATGCTATTCAAAACACCTAATTTAGAGGACATAACAAACTGTGGTAGTCTCCACATTAGGTTCACTGTAGTCTCCAAATTAGGTTCACAGTATTTTGTAACACAAACCTGTATCAAATCCTTCTTCACATTTTGGTATTTTGTCAGACCACTGGTCATCACTGGAACCTCTGACCTTGACATTGTGTGACAGTAGTCCTACTTCACCACGTAATTCTACAGATGTCGATCCAAATGTTTCTGTCACGGCAACATGTTTATATTGTAGAGCAGAATCCAAGGTCAAGGTTAATCCATCAGGAGTTATGGCAGTTATCGTCCTGTAAATATACAAATTGATGATGGTCAATAAAAATCCCTGAATGTTGAACACCCCCCAAACACACACACATTAAGTCATTATTAATGACAAAAACAAACATGGCTGTCACCATACTTTGGAGAACATATCAAAATCGCTTCATCAAATTATAAAATACGGCCATTTTGACATGTCTTTATCACTATAGTAGCATTACAAATATTATTTAGTAGTAAAATAACAGTATTGGAATCAATATAAATAGCTTAAACATTTATAACTGACAATCAATAAAAAGTGCCCAGCCTCAGATCTTCATTTATATCTCAGAGACTGAATTCATAAATTGATGTACACATGCCCTCTGATTGCACAAATACTGTGCCTTACCTAATTTCTGGGGGAAAACACTTTGTCAACTATAATCTTTAAAACTACAGTCAAACCTGCCTTAAAGAGCACCTTTATATAACAAATCACTGTCTTAGAGGGCAGTCTCATTTTTGCCATTAATTAATCATACATATATTTTTAACCTCTATATAAAAGGCAACTGCTCATAAAGTCCACATTTTAAGGTTCCATTGAGTGGCCTTCATATACAGATTTGACTGTATAACAATTTGTTTTTTAATCCCTGGTATTATGACATACTGAAATTTAGTAATTTATTAACTACTAAGACAAGCCATATGTATCCATCATAAACACGACCCTTTAAAATATGACTACAGTAAAGTCCTGTCTAAACAGAACCCTCAAAAGACTCGAATCTAGAATAAACTTAACTTTAAAAGTCCCAAAGTAGGAAATGTTTGTTAATTTAACCTGTATAAACCGAACACATGTCTATTCTGAACACCCTAGTTGGTCCCACGGACGTTCAATTTAATGTCTATTCCGAACAGAATAGTTGGTGCCATGGAGGTTTGGTTTAGACAGATTTGACTGTATTTTAGTCCCATGGAGGTTTGGCTTAGACAGAATTGACTGTATTTCAGTCCCATGGAGGTTTGGTTTAGACAGATTTGACTGTATTTCAGTCCCATGGAGGTTTGGTTTAGACAGATTTGACTGTATTTCAGTCCCATGGAGGTTTGGTTTAGACAGATTTGACTGTATTTCAGTTCCATGGAGGTTTGGTTTAGACAGATTTGACTGTATGTCAGTCCCATGGAGGTTTGGTTTAGACAGATTTGACTGTATTTCAGTCCCATGGAGGTTTGGTTTAGACAGAATTGACTGTATTTTAGTCCCATGGAGGTTTGGTTTAGACAGAATTGACTGTATTTTAGTCCCATGGAGGTTTGGTTTAGACAGATTTGACTGTATTTCAGTCCCATGGAGGTTTGGTTTAGACAGATTTGACTGTATTTCAGTCCCATGGGGGTTTGGTTTAGACAGATTTGTATCTTCTGTAATAAACCTTACCTTGTTTCTGTCTCTGACTGTGAGTGTCTATGTCCAGTAGTTGGTATAACAATCATGTTACCTACTTCCCAGTTTACAGAATGCATCAGTGTTATACTTGTATCACCTGCATTAGCTGTATTTGCCAGGTGTGTCCAGGTGTATGGAGTTACTTTACCTAGTAAACAAGAAATACTTGATATTCATTAGCTGTTTATGCCAGGTGTGTCCAGGTTTATAGAGTTACTTTACATAGTAAACAAGAAATATTAGATATTTGGAAATGTTGTTTCAGTAGTAAATTTTCAGGAAAAAGAAATTTGACCTGCATCCTTATCAAATATGAATTGCTGTGATAATTAAGAAATTATTCATGGAAGCCATAGTTTGTATCCAGTTTTAACATGGGTAACATTATTTTCGTAAATATTTTATCCTGAGTGATAGCTGCTCCTGACAATTATTATAATGAATGATAGAACCTGGGTTCGCCCCCCGTATTTTTGGGGGATCTGTGTTGCTCATCTTTTTTAGGATTTTATGATGTGTGGTGTCTTTTGATTTGTTCATTTAGCAGCCAAGGAACCACTTTATCTAATATTTTTTATTTGCATTAAATGGTTTGAAGTAATAAGCTTATACTTCATACACTGACCATAGACAAACGAGTTGCCATGGTAATGGTTTGACAGGCTGGTTGACTGAAATATTAAAGAACATATGGGAATGAAATTTATTTATTGTAGCTTTATTTTTAGAGAACCAAACTAACCATGAAGGTCCAATGTTCCTTCTCGTACAGCCAGCACTTTGCTTCCATAAACAGGAAGTTCTTGAGACCTGTAAAAGCCATGGAGTGTTATTGTAGCTTCACTCTGGAATGGCTTATCTTCTGTTCCAACCTGAAGAAAAACACAAAGTAATTTACATACCTTTTTTCACTACATGTATTAAAGACATTTGAATGACTGATTTAAACATTCAAGAAATGTGTTGTGTGTACTAAATTAGTTATCTATGTTTTCATCCTAAATTAGTTATCTATGTTTTCATCCTAAATTAGTTATCTATGTTTTCATCCTAAATTAGCTATCTATGTTTTCATCCTAAATTAGTTATCTATGTTTTCATCCTAAATTAGTTATCTATGTTTTCATCCTAAATTAGTTATCTATGTTTTCATCTTAAATTAGCTATCTATGTTTTCATCCTAAATTAGCTATCTATGTTTTCATCCTAAATTAGTTATCTATGTTTTCATCCTAAATTAGTTATCTATGTTTTCATCCTAAATTAGTTATCTATGTTTTCATCCTAAATTAGTTATCTATGTTTTCATCCTAAATTAGTTCTCTATGTTTTCATCCTAAATTAGTTATCTATGTTTTCATCTTAAATTAGCTATCTATGTTTTCATCCTAAATTAGTTATCTATGTTTTCATCCTAAATTAGTTATCTATGTTTTCATCCTAAATTAGTTATCTATGTTTTCATCCTAAATTAGTTATCTATGTTTTCATCCTAAATTAGTTATCTATGTTTTCATCCTAAATTAGCTATCTATGTTTTCATCCTAAATAGGTTATCTATGTTTTCATCCTAAATTAGTTATCTATGTTTTCATCCTAAATTAATTATCTATGTTTTCATCCTAAATTAGCTATCTATGTTTTCATCCTAAATTAGTTATCTATGTTTTCATCCTAAATTAGTTATCTATGTTTTCATCCTAAATTAGTTATCTATGTTTTCATTCTAAATTAGTTATCTATGTTTTCATCCTAAATTAGTTATCTATGTTTTCATCCTAAATTAGTTATCTATGTTTTCATCCTAAATTAGTTATCTATGTTTTCATCCTAAATTAGTTATCTATGTTTTCATCCTAAATTAGTTATCTATGTTTTCATCCTAAATTAGTTATCTATGTTTTCATCCTAAATTAGCTATCTATGTTTTCATCCTAAATTAGCTATCTATGTTTTCATCCTAAATTAGTTATCTATGTTTTCATCCTAAATTAGTTATCTATGTTTTCATCCTAAATTAGTTATCTATGTTTTCATCCTAAATTAGTTATCTATGTTTTCATCCTAAATTAGTTATCTATGTTTTCATCCTAAATTAGTTATCTATGTTTTCATCCTAAATTAGCTATCTATGTTTTCATCCTAAATTAGCTATCTATGTTTTCATCCTAAATTAGTTATCTATGTTTTCATCCTAAATTAGTTATCTATGTTTTCATCCTAAATTAGTTATCTATGTTTTCATCCTAAATTAGTTATCTATGTTTTCATCCTAAATTAGTTATCTATGTTTTCATCCTAAATTAGTTATCTATGTTTTCATCCTAAATTAGTTATCTATGTTTTCATCCTAAATTAGTTATCTATGTTTTCATCCTAAATTAGCTATCTTTATTAAGGATACTGTTTATGCTTCATCAATTGCAAAAGGTTAAAACTATTTACAGGTTTTATAAATTTATATTTCATAGAGACAGAATCTTTGAATGATTCATAACTACGGTCTGTGGCAGCCAGTTCCATTTATATATTTTACGAGGGTAAAACGATTCTTGTCTACATTGAGTCTTACAAGGAGGGATAGTGGAAGACAATGGTGGTTCAAGTCTGTTTTGTTTAGTTATAGCTATATTTACAAGAAACAGTAAGATTACCTGTAGTGCTCCACCATCAGTGATCAGTATATACTCTGACTGTAATTCTATGTTCTGTTCATCAAATATCAACTTTCCACCTAAAAGAATAGTGTGTTTTATAGTTGTTTATAAAAA
This sequence comes from Bathymodiolus septemdierum, assembly GCA_963383655.1. Classification (NCBI taxonomy): domain Eukaryota; kingdom Metazoa; phylum Mollusca; class Bivalvia; order Mytilida; family Modiolidae; genus Bathymodiolus; species Bathymodiolus septemdierum. The sequence continues at coordinate 41,876,037 of OY726521.1, read as the reverse complement.
TATAACTAAAATATCAACTAATATAGCTTATAAGATATATTTATATATATCATTGAAATTTTCCTAAATGATATATTTATTATAAAACTAAGGTTCTCCTCCCTCATGCACAGTTCACCTTAGCTGATTTTGTCAATTCTATTTAGACTCTTTGGTTTCATTTGCTCTCCATGATCTTTTTAATTATTTGGTTTTCCAATCAATTGATTATGAGCATACCTGATAAAGGTTATTCCAGAAACGTGTTGAGCATATTAAGGGGGTACCATACACTACAGGGAGATAACTCAAACACACTGCCAAAAAAAATAAGAAAATTAAACGAGCAGATCAAATTTTACCTGAAGTGTATGGTACCACCTTGAGTTAGATGTCTACATTTTTATTACAACAAATTTCAGGAATTCTGAGGGAAATAATCTCACAATTTTAGTTATGATAGATTTTAATAGTACAGGTAGATGTAAATCCCACTATACAAGGTTGACTGTCACATACAGGTGAATATAACATACCTTAGTTTAAACATAGTTTATTAATTAACTCAACATAACATAACATTACAATATTCAACTATATATAATACATAATAGAAAGTTATTTTATATGATTGGGAAATAAGTTGCTAAAACTTATATTAATCCATATCCGTAGGAATAAAGTTCATTTATAATATAATATAAATCTCTAAGAGAGAAACATATGGTAATAATTTACCTTGAATGAGTAACATTTTCAGAGTAGGGGTACTTTGATCCAGTAATATTGTCATGCCGGCAGGAATTACTACTATTTCTCCCTCTCCTGGAGGATTATTACCTCCCCATGAATTAGTTGAAGACCAGGCATACATGTAGGAAAAGTCAGCTCCAATCTATAATATTATTAACACCATTATATTCTTATATTCATTTATTCCACCGGGAATATTACATTCAAATATAATTTATTTCTGCTCAAGATCAACATTTAGGCATTACCTTTATATCAAAGATTGTTTCTTACATTCATCTACAGGGCTGTTCTCTGCAATGTTTCAGAATGTACAACATGCTGTCTTAGCCTTGCAATGTACAATGTACCGAAAGCTGTTAAAATGTCACTAGTCAATGTTAAAACAACATTAGGTACATTGTAAAACATGTAAGAGAACAGGCGTGTAGTTTATTGTGGGAAAACAATCCTTGATAAGGCAATAATGCCAAAAAATTTAACTTGAGCAGAAATAGATCATTATTTTCATTTGAAATCAACAATATCCAAAATTGAAACAAACATTTCAATTCAAACTTGTAAATTAATTGATAGTCTGTCAGATCAATGGTTTTTAGACATTTTTTAGTTCAATATATCATGACAATCAGGATTAGTGGTTTAGGTAATTATGGTTGAAAGAAAAATCACCACAAATAAATTAATGCTAAAGTAAGTTGGCCTAAGGATTTCAAAATAAAGAACTTTATCAATCAATATTTTCATTTAATCACCAATCAAATTCAAGTACCTGTTGGGCATTTCCTCCACCATTAATTTGTAGCTCAACCTTGGTATCAATAGATCCAGCATTTCTTGCTCCTGTGACACAAACCACCTGTGTATCTGTTACAGACTGCAAAACACAATCTATTCCACCTATCTTCATTGTAACAGCAGATTGGACAGTTCTGAAATTGAATTTTGAAATGCTTAAATTATATTTTATTATGTTGGTGAAACAAGATTGCATGAAAAAGCAATGTAACTGTACAAAAAAAACCAAACAAAAATTATCTAAATTCAGTACCAGTACTGTAATTATAAGTTGTTCCCTTAACAAATTCCTAAATGTTAGAATCACACAACAACCTCCTTCTGGTCCCATTCAGCTTAAAACTTCACCAAATCAAGTAGCAGTCAACATTGTAATAGTTGTTCCCCTTGGTGTTCCATCACATGTTCTATTCAGAAACTAATGTGTTTTATATCACTCCAGATTCACCAAGAGAGCATACCCTTATACTCAAACTAACTCTGTCCTATAAATTTTAAGGGGCTGTTGTGGTTGTGATCATATGGTAGTTGGATTTATAACTACCTGTGTGCAATCAGTGCCTATCACCACTAAAGTTGTGAGTTCGAACCCCGTTCATGGCGATGTGTACTTGATACAACATTATGTGATAAAGTTTGTCTGTGACTTGTCGCAGGTCAGCGGTTTTCTCTGGGTACTCCACCAATAAAATTGACCTCCACGATATAACTGCAATATTGTTGAAAGTGGCATTAAACACCATAAACCAATCAACCTATTAGTTTTGATATCACTGTACTATTCTTTCTTGATTATCATTAATGATAGGAAGTTCTCCGTGTGGCGATCATTCTACGAAAATACCTCAAATTGTTTTCTAGATTACAAAAGTTGGAGGCACTGCAGTGAGGTTGAATATTGTTTGTCATTGTGAAGGTGTCCTTCAGATAAAAAAAACTTACCCAAAACCAGAACCAGTAATTGTAAGAGTTGTTCCCCCTGATGTTCCACCAAATGCTGGAGACACTTCTGTGATAGATGGAGTCATAGCAGCATCATACTGGTAAGCTGCAGTTAAAGTTGATGTCTGTCCATTATCACTAATTACAACATCACAGTCAACCGTTGTAGTTCCTGAAAAATTAGCATATTTATGTTAGTGAAATTCCACCAATATGATATTGAATACAATGTGAATTATCAAGATGCAAACATTCAATAATCATGAAATCCCAATCTGCTGTACTTTTAAAGAATAAATAGCTCCAGTCTTTTTAACACTATCAATGGTTTAAATACAGAGTATTATACAATTCCTGTGAATTAAGGAACTACATCCCCAGTGGCAGATGAAACAACAAGTCACATATAATAAACATTATCGTTTCACCAACGAGGTATGGTTTAGTGTCTTGTATATTGAGACAGCTTGCCAGGTTCTTGCCAAAGCTTGGTAGGTTTCTATATTAATCTCATCCCACCACTAAACATGGTTACCACAATATTTTATTTGATTGCTAGGTTTACTCCTCACCTGTTGATGGTGGAGTAGAACAGACGAGTTGTGTTGAGGTACTAGTTGTATCATCTACAGTACAAGTTTCACCACATATTGTCACCTCTGATGTTGTAGGACCAAATCCTGTACCAGTTACAGTAACATCTTGTCCTCCACCCAGACTTCCTATAAAACATTAAATCATGATTACAACCTCTACAATTTATTTTACAGATTATCATTAATTAAATATTTATCTATAAATTTGTTTGCATTGATTAAATAATACAATTATTCATGATTAATAGAACCAAAAACTGAACATAGAATGTCTATGTGTATGAGGCTTTGAAATTTTGAGAAAGGCAAGGTTTACCGAGTCTTCTACATGTTTTGCACAGAATATCCTGCAGAACAATTGCATTAATCCAGACATTTTATATCAAATAACAAAATTATATAATTATCCTTGCTTGCCCGTTTAGAAGGTGAAAGAAATTTACTGAAAAAACTATGTTATTAATACTACCAAAATATCCACTATAATTTGAATTTTTTCCATTAAAAAAGGAAGAATAATTAGCATTAATTTTTAGAAATTAAAAAAAGTTAGGGAAAATGTATGGTTTCTAAACTAGCATATTTCATAAAGAAATTATTTTGTTTTAGTTTCATTTCATTTAAAAATTTATATAATAATAAATTATAAAACGGAAAAATAAGTGAAGTTGTGTGTTGATGATTTAAAACATTGTAGTATTACCTTTAACTGGGCTGATAGCTGCTGCTCCTACAGAATATGTAAACTGTGAAGATGAACTGACTTGATGATTTAAAACATTGTAGTATTACCTTTAACTGGGCTGATAGCTGCTGCTGCTACAGAATATGTAAACTGTGAAGATGAACTGACTTGATGATTTAAAACATTATAGTATTACCTTTAACTGGGCTGATAGCTGCTGCTGCTACAGAATATGTAAACTGTGAAGATGAACTGACTTGATGATTTAAAACATTATAGTATTACCTTTAACTGGGCTGATAGCTGCTGCTGCTACAGAATATGTAAACTGTGAAGATGAACTGACTTGATGATTTAAAACATTATAGTATTACCTTTAACTGGGCTGATAGCTGCTGCTGCTACAGAATATGTAAACTGTGAAGATGAACTGACTTGATGATTTAAAACATTGTAGTATTACCTTTAACTGGGCTGATAGCTGCTGCTGCTACAGAATATGTAAACTGTGAAGATGAACTGACTTGATGATTTAAAACATTATAGTATTACCTTTAACTGGGCTGATAGCTGCTGCTGCTACAGAATATGTAAACTGTGAAGATGAACTGACTTGATGATTTAAAACATTGTAGTATTACCTTTAACTGGGCTGATAGCTGCTGCTGCTACAGAATATGTAAACTGTGAAGATGAACTGACTTGATGATTTAAAACATTATAGTATTACCTTTAACTGGGCTGATAGCTGCTGCTGCTACAGAATATGTAAACTGTGAAGATGAACTGACTTGATGATTTAAAACATTATAGTATTACCTTTAACTGAGCTGATAGCTGCTGCTCCTACAGAATATGTAAACTGTGAAGATGAACTGACTTGATGATTTAAAACATTATAGTATTACCTTTAACTGGGCTGATAGCTGCTGCTGCTACAGAATATGTAAACTGTGAAGATGAACTGACTTGATGATTTAAAACATTATAGTATTACCTTTAACTGGGCTGATAGCTGCTGCTGCTACAGAATATGTAAACTGTGAAGATGAACTGACTTGATGATTTAAAACATTATAGTATTACCTTTAACTGAGCTGATAGCTGCTGCTGCTACAGAATATGTAAAACATTGTAGTATTACCTTTAACTGGGCTGATAGCTGCTGTTCCTACAGAATATGTAAACTGTGAAGATGAACTGACTTGATGATTTAAAACATTATAGTATTACCTTTAACTGAGCTGATAGCTGCTGCTGCTACAGAATATGTAAACTGTGAAGATGAACTGGCTCTACCTAAGGAGACAATATCTACAGACATATCATACTGCCCTGGGGATTTGGCACCGAGTGTACACTGGATAGATGTACTTGTAGCTGACGTCACTGTACAAGTGGATCCATCTATCTTTACGATATCATTTGACTGTGTACTGGAAAACATTGTTCCTGTTATAGTGATAGTATCGCCTGCTTTTCCCGATGATGGTGAAATATTTGTGACAGTTGGTGTTGATGCCATGTCGTAGGTGAAGGTCAAGGTGGATTGATAGGTCACACCATTTGATTCAACAGTAATAGTTGTTGATCCGGCACCTGCAGGGGTAGAGCATTCTATGACTGTCAAAGTTGTAGAAATAATATCACACTCATTACCGTCAATCTGAACTGTTGTTTTATTGAAAACAAAGCCATTTCCTTGAATAGTAATGACAGTTTTTCCTTGTGTACTGCCAGATGATGGAGTAACACTGGTAAGTGTATCAGGACTGTTCACTTTAACAGTTGGTGTAGCTCTGCCTACATTGCTTACCATTACATCAACGTTGTGTTCCCCTACAGGGGCAGACGTTATTGAACATGATATACTTGTGGCAGTGACAGATGAGACGCTGCAAGCTTCACCACCTATTTTTACTGTTACATCAGATGTGACAGTACCAAACAGAGTACCAGTAATGGTTAATGAGGTTGAAGAAGAGCCAGGTATGGTGTCTGGAGAAACTTGGGTTACGGTTGGGGTTGAAGCTGCTTCGTACAAATAGGAACACACCTGACTAGTTGTAGAACATTTTGCCCGGACTGTCTGACCATTCTTTGTCACTGATACTTTAACCTCTTTGTTTTCCTGTTTAGCTGACCTTGGTAAAGTACAAGTAATTGTGGTATAGTCTACAGAATCAACAGGGCAATCATAAAAACCAACAGAAACTGATGTAGATGAAGGGATAAAACCTCCACCAGCTATTGTAAGAGTTATTCCCCCTTCTGTTGATCCCTTTTCCGGTGAAATGGTCGATATGTGTGGCAATAAGTAGAATGCTTTCTCTGCTTTTGTTGGTAAGGTTATTAAAAATCCTCCACGATTTGAATTACGTACATCATAATATTCAAGATCTCCAACCTACAAGATAAAATGAGAACACAGGATTGAAAAAAATTTCATGGCATCAATATGGAACATTCAAACAAATGTCAAAAATTATAATGATGAAATTACATAACACTGAAAACTTAATTATTTACATAAATATCCATCCAAGTATAGAAATGGTTGGGTTGTAAAGGTTTTCAGTGGGTTAAATGTGACATGGACAAGAAAGTCAGAAAGTGCAAAATCTTAATGAAAGTTTTTAAAGCGGACTAATAATGTCAGGTAAATATCTTCAGTATAGGTGTAAACATTCTGCAAAGTTTCACAAAAATCAATTTGAAAACTGTGGAAGGAGTTGATTACATAAAATAGTTACTGTCTACTGAAAATGTTTTTGAAAAATGACTAAGTTCGAATAGTCCTAATTTCTGTAAAAATATAAAAAGTCACATGCAATCTTCAAATATGTCCTTATCAACTTGAAATCGTTTGGTTGTAAACTGACAAAGTAGCTACTCTTTTTTCCTTGCTTGCCCGACATTTTACCATACAATAACTTATTTTTTACTACATGCAACTTGATAAATAATTACAAAAATAATACTGCAAAATATCTTTTGTGAGCAGAAAATATGATAATAATAGATAAATTCTGCCAAAAAAGAAGTAATTCTTACCTGCATGGCTTGTTGTGCATCCACAGTACAAGTAGCTTTTGTAGAAGTAGCAGACGACACTACACATCTGTAATCTCCTAATTTGATCTCATTCCTACACGATGTCGTTGAAAACCCTTGACCAATTAAAACTATCTTCTCTGTACCTGAAGCCTGGTTACTGGAAATAGACGTCACGGTACCAGTACTACACTCCTGGTAGGAATAGGAATGTTTGGTTGCATCTCCCGACAGGGTAGAACAAGAAGTAATTGGTGTGACATCCCAAGTACAGGATCCAGTGTTAGTGGGTGTCATTGTTCCTAAAATCAATAATAGCAATGCATTGAACAAATTAATTATTTCTCTAGTTGACATAGGAATTATTTGTAAATCTATGCATGCAAACAAAATTTAAAAGGTGGATCCTGTTCATTACAGATAAATTATGCTTGACAAAACAAAGAACAATTCAAGCTATGTTTCTATGGCAATCCCTTTTCTACATTTTATTTCAGATATAAGTATATTTAGTTTATTGTGACATTATTAACATTTAATTTTGGTAAATATAAAACCTGAATGTCATTTTAGACTTGGTGTATATTATACATTTATTGCACGCTGGTGAGGGAAATATGATACTCTTGGGTGAATAAATTTTCATATTTCCTGAACCCACATGCGATAAATGGTTTATTATACCGAATGAAACCAAGAAAACACATACATGTAAAATACTGCTGGCAAACATATTTTAAGTTCATTGGAACGTTGTCTCAGACATTTAGCGAGGCTTCAGAGGGGGGTGGAATATGATTTTTGTCCTGTGTGATCACATGTTCTGATTTTTACCCATTGTCCAATCAAATTAATCTATTTATGGTAATTAATATATGAGGTATAATAAAACAAATTCTGGTAGATAAACTTGAGTATGAATTTAGACTTGCTGTAGATAACAATACCTTTAGTAGAAACATCATGTTCTGCCTCATACCCATTGACTTTTAACATTAAACTGTGAATGGAGTCAGATCTATCTGTAACAGTTACTTTACCAGACAGACTGATAGATTTGGCTACACCATCAACAAACCCACTCCAATAAGTTATGGTGGAAGCCGCTGTTGGCTGATACATATATGATCCTGAAAAACAAACACATTGTAATAAATCAGGGTAGTTACGCTGTACACAGGATTTTACTGTGATATTGGTCATACGTCTACAAATCTATGCAAAAAAAGATACAGAAAAGTTAAAATTGACTCAAGATTTGTGTTTAATGTGGATAAAACATCCACAAATCCATACCAAGAAATCTATATAAAAAAAAGTTGCACTGACATATAATGAAGATAAAACATTCACAAATCCATACCAAAAATAGCACAATTTTTTTTTACAGTAACATAGCACCATGATTATACATTTAAATGTGTCAACTTTATCTTATATAGAAATAATTGCCATCTAGAAACAAGTAAAAGAGGCAATGATGTTTTTGTCTCCCTTGATATACTATATCATCACAACAACTACCTAACTTCTCACTGGTCATTGGTCAAAACTAATATGAAACACTCTCTATACATAAGTCGACATATTTCTGTCTCCTTTGCTTCAAATTTCCAAAATGTATCTGGGAATGGTTTTGTAAATTCACAAACCCTATACCCTTTTTGATATGCACTCAAATATACAATCCTGTCTGAAATTACATGTCATCTATCACAAGTAACACTGCCTAAAGAATTAAGATTTTCAGCCTGGTTTTCTAACTTATCTTAAGCCCTATTAAATCTAAGCTTATGGTGTGTTGGCTCCAGAAGAAAATCTAAACTAACCTGATGATGTCTGTGGTCCAGATGAAAATCTAAACTAACCTGATGATGTCTGTGGTCCAGATGAAAATCCATCTTGTTTGGTCTCCTTTGCTGTTATATTTTCAGTCTGGTCAATACAAAACTGGTAACTACTTGCAGAAGCGGTCCACTGCCAGTTTATTGTGTCCCCAACTATAACAGTTGTGGTTATAGGGTCCCAAGCAAACCCTGGTCCATATGCTGAAATGTATGTAGATTTGAATTAGAATAATATTAGTATGTATTCTGTACTCATTGTATTATAAAATAAAGGGGATAAGTATCAACAAGCATGTCATGTTCTCTAAGGTTTGATATATCTTTATGAGAAGTTGCAATATTGTCAATAAAATGTCCAGCCATCTTGACTTATTCATAAATTAGTTCGCCTTCATCAGCCATTCATATTACACTACTACACTACAAAATATAACTTCACTTTTTCAAACCATTTTCATGTTAATAACATACAAAAACATTGAACAAATGTCATCAAAATGGCTGGATTTTTTTTTTTTGCATGCATTATCCCTTGTTAATGTATTATTTCATTGTAAAGTATAAGTTTATGATCTCAAAACACTTTCCAGTTACAGGTTAGAGATCAAATGTGATGAACAGTGCAGTATAATCATGGTACAGGAATTATAATGGACTAATAACCTTGATGGGTTATGTTTCTCACCATTTTGCGACTATACAAACCCTTTTTGTTATCATATGAGTTTTATATGCTGATGATTGTCTGTTGTAAGACAATGATTTGTGAACATATGTTTCAGCTATCACAATTTCTTTATTTGACGAAAACAAAGATTTGTGTTCACATAAGTTTTAAACTTTCATGTTTTCTTTATTTGACGAGAACCAAGATTTGTAATCACATGAGTTTTAGCTATATTACATGATTTTTACTTTTTTATGCATTCTTTATATGATGAGAACCCTATTTTTTCATTATTGACAATCTACTTACTGACTTTGATGAGATCTCTGATTTGTAATCACATGAGTTTTAACTTACTTTGATGAGATCCCTGATTTGTAATCACATGAGTTTTAACTTACTTTGATGAGATCCCTGATTTGTAATCACATGAGTTTTAACTTACTTTGATGAGATCTCTGATTTGTAATCACATGAGTTTTAACTTACTTTGATGAGATCTCTGATTTGCAATCACATGAGTTTTAACTTACTTTGATGAGATTCCTGATTTGTATTCACATGAGTTTTTACTTACTTTGATGAGATCCCTGATTTGTAATCACATGAGTTTTAGCTGTTGATGATGTAAGACAGGTCAGTTCAGTGTTTGTAATTGTCTGGATCTCACACTTGAATGTTCCAAATGAAGCAGTGACCAGAGACGCATTGTTTCCGAACCCTTCTCCAAATATTGTCACTAAAGTATCTCCATACAATGATCCTTGTGGTGGGTAAATATCTTTAACCACCAGACTATATGTTATCTTGCCACCATTTCTGTAACAGTAATTCATGATCCAAACATATTAATATAGATTAACTGAACCATGAAATCCAAAAATAAAATTCACTTACCGGTACTATTTTACAATAATATAATTGTTGCTTGGATTTGAAAGTTATTTTTTTTATGACAGATAAACTGGAAATGGGTAAATTCATGCTATGATTATTTTTAAATTCCTGTCAATTTTTAGTTCAACCTTTCCATTAGCTGTCATCAATATTACATTTATGAATATTTATGTGATCTTTCTGTCATGTTTAATGATATATGGTAGAATTGTTGACCATCGCTGTTTAAACTTTCTTTTTTAAAATTTGATGAGACGAGGTATACATGCATCTGTTAAATCAATACTGACCCAGCATCAGCAAACCCATTGGTTCCCACGGTTACTTCAACACTATATACTCCAGGAGGATTGGGTGGTAACATTACAACAATTGTTGTGTCACTATAAGATGTGATTGTAGCTGCTGCTCCATTTATTTTAACTACATCTGCACTGGTGGCTGAACCTCCGAACCCAGAACCAGTTATTGTAATGGTTTCACCACCTAAAATTACAAATAAAATTGAACATATTAGGGTAAACAAACTCAAATTCGTGTTAAATTGTATCATGTTGTCAATTTATTTTTGATATACATGTATTTCTATAATCACCACCTAAAATTGTAATATTTCAAGCTGTGTGTCTCATGCCTGAATATAGTCTCCTGCTTTATCACTTATTTTATGTGCATAATATGTTTTGTTTGCTTTTTATATTTGTTTTTATGTTCATAGTTGCTTTTTATGTGATATTATTTGCTTTTGTGATATTATTTGCTTTTTATGTGATATTATTTGCTTTTGTGATATGATTTGCCTTTGTGATCTTATTTGCTTTTGTGGTCTTATTTGCTTTTATGATCTTATTTGCTTTTTATGTGTTCTTATTTTTTTATTGCTTCTGAGTTGCTGTTGGTGATTGTAAACAGCTGTCTAGAGAGGCACTTGCCACATGGATTGCTGTTTGTGATTACCAATAGTACATCTATTTTGCATGCTTGATTAAATGTAATTGCTATGATTTTATGCAGTGCATGACATAAGTTGTTTTAATGTTAATTTATATGTTTTTATATTTGGTAAAAAGCTCTCTAGAGCTTATGTTATTGACATGCTCTTGTGATCTTATTTGCTTCTGTGATCATAATTGCTTTTATATGCTCTTATTTGCTTCTTATGTGCTCTTACTTGCTTATATTTGATTTATCTGTGCTAGCCTGTTTTACAAATTTATGTTTTGCTTGTATATATGTTATAGTCAGTTTTAAGAGCTTTATGTAGCTCATGTTATTTGTTATATGTATATATGTGCTGACTTTAAATAAAATTTACTTACTTACTTACTTACTTATCACCAGAAATTGTTATTTAATTAGTTCAAATGCAAGAAAACTTAAAACGGGTTCTTTAATATATTTCTGACAGTAATAAGAAAATTAAGTATATGTAATTACAATAGTACTCGTTAGAAGACAAAGCAATTTATACCATACAACCATGTAAGATATAAAATTATTGTAGCATCTGACATAATCGTAGACCTCAAAATAATATCCATATAAAAGGTATGCTTTCCCTTTTAATGATCAGACAAATGGAAAATAAACTTCCTTAACAACTAAAAAAATCTTTCATTAAATTTTCACTCTAGCCAATTAATTCTGAATACCGTACTTACAAATCACAGAAGCTTTAAGATGACTTTACTAACCCAATAAAAGAACCGCTTAGCGCATAAATGCATGACGTATCCCCCTGCACTTGCATAATATTTAACTTAATATATTTATAGAAAGCAGCCTTGCAGTCTTAATGTATAACATATTTTATTGAAGGATGGAGTATATTGCAGCATGATCTGAATAATATACAGGAAGTACTCCACTTAGAACACTGTGTAAACCTCTGATGTAAATATAGATTTTCCCTCAAAACCCTTGCTTCAAATATTTCCATGTGAGAACCCATCCAAGATAATGATAATTACAAGCCACATGCAGAAAATTATGCAAATCTATCCATGTTTACTGAAGTTATCGTGTAAACAAGATACAATTCTCAAAATCAGTGATTTTTCAACCAAAAACTAGAATTTCCCCCCAAAACCCTTGCTTCAAATATTTCCATATTAGAACCCATCCAAGATAATGATAATTACAAGCCACATGCAAAAAATTATTCAAATCTATCCATGTTTACTAAAGGTATCGCGTAAACAAGACACAATTCTCAATATTGGTGATTTTTCAACCAAAAACTAAGATTTTCCCCAAAACCCTTGCTTTAAATATTTCCATGTTAGATCCCATCCAAGATAATGATAATTACAAGCCACATGCACACAATTATTCAAATCTATCCATGTTTACTCAAGTTATCGCATAAACAAGAAAGTGTGACGGACAGACAGACAGACAGATGGACGGATGGATGGACAGACGGCCGCTATTACTATATCCCTCACCGCTATCGCGGGGGGATAACTAAGAAGCTTAAGAATGACTAGAGATTATTTTACTCAACAAGCACAGAAGCTGTAGACTGACTCAGAGATGAATTTACTTACCAAACACAGAAGCCGTAGTCTGACTCAGAGATGATTTTACTTACCAAACACAGAAGCTGTAGACTGACTCAGAGATGATATTACTTACCAAACACAGAAGCCGTAGTCTGACTCAGAGATGATTTTACTTACCAAACACAGAAGCTGTAGTCTGACTCAGAGATGATTTTACTTACCAAACACAGAAGCCGTAGTCTGACTCAGAGATGATATTACTTACCAAACACAGAAGCCGTAGTCTGACTCAGAGATGATTTTACTTATCAAACACAGAAGTCGTAGTCTTACTCAGAAATGATTTTACTCACCAAACACAGAAGCTGTAGTCTGACTCAGAGATGATTTTACTTACCAAACACAGAAGCCGTAGTCTGACTCAAAGATTATTTTACTCACCAAACACAGAAGCTGTAGTCTGACTCAGAGATGATTTTACTTACCAAACACAGAAGCCGTAGTCTGACTCAAAGATTATTTTACTTACCAAACACAGAAGCTGTAGTCTGACTCAGATGATTTTACTTACCAAACACAGAAGCTGTAGTCTGACTCAGAGATGATTTTACTTACCAAACACAGAAGCCGTAGTCTGACTCAGAGATGATTTTACTCACCAAACACAGAAGCCGTAGTCTGACTCAGAGATTATTTTACTCACCAAACACAGAAGCTGTAGACTGACTCCGAGATGATTTTACTCACCAAACACAGAAGCCGTAGTCTGACTCAGAGATGATTTTACTCACCAAACACAGAAGCCGTAGTCTGACTCAGAGATGATTTTACTCACCAAACACAGAAGCCGTAGTCTGACTCAGAGATGAATTTACTTACCAAACACAGAAGCCGTAGTCTGACTCAGAGATGATATTGTAGGAGTTATTGATGAATCATATGTAAACTGTGTGCCAGATGTTAAGGTGTTTCCATTTTGTTGAACTGTCACACCAACAGTGGAGGCAGTAGACTGAAATTACAAAATAAACATAATAGCTAGAAATCTGTAAATACAACTTAGATAATCTGAATCTGAATCTGAATAAATACGATGCAGGACCATCACTGGTATAAATGTATCGGTGAGAGAGCTGCTAAATTAGTAGCGGGTCGGGAGTGCTTCTTTGAAGCACTCAACTGTCTTTGCACGTGCTGTGTCCTCCGGTAGTTTGTTCCAGCTCACAATAGTGTCAACAAAGAATGAATTCCTATATTGGTTGGTTTTCGAAACTGGGACCACGAATGATCTAGTATTGTTTGTCACCTGATGGTCGATAATGTTTTGTGCTACACAGTCTGTAAATTTGACGGATCTGATTTGACGTTTTGGTCTATTTGGTTTAATAAACGTATCAGGATCTATTGCTGGGACCAATCCCTCGACCACTTTGTACAGGAACACCAATTTGGCATTTGTTCTTCTGTCTTGTAATGTTGGTAGATCAAGATCTTTAAGCATGTTGGTAACTGCTTCTTCGTCTCTGCTTTTATAGTCCCCTGTTATGAAACGGGTGCCATTTCGCTGGATTCTTCGAGCTTGTCAATGTCTCGAGTAAGATAGGGGTCCCATACGACTGATCCATATTCTAGCACTGATCGAACATGTGCAATGTATGCGGTCTTACGGCAAAATATAGGACAATTTTTGAGGTTGCGACGCACAAATCCAAGTGTAGAGCTGGCCTTACTGGCAGTTTTTGCAATATGTTTTGACCATCCTAAATCTTCAGACAACAGGATTCCTAGATATGGGTTTTCTGTTACTTGTTGAAGTACTGTCTTGTCTAGGTTGTATAGGCAGCTTATAAATACCATTACCAGATAGCAATGCAGATGGGTAACTTGATCTGGTAGACAAATATGTGTATACACCTATCAGACATGCAAACAGTCTGTAAACAGACATGTCGCTCCACTCTGACACACTATCCTGATTCTCAGTTAATCAGTCTTTGCTCTCACTCCTCAATTCTATGTGATTGTGATTAGCGGAGAAGCAGCAAATATTAATTTTGTATTCTTTTGTTTGCTCCAACCCAAGTTACAATACATTTTCAACTAATCATATTTTTAGTTTGTTTGTTTCATATATTGATGAGATTCTTTTTTCAGCTTTTTTCAATAAGTGCAAAATGCCGGAGCAATTTAATATTTTTGAAAAACAAAATCGTAAGAGAGAATGTGTGAATGATGAATGAGAATGTTTAGATTACTATTATATATTATATATTTCTTTATTTTGTTTATCATAATGTAAAACCAAGGTAGTCACAAAATTTATTGTTTTAAAAATCCCTGTCACACCCTATTCAGGTGGTGATGTAAGGGAATTTATAAAATCCTGACTATATGAAAAAATAATTTAAAAAAAAAGTTTCAACCTACAATCTACCAAACCTGACGCAAGTACGCTAATCATTACACTACTGATGGAGTTTCCTTCACTACAAGAAAAATAAACAAATTTAAACAATACATTATTTAACTTTAACTGATAGTTAAATTAAGCTCTTTGTCCTGGGACAGTCAATTTTATTCCAACCTATGTAAAACTTACACTATGTGGTGTCAAGCAGGTCACTTGTCCTGGTTGACTTTCTTAGACTGTACAGTCAACACTATTACTGTTGGTTAAGCTTTTTGTCTTGGTACAGTCTATTATATGTAATACTTACACTATGTGGTGTCAAACAGGTCACTTTTCCTGGTTGACTATCTTGGACTGTACAGTCAACACCACCAACCTGTACAACAGCATCTGTAGCAAACCCTGATCCAGAGATAGTAAGTAAAGTCCCTCCTACAAAACAATAACATTTATATAGTCTCTATAGAAACAGGGACCATTCATTTTCCATGTATGGTTAGTCTGAGTAGAAAATCTAGACTTACATTTGCTTCACATGTTAATAGTCTGTCTTTAATAAAATCGTGGTTATAAATAAAGCAAATTAAAGATACATTCTTTGATTTTTATATCTAATAGATAAATACATGTAAACTACAAAATAAAATTGTTTTTGCCCAATTCACACAATACCAAAGAGAGACTAATTAATTTTGTTTAGGAGGTACAAATTTTGATGCTTCCTACAAAAGAGCAAAGTATAAAGTCATCCAACTACAATTTAGCCAGATAGTAATGTATTGGAAAGTTAATTATGGTCATTATGGTCATAAATACAAAATATTTCTTTTATATATTTTTCATTGTTGTTCCTCTGCCAAACACCTGATCCAGGTATAAGAGGCTGTCATGGTCTGTTTCTATAATTTTGTTTATTAGATTTTGCAACAGTTCCGACAGTGTGTTTTTTCTGGGTTTTTTTTTTTTTTTTTTTCAATTTATGACTTATCTTTGATTCTTTGATTAGACTCAATTCCTCCTAATATCTTTAAGATGTTTAAGTAAACTTTTTCTTGAGTTGTTTGCGGATGTTACTAAGTAACCTGATTGAAGTTGCAGTTACATACCTCCTGTACTACCAGATGTAGGGTTGATTCCTGTTATATCAGCTGTATATTCAAACTGTAGAGATCCTGAGGCTTGACCTTTACCCTCTACTAGTACAATTATATTGTATTGTCCCATTGGTCCGTTACCAACGTTACATGTCACACTAGTTGTCGTAGCTCCCGTTACTGTACACTCTACACCACCGATAGTAACAGTATTTTCTGATGGTACTGAACTAAAGCCTGATCCAGTGATAATGAGAACAGTACCTAGTGCCTGTGTACCTAGTTAAATGTAGAAATTAAAAGAATTTAAATCTAAAACTTTGTAAACAAAACAAAACAAAAAAATTGTAAAGCTGACAATTATTGCCAAGGTTTTTTTTTCCTTCTAAGTAAAAGTTCACAGACATTCTGTTTTCACCATAGGAGTTACTTTGTACACAAGATTATTTGTTGTAATAGGCAGTGCATTACCGTAATAGGTCATTATATTAGTGTAATAGGTCATTATATTAGCGTAATAGGTCATTTTATTACCGAAATAGGTAATTTTACTACTGTAATAGGTCTTTTTATTACCGTAATAGGCAGTGTATAATCCAATATCTTTAAAACAGAAAATGTTTTTGTGTATATGGTAGTGTAGTTTACACATGACAATAGGCATCTAGAACATCTTTCATGTTTCTGTTTTAAACCAGGTTTATCATCACAAAACTAATATCCTTTCACACTTTAAATAAAAAAATAAATTATTGTCACCCTGTACATTCTATTATTGTAAATAAAATGTAAAAAAAATTACCTTGAGTCTGAGATGCTGATGTCATTTCAGGTGTACTAGATGTTGTCCATTCAAAATCACAAGTTCCATCACATTTTGTAGGTATACCATTTACATATACTAGTACCTACAAATACATTAAATGTACTACAGCCAAGCCTGCCTTAAAGGGCACCTCCATATAACAAATCACTGTCTATTACGGGCAGTCACATTTTCCCCATTAATAAATAGTGAATATTATTTTAACCTGTATATACAGGACAACTGCTCATAAAAGGCACATTTTCAGGTTCTCTTGAGTGGCCTTTATATACAGGTATGACTGTATTTATATAGAACCATAATAAATTACAAAAGCAAAAGAACCACTAGTACTAGTAACACTTGACTGGTTAATAAGTTTTGCTTATACCATTTTCCATTGTATTTATGTTAAAAATCCACCCCTCTGATCAAGCAGACCTTAATAAACTAGGATTCATTTGTACAAATTTGAAACTTTACATCACAATAATGCTTCACATCCAATGAAATTTCAGAACATTAAAGAAATATGTTCAATTTTGAACAGGTTATATGACATAATCTGGTTTGGGACAGTTTACGCTTAATAAACCATAATGATTTACCTGTGGTTTACTATGTGCTGTTCTCAACATATCTCCTGGGATAGGATCATGCATAGCACCACCATTTCTGGCTGTATTTACACTGGCCATTGGAGATTCTCCTGACAATCCACTTGAACTCACCTATCAATTAAATATACAGTCGTTAAATTATGTAATAGAATCAGTAGATTAGGCAATATATTTTTGTTCTATCTTTTTTTCTTAATAAGGAATAAGACCGGAGATATACAGAACAAAAACCTAAGGGCCATCATGGTCATGATCGTATGGTAGTTGGATTTACAACTACCTATGCAATCAGTATCTATCAACACTAACGTTGTTAGTTCAAATCTCACTCAGGCGATACAACATTATGTGATAAAGTTTGTCAGTGACTTACTGCAGGTCGGTGGTTTTTTCCAGCTACTCCGGTTTCCTCCACCAATAAAATTGACCACCACAATATAACTGAAATATTGTTGAAAGTGGCATCAAACACCATAAACCAAACCAAACCAGAACAAAAACCAACAAATCAAACAGAAATAAACATTTTTTTTTCATCAATTTGCATTGACCATTAGTTTAGTCATGGAGAAGACAAAGTACCGGTGAAGAAACATGCTTCATCATGAAGATAAACCGACATTATTGTAATTGTGTTATTCCTCCTTTCTGTAAAGTGAATGTTGGTTGAAATTTTAATTACTCTATGCTGATGTTTACATATATATGTTATAAACCTATTATTTTTGTTGGAAGTTAAACCAAGATGAACTAATTTTAAAATATCTTCAAAGTTATTGTTAATATGCATTTATTTGTTGTTGGATGATATTTAGTAAGATCAAGAATTTGTAAACATTTTTAGCTTGATCTTTACACACAGTAATATTCATTATCAAGCCAGATCTAAAATAAGTATCGTTGACTTCCATATGTAAAGATAAGATGTTATATTGAAGACACTGATGTCTCCCTCAATAAACATACTACTTTATCATTGATATGTTTTGATCAAAATTGAGTTCTAGTAGCATTTCACATCTCAGGCTTCACGTTAGATGTGATACTGCTCCGATAAAACCATTCTTACAAACAAATCAACAACAGTATGTACAATGAAACCTGTCTAAAACCTCCAGTAAACTTAATGACATACTGTCATCTCTTGTTGGTCTCCTCTGTTTGTTACAAATGTGACTATATAAGCAAAATTAGCACAATCTCCCTGGTGTTCAACGTATACACTTCCTATAGAATCAGTGAATGTTGTCTCCAGTAGTGTCTGTACTTCTTTGTCAGTCAATGTCACTGGTATACCTTAAAATATACAATACCACTCTAGTCAAGTTATATACACTGAGAAAGTTTGTGTACATGAACTTAGCTATCACATGAATTTCAGGTTGTGTTCACTTGTGCTTATAAGGTGAAATTAATTTCAAGATATTTACATTGTACTTTTTTGCATGAAAGTACAAAGGAATCTGTCTAATCTGACACACCAAGAGACCAGGGAAACGTGTCAGATTGTACAGGATGTCAGAATACTTGGGTATTATCTTAGTTAACAAAAATACTTTGGGATCATAATTTTTTGTTGGATGTCACAGGATGTCGGAAAACTCAGGTATCAGATTTCACAAGTTCCACTAAACTACAATGGCAGAAAACTTTTTTTCCATGTAATTTCATGTAATAGTTTTAATTGACATCCCATGAGAGATATTTTGCTATTTTGTTGTCAATAAATTAAGCATAAGAACAATACAGGGTCAATCAAATTACTAAGTAGAGAAATTAGTCTATAAATAGTAAATACATTTATTTTGGTGTATTTTAGTTTCCGCTATCTTCATTGCAGCCAATATTCTGTGAATATTTATCCTTGTAAATAATTGTTCACAATGTATTTATAGGATATTTGTATGTAAATTTATGCAGAATTTGCTCACAATGTATTTATAGGATATTTGTATGTAAATTTATGCAGAATTTGCTCACAATGTATTTAAAGGATATTTATATGTAAATTTATGCATAATTTGCTCACAATGTATTTATAGGATATTTGTATGTAAATTTATGCATAATTTGCTCACAATGTATTTATAGGATATTTGCATGTAAATTTATGCAGACTTTGTTACCAGAGAATATTAATTAATTACTGAATTCAAAATTTATTTTTTAAAATATTTTTTGGAGATAACATTAGCATATACATACTGACAGACTGTGAATTAAAGGAGACATCAAATGATCCTGTGATTGGCTTTGATGCTTTTGTCACCTGTGTGGTTGACATGGATACTGTTGTCTACAAAAAAAAACAGAATTTAGGATATGAAAGAGATTTAAATCAACAACACATGACATCATTTTTTTTATTTATCAAATTGAACAGAATACAATTTGTATGATGATGTAATTGGGAAACCCTGCATTATTCATGCTTTTTTATCGCAATGAAAAATTCCTTGATCAATGAACCACAAAATTTAAAGCACCAATCATAGATTGATTGATTTTTTTGGGGGTGTTTAATGCCACTTTCAGCAATATTTCAGCTATATCATGGCGACCAGTTTTAATGGTGGAAGAAGCCGGAGTACCTGGAGAGAACCACCGACCTTGGGCAAGTAACTGGTAAACTTTATCACTTGCGGCTGTGAGTCGAGTGCACCCTTTTTTGTAATTTACAAATCCAGTTCACGCCGTATTGATGATAGGCTTGTACGAGTTGTTAGGTAATCAAACTACCTAACTCATTGAGCCACCCAGGCCCTCTCCACCAATCATAGCATCATGGTACAAGTCAATTATACTCTGTCGGGTGGGTATTATCCAGGGTATAATACTACATGTAAATGAAATGCCCCAACATATGCCCCATATTAGGGTATTATCAGGCCTTTCAGTAAGGAATGGTACCAGGTACTTTTGCCCACTTAAAATGGCAATTGGTACCTCCTAATTTCAAAGACGGCTGCATAAGATATTCATGAAAAATGTTCAAAAGTACCACCTGTAAATAGTGAAGTATTGGTACACTTGAAAAATATTGAAAGCCTTGTATTATAAATAAAAGTGATTATGTAATTTTATGAGATCAAATATTATAAATACAAAATATCATGTTTAATAAATAAAATATGTTTTATTACAATAACTTATTACAAAGGCACTTTTTAAAATTTTGATTGGATAATGCTACAGTTTATAACATTCACTAAAACAATGTACACAAGACTATCAAATGCTAAACTCAAATAATTATAACATTCCTTTCATTGGTCTATTGGTAAAACTTCATTGTTTCAAATATTTGCTTCAGTCAATCTTAAATTTTATTGTTTCATATATCTGCATTGGTTTTTCAAGAGTATCTGTTGCAGATATTACAAATATATGACGACAGAAGTTAGAGAATTTTACCTGTGAGCCCGAGATTTTTACCTGCAAGTCTGAGATATTTACCTTTAAGTCAGAGATTTGTATATGTGAATCTTAGATTTTTACCTGTGAGTCAGAGATTTTTACCTGTGAGTCTGAGATTTTTACCTGTGAGTCAGAGATTTTTACCTGTGAGTCAGAGATTTTTTACCTGTGAGTCTGAGATTTTTACCTGTGAGTCTGAGATTTTTACCTGTGAGTCAGAGATTTTTACCTGTGAGTCAGAGATTTTTACCTGTGAGTCTGTAATTTTAAATTTATCCAAGGTATTGCCACATTTGTATGGTGCCATGGTAATGTCATATGGTCCTGACCCTGTAACGGTGTATTCTTTTATTGGCTGACCTCCAGGTTTAGCTGATCTATAGATCTGATTTAGTATACCCTCTGTAATGAAACACCTTGATCAAACACATTTTATTGTACAATCATATATAGTAAGTATTTAAAACCAAAAAGCTATATAATATATTGTGGTTAATGGAAAGGTTAATGCTTCATACACAGTTTATGCCATATAAAAATCTGCTTATTTTGGCATGTGTCTTCATTTTTTATCATAATGTTAAATAAAGGGTTACGACGAGTACAGCATGATATGACCACAGATTGTCGAAGAGAGAAAGTTGAAGAAGTGTATATTAAAAGTCTGAACATAGTAAATAACACAATAATGTGCAGAATGTAGAGCTGTCAGACATAACTGGAAACAAATATCATCCAAAAAACCATCCAATCCCAGTTTATTTTGGTGTTTAACGCCACTTTCAACAATATTACAGCTATATCGTGGCGGCCAGTTTTATTGGTGGAGGAAACCAGAGGACCCCGAGAAAACCACTACCTGCCGCAAAGTCAATGACAAACTTTATCACATAATGTTGTATCGAGTACTCCTCGACTGAGTGGGATTTAAACTCACAATGCCAATCCCAGTTTAGCCTTAACACTAAAGTGGTTACAGATGAGAAGTATTTGTAAATTTCATGATGCACAACAAATGATAGTGTTTAAAATAATGTGTATAACTCACCCCCTATGTCAGAACTGGCTTTTTCACTTATAAGTAATGCAACAGTGTCAATGTAAAAATCTTCATCAGCACTGTCACTCTGGACAATAATTTGCCATACACGGTGACCTGTCTTTTGGTTGTTCTTATTAACCAGGTGTGTTCCTATGTCTATACAGGTGTAGTTCCATCTGAAAATACAATATTTACTTGTAGTCTGATATTGTATATACAAAACCTATATATATATTTGTTTAATTTCAGTTCCAAAATATTTCAATATTCTAATTAGTCTCCATGGATTCTGCAATAATTCACCTGGGAATTTACAACTTGTTTGTTTAGAGGAATGATTGATGTTCAACATAGCACTCATAAAAGTGGGAATTTACCATTTGTTTATTTAGAGGAATGATTGATGTTCAACACTCATAAAAGTGGGAATTTACAATTTGTTTGTTTAGAGGAATGATTGATGTTCAACATAATACTCATAAAAGTGGGAATTTACCTTTTGTTTGCTTAGAGGAATGATTGATGTTCAACACTCATAAAAGTATATGTTGTCTTTCAAAAGTATTGTATAACTGCCAAAAAATGGCAAAATACTTTTGTTCTGAAAAACCTGGACTACCCAATCAAACACAAAGATACACTTACTTATCGACTGCAGGTTTCAAATCGAGGTTCATGTATTCAGTATATCTCCTTTCTGCTTTGCTGTAATCATGAGTGATCTTCAGTCTATTAATTTCCCCTTTGTAACCAAAACATAACTGAAAGTAAACAAAACAGAATAAAACCTCATATTAAAAAAATATATATTGTATGCAAGACAGTTTGAATCAGCCATTTAACATACAAATGTACTGTGAAGGTACTTTAATTTGTTGGCACCAATTTCCATGGTCTCCTACAAATCACAGTCACCCTTGGGTTCATGAAATGGTGGTTTCAAACATTACAAGCAACAATCAATGGGAAAATTGTATTTTGCTGGATTTTAATTTTTGTGGTTTAAGTGAACAACGAAATCCACAAAAATTAGAACCCCACGATTAATAATGATTTCACAGTATTAAAAAAAGCAACAAATACATGCATCTTGCATATGATTCTAATAACAAATGTAGGTGATTTTTCACATTTAAAAATACAATGGTTTTATGTTCCTGTTTCTGGTAAAATAAAAAATTTTTGAGACATGATTGGTTGGTCATTTTATCACAAACAAGGGTTGAATTTGCTCAAATTTGGAGTACAATTTTCATTAAACTGTGTTAATACCGGTACTGTACTATAAATTCTTAAAATTTTTGCAACATTTTCCTAAATGTGAAAATGTGGCAGTTTAACCTCACATTTATGCTATTGATTGATTTGCATTAAAAAAATATCACAGAACAATTTCCAAAAATTTGACGGACATGCAACTCATATTCCTCACTTTTTCAGGTTGTGGATAAAAACATGGAATTCTATGACAAAAACCACAAGAAGATCACATGATTGTAGTGTAATTATCTTCCTGAATGAAACTTACATGAGAAATACATGAATCAGGGGGTAAGGGTTAAGAAGTTTAACTTAAAACAATATTTCAGTTATATCATGGTGGTCAGTTTTATTGGTGAAGGATACTGGAGTACATGGAGAAAAACCCCGACCTGTTACAAGTCACTGGAGTACATGGAGAAAACCACCGACCTGTTACAAGTCACTGGAGTACATGGAGAAAACCACCGACCTGTTACAAGTCACTGGAGTACATGGAGAAAACCACCGACCTGTTACAAGTCACTGGAGTACATGGTGAAAACCACCGACCTGTTACAAGTCACTGGAGTACATGGAGAAAACCACCGACCTATTACAAGTCACTGGAGTACATGGAGAAAACCACCGACCTGTTACAAGTCACTGGAGTACATGGTGAAAACCACCGACCTGTTACAAGTCACTGGAGTACATGGAGAAAATCACCGACCTGTTACAAGTCACTGGAGTACATGGTGAAAACCACCGACCTGTTACAAGTCACTGGAGTACATGGAGAAAACCACCGACCTGTTACAAGTCACTGGAGTACATGGTGAAAACCACCGACCTGTTACAAGTCACTGGAGTACATGGAGAAAACCACCAACCTGTTACAAGTCACTGGAGTACATGATGAAAACCACCGACCTGTTACAAGTCACTGGAGGACATGGAGAAAACCACCGACCTGTTACAAGTCACTGGAGTACATGGAGAAAACCACCGACCTGTTACAAGTCACTGGAGTACATGGAGAAAACCACCGACCTGTTACAAGTCACTGACAAACTTTATTACATAATGTTGTATTGAGTACACCTCGCCCGGGCGGGGTTCGAACTCACAACATAAGTGGTGATGGGCACTGATTGCATAGGTGGCTATAAATCCAACTACCATACCATCACAGCCATGACGGTCCTCGATATGAATGATAATGAGATGACATTCAAATAAATTTTTTCAAATTAAATTTTTTTTCAATTAAGCACTGAATTGAGTACTTACTGTTCTATAAGTGCCAATTTTGACACCAAGAGACTTTGTAGCTGTCTGGTAGATATAATTTGGATTTTTAACAGAATATCGACCACAAAATGATTCCTCACTGTCCAGATAAGAAGATCCTGATGATTCATAGTCTTCTAAGTAACCATAGGCTCCATCCTCTGGCTGTACAATCACTGGAGGACATCTAACACCAAACACTGAATCCAAGGCCGATTTAACCTAAAAATAATGTAAGTATACATCTCACACCAAACACTGAATCTAAGGCTGATTTAACCTAAAAATAATGTAAGTATGGTTAAAATCTGAAAGGAATCATCAATTTGATTTCAAAATATCAGAGTATTTGAGATACCCAGGAAAATTTAAGTGGACAACTACTGTGAAAAGATCGAATTCTTTATCTCAAGCTATCTAAGAAAATGACATACCTGAGTTCAAGATATCAGGGTTATGGTGTTTAACGCCACTTTCAACAATATTTCAGTTATATCGTAGCTGAAGGTTTTATTGGTGGAGGAAACTGGAGTACCCGGAGAAAACCAACGACCTGTCGCAAGTTACTGACAACCTTTATCATATTGTATCGACTACACCTCGCCTGAGTGGGAAAATGCATGATGGAAATGCAGTAAGAATGATCAAATCAAGTGAAAACACCTGATGCAGACTGAAGAATAAATAAACAAGATATGATTATAATCTAACGATTATGAAGTCTCCCAAACCGGCCACTGACAACAGGTTTAAAAAATAAATCAAAAGTTACCTTAGAAATTGAACAATGTTGAATTTTTGTGGTATTGTGGTGGCCATTTTGAAAATGGAAACCGGTAGAAATTTTTCCATGTCGGGAATCAATTCAGGACATCATAATCTACCTACATATGAAATTTTGTTGAAATCGAACAATGTTGAATTTGTGCGGTATTGTGGCATCCATTTTGAAAATGGCCACCGGTAGAAATTTTTCAATGTTAGGAATCAATTCGGGACATCATAATCTACCCACATATGAAATGTCGTTGAAATCGGACAATGTTGAATTTGTGTGATATTGTGGTGGCCATTTTGAAAATGGCGACCGGTAGAAATTTTTCCATGTCAGGAATCAATTCAGGACATCATAATCTACCCACATATGAAATGTCGCTGAAATTGGAAAATGTTGAATTTGTGCGGTATTGTGGCGGCCATTTTTAAAATGGCGACTGGTAGAAAATTTTCAATGTCGGGAATCAATTCAGGACATCATTATCTACCCACATATCAAATTTTGATGATATCGGACAATGTTGAATTTTTGCAGTATAGTGGCGGCCATTTTGAAAATGGTGACCGGTAGAAATTTTTCAATGTCGGGAATCAATTCGGGACATCATTATCTACCCACGTATCAAATTTTGATGATATCTGACAATGTTTTATGCCGTGTTTTGGCAGACATCTTGAAAATGTAGAATTGCTCCTCTAATGGTGACCTATCACTATGTTAAATTTTATGTCTCTATCATTATTCATTTAGAAGTTATCAATATTAATGTACGAAATTTCAACTTTCCCATAGGATTCTATAGTAACCCCCACCCCCTTTGAACCCCTAAACATATGGCTTTGACCCCCTTTACCACAAATCTGAAAACTTTAGGATCAACTAGAAACATATATCTATAACTCCACCAAGTTTCATGAAATTCTGTCCAGTAGTTTCTGAGATCTGCTGCAGACAAATTCATGTGCCAAAGAAAGAAAGGAGAAAGAGAAAGAGAAAGAGAAGAATAAGAATAATAATAATAATAATAACAAAATTTGTTTGGGAGACTTAATAAGAAACGGAGCAAAAACAATAAGTCTCCCAAACGTTGTTTGGGAGACTTAATAACACATGTCTAAACAGTAGTTAGCAATTATCCTTATGTTGGTGATGGATTGCCAAAAAACCACTGAACACGAAAATAAAAAAGTATGTTATGAACATACAAAAAGTGTACAACACCAAAAAAACAAATTTACAGTGTAATAAAAAAATAATTATAAAGGGAAATATTCCATTTCATGTAATATATGATAAAGTAAAAAACACAAAAAGTCGAAATATATGGACAGTAATAATAATAATAATAATAATGTGAAAAAGAAACAGAGAAAAAATAATAAGTCTCCATTCATTTGAGAGATTTAAAAATATTAAATGATTCAATAAAACTGACCTCATTAGCTGTAGCACCTGGTGATATACCAGGGGAAATAACTCCATCTATTTCAATATATGCCTTTCCTTTCCCGGAAACTCCTCGTTTTTTCTCGCTTACAGATATTGAAAGGGTACTGGTAGACGGTTCAACCATGAAAGTCAGATCAGGCAGATTTCCTATTAAAAACATATAATAATTACAATTCAATTGATATCTGAATAAAATTAAAAACAAAAATATACCCAGAACAGTTCCAATCGCCAGAAAGTATAATTTCATTGTTATAACTATGACTAAGGAGGAAGTATGGTATTGTTTTAACAATGATAAGTGCTTGTAAAATAAACAAAAGTTAGTTTTCATTTTACATCATCATTTGTATATGTTACATGTATCTTGCTATCTGTAAACTCCTACTAAAAATATCAACCACAGTGAGCTGATGTGAAACTTCAAGAAGCAAGAGAGCATTAGTGATGAAGTTGGCTGTATATACTTCATATCCCATCAAATGACCTATTTGTAACTATTTTTCCCCATTTAATAGTTAACCAATTCATTTACCACATTTCAAACCTCTGATTTAAATGTCTTAAAGCACTGCATGTTGAGCCTGATAAATTTGGGTTAGTATCTAATAAGAATGGGTCAACCACTAGGATACAATTAAAGCCCCAGATGTTGTGGTATTTACTTTAGAGTTATGGCTGAAATCAAACATCTCTCTGTGTACAAGACAAAGATGTTTAAATTATGGTTACTGTATTTCTGGAGATCCTTTCCCCTCCACTTGACATTACATACTTTAAGATTTAACTACCTCTATCTGAGTTGAATTCGATCTCAAACTTCTCTGATGTAGCAGACGGTGAACTCTGATCTACAGTCACTGTGTCTGGGGAATATGTAGCTAAGTTGTTCAATGCTGTCTGGACTTGTTTAGCAGTAGCTTTGACAGATATTGGTGCTGTAAAATTATTGATCAAGTTTTTAAGTAAATCTTGTCTAACTATTTAGAACAGATTTTGAAAGATTTATGTTAATTACTAAAAATACAGGATTTTTCAATGCAATAAAAACATGTTCAAGTTTGATTGTTAATGAATTGTCAATTATGAACCAGAGATAATTCTGGTTAGAAAAAAAATATTAAAATATAATGAGAAATAACTGAAACCAATTACAACCACTTTCAAAAAGGCCCATTTTGACCTGTTCTGGCCATGGCCTGCAACAATCAGAATTTGTTTTCAAAAGGAAAGAACTGATCTCAGTTAAATAACTGAAAACATCATCTCTGGAACAATTATTAATTTGTCTATTGTTATTTTACCTGTATAAACACCATACAATCCTAGACGAAACATAGCGTATTCATTAGGTCCTGTAATTCCTTCTATAGTTACTGTTTGTTTTTCTGCTGTGAAGCTTTTAGATGATGAATCCCAATTACTGATGCTAATTGACTAAAAGAATAATTTTATTTATGATAATAAGTTATAAAAGATATCATTATGTATAAGAATTATGATTTGATTGTTATAAGGTTGGTTGGTTGGTTGATTGGTTTATGGTGTTTAACGCCACTTTCAACAATATTTCAGTTATATCGTGGCGGTTAGTTTTATTGATGGAGGAAACTGAAGTACCTGAAGAAAACCACCGACCTGTCGCAAGTCACTGACGAACTATACCACATAATGTTGTATCGAGTACAACTCATCATGAATGGGGTTTGAACTCACAACTTTAGTGGTGATAGGCACTGATTGCATAGGTAGTTGTAAATCCAACTATTGTACGATCCCGACCACAACGTTCCTGATTGCTATTAGATTTGCCTTCTGATTATTTAACATAAAGGGTTATCCCTCATATTTTATTTGACAGTGTGAGTAAAATATAATTGTAATGTTTGCTAGCAGAAATGTATCTTCAGTTGAATTCTTCCATGAAAATTTAAGAAAAAAATTATAGAATTTTTTTTTCAGATAGACAGGATAACCATTTACACTGTAGAATCTCTTTCCAGTCATATTTTACTCACCTGTTTTTCATATAAAACTGTAGAATTAACAATTAATTCTTGTTTTTCATCTCGACCAGTACCACTCATGTTTGCTGTAACTACAGAGGTATTAGATCTAGCAGCGACCTTGACACTTGATGCATTCAGATAATTTCCATGTAATACTGTCATGTAGTAACTGTTAAAGAACATAAAATGTACATTTTAACTAAGTTTGCTGTCTAATGTTTCAGTAATTTTAAATAAAAAAAAATGTATATATTTTTTCAAAAGGGTCCTATCTTATATTCGTCCTGCTTTTGTGGCCATCTTGGATTTCCGATCCTCAAACAATAATCGTCTGTCCCATAAGCACATGGTATGCCCCCATCTCCCTGAGATGTAAAATCTGAAAATGTTAACAAGTTTTATAAATATGGAACGGCAAGTGTGAAAATCGAAAAACAGCTTACTACGATCAATATTTACTTTGCAAAATAATTTCATGAAATTGGGTCAAAGAAAACTTATGTTATCATACGAAATGGGGAAATATAATATTTTTCATGAACAAATATCAATTAAATTGGAACAGCATGTGGGGAAAGCACCATACATTTATCACTCAAAAAGTTTTCTAACAATTTCATGAAGTTTGGTCCAAGCAAACTTTATTTATCGACAGACATGTGAAAAATGCCAATTTTTTTTTCCCTACAAACAAAGTCCCATAACTCTGCAGGGGCAAAAGTTAAAATCATAAAATCCAAAAGGAATCATACTTTAATCAATTCTAAGGGATGTTGACATTTCATAGATAAATAATAATAATAGAAAACTTACGCCTGACCAGCCACTAAATCTAAAGAACGAGAACTTTGTTCACTGTGAGTTGAGTATGAACTTGCATAACTTGGACAGCTAGCAATCTCTGTCTGCAAAATTCAATAAAAAAAAACTTTACTTTAGATAAAAAATATATATATATATATCTGATGAAGTCTTCTGACTACAAAATCCATGCAAAGTCTCATTAACAATCAAGCTAGAAATCTTAACTATAAGTTGATTACAGTGGAATCTGTCTAATCTGACACACCAAGGGATCAGGGAAATGTGTCGGATTGTACAGGATGTCGGAATACTCAGGTTTTATTTTAGCTTACAGAAATACTTTTGGACCATAAATTTTTGTCGGACGTCACAGGATGTTGGAAAACTCAGGTGTCGGATTGCACAAGTTCTACTGTATATATAGTTCTGTGGTTTGACTTAATATCACATATGAGTGTTGCACAAGTTGTGACCAGACAATAATATGTAGACAAATAAAAACCATCTTGTTTCTCTAATCCTATAATCCTCATCTTCATCATCTATTTAATCAGTATATTTTATATAAATCTTGAAATTTCACTTTATTATTGCCAGGTCTTCTCTAGATAAGTAATTTTGAAAATACTATAATATGCAAATCATACCTTAAGAAGAATTTGAAGATACCAAATGGGTAATCAGAATCCGTATTACTAAAAAGAACAGACAACACAATGACCAAAAGAAAATGACAAATAACGATATCTACAAAACAAGGGTAAGCACTTCCTGTTTAACAAGTGGCACCCGTCTTGTTAATCTAGTTAAATTATGCAAGAGCTTATATTGTTACTTACTTGATCAGCAGGTAGACCAGTAGAACTGAAGTAAAGAGAGGCAAAGTCATCAGACAGGATGTAAAACCTATACGATGCTGTTTTACTTGGTATGAAGTATCCTGTGAGTCGGTTGACATTGTTTGTGTAAATGTCCTCTGAAAATGAACTGTTGTCAATAATGGATGAAGAATAATCCGCAGCAGAATTTGCCAAATTTAAAATGTCAGCTACGTTAGAATATGTACTGGCTGTTGTACTCCAAATCTCCCTCAGTAAGCCACGATTACCTGTAGAAGAAAAACAACTTTTTATTTACTATGTTATTAATGATAGATACAACCAGTGATAATTAAATAAAGTGTCCGTCTGCTAACAATATTTCACCACTGGTGATATTAAATATAGTCCAGTCCATTTATAATGAACAACCAGTGATAAATAAAGTGTCCGTCTGCTAACAATATTCCATCACTGGCAAAATTAAATATAGTCTAGTCCACTTATAATGCAAACTTTGAGGGACGTGAAATATTTTCATTATAACCAACCTTCGGTATAACCAGACTTGATATATAATCAAGAGACTGTTCAAATTATAGATACAGTCAAACTTGTATTGAGAGGTCACCTTTGGGACAAAGAAAAAGTGGCTTTATAAGACAGGTGACATCTTAAAAGAGGTTCAAATCATATGAAATTTTCAATGACAGGCCAAGATGAAGGTGACCTTTTAATACAGGTGACTGCTTAATAGAGGTGACCACATGGGCAGATTTGATTGTATTTAAAATCAGCATAATAATTTATATGACCAACCCATCTTCAGTCAGCATGGATTATGCCATGTTATACTGACTGGTATCATTTTATATTGTTTAACGCCACTTTCAACAATATTTCAGTTATATCGTTGCGGTCAGTTGTTTTGGTGGAGGAAACCAGAGTACCTGGAGAAAACCACTGACCTGTCATAAGTCACTGACAAACTTTATCACATAATGATTGTTACTATGAATTGTGACATCCTTGTATATATGGACTCCTTTTTTATTTATAAAAATGCTAGCAGTTGTCTTGGCTATGATTTAGGTTTTTTTGACAGGAGGAAGTTTACATCTTTACAGAAGTAACATAAATTTTGTATTTTAAAGGACCATGCTGAACTGGATGACTCGCTAGGTAAGAACATACCTGGATAAGATGCTTTACTGGCTGGCTGACTGGGGGTTGTACATAAGATTTCGGTACTTGTCATGTTGATTACTGCACAGTCTTCACCTAAATATAAAATACAGCATAAAAAGGCATGCATAAACATAATACAGAAATATAGCATGAATAAGATTTCCACTGACATGGTTTATTAAATATATTTATTATTAAAATTTACAGTTCCTAAATAATTAATATCAAAACTAAGGTTTCCTCCACTCAGGCATAGGTAACCATGGCTATCTATGGTTTTCTTACTCCTGTAGATTTTTATTTGGTTTTCCAATTTTTTTACCTTGAGCACACCTGATGAAGGTTATTCCGTAATCCAGAAATGTGCTGTGTGCACTAAATTAGATATGTACATTTTTATCCCACAGTTACATTATACAATATATACTGTAATTAATTGTATATAGTATTTACTGTTGTCTTTATACAATATATACTGTAATTAATTGTATATAGTATTTACTGATGTCTTTATATGCACTGTTTTTTGTCCTTTCATTAACTGATAATAATAGTAAATAGGTTAGTCCACAAAAATCAATGTTAAACTTTGGACCCCCAGGGTATAAATCTGATATACCCTGGGTTGTTAATTTGTACAAGGTTGAATCTTTCTTTCACTGGGAAACTTCATGTCAAATAAAATTACATTTACATTTCTGCTTCTTGTTTTAGATTTTTTTTTTCATTGCAGCATATGTAAAATATTTGAACTAAAGGTTCAGACCCATAGAACATGGAGTCTTCATTTGTGCAAGTTTAAATCTTTTTATTAAAATGATAATTCATGTCTTCTATACTTCAATTTCCATTACTGGTTCATAAAAAAAAATTTATATCGATTTTTCCCATTTGAAACGGTTAAACTTTGGACCATGGTGCTCAGGTCACTTAGAGTTTGTACAAATCTAAATCTACAAATCCTAATGATGCTGCACAGCAAATACTGAAGATTTTCTAATGCTTGTTCTTGAGAGGAAAACTTTTAGCAATTTCAATTTCTCCTATTTAGGTCCCATGATAGTCTTTTGAGCAGCTTAGTGGGAGAAGATTAAAAAATAAATTTGTGACAGATGACACATAATATATGACAGATGCCAAGCGATACAATAAGCTCAATTGGCCTTTTATCTGTTGAGCTAAAAAACATTTCAAATAAAATATGTTAGCTTATACCAAAACTTTAATATTGTTTTGACAGGAATGTTTAGTTCATGTTCTGACGATCATATTTGTTATGATGAGAAAAATTAATGAAAGAAAATATAAATGTAAAGAAGAGTTTGAAGATACCAAAGGGTAATCAGAATCTGTAAATCAAAGGACAGACAACACAATGGCCAAAAGAAAAAAGACAAAAGGACAAACAACAATCTACAAATCATACACATAAAACTAAAGATCCAGTAACAAGAACCCAACTTGTTAAACTACATGTATTTTAATATCAGCATTTCTTCGCCATTTCAAAATCTAACCAAAAACAGCAAAAGTGATGAGGACAAGCTTAAGCTAAATCTTTAACATATAATTTTCATGCATTGCTCAGCTGAGCACATGCATACAAACATGAATACAACTAACCTCCGACCTTGACTCTTATACTACTGTCTGTCTGGTCAAAGTTGACCCCTGTAATTGTTAGAACTGTACCTCCACTTGTACTACCAGAGGTGGGGGAAACTGACCGGATTCCTGAAACATCATTTATATTAATTATTAGTAAGTAAAATTAACACAATATCAAACTATCATAGATATTAATGATAAATTAATTAATAAATTATGGAAAGTGGAAAAAAATCACAAGTATACAAAGGAATGTGAAAAGAAACAATATGAGGTCATTGTTGTATATCTTGTATGTTTGTGTGTATAATTTATGCATCTTTTAAAAGTGATTCAATTTTGCATAGATGCACTGTTGATTTGATTATTTATTTCTTGAAATTGTGAATATATGACAACCTGTAGACTATAATTTACATCTGTAACTTAATATATGACAACCTGTAGACTATAATTTACATCTGTAACTTAATATATGACAACCTGTAGACTATAATTTACATCTGTAACTTAATATATGACAACCTGTAGACTATAATTTACATCTGTAACTTAATATATGACAACCTGTAGACTATAATTTACATCTCTAACTTAATATATGACAACCTGTAGACTATAATTTACATCTGTAACTTAATATATGACAACCTGTAGACTATAATTTACATCTCTAATTTAATATATGACAACCTGTAGACTATAATTTACATCTCTAACTTAATATATGACAACTTGTAGACTATAATTTACATCTGTAACTTAATATATGACAACCTGTAGACTATAATTTACATCTGTAACTTAATATATGACAACCTGTAGACTATAATTTACATCTG
Organism: Bathymodiolus septemdierum; assembly: GCA_963383655.1. Taxonomy (NCBI): domain Eukaryota; kingdom Metazoa; phylum Mollusca; class Bivalvia; order Mytilida; family Modiolidae; genus Bathymodiolus; species Bathymodiolus septemdierum. The sequence continues at coordinate 41,841,899 of OY726521.1, read as the reverse complement.
TAACTTAATATATGACAACCTGTAGACTATAATTTACATCTCTAATTTAATATATGACAACCTGTAGACTATAATTTACATCTGTAACTTAATATATGACAACCTGTAGACTATAATTTACATCTCTAACTTAATATATGACAACCTGTAGACTATAATGTACATCTCTAACTTAATATATGACAACCTGTAGACTATAATTTACATCTCTAACTTATCATGTATTGTCTATAAGTATACAACAGATAAAGTATAAAAATCTAACCAGCATATGTTTGGAACATTCCAATTTTCTCATTGGCACTAAGTAATAACAGTGACAGAGCTGGATTGGACCTGAAAAAAAACACAAAACATTATAAAAATCAATACATTAGTCTTCATTTATTTTCATTGAACCATTAATTTGAAAATTAGGAATATATTATTACAGTAAGTGATCACAATTTTTTTTTTTTTTTATCAATTGGTGCTGTCATGGTCGTGATCGTATGGTAGTTGTATAGTTGGATTTACAACTACCTGTGCAATCAGTGCCTATCATCACTAAAATTGTGAGTTCCAAGCCCACTCATGGTGAGATGTACTAGATATAACATTATGTGATGAAGTTTGTCAGTGACTTGTGGCAGGTCGGTGGTTTTATCCAAGTACTCTGCTTTCCTCCACCAATAAAACTGACCGCTACGATATAACTAAAGTATTGTTGAAAGTGGTGTTAAACACCATAAACCAAAACTAACCCAAACCTTTTCACACAATAGTAAGGCATAATATAAAAAAATATCACTGATTTTTTTAATGTGATGTTTAATTTATTGATATTACTGATGGATAGACAAATTCTCAATAAACATAATATAGTTGAAATGTTTTGCTCAAAATGGAAGTTTCTGCCATAACTTTCATCACGTACACTCCAGGCCAAATTATTTAAAAGTCAAATAATATAAAAGTCTTTGGGAGCAAGAAAGCCAACGAGCCTATGCTTAAAAAAAAGACAAAATATCAACTGTAATTATTTGAAAATTGTGTAACTTAAAACAATACAAAGTATATTGTGATACAATTGTGTATAACTACAAGAATAACTAAAGACATAGAGATGAAGTATACCCTACATCTTCATTTTATGGTGCACTTCGGGATTTTTTCATAACATTTTCTGGTACATCATTTTATACTAACACAGGTTCAATTCATAAACAATGTACTACAAAGGGAACTAAGATTAAGGTCACATAAGGGAGGCTTTGTTGATCAGAGGAGATTGATCTAAAACACATGACTAATCAAAACTTTAAATTTCTACCATGAAGAAAATGTCCTTTTCAAACATACTGACCTTCCGTATTCATTTTCTACAAGGAAACTGAAGTTCTGTGTAGCAACATAGGTACCAGACATTTTACACTTGAGGTGACCGTATCCTAGGTTACTGTCAGGATCCTCCAAACCAATACCATAACTGTAAAGATCAAAGTATACTTTCTAAAATATATTCTATCTCTCTTGAAAAGTATCAAATTTATAATCAGATAATAACTGGGGCTTACCAAATAAAAAGTTGATTCCAAATTGACTCTATCTTATTAGTAATTTTTTCATATATTTTAACATATTTTTTGTCAAAAAATTGTCATTTCTACAAAAAAGCAACAAAAATGTACTCTGTTCTATAAAAAAAAAAAAAAAAAAAAAATTGTCATTAAAAAATGTCAGACAAATATAAAGTAATAATAGTTATTCCTGATAATGAAGATTGTCTTACAAAGTATCTGTTGAAGTGTCTTTAACTTCACATGTTTGTCCATTGTGATATACCCTGCAATAAAACACAAATATTACATAAACTTTATAAAATAAAATATACTAAAGTAAAGCATACTAAATATTTATGTTGCAAAGAATGGATAAAGATGAATTATAATATTCTTAGCAATTATTTCATAAAACGGGAAAATAATACCATACTGTAGGAACAGTGACAAAATCCAATAGAAAAGTCATAGGAAGAGGCACTATTTATACTCCTAATACACACATACATGACCTCTCACCCTTGAACTTTTATTAACCTCAAAATTTACAAAATACCTAAAAAATAATATAAAAAAATCTATCATTTATTTACATGTGACTATCTGAAGTTTTAGAACATCACTGGCAGACAGAATATAGAACCAATGTTTTCAATAAATAAAAATACATATATTACTTCAGTTGTCATGAGTAACCATTTTAAAACTCCAAAATGACATATTTAATGAATTTACCAAATTTCACTGTCCTACTATTCAGCGGACTGCTGTTTTTGGTGACCTGCGTGTAGAACAGCAATAAAAACGCTGATTTTTTTAATTTTAATTTTGAATAGTATCTCATATTAATTTACATCAATTCCTTTCTAACTAATAGTATACAAATTGTTAATCCAGTTCAGGGGTAGAAAAGTTTACAGAATCAGAGGTTAAAAAAGTGGTCTCTTGACAATAGTTATTGATGTAAATGGTAAATACCTGAGTAATTTATTTGACTGATCTCCTGTTCCATCAGCTGGCAGTAAGTTACTTCCAAATCTAGTGGTTATAATACGACCATACATTGTCACAAAGGTCCCTATAACATACATAAAACACCTTGAATTTTAACAATCAAACAAACATGTACCTACAACTACGTAAGCAAACTGGAAAAATTAACATGGACAACATTTGTCTCTACCATAACAAGAGATGACGTTCTCACCAGTGAAACAAGAGGACCCCCTCCCATATCCTTCATTTTCTAGCTGTTTTGACCAAGTTTGACACTTTTTATTTCCAAATACATGTGTTTTGTGCAAAGAAGAGGAAATCCATTGACCAGAGATAAACTTTCGTCTCTGTATTAACATAAAACCAATGAACAAAATTGCACCAAATTTATTTCTATTTATATAATAATGTTGTTAGCAATGACTATGCCATATAGTGGTCAGGGTTGAAGACATAGTGCACTCCCTGATAATGTTGTGTTAGCAATTACTACGTCAATATAGTGGTCAGGGTTGAAGACATAGTGCACGACCGACCCGATGGGGAGTGCACTATGTCTTCAACCCTGACCACTATATGGCATAGTCATTGCTAACACAACATTATTATTATTATTATGCCGACTGTTATATGTAGACAAAATATATTGAAAACTATTACAATAAAGGAGGTCCTGATATTGGTGACTAATATATTGGATCAGATAGTCTTGAAAGTGTGAGAATATTCTTTGTTTCATTTAAGGCTTTAAAAATATAAAGATTTTGAAGTTTGAAATTTAATTAACAACAATAACAAGTATTAAAAAACAGTAACATGAATGATAGACGACTATGATAGATTGACAGATTGGATCCACCCCCTTGCACGTCACGGGACTAGCTATATATAGCTTGACCCACATCTGAAAACCCAACCTTCCTCGCGTGAAACTGGCATAGTATATCAATGCTATATAATTCTTTGTGATATATGCCAAAATATCATATGAACTTATATTACAGAAGAAATTTACATAAAGCATAATAAAGGACGAAGTCCTTATAACAGTAAGCTGTCCGATTTTTCCTTCTATATTGATAGCCAAATATCTGTTCACCGGAAGTTTAAAAAAAAATAGATCAATTGATAATTTAGAAACGCAAAAGAAATATTTTTCAATGAAAAATTCCCAATTCTTTAATTATTTACTCTCGATGCAAAATCGAAATAAACTTGAAATAATAAAATTCTAATAAAAAAAATCTCTTTCTACGAAACTCCCGACGGAAGAGCGGCGTACAGTAGGTAAAATGAACGGAACAGCCATAACAAATCGGCTACAAAATTCATTCAAAATAAAAGATAATAACTTGTACAGATCATCGTATTATTGAAATTTTAGGACTTCGTCCTTCAAACAGGTTGCCCGTCTCATATTAATACTAAATAATTCACCAGCTGGTGATAATTCATTATGTATATTTTGCCAATCTTCCAATTTTGTCTATATACATTCAATGGACGTAAGTATTCGTCACCCTCGATTTTACGCTATATATTTCATATAATACCACATTTTTCAAAAAAATTGTACAGATCAACGTATTATTGAAATTTTAGGACTTCGTCCTTCAAACAGGTTGCCTGTCTCATATTAATACTAAATATTTCACCAGCTCAGTGGTGATAATTCATTATGTATATTTTGCCAATCTTCCAATTTTGTCTATATACATTCAATGGACATAAGTATTCGTCACCCTCGATTTTATGCTATATATTTCATATAAAACCACATTTTTCAAAAAAATTATTGTGAAGTCATTTCTAAACGGATTTTGATCATGTTTGCACCAGAATAATAATTCTGCGTGTCTTTAAAATATTTTTTTGAAAAAATGTGGTTTTATATGAAATATATAGTAAAAAATCGAAGGTGACAAATACTTATGTCCATGGACTGTGCCTATATATTTTTAGAATTTCAACTAGAATCAAGCATCTTTGAGGTGATTATTATAAAGATTTATTGAAAGTAATACTCAGGCCTCTACATTAACATATTTTTCAACTTGTCCCTTCGAACAACTAATTAAAAAAAGCACTTGTCCGACTCAATCTTTTAGTTGTCCGAAACAATTAATAAAAATTACAAAAACTGGAGAAGTGGGGAGACTTCTGCGAGAAGTCATTACGGTATTATACCACACAAATTGTAATAACTCATATTTGTGTTATACAAGTCCTTGTTTCTGGTAAAAAAAATATACCTAGATACTATATATACCAGTATATAGGTATATTTTTTTTACCAGAAACAAGTGCCTGTGATATAAATAAAGCAAAGTATTTTATTTAAATTCACAGAGAAATATAAATTTTAGTGGATCTTTTCAACAAGATCAGGAAAAAGCTTGTAATATTTGTCCATTTCAAAGGTTTCAATATTTCCCACATCCTAAATCAAGTCCTCTATCAGTATTTTGCACAAAAGACAAATTTAAATTTGGCACCAAATTGATATCCGATAATTTTTACGTGTCCGTTCTGGAGTGATTCTTGTTCTTATATTTCAAATATTGACATTTTCGTTCATTAAAGCGTTTCTGAGATTGTGTCTTTAATTTTGTCAATGTCCTTGAACTTCATCAAAGCATGATTAATGATATCAATAAAAGAGTTTTGATCTGGCGTTTCACTTTAGTTTTAATCAAAATAAATCATGGACAAATTGGAGATCAAACAGGGCTCTTTTATACAACAAACCCAGTATTTTATACTAGTGGAAATAGATTTGTCCGTCGTAACGGCACGTTTGGGAATCTGATTTTTTCACTTGTCCCGTCGCCGTCGGACAACCGTAATACAAGATCTACTTGTCCGATGTCAGTTTTCACTGGTTACGGACAATCGGACAAACGTTAATGTCGAGGCCAGAGTATTGCAAACATTTAAAAAATATTCAATATTTGACTGATACAGAATATACACAATTCATTGAATATCAAAAAGGAAAGAGACATTAGTACAAGTAGTCTATAACTGTTGGAAACAGAAAGAGAAATATCGTGCTCTTAAAAATATCTCTTTTTTTTTTATTGTACTGTACTTTTTATATGTAAAATCAAAATTGTATACTTTGTACATTATTAAAATATTACACAAGCACTATGTTGACCTCTTGACCTATCATGTTGAGACATTACGAATTTAGTTTGTTACAGATACATGACATATTTCCATTGGTTCTTCAACCCCGAATGTCAGCATATATTCGGAAAACAGACGGGGTATATATTTCAGTCCCCAAAAACGATTAAAACATGGACGACAGAGCATTACGCTTCACTGAATCAATGGTATAATACGAAATAATAAATGTATTTTTACCAAATTAAATACTGTTTTTATACTCAAAACGGCTGCATGAACAAAAAAATATTACAACGGTTAATTCCGTCACAAATACCTGATCGATTCAGCACACTCCTACATTGATTTAGAAATTTAGTACAGTATTTTCCTTTATGAGACATGACGCGACACATATTTTGACGCAATTGAAGAATGACGTCAAAGGTACGGAAACGGACATCTACTAAAGATACGAAAAATGAAAATAAAAGAGGTAAATTTATCTAATACAGTTGGATGTTGTATTTAAAAAAAAACAATGGTTAAATCCGTGATATATCTGTTATTCAGCTATCAGACAGGGTATATAATGTGACATTCCCGGCTTATGATATATATTCCCTTCGGCTGCGCCTCAGTGAATATAGATCCTAAGCCGGGGATGTCACATTATATACCCTGTCTGATAGCTGAATAACATAATATTCTTTACCCTATTCCTTTTATCAACATAGAATCTAAAACTATTTTCTTAAAGTACTCTTTTGTTTAACTTTAATCATACTTAATTCAAAGTTAATAATGACCTAAAGGGTCACTCTAAGTGTTTATCATTTTCTGTCATCAAGAAAAAGTTTACTTAAATCGATTGGACATTAAAATGTAAATAAAAAAGTATATAAAATTGTATACATAATATAAGTGCTTTAATTTCCTGACTCCTATAAAAGATTGACAGACTAGTAATATCAAACAGCAATATCTATGTATCTAAAGTAAGCATTAGTATATTCTATAGTCAATCACTTGATTCTTGGAGGGTGGCCAGAATCGTGTTTATCAAAACATCTGTGTCATATATTGTATATATGCAGATGTGGCATATATTAGTTGTGAACTATAAAGATTGTTCTGATCAGTTATTTCTTCGTTCAAATGTCCTTATTAAAAATTTGTTCAATGAAAAAATAACTTATTTTTTTAAGAAGAAAAATTAAGTTCAGTAATTATATGATATTGTTACTTTATATTAGTTTTACTGATATCAAATCCTTAGAAATTAAGGTTTATGGTGTTTAATGCCATAAGCCTATTTTTAGAAATTAAGAGTACCACCCATGATCATATTCATGACCAAAAAAAAAGCCCATAGAATAAAATTTATGTATTGTTGACTTTCGTTCTCTATCAAACTGGAATTTTTTATGTCATAATTCTGTAACAATTTGGCATTTATCAATAAAATGACAGACTCATATCCCAAACATTTGATCATGAAAAGCTAATTAATTTGTACGATGCCATCTCTTAGAGTTTACATATATAGCTAGCATCCCATTTCTATTTTTTTTGTTTGTTTGTTGAGTTTTTGGATTTCCGTGTATTAGGAATCTGTATTCCCTCCAAACAACAAATCATCAAGCTTTGACCATAGAAATAGTAGCTATAGATCTACTGTCCAAATGACTGAGTAGAAGAAAAGTTGCACACACTAGTTTAGAAAACTTTGAAACTAAAAGTCAGTCATTTTCATAATGTTGTCTTATTTAAAGACATTCTAGTTATAAATGTTCTCTTTGACTTACCTGGTGGACCTGAGGTGGGTTCTATTCTGTCTATAGTTGGAGTATTCCATGATTTTGTCTACAAAAAAACAATATATGATCGATGCTTCATAGAACTCATAAATCAACATTTTGCCTAATCCCAGCAAAACTATACTTAGCTTATAAATTAAACTAATTATCACTACATCTGTTAAGATATCAAGTACTGGTAGTTATTCCAGCATAAATTACTGACACATTTAAATAAAAATTGTATGTTGTATGTCAAAATGGAAATACTGTTGTTCAAAGTTTTCATATAAGAAAAGATAAAAGTAAGGTAATAAATTTCTGTTTTCTCTGAAAGTTACATGTCCATACCAATCAAAACATATATAACATAGATTTATATTTTGATAATTTATACCACATCTAAACTGCTAAAATGTTTGAAGTGAAGATATTCAGAAGATATCTGGTGACCAAAAAAATACACATCCAAAAGAACTCTGAAAACAACACTAAGCATTAAACAGACTCCTGACCACAAAAACAGTTAAAAAAAACTGTCCTAATCACAATAAAAGGTTTAAGACTTATGATCACAAGAAAAGTTTGAAGATACCAAAGGAGTTATCAGAATCCGTAAATCGAAGAAGGACAGACAACACGATGACAAAAAGAAAAGAACAAACAACAATGTCACCCTTAATTAGGCTAGGAAATCCTTCTAAAAATAATTGAAAGTCTTCAGATAATTTTTTTTAATATTACTTACTTTATTTATTAAAATAATTTAATTGTCACATAACTGTTTATACCATTTTCAAATATTAAAAATTGACATAAACCTAATATAATATTTTGGTCGTGTACATTTTTATAGAGATAAAGCATATTCAAATTTTATATATATTAATATAGATATTTATTTACATAACTATGATTCCAATTTAAATTTCAAGTTTTTATCGTTTGTAAATATATTGTTGATCAATGACTAATAATATTGAGGATACAATCGTCTTTGAAGGTATTGTGCAAATAAATTTTGGCCATGTCATCCTCGGTCTTACAAACATTTTTTTTATCTATATTATATAGAAAATTCCACATCTTTATAGCAATTAAATTTATCCCTCGTCACTGTTGACACTAAATCAGATCAATATTTTGATTTGCATCAAATTATATAGGTAAGGTTTATTTTGAAATAAATTATAAAATAATAATTCAAGTTTTCCATTGAAGTAGAGGTCAAATCCAGGATACCAGCTGTCTTCACCTGCAATCATGGATTGCCAGAATGCACAGATAAGAGAATACATATCACAGAATGAGCAGGCCATCAGGAACCAATCCTAACAATCTGTTGTCTTAATACATGCAAGGAGTGTGTCATTCTCCAAACACTCATTTTAGGGCAAGTTGTGCATTTCCAGAGTCAAAAATTATATCCATTCAGCTATGTGGCAATATCGCCCTCAATGACAATGTTTGAATTAAGGACACTAAAACATAGGACTTCACTAATTGGTGATTAACACGGTTTAACGCGGACGTCTAAGAGGACCCCCTTTAAATAAACGAGTACATATCTATTAGCCTCCGCTCTTAAAAAAGGTACCAGGGAACTTTATGCAGTCAGCTGTTGAATAGCATCAAATTTTAGACACATATCCTTTATACAGCCAATGAAGTCAGAGCTCATTGCAGGATTTAAACGATCACAATGATAATTGATAGTTTGTTTGTTTGATGGTGTTTACGCCACTTTCAACAATATTTCAGTTATATCGTGGCAGTCAGTTTTATTGGTGGAGGAAACTGGAGGACCAGGAGAAAACCACCGACATGTCTCAAGTCACTGACAAACTTTATCACATACTGTTGTACACCTCGCCCTGATTGATATTCGAACTCACAACACAATTGAACATGTACACGAACAAAGAAACCCAACACACTGAAAAACTATCATTATCAATAAAATGTTAACAAAAATAAAAACACAACATCTAGCAGTATACGGATAATCTGTGTAAAATTCAATAAATCACCAAAATAACGAAAACTTTGAAATAGCTTGTTCATATATATATATGTTCAAATGGTAGATATAAATTGTTGAAATGACAATGTTTACCAATGTTGGTCTACCAACCACGACAGCATAAACAACTCATCTGTCTCATCGACGGGTACTGTGTGAAAACATACCAAGACGACATGACATGTTAGATAATACACTAGTTCCGGTTCCACAGCTAGATAGTACAAAGATATCGGGAGATATAATAAAGAAACAACGGTCAACTTTGAACCAATTGCCAATAATACCATAATTCCGTAATCTGTAAGCTTGTGACATAATACTTTTCAACAAGGAGTTAATATCTTTCGAACAGTTTTTTGTTTATAAGATGAGACGATCCTTTAATACACAGAAGACGATGACGCGCTGTAAAAAGTCTGAGTGCGAACCGCAAGCTCGAGCGTTACGTATGAGTAAATAATTCATTGTGTAAATTTGTAGGCCAATAAATGGTGAGAAGATGACAATGCACGATGATAGGATGGGTAGCTAGACACATTATATCTTCTAACAATATTTGTTCGGAAATAATCTCGTGTGAAAATTTTGACAATTTCCCATTGAAAACATGACTAGTATTTTCGTCAAAGCGATAAAAACTTTGTAAGATATCTATTGACTATAGAATGAAAAACAAGTCACTTAAATTTTATTATTGAAACAGATTGGCGATTAATTAAATATTGACTAAAATTATTATTGAAGTGTTATTTCCATATCCAAACATTAAGCAAGGATTTAAGGTATACAATTGTTCAAACATAAATAGCGATAGGTAAATACGTATAGTAAGAAAGAGGCGTAGCATCCAGTTTGACATCACAATGTTTCCAATAAATGTTGGAAAGATGGCCGCATTTTGGCGTAATGTTTACAGTAAGAATAAAAGTTTGAAGATACCAAAGAGGTAATCAAAACTGTAAATCAAAAGACAGACAATACAGTGTCCAAAGGAAAGAAAAAACAAGTACAAAAGGACAAACAATGATCTACAAAATACTACACATTAAAACTAACACAAAAGAAAACAAACAACACAGTTATTATTATAGACCTACCTTATATATGCATTTACTTGCATCAGAGCTACAATGGTTAGCATCAGGAATTGCGTTACCGTCAACTTTAATCCTGATATTATAGTCACCGGCGGGCATGGGCCTGAAAAAATATCATAAGTAGAAATCAGAGATCCTTGTGGGGTAATATTTTGACGAGTTCCAACCATCAGAGATCCTTGTGGGATAATATTTTGATGAGTTCCAACCAACAAGTCATGAGTCCCAATAGTGCATTCTTTATTATATTTTGTAAAACAACAACGAGTCTCAAACACAAATAACGAGTCCAGGACTCGCATAGACCAGTTGTAAGTACAATGTATTAATGAATAAAAGAACAGTAAAACAAAATTATAGACTATATAATTTTCAAGCGCCCATTTTTCCTCAATAGTACTGGTTAAAAAGTTGCACAACTGTACAGAGCTCCAGATAAGCTGCGTATTTGCGTTTTTTACGCTATGAAAACGAGTAAAAACGCATGTATTATCAGATCAGAGTGTACACATTACGCATACATATTGCTGTGTAAGCAAACTTTCCAAATTCGGAGCGTACTTGTACAGTCGTGTACATAACAATACATTTTTGTCTTTGAGAAATTCCCCGTAATTACTTCCCTTTATACTTTTCGAAGGAGAGAGCGCATACATCCGAGGGGTACCGAATGTTTGCCTTTCTAAGCATCGATGTCAACATAGATCTGATTGGATGTTTACGATAAATCTTCCAATCGCGGTCAATATTACAAATAAATGCGGTTTACGTAATAAGCAAGAACTAAAAGAAAGTAAATTTGGGAACACGTTGTTCGTTGAAAATGATGGATTACAGAAAATGAGCAAGAACATGAATAAACGCGTTACTAAGCGCAAGAGCGCTACGGAAAATTCTATACTTAAGTTCCTGACAGTTTCATCTGTGTCTAGTGACAGTATAGTTAAAAGAATCATTAATGACATTATCAAAACGGCTGTGAAAACTGCCGAAGTGGACGATCAAAAAACAAAATATTTACAACATTTTATTAATAAACATGACACAATCGTGTCAAATTAAACAGAGATATACATTTCACTTGCATCCTGCGTTTATTGAATAACATTTGTGTCAAACATAATTTTAAAAGTGTACATGTAAGCAATCTTTTCTGAAGTAGAGAGTACAACAGTGCAAAGGAAATATGCAAATACCCATCATTTTCAAAAGTAGGGGGTAATCACCCTTTGGACTTGAAATTATCTGGAGCTCTGTAACAAAACATAGCTAATTATATGTGGTATATTCTGGAATTGACAGTGCTTTAAATTAGCTACTGTCTTGCAAATTTTGATAAGATTATTTGATGAAATTGTAGAAAATATCAATGTAGATATCACGAATAGAATATCCCTTCACTTGATAACATATCTATATAAGGTTATCAGTCGATAGGATCAAAAGTAGTTTAATTTTTTAGTGCATCTACCGATAAAGACAAAGTAACAAAGAAAACAAAATAGTTTATAATATTAAAATAGATTAGGATTTTACACTCTAAGTAGGGCACGATTATCACAACCGTATGGTAGTTTGACTTGTATTTATGAAGCCACTGCCTTTCGTCCAAATGTTTACAAGGTTAATTCACCCCAAAGGTTTACAAGTTTCAGTCACCGCCATGGTCATATAATTTTGAAACAACTTTAAAGTTGACCTGCCAACAATTGTTAAGTGTAATTACGATCTCTTGGTTAATCATTATTACATCTGATAGAATACAAGAATACAAGAATGTACACGTGGGCGTGGCACAGTAGAATACAGGAATGTTCTTGTAGTAAGAAAAACGTAGAGAGAGATATAGTGTATCCATTAGTATCAATACAAATAGAAAGGTTAAAGACCTCACGGTGATCAAGACGATGAACAGCAATAACAACGATGTTCCTCAACTTTATCATATACCTGGGCTTCAATTGGATTTACAACAATATGTGATAAAGTTTGTCAGTGACAGGTCGTTGGTTTTCTCTGGGTTCTCTGGTTTCATCCATCAATAAAACTGACCGCCACGATATAACTGAAATATTGTGGAAAGTGGCGTTAAATACCATAAATCTAAACCAAACCTTTAATAGGATTTACTTTCATAAATTTACTTATCTAGTCAAATACGGAATTCCTGTGAGGGGCAATAATATATAAAATAAAAATATATAATCTTTATCTCTCGATCTGCTTTATCACTGTGTTCTATACCTATAGGAGCAATTCGCCCTGTCCAAAATCAATAGGGATTTGTTCAGTTCTTACACTTCATAAAACACACTTGTTAAACACATGTTACAGGTTATACCGATGTTGTATCAAATCAGGAGGATATGTTTGATAAGAGATTTCAAACATCAAAAAGAAACAAATCATGCCAAAATAATTTAGAGAATATGTACTTGCTTAGTTTATGTACCAATTTAACCAATAAATATATATTTCTAGCTTAAATTCTTTTTGATCTTCAATCATCATGATTGTAGACACTAACACCAAATATGAATGCCATCAGAACACCGGAATGGATTCAAAACATTGAGCACTACTGCAGGTTCTGTCATGGGTGGGTACGAAAACCAAAAATGAATACGACCGGAACAACAGAATGGGTACATAACATTGAAGACTACTGCGGGTTCTGTCATGAGTGAGTGCGAAAACCAAATGTGAACAGCAGAAAAGGTACAAATTATTTGAAAACTGCTGTGGGTTTATCTCCAAATCAGTTTGTTTAAGAAATAAATCATGGAAGCCAGAATGTGTTGGGAGTTTTAACATGGATTGGCGGATATTAGTATTTTATTCCGAGCCAGAGGCGAGGGATAAAATTTACTAATATCCGCCAATCCATGTTAAAACTCGAAACACATTCTGGTTTCCATGATTTATTTCGATTCTGATATGTCTAAGAGTACAAATACGGTAGTATACTTTGATTGGAAGACGGTAATTTATATTTACGTTTGTGGAAAATGTAGCACATAATTTATGCTGCTAATGGAAAAGTCAGTCACATTCACCGGCGCATGTGCGAATGAGATTATACCATCGATAAATCGCTCGTTTGTCTACAAAGCGAAAGAAGGACGTTATGTTAGAACTATATATTACCTTGTATAACAGGTGATCAAATTTTTTGTACATCCATCAACGTGTATGTCGCACACATATGTATGTGTCCCGGAGTACATTTCCACATAACTTCCAAGATTTTCGTTTCCTGCGCCATAGTTGAACTGGCTTTCTGCGAAACCTAAACAAAGGAAAGTAAAACATTCACGTTGTTGCGTTGACTTGTCTGGAAACATATATGTACTTAGAGATTGTTTCGTACTTAATGACGATAGGAGTTATGGTGTTTAATGCTACTTTCAACAATATTTCAGTTATATCATGGCGGTCAGTTTTATTGGTGGTGGAAACGGGAGTACCCGGAGAAAAAAAACTTAATGGCGATGTTTATTTCACAGTGTATATAATGTAAAACATAATCAATTATAAAACAAAAGTAACAGAATACATATGGCCTGGGTATCAACACAATAAGGAATACATAGCAATGAATTCACAGACACTGTTTTGTGCCAAGGTTAATTCACAATGAAATTTAAAAAAAATACGATTGGTATATTGTCTGATAGACTCGAGTAAATTGTGACAAATCAACATTTGATATAACTTTAGTATTAAGGAAAACATTCGGTATAATTGATATTTAAAATTACATATCTAGAGAGGTGAGGTTTCCTAATAGGCTGAGTAAATGGTAAGTCTATTGATTAGCATTGTGGAAATTATCTGTCTGCATAGCATCGTTGGTAACGAACGACTGAACACACTCCGACATTGTTTGGAGATATCCCACTCCAGTATGATCTGTCTGTATATATAGCATCGTATAGTATCGTAACGTGATCAGCCATGGGGTACCGACGGTGTCTGTATATAAACACAAACATATTAATTGTTATTTGACAAATATACCTGATCCATGTATTGTTATTCTGGTCCCTCCATTCAAACTTCCAACACTTGGAGAAATTTCAGTTACCTCAGCTGCAAGAAAAAAAAATTATTTTAATATTAGCAATTATTGATATGCATGCATGCATAAAATAATAATGTTTGAGAATAGCACTTAGATAAGTTTTCCTTTACTCATTACAAACGAGTGAATGTATTATTCTCTAACATTGATACATATTTCTATTCAACAAAGGGAAAAAAGCCCCGCATAGAAAAAAAAAAGTTCACGCACTTGTATGCGTTATATGTAATCATGAATCTAAGGCATAATTTTGTCGTCTGGCATGGTTATCCTTTTAAACTTAAGGTGGTAGACTATTATAAATATGTCAGGAGGATTTAAAGAAGGATTTGGTCATTCTTTTTCCTTTAATTACTCATAAATATCTGTGTATCTAATAGAAGAGAAACAAGGATTCTGATATATTAAGTTGCTTGGTGTGAGTTAGCTAGTAATTGTATTTTTTTAAGGACAAGTGAGCAATTGTTTCAGTTCTATCATGACTGATGAAGTGTTTAAGGTGATGATGATATCTGTTGTGTATTAAACAAACACGCTTAATTTTAGTTGTGTAGTGTTAGCTACACTAAGACAACAATCCCTAGACAGACATGCTGCTTCGATCGGATAGATTATCATAACGCGGAGCCAAACAATCTGTTTTTTTGCTTCAAGTCCATGGAGTCCGCGTTGTTGTAATGCACAACGAGTGTTGTGAATGTACCAGGTACAGTTCTGATGTGTCAGTTCTCAAAGTTCATCCAGATTATGTTGTGTCAGTTCTCAAAGTTCATCCAGATTATGTTGTGTCAGTTCTCAAAGTTCATCCAGATTATGTTGTGTCAGTTCCTAAGATTCACTCAGATTATGTTGTGTCAGTTCGTAAGATTCACCCAGATGTCTTTTGAACTTAGGTTTGCACGTACTCTTGTGAACTGAGTAGGGCAACATGATTTCCACACAAAGTCAAAGTAACAACCCGTGGCATGTCAATTGCGTAAGCAGTACAAGTAAAAATAATTATTGTCCTTTTATAGGTGATCGAAAAATATATATAATTTAAAATAAATGATCCTTCAAGGGGGGGAAAACGTAATTTATTTTGATATTCTGATATTTTTAAGGTTCCGGAACATGATTCTGTGATTGGATCGTTAAATCGTGATTAACTGTATTTAAATATATAACTAATATGTGATACCTCCACTGTTATGTCACTGATACATAATGATTACATTTAACGTCATGATCTTGAACTACAAATGTAGTATAAACTTTAATAGAGACATGTTGACACTTCAATTAATCTATAAATGGTGAATTTAAGAAAGAAGCTTATGAAAATGGAGAGATGATAAACCTGGAGATTTTATTATAATGCTATAATAATAATATTGCACTGGTACGACGGACGAAATAACCTGAGATTTATGATTATTTGAAAATAAAGAATAGGAAGTTGTTAGATTGCATTGGTACAAGAAGGTTATGTCCGAGGTTGTTCATATATAATCATATGGTTTGATCTTGATGTACTCTCTTCCATTTTTTTTTTACCTTGCATGGAGAATCTTTGCTCATTAATACGACCCGGACAGAATATAAATGTACACTCTAGACAGATTATGGTACATGAATACAAATGTACTGTGGACAGATTATGGTACATGTATATAAATGTACTGTGGACAGATTATGGTACATGTATACAAATGTACTGTGGACAGATTACAGTACATGTATACAAATGTACTGTGGACAGATTATGGTACATGTATACACATGTACTGTGGACAGATTACAGTACATGTATACAAATGTACTGTGGACAGATTATAGTACATGTATACAAATGCACTGTGGACAGATTACAGTACATGTATACAAATGTACTGTGGACAGATTATGGTACATGTATACAAATGTACTGTGGACAGATTACAGTACATGTATACAAATGTACTGTGGACAGATTATAGTACATGTATACAAATGCACTGTGGACAGATTACAGTACATGTATACAAATGTACTGTGGACAGATTACAGTACATGTATACAAATGTACACTGTGAACAGATTACAGTACATGTATACAAATGTACACTGTGGACAGATTACAGTACATGTATACAAATGTACTGTGGACAGATTACAGTACATGTATACAAATGTACTGTGGACAGATTACAGTACATGTATACAAATGTACTGTGGACAGATTATAGTACATGTATACAAATGCACTGTGGACAGATTACAGTACATGTATACAAATGTACTGTGGACAGATTACAGTACATGTATACAAATGTACACTGTGAACAGATTACAGTACATGTATACAAATGTACACTGTGGACAGATTACAGTACATGTATACAAATGTACTGTGGACAGATTACAGTACATGTATACAAATGTACTGTGGACAGATTACAGTACATGTATACAAATGTACACTGTGGACAGATTACAGTACATGTATACAAATGTATTGTGGACAGATTACAGTACATGTATACAAATGTACTGTGGACAGATTATGGTACATGTATACAAATGTACTGTGGACAGATTACAGTACATGTATACAAATGTACTGTGGACAGATTATAGTACATGTATACAAATGTACTGTGTACAGATTACAGTACATGTATACAAATGTACTGTGGACAGATTACAGTACATGTATATAAATGTACTGTGGATAGATTACAATACATGTATACAAATGTACTGTGGACAGATTACAGTACATGTATATAAATGTATTGTGGACAGATTACAGTACATGTATACAAATGTACTGTGGACAGATTACAGTACATGTATACAAATGTACACTGTGGATAGATTACAGTACATGCATACAAATGTACTGTGGACAGATTACAGTACATGTATATAAATGTACTGTGGATAGATTACAATACATGTATACAAATGTACTGTGACTGTGGATAGATTATAGTACATGCATACAAATGTACTGTGGACAGATTACAGTACATGTATACAAATGTACTGTGGACAGATTACAATACATGTATGCAAATGTACTGTGGACAGATAACAGTACATGTATACAAATGTACACTGTGGACAGATTACAGTACATGTATACAAATGTACTGTGGACAGATTACAGTACATGTATACAAATGTACTGTGGACAGATTACAGTACATGTATACAAATGTACTGTGAACAGATTACAGTACATGTATACAAATGTACACTGTGGACAGATTACAGTACATGTATACAAATGTATTGTGGACAGATTACAGTACATGTATACAAATGTACACTGTGGACAGATTACAGTACATGTATACAAATGTACTGTGGACAGATTATGGTACATGTATACAAATGTACTGTGGACAGATTACAGTACATGTATACAAATGTACTGTGGACAGATTACAGTACATGTATACAAATGTACTGTGAACAGATTACAGTACATGTATACAAATGTACTGTGGACAGATTACAGTACATGTATACAAATGTACACTGTGGACAGATTACAGTACATGTATACAAATGTACTGTGGACAGATTATAGTACATGTATACAAATGTACACTGTGGACAGATTACAGTACATGTATACAAATGTACACTGTGGATAGATTACAGTACATGTATGCAAATATACACTGTGGACAGATTACAGTATATAAATGTACATTCCGGACAGATTACTCATAGTGAATATACAATCTGAACAGAGTATGCATAATCACGAGATATTACAGTATATGATAAAAACGTAGATATCTATTGTAGTGCGCAGACGCGTTTCTGAAATAATATTCACCAGGTACGCTCAAAGTTAAAAGATTGGAAAGCCAAATAATTAAAAAAAAAAAGAAACATTTAGGAGCAACAACAAAAAAACCAAATATAAATGTACACACTGGATTACAATATAGTTTCTACAATCTGGACACAATATAGTAGATACCTTCTATATACGTCGTTCACTTGTGTTATTTGTATTTAAATATATCCTGTGTCAGTATCAGCCTTCTTTTCAGATAAAAATGTTGGTACTTTTATGGAAAAGTAAAAACTAGTATATTTTTCATCACTGATTACTTCAAAATTGCCCTACATTTTAGTCATCAGTTTGTAAATTATTGTGACGTTTTACAGTATTTATTTATTTTATTTTTTTAAATATTTTAAGACATTTTGAGCACCTTTCCAAATTACCAAATTTCACATTAAGATATGAATTGCTACATTAACGATAATTAAGTATAATTTGGAGATCAAGTATGACAAGTATATTTTGAAACAAGTATGCAATATGTTCCAATACGGTTGTTTCGAATCATTTCCATTCCGTCAAAATTTTTTTATTTTCGTCCGCCAGATCACATGATTTCGATGACATGTTCGGCACTGGATTTCCGGTGTCAATGTACACAACAAAAACTCCAATCGATATGTGCCGTTTTTAACGTTCGATCCTCAACTTTAAAAAAAATCTTAATATTTTCTGTAAAAGACAGATATCAATTAAATTATTTTATTTGTATTAAAGACTTCAATGCAGAGACAATTACTTCTTTAAAATTAAATTTGTTTTCTTTCTTTATTTGCTGCTGTCATCATCATGAAAGAAAAACGATCTGCCTTTAATATATTTCTGATATCAGACAGATAGTGTGGGGTACCGAACACTAGTATTTATTCAGCCGTTTCCTTGGCGTCTCCATATTACAATTACTTATAATCTACCGCATCTACGACTATGATATGTTGACGTTGTCACAGTAATAGCGTAAACACCGGAAGTCGTCTGCCGAGCATTTCAGACGTCAAGACACGAAAAAGACGGAACGTGATCGGAATAGACATGATTCGAAACAACCGTATTGTTTGGCTTTGGGTGTATCAGAAGAAAGTAGTGCCAGAAACGTGTCGTGGTCACTAATTTTGATGTCTACATTTTTATTATGATGTTTCAAACCATTGTTAATACCGGTCGTCGCCTTGATTGAGTTATTTGTAAATCAATGTACATGTAAACTTCTCCTGTCTATTAATTATCTATTAATTTAAAATACAACAAAATATAATATCATGCATAAAGTCTGCACTTTTTAAGGCTTTCATCAGGCAAAATAACTTGTCTATAGCCAGCAATATGAGACCAGGTGCTTTGTTATACCGCAATTTATACCAACAGTATCCGTTTACTTAAGACAAATAAAGCTAACAATTACCTATTTCTTATTGTGTCTTTACAGATTAATGGGCTTAATTAATATGTAAGATCAACAATAACAACAAGAAAAGGTTAAGCACGCCTTTGATCTGGTACCTTTAAAGCTTTATAAAGGTATTGATCTTTGAATATTTAAAATATATATTTCAACACATCATTGTTTTCTGCATATGAAAACTTACGAAACAGTTTTTATAGAGTGTTGACTGTTATGTCAACAACTGAAGGAAATATACAGACGTAACTTCATATACTTTTCAATGGAATGAAACTGACACAAAGAGAATTGCGACTATGGCTTTTTAGTGCCACTTTTCAATAAAATTTCAGTTATAAAGTGGACTATACATGAGTTTCCGGTAAAAACACTGTACATTGTAACTGATCATAAAAAGTTGCCACGAATACATCGAACAACATTATATAACGGTATTATGCATCGATTGCTTAAGTAAATCAAGCTACCATGCGATCAAAGCTATGGTCTTTCCTTAATACAAAGTGAAACTGGTATCTTCTGAATAATGAAACAGAACAATGTACTAGTATATTATAAAGATAACTAGTATTACTGTGAGAACAGCTCACTAAGATATACCCCCCGCTCCCCACATCTGTCCAACCTATTTCCATAACCAAAACATTACTGATTACTCCGACCAAAAATGAAAAGGACCCTTCTCTCTTCACCGGTAAGTTGCTGATAAAATTTCAAAGCATTCTGAGAAACACTACTCAAGTTATCATACGACATAGGATTTGTCTACAGACGGACGGACAGATGGACGGACGGACGAACGGACGGACATGTTGAAACCAGTATACCCCCCTACAACTTCGTTGCGAGGGGTATAATAAAAATGGAAAACAAGAAATACCACACCATCAGAATAATGCCAAAGTTTAATCGAAGTCATCGAAGAAACAGAGACACATTCAATAAACCTAACACACATATATATCACTGTTTTCTTTCCTTAATATTGGCACAGTCACTTCAATAAGAAAGAAAAGGCAGCGGGGATGATCTAATTGCATTGCCCCACCCCCCAGTCCTTTTAGTGGATCATGCGGTCAAGCAAATATTTTCTACATGAGAGTAAATCGGCTAATGTTACCAAAGCCTGAGTGTGGAAAACCTTAGTTTTAATATGAATACACGTATATTATTTATGAACTGTACATTCCAATGCTAAAAAAATTAGAGAATTATGGAATACCGAAGGGGCAATCAAAAATGGAGAATCCAGAGAAGCTGACAACAAGACTTAGAAAAAACAACACAAAAACACAACACAATATGTGTTGGACACCACTATATACGCAAATAAACTAAAATAACGTGAATAAGACATGGAATAACGACTGGAGGTAAAGACGAACCGAACAGTGTTTTTATTCGGAAATCGTACCGGACATCACAACACGGAACTCGGAACGTAAAAACAAATATGGAACAACACAAAAACTTTAAAAATGAGCAACAAGGACCCCGCCAAAACCAGGGATGAACTCAGATGCTCGCGAAGGATTTAAGCATTTCCTGATTCTTATAAATATATCTAATAAACAATGTCAAAGCCGATTACTTTAAGTAATATTATTATTATCTCTACAACATGCAAAGTTGATGTTATTCGTGGGATGGATTCTCGTTTTATTACATTTTCCTTTATCCTCCTAACTTGACTTGACTCGATTATAACAACGCTGCTCACCTAGTTATATTATAACAACGCTGCTCACCTAGTTATATTATAACAACGCTGCTCACTTAGTTATATTATAGCAACGCTGCTCACCTAGTTATATTATAACAACGTTGCTCACCTAGTTATATTATTACAACGCTGCTCACCTAGTTATATTATAACAACGCTGCTCACTTAGTTATATTATAACAACGCTGCTCACCTAGTTATATTATAACAACGTTGCTCACCTAGTTATATTATTACAACGCTGCTCACCTAGTTATATATTGACAACGCTGCTCACCTAGTTATATTATAACAACGTTGCTCACCTAGTTATATTATTACAACGCTGCTCACCTAGTTATATTATAAAAACGCTGCTCACCTAGTTATATTATAACAACGTTGCTCACCTAGTTACATTATAACAACGTTGCTCACCTAGTTATATTATTACAACGCTGCTCACCTAGTTATATTATAACAACGCTGCTCATCTAGTTGTATTATAACAACGCTGCTCACCTAGTTATATTATAATAACGCTGCTCACCTAGTTATATTATAACAACGTTGCTCACCTAGTTATATTATTACAACGCTGCTCACATAGTTACATTATAACAACGCTGCTCACCTAGTTATATTATAACAACGCTGCTCACCTAGTTTTATTATAACAACGCTGGTCACCTAGTTATATTATAACAACGTTGCTCACCTAGTTATATTATAACAACGCTGCGCTCACCTAGTTATATTATAACAACGCTGCTCACCTAGTTATATTATAACAACGTTGCTCACCTAGTTATATTATAACAACGCTGCTCACCTAGTTATATTATAACAACGCTGCTCGCCTAGTTATATTATAACAACGCTGCTCACCTAGTTATATTATAACAACGCTGCTCACCTAGTTATATTATAACAACGTTGCTCACCTAGTTATATTATTACAACGCTGCTCACCTAGTTATATTATAACAACGCTGCTCACTTAGTTATATTATAACAACGCTGCTCACCTAGTTATATTATAACAACGTTGCTCACCAAGTTATATTATTACAACGCTGCTCACCTAGTTATCAGTTAGATAATTTGATACAATACGCGATCTGACTTATAGTCTTTACCTCCAGTTGTTTGTAGGAGGACACATGTCTTACTTACATTATTTGTGTTTGTTTACGAATAGTGGTGTCCTACACATATTGTGTTATGTTTTTGTTTTGCTTTCTTCGTCTTGTGTACCCTATGTTGCAAGTTTCTCTGTATTGTCCTTCTTTGATTGCACTTTCGGTGTTCTCTAACGTTTATTTGTTAATAAAATAATAGTTTGGTAAAAGTTGTTATTCATAAGGGTTATTTTATCTCAAATTACATTTATTATTTATAAATATAAATCATTGATACAAGGTAATGAAATAACAAAAATTAAAAAAATTACCACTCTGTCGGAACAGTTACAAAACATAATCTAAAGAATCGTAGAAACAGAGATAAAAATAGATATTGATAGCACACATGTACATGAACACAAACCTTCCTAAATTGGTAGTCATTTTAATTTTTAAAAAAGTGACGGGTTCGAACTAATTTTATTGGACAAAAACCTCTTTTAGTGAATGATGCGGTCATGTAAGTATTTTCCACATGTGAGTATAAAATACCAACTTGTACCTATAACTAGGTGAGCAGCGTTGTTAATATAACTAGGTGAGCAGCGTTGTTAATATATAACTAGGTGAGCAGCGTTGTTAATATAACTAGGTGAACAGCGTTGTTAATATATAACTAGGTGAGCAGCGTTGTTATAATATAACTAGGTGAGCAGCGTTGTTATAATATAACTAGGTGAGCAGCGTTGCTATAAAATGCCAACTTGTACATATAACTAGGGGAGCAGCGTTGCTATAAAATGCCAACTTGTACATATAACTAGGCGAGCAGCGTTGTTATAATATAACTAGGTGAGCAGCGTTGCTATAAAATGCCAACTTGTACATATAACTAGGGGAGCAGCGTTGCTATAAAATGCCAACTTGTACATATAACTAGGTGAGCAGCGTTGTTAATATAACTAGGTGAGCAGCGTTGTTAATATATAACTAGGTGAGCAGCGTTGTTATAATATAACTAGGTGAGCAGCGTTGTTATAATATAACTAGGTGAGCAGCGTTGTTATAATATAACTAGGTGAGCAGCGTTGTCAATATATAACTAGGTGAGCAGCGTTGTTAATATAACTAGGTGAGCAACGTTGTTATAATGTAACTAGGTGAGCAGCGTTGTTATAATATAACTAGGTGAGTAGCGTTGTTATAATATAACTAGGCGAGCAGCGTTGTTAATATATAACTAGGTGAGCAGCGTTGTTAATATATAACTAGGTGAGCAGCGTTGTTAATATAACTAGGTGAGCAGCGTTGTTAATATATAACTAGGTGAGCAGCGTTGTTAATATAACTAGGTGAGCAACGTTGTTATAATGTAACTAGGTGAGCAGCGTTGTTATAATATAACTAGGTGAGCAGCGTTGTTAATATATAACTAGGTGAGCAGCGTTGTTAATATAACTAGGTGAGCAGCGTTGTTATAATATAACTAGGTGAGCAGCGTTGTTAATATATAACTAGGTGAGCAGCGTTGTTAATATAACTAGGTGAGCAGCGTTGCTAATATATAACTAGGTGAGCAGCGTTGTTATAATATAACTAGGTGAGCAGCGTTGTTATAATATAACTAGGTGAACAGCGTTGCTATAAAATGCCAACTTGTACATATAACTAGGCGAGCAGCGTTGTTATAGTATAACTAGGTGAGCAGCGTTGTTATAATATAACTAGGTGAACAGCGTTGCTATAAAATGCCAACTTGTACATATAACTAGGTGAGCAGCGTTGTTATAATATAACTAGGTGAGCAGCGTTGCTATAAAATGCCAACTTGTACATATAACTAGGTGAGCAGCGTTGTTATAAAATACCAACTTCTACATATAACTAGGTGAGCAGCGTTGTTATAAAATACCAACTTGTACATGTAACTAGGTGAGCAGCGTTGTTATAAAATACCAACTTGTACATATAACTAGGTGAGAAGCGTTGTTATAATATAACTAGGTGAGCAGCGTTGTTATAATATAACTAGGTGAACAGCGTTGCTATAAAATGCCAACTTGTACATATAACTAGGTGAGCAGCGTTGTTATAATATAACTAGGTGAACAGCGTTGCTATAAAATGCCAACTTGTACATATAACTAGGTGAGTAGCGTTGTTATAATATAACTAGGTGAACAGCGTTGCTATAAAATGCCAACTTGTACATATAACTAGGTGAGTAGCGTTGTTATAATATAACTAGGTGAGCAGCGTTGTTATAAAATACCAACTTCTACATATAACTAGGTGAGCAGCGTTGTTATAAAATACCAACTTGTACATATAACTAGGTGAGAAGCGTTGTTATAATATAACTAGGTGAGCAGCGTTGTTATAATATAACTAGGTGAACAGCGTTGCTATAAAATGCCAACTTGTACATATAACTAGGTGAGTAGCGTTGTTATAATATAACTAGGTGAGCAGCGTTGTTATAAAATACCAACTTGTACATGTAACTAGGTGAGCAGCGTTGTTATAAAATGCCAACTTGTACATATAACTAGGTGAGTAGCGTTGTTATAATATAACTAGGTGAGCAGCGTTGTTATAAAATACCAACTTGTACATATAACTAGGTGAGCAGCGTTGCTATAAAATACCAACTTGTACATATAACTAGGTGAGCAGCGTTGTTATAAAATACCAACTTGTACATATAACTAGGTGAGCAGCGTTGTTAATATAACTGGGTGAGCAGCGTTGTTATAAAAGATCAGAGTCTTGGACAGTTATGCATAATATAGTTAACGGTCTTGACGGTGAATTTGTCATATGTATAATATTACTTCTGTAAATGAGACACATGTGTCTCAACCATCACTTAAATATTAGATAGTCCACAAGGAGTTTTAATACTAATTAGATGATTTAGGAACTGTAAATTTCAATAAAAAAATATATATATCTAGTAAACCATGTCAATGATACTATCAGAACTAATAGAACACCAGCAGTGGTATCGACCCAGTGATAGTAACACTGACTACTGGGTGATGATACTACCAGAACTAATAGAACACCAGCAGTGGTATCGACCCAGTGATAGTAACACTGACTACTGGGTGATGATACTACCAGAACTAATAGAACACCAGCAGTGGTATCGACCCAGTGATAGTAACACTGACTACTGGGTGATGATACTACCAGAACTAATAGAACACCAGCAGTGGTATCGACCCAGTGATAGTAACACTGACTACTGGGTGATGATACTACCAGAACTAATAGTCCACCAGTAGAGGTATCGACCCAGTGATAGTAACACTGACTACTGGGTGATGATACTACCAGAACTAATAGTCCACCAGTAGAGGTATCGACCCAGTGATAGTAACACTGACTACTGGGTGATGATACTACCACAACTAATAGAACACCAGCAGTGGTATCGACCCAGTGATAGTAACACTGACTACTGGGTGATGATACTACCAGAACTAATAGAACACCAGCAGTGGTATCGACCCAGTGATGGTAACACTGACTACTGGGTGATGATACTACCAGAACTAATAGAACACCAGCAGTGGTATCGACCCAGTGATAGTAACACTGACTACTGGGTGATGATACCACCAGAACTAATAGAACACCAGCAGTGGTATCGACCCAGTGATAGTAACACTGACTACTGGGTGATGATACTACCAGAACTAATAGAACACCAGTAGAGGTATCGACCCAGTGATAGTAACACTGACTACTGGGTGATGATACTACCAGAACTAATAGTCCACCAGTAGAGGTATCGACCCAGTGATAGTAACACTGACTACTGGGTGATGATACTACCACAACTAATAGAACACCAGCAGTGATATCGACCCAGTGATAGTAACACTGACTACTGGGTGATGATACTACCACAACTAATAGAACACCAGCAGTGATATCGACCCAGTGATAGTAACACTGACTACTGGGTGATGATACTACCAGAATTAATAGAACACCAGCAGTGGTATCGACCCAGTGATAGTAACACTGACTACTGGGTGATGATACTACCAGAACTAATAGTCCACCAGTAGAGGTATCCACCCAGTGATAGTAACACTGACTACTGGGTGATGATACTACCACAACTAATGGAACACCAGCAGTGATATCGACCCAGTGATAGTAACACTGACTACTGGGTGATGATACTACCAGAATTAATAGAACACCAGCAGTGGTATCGACCCAGTGATAGTAACACTGACTACTGGGTGATGATACTACCAGAACTAATAGTCCATCAGTAGAGGTATCCACCCAGTGATAGTAACACTGACTACTGGGTGATGATACTACCACAACTAATAGAACACCAGCAGTGATATCGACCCAGTGATAGTAACACTGACTACTGGGTGATGATACTACCAGAACTAATAGAACACCAGCAGTGGTATCGACCCAGTGATAGTAACACTGACTACTGGGTGATGATACTACCAGAACTAATAGAACACCAGCAGTGGTATCGACCCAGTGATAATAACACTGACTACTGGGTGATGATACTACCAGAATTAATAGAACACCAGCAGTGGTATCGACCCAGTGATAGTAACACTGACTACTGGGTGATGATACCACCAGAACTAATAGAACACCAGCAGTGGTATCGACCCAGTGATAGTAACACTGACTACTGGGTGATGATACCACCAGAACTAATAGTCCATCAGTAGAGGTATCGACCCAGTGATAGTAACACTGACTACTGGGTGATGATACCACCAGAACTAATAGAACACCAGCAGTGGTATCGACCCAGTGATAGTAACACTGACTACTGGGTGATGATACTACCAGAACTACTAGTCCACCAGCAGTGGTATCGACCCAGTGATAGTAATGAAAACGTAGATATCTAATTTAGTGCACACGACGCCTTTCTGGAATAACCTTCATCAGGTACACTCAAAATCGAAAGATTGGAAAGTCAAATAATTTAAAGTTTTGGGAGCAAGAAAACCAAAGGGCCAAATAGGACCTTATTTCATTGTTTTTTTAATCAGAACTGAACAAACCCCTACAGATTTACTCATATTTCTATTACATAATTCTACTATATTAGCATTCATTATTTTCCTTACCAATAATACAATGAAAAACACAAAATACGATGCTGTCTGAACATTTCTAAAATCTAATCACAAACTGTAGAAACAAAGGCAAAGTTGACACCCAAATCAAATAAACATGACCGCTCATTGTTCCTGACTTGGTGCAGAGTCGCAGGGTTAAACTATTTTTGGGGGACGCAAACCTCCCCAAATGTGCTTTATTTATTTATTCATTATTATTATTATTATACTTTACTATAGAAACTAGATGGAAAATAATAACAGTATTTTCTGTACGTGAAAAGAAATAACCCCCTTTTCCCGTTGCAATGTGTACGTAGGAAAAATATCGTTTGAGTATCTACGCGTGGGACGAAATAACCCCTAAAAATTTGGCGCGCTTTTGCACGTCGATAAAATATCTAATTATTTCCGTTGCATTGTTGTCATCTGGAATCATGGCGGCTGCCGGTCGATTTGGGAGCAGCTCAGATATAGACATTGAGAAAAGATTCCTAGTTTTGTTCAGTATAATAATACAATTATGTCTTTCATGATAATGTAATATCCAAAATAATTAAATCTCGAAAGGGTTATTTCCCTCGGTCCTACGAACCTCGGGGAAATAACCCTTTTCTCGATTTAATAATATACAATTATGGCCTTCATGAGAAGTTAATATCCATAATTATTAAATTGAGAAAGGATTATTTTCCCGAGGTCCGAATGAGAAGTTAATATCCATAATTATTGAATTGAGAAAGGATTATTTTCCCGAGGTCCGAAGGACCGAGGAAAATAACCCTTTCGAGATTTAATAATTATGGATATTAACTTCTCATGAAGGACATAACTATATTATTATACTGAATTAATATGAGGGAAATAACTAGTTATTGATTCGACGTGCAAAAGCGCGCCAGTTTCAAACAGTTATTTTGTGCTACGTGCAGATTCCCTCACAGTTATTTGACCTACGTGCAGTTTGCCGCGGGAATAATGAGTTATTTATTGTTCCATGGAATAAAACTTTAAAATATCTTAATTATTTTTTGCTTGGTTTCTATAGTAAAGTATAATAATTTTGGATATTACATTATGATGAAAGCCATAATTGTATATTATTATTATTATTATTATTAATATTATTATTATTATTATTATTGTTATTATTATTATTATTATTATTATTATTATTATTATTATTATTATAGATGTATTATCTATGCATTTTTTTAATCACAAGAGGATGAATGCAATATATATTTATTTTGGAGTGATTCGGATACCAACTTAAGTTGTACATCTACAAATTTGAAAAGTAAAGCAACACCAGAAGCACAAGAAGTATATATTTTTTCTAAATAGACATCGAAATATGTTACTGAAGCCACAATGTACCGAATCTCTATTTTTTATACAATAAAAGTTTGCTACAGAGCCATTTGATATATATACGAAAATGTTTGACTCTTTGTCATCAAGGAAATTGGACGCACAATTGTAACAAATGTATATTTTCTTAATGGTCATCGAAATACGTCATATTGCGCAATATTCCGAATCTCTAGTTTTTACACAATGATTGGTTTGGTTGGTGTATAGTGTTTAACCCAACTTTCAACAATATTTCGGTTATATCGTGGAGGTAAGTTTTATTGCCGGAGGAAGCCGCAGTACCAGAATTTACACGATGAAAGACTGCGGAGCTATTTGATGTGTAGGAAAAGGTTTGTCTCCGTAATATCACAGAATTGTCACATATTTAGTGATACTTCCACAAACAGCATCGAATTAATGTTTACCTGATAAATGACTTCATTATTGGCCATTGTTTCTAAAAGATATGGATTTTAAGATTTTTTCATTGTTTGTTTTAGCCTTATTGAAATCATATTGGATTATTGTTAAAATATTGTGATATAAATATCATCAGGATTTATTTTTCACAGTCTATCAAATGATTAAAAAAAACAATAATGTATATAGTTGTGGCATTAAGAATTATAAATATTTGATGGACACAGCTTTCTTTACAAAGAACAATAAAACCCCAAACAAGATAATTATTGTATAGACAGTATAATAAGAGAAACGAAAACGTAGATATTAAATTAAATGCACATTGATGCTGATTGGTTGAGTAAATTTAAGTATATTATGTATAATGTTCTAGGTTAGGACATTATAACTAAGAAGTTCGCTCTGTTATATGTGAGGGTTGACATTTTACACACATGTGGAAATTACTTATTGACCGTATCATGTCACTAAGAGGGGGGGGGGGGGGGGGGGGGGGCAATACACCTTTTTTTATTGAAGTGCCTGTACCGAGCCAGGAAAGTGAGCGCTGATGTATAAAGTTTGTCAGTGATTTGCGTCTGGTCATTGGTTATCACATGGTAATCCGGTTTCTCCCATCAATAAAACTTACATCCACGATATAACTGAAATATTATTGAAAGTGGCGTTAAACACCATAACCCTTAATGTGTATTAGATGTATCAATTTTGCCTCATACACGAAACAGTTCCGACAGTGTGGCATTTTTTGTTTTTTCATTTTATTATGAATAATTTATATTTTATAAATAATAGTTACAACTTGAGACAAAATAACACTTACGAATAACAACTTTCGCCAAACAATTACTATTAAATAAATGGTTTTTTTTTCTTCAGGTACATGTTATTATGTTAAATATGAGTCTAATCGGTCATTGGTTTTACCATTTTATTTCATAAATCAACAGAAAAATAGTTTGCATCCTATTAAAAAATAGTAAGACAATCTAACAGTAATATTTTGGTAGAGGATTATTACCTTAACGTTCAGATTTGCATATACAAATGTACAATGTCTATATAACTGTCTGCCACGATATGACTGAAATATTGTTGAAAGTGGCGTTAAGCACTATAACATGACTCCCTTAATATTTACTTGACTTGCCTTCTAAAATGATGAGAGAAGTTATCACACCGGGAAATTATCAAGTCTTTAAAGAGTAAAAAGAGTTTGAAGATACCAAAGGGGTAATCAGAATCCGTAAATCGAAGAAGGACAGACAACACAATGGCCAAAAGAAAAAGTACCAAAGGGCAAAAATGATCTACAAAACATACACATAAAACTAAAGAACGAGTTTCATGAATCCCACTAGAATATTCCACAAATTGTTTTTGCAAGAAATAGATGCTGTAGAATTGATAATGATATATAAAGCAAAATGTGCATTGAAATAAATTTAGTTTTAAACACATTTAAATTATAGAAATAAAGAGTTTGAAATCAAAACGTTCTGTTGTTTTACATTGAGTGAGTTGCAACAAATGATTAAGATTAAAACTAAAATTATCCCATGCTAGTTATTAGTATTTGTACAAAAAAAAAGGACCTGGATGTAAATAAGCACGAGACAGCAAGCATCCCATGTTACACCTTCAAAACAAAAACAAAATATAAAAACCAGTGCTTTTATTGCAGTTGAACATAATATAAATCTTGTGTAAAAGATTTGCTAAAAATATGGTATCTATATTAATTTTCGATAAAAATAAATGAACAACTTTTTTTTATCTTTCACTTCTTTAATTGCATTAATTACTTAAGTATTAATATTTTACCTCCATCTGAAAATTCTATAAAACCGAACTCCAATAAGACAATGCAAATTAGAAATCCCAGCCTGCCCTTCATATCTAACTATCGTAACAGTGGCGAATTTTAATTTAAATCACCTTTTATAACATCTACATACGTCATTTAAATATTAACATAGGTATATAAATATATGCATATATAATAATGAATATCTTCTTAACAATCAAGATAAGACCAATAACCAGATTATTTTTACACCCGAGAGTTGAAAAATGACCAATGGTTTATATCATTACATACAATTGTAATATCTGTTAATTCATATGTATTATTAAAATTAATACATGACCTCGTCTCGAATCTATTGTATGCACTAATTGTACTAGAATATCTGCAACATAATGTTGTTTTCTTCTCTTTCTCTCTCTTTACCATTGTCTTCAATGATGACAAATTTGTGTTATTTCCTCTGCCCCCTTTCCCCTGCCCCCTTTCCCCTCTCCAAGTCTACTGAACAAGTTGTTAATTTTTTTTTCGTTTTTCACTTTTAGAGACGAGAGAGTAACAACATAATGTTTTTTTCTCCTCTTTTTATCATTGTTTTTCACTATGACACATTTGTATTACCCCCCCCCCCCCCCTCCCCCACCCCCCATGTGTACAAAACAATTTTTATTAACTCTTTAGAGATCGGGGTGGAAATGGTGTTCTTTGGGATATAATATGATTCCACACCTGTAGTTGTTCTATTTGACTTTATTTACATCCTAATTCCAGAGAATCAAGTAAATGCAAGAAAATTCGAATTCATAATTTCCATAAAATATTTACAAAAAAATGATTTCATCAAAAACGGAGTACGCATGAATGTTTAAAAATAATGTACATTTGTAATATCGAAATAATTTGATTTAGCTTAAAAATACATATCAAATTTACTTTTAACATTTTTCTTATTGATTAAAATCACTTATATTCAATTACGAAAAGGCTTAAGACAAAATATCTACGCCATTCAAAATTAAGAATCGTATCTAAATATATACCGGGGTTATGCACACAATTAATTAATTTGAACCGCATCAATCAACAGACAAATCTTCATATTTTCCATCTGTTCATTAACCGAATAAAACTTTATAACAATAGTTAGAATAAAGACACTTGACATAGCAAAATGGTAAATTTTTCTAGTAACCGTGTGACCTGAAAAAACGGTGCATCATTAAAAACGTTTTTGTCTTTTTAACTTTAAGATCAAATTCATGTTTGATGTAAAATGTTCCCACTATTGCACCTGAATAACAAAACAATTCTGACCAGTGAACAAGTATAGGACATTTAAGCTGTTTTATAGTATAATAGTTATACAATACAAATATGCACACATGCGTAAATTACGTAAATTATATTGTTATACATCACCTAATCAGTAAAAATAGAAATTAATCTTGTATTTTCATTGAGGAAAACGTTAATCGGATATCCAGTTTAAGCCCTTTGGATGATATAGCTGAAAATTGATCATGTGGCGTTAAACAACAATCACCCACTCACTCACACTATTACTCTCAAAGATTTAAAATTATTTGTCTTTGCAATCGTTTGACTTTGAGTCTACCTGATAAAGGCTATTTCAGTAGAGCTTCGTGATGAGGCTTACCTGAAAAAGACTATTTCAGTAGAGCGCCGTGATGAGATGATGATGAGGTCCACTTTGTCTAGACCAACACGATCAGTTTGATTTTTATAGTGCTAGCTCACTGAAACAACAGTTCGCGGATAGACGCCTCACCACATTCGGACACATCATCTCGATTCCGAGCCAAACCAGTCTTTGCTCTTTCTCCTTACCGCTGCGTGCTTAGCGGAGAAGCAACATATACCAATTTAATAGTCTTTGACTTGACCTGATCGAGGCTCGAACCCACTATCTACCGCATTCGAGGCGAGCACGCTAACCATTACACCACCGATGCGGTTAATTAGCTTATGAGTCTGGCAAACATTTGCATAAGGTCAATCATATATATATTGTTGGTATTCAGCGTTGCACAGTCATTCATGGTGGCAATAAATATTCCGCTTAATGGAAAATAAGATGGCGTGCCTACTTTATATTGGATACTAAAACAGGAATCCATATAGAGGATCATTTTCCATAAAACACATTTTTGCAACATGCATTCAATTGGTTGCAGTCATCTCTGGCTCAATCCAGCTAAAATCGTCATCATATGACCACAAAAATGGTGAAGTAAATTGAAGGTGGATGCTACCCTTTTATGGCGAAGATGCCAAATATTAGTCTTTTCTACACCGTATGCTATATTGTTCCATAGAAATTTTAATTTTCTTGTAAAAGAAATCATTTACAATGCATTTTAGGTTTAAATTGGTAAGCAACTTTACAAGTGCATAGTTTTGAGGTCATGAATCAGCTTATTTTTTCGAGCACGAAACCAAAGACAAAAGGCGCTATATACATGTAGCAAATGTAGTCGTCAGAATGTTGTGGTAGCATATGTTTTTGGAGAGTACATTTTCAACAAATCATTGACATCCCATGCGAACAAACTGTCCCATTCTTTGTCGTAACCATCTGCGACGGAGTTTATACAAAATCAGGGGCGGATCCAGGATTTGTGGTTTGGCGGGGGCGTGCAGCATGAGTAGGCGAGGGGTCTGGGGTCCAAGGCAGAGCCCTGGTAGAGGGCACAGGGGGGTCTAAGCCCCCCGGAAGCTCTGGGGGTTTGAGGAATTACAGACATTTATTTGAACGACAATTTTGAACCAACCACACCATTTTTATCAGACCAAAAAAACTTGACTGAGTCTTAAGTTTGTCGGATAATTGTTAACAGTATGTTTTTGTCAGATTATAAGAACCTAAAGTAAAACTTTTCTTTAATAAGCGTGATGCGAATTGTTCAACTCATGACTGATCGATCACGATATTTTAACCCTTCAAAGAACTATTAGTTTAGTTTTAACGCATTCCTCATTTCACTAATTGGTCTGTACTTTCGGTGCTTGTCCTTTCGGGTGATTCTAGTTAATACTGCCCGTCCGGATGGAGCTTTTCTTTTCGTCGTTTGATTCATTCATTGAAAACGTATGATTCAACCGTTCTTGTTTATAGACAAACAAAAGCGGAAATTGTCAATACATGAACTTGTTATTGATTTCTGATAAGCTAACGTAACTAAATTAGATGATCAGAATCGTTTCATGCAGTATTAATGTTAACATAGTCGCCTTTGTATGTCTATAAACAAGAACGAATCATACGTATTCAATGAATGAACCAGCGGCGAAACGAAAAGCTTCATTCGGACGGACTGTATACTGATTTTTATCAATGGGTAGAACTGTTTAGAATGATATCTCAAATTTACTCCTAATATCATTACTATTCATTTTGACTTACAGGTCACGAGTTAACCATTCATGAAAAAGTTGTTTGTTAA
This sequence comes from Bathymodiolus septemdierum, assembly GCA_963383655.1. NCBI lineage: Eukaryota > Metazoa > Mollusca > Bivalvia > Mytilida > Modiolidae > Bathymodiolus > Bathymodiolus septemdierum. The sequence goes on along the minus strand of OY726521.1, from coordinate 41,807,003 downwards.
ACTGCTTAATTAACGTTGTATAACATATGCTTTGCGAATTTTAGGGGGGCGCGCACGCCCCCCTCTAAATCCGCCTCTGAAAATCGTATCAAAGAAAAATTAATTTTAGAAGCTTAAGCCTTTAATCTCATATTCAGGTGTATTTATGATGTTCTGTCAATTAATAATCCAAACTTTGCTAATAGTCCAATAATCGAGGCCAACTCGGGTGCACTTGAAGGATAAGCAGTTCCTGCTCTACATGTGGTATCCGTCATATTACTCTTCCGACGGTGTGGTATTTCTTGTTTCGTTTGATCATTTAGAAATTCGGAGACTTTATTGTATGGAAGAAGAGTTTGAAGACACCAAAGTGGTAATCAGAATCCGTATATCGAAGAACAGAAAACACAATGACCAAAAGAAAAAGAACAAAAGGACAAACAACGATCTACAAAACATGTACATAAAATTAAAGATCGAGTAACACGAACCCCACTAAAACAGGGGGTAAGCTCAGGTGCTCCGGAAGGGTAAGCAGTTCCTGTTCCACTAGTGGCACCCATCGTGTTAATCTAGTTACAAACCCGGTGATAAGTCATGAATGTGGAAAGGACCAGGAAGTGTTTACGACAAGTGGAACATATCCATGGTCATTTGTGACATAGATATTCCATTACAGTCAACCATGACATGGTGACGACTGTAAAACGTTTGAAGTGATGACTTCAACTTAACCAAGAGGAACCCTTTGTTCCTTGTTAGCAGCAATCCTCTATCAAGGAAATCCTGATAGGAACCACACTTACTTAAATCACCTATTTATTTTCGAGTAGAACGCACGTCAAATTCTGAATGATGAAGGGGGAAAAAACGAGAATTCGCTCCACGAATAGCATCGAATTTGCATGTTGTAGAGATAATGATATTACCTAGAGTAGTATTTTCAGCCATTCTTGTAATGAACTATCCTGGTTTTATTGCTCCCTAACACTTGTAGATAATTGGCTTTACAACCTGTCGATTATGAGATTATGAGCGTATTTGATGGGGGTTCTTCCAGAAACGCACCAAATTAGATATCTACGTTTTCATTACTATCACTGGATCGATTAATCTGCTGGTGGACTGTTATTTCCCCATGGTATCATCCGCCCAGTAGTCAGTGTTTCGGCACTGACATGATTTAATAGATATATTTGTTATTGAAATATATAGTTCCTAAATACGTCTTTTGATCAAAACTAAGGTTCTCCTTCCTCAGGCTGACTGTGACTGATTTTGGTTATCCTGTTTAGGCCCTTTGGTTTTATTGCTTTTAGACATTTGACTTTTCAATCTTTGGATTATCTGATGGGGGGTTGTTCTGGAGACGCTTGGATTATCTGATGAAGGGTTGTTCTGGAAACGCTTGGATTATCTGATGGAGGGTTGTTCTGGAGACGCTTGGATTATCTGATGGAGGGTTGTTCTGGAGACGCTTGGATTATCTGATGGGGTTGTTCTGGAGACGCTTGGATTATCTGATGAGGGGGGGGTGTTCTAGAGACGCTTGGATTATCTGATTGGGGGGGGGGGTTGTTCTAGAGACGCTTGGATTATCTGATGGAGGGGATTGTTCTAGAGACGCTTGGATTATCTGATGGGGGGGGGGGGTCATTATCTGGTACTGTTAATGATTCAAATGTCATAATCTGGTACTGTTAGTGATTGAGAGGTAATTATCTGGTACTGTTAATGATTCAAATGTCATTATCTGGTACCGTTCATGATTCAAATGTCATTTTCTGGTAATGTTAATGATTCAAATATCATTATCTGGTACTGTTAATGAATGATAGGTCATTATCTGGTACTGTTAATGATTCAAATGTCATTATCTGGTACTGTTAATGATTCAAATGTCATGTTCTGGTACTGTTAATGATACAAATGTCATTATATCTGGTACTGTTAATGATACAAATGTCATTATCTGGTACTGTTAATGATACAAATGTCATTATCTGGTACTGTTAATGATACAAATGTCATTATATCTGGTACTGTTAATGATACAAATGTCATTATATCTGGTACTGTTAATGATACAAATGTCATTATATCTGGTACTGTTAATGATACAAATGTCATTATCTGGTACTGTTAATGATACAAATGTCATTATCTGGTACTGTTAATGATTCAAAACTGTTTAATTCATGTCTCTGAACGTATCGCTGAAATTAATCGTCACAAACAGTTGCTAATTAATCATTATAGTATACCAGTACATTGGTTTTTTTGTAGATTACTCAGTGACTGTATCAAGTCGGGGCACTATTTGTGTGTTAAAGGTATCGATTTTGTCTATTTCTTTGAATTTTTTTTACTAGAATTGGGAGCTGTTGTGGTGGATTGGTATTTGTTCATTTTATTAGATTTTTCTCTTTCAAACTAACCCATATATGACTTTACTTTACTTATATTTTTGTACGAATTGAACATTTAAGCTGCCGAGTTTTAGCCTGTTTACAGATGGAGTGTCGTCCTTACATCAATATGTTATTAGTTACAAACAATAAGACCCATTATGATTTTTCGTATAATGAATTGTTCTTTTGATGAATTACAGTACTGATAATTTGCATCATCGTTGGGTAACTTATTAACAACGCATTACACACACCTTTACCCATTAAGCACACATGTACCCATTAAACACACCTGTACCCATTAAACACACCTGTACTCATTAAACACGTCTTTACCCATTAAACACACATGAATCCTGTCTGTATTTACTATGTTTGATGTACTGTATATTCTGATTATTTTCTAAATAAATATTGTTTAGATCAAACACACATTTACCCATTAAACACACATGTACCCATTAAGCACACATTTACCTATTAAGCACACCTTTACCCATTAAACACACCTTTACTCATTAAACACATCTGCACCCATTAAACACACCTTTACCCATTAAACAAAAACGTATAACGGTATAAAAGTTTAATGTTGGACCTTTATTTCTTTGAGGACATAGAAGATAATACCAATACCAATCGGTAAAAAGTTTTAAATCTGGATACTTGTATAATATACAGAACGTCTAAGAAAAGTTTAAAGATACCAAAGGGATAATCAGAGTTATGGTTATGGTGTTTAACGCCACTTTCTATATAACATGAAATACTATTTAACAGTCAGTAAATTTCATTCATAATCTAGTTATAATTAACATTCGGTGGTATACGTTATTGTTCCAGTATACATGTATATAAATCCTTTAAGCCCGATAATCCCCATCCTAACATTAAAATGCACCAATATATACATTGTATATATATATAACTTTCTAATACTACTGCACTTTACTCTAGATCCAGTCTTTATTGCGTTTAGTTGCACTTGAAGTCCTGTAAGCCTTTGTCAAAATGATTTGATTTGATTTGATCTTTGGTGTTTTAACGCCACTTTCAGCAAGATTTCAGCTATATCATGGTGACCCGTTTTAGTGGTGGAAGAAGCCGGAGTACCCGGTGAGAACCACCGACGATAGGCAAGCAACTGTTAAACTTTATCACTTGCGGCTGCGAGTCGAGTGCACCCTTTTGTAATTTACAAAGCCGGGCGAGAACTCACGCCGTATTGGTGATAGACTTGTATGAATTGTTACGTAATCCAACTCATTGAGCCACCTGGGCCCTTTAAAAAAATGACGGCTGACTTGTTTTTTTTAGTTCGCTTATTTGCATTTGCAATGCATTTCCTGACTTATTAAATATAATACGTACATGTAAAATACACAAACGTCAAAAGAGGAATCGTCTTGGTCGTGATCGTATTTACAAGTACCTATGCAATCAGTGCCTATCACCACTAACGTTGTGGGTTTGAATCCCGCTCAGGCGAGGTGTATTTGAAACAACATTATGTGATAAAGTTTCTCAGTGACTTCCGGCAGGTCGGTGGTTTTCTCCAGGTCCTCCGGTTTCCTCCAACAATAAAATTGACCTCCACGACATAACTGATATATTGTTGAAAGTGGCGTTAAACACCACAACCCTAACCAAAACGTCAAAATTCCATATATTTCTATATTGACGTTGATAGTGATATTCAGGTGGGGCTCGTTTTGATCAATCTTTAGTTTTCTGTGTAGTGTTCATTGTTTGTCCTTTTGTCTATTTTAATTTGACCATTGTATCGTCTGTCCTTTGATTTACTGTTTCTGACTACCCTTTGGTGTCCATTGTATCGTCTGTCCTTTGATTTACGGTTTCTGACTACCCTTTGGTGTCCATTGTATCGTCTGTCCTTTGATTTACTGTTTCTGACTACCCTTTGGTGTCCATTGTATCGTCTGTTTTTTGATTTACGGTTCCTGACTACCCTTTGGTGTCCATTGTATCGTCTGTCTTTTGATTTACGGTTTCTGACTACCCTTTGGTGTCCATTGTATCGTCTGTCTTTTGATTTACGGTTTCTGACTACCCTTTGGTGTCCATTGTATCGTCTGTCTTTTGATTTACGGTTCCTGACTACCCTTTGGTGTCCATTGTATCGTCTGTCTTTTGATTTACGGTTTCTGACTACCCTTTGGTGTCCATTGTATCGTCTGTCTTTTGATTTACGGTTTCTGACTACCCTTTGGTGTCCATTGTATCGTCTGTCTTTTGATTTACGGTTCCTGACTACCCTTTGGTGTCCATTGTATCGTCTGTCTTTTGATTTACGGTTTCTGACTACCCTTTGGTGTCCATTGTATCGTCTGTCTTTTGATTTACGGTTCCTGACTACCCTTTGGTGTCCATTGTATCGTCTGTCTTTTGATTTACGGTTTCTGACTACCCTTTGGTGTCCATTGTATCGTCTGTCTTTTGATTTACGGTTCCTGACTACCCTTTGGTGTCCATTGTATCGTCTGTCTTTTGATTTACGGTTCCTGACTACCCTTTGGTGTCCATTGTATCGTCTGTCTTTTGATTTACGGTTTCTGACTACCCTTTGGTGTCCATTGTATCGTCTGTCTTTTGATTTACGGTTTCTGACTACCCTTTGGTGTCCATTGTATCGTCTGTCTTTTGATTTACGGTTCCTGACTACCCTTTGGTGTCCATTGTATCGTCTGTCTTTTGATTTACGGTTTCTGACTACCCTTTGGTGTCCATTGTATCGTCTGTCTTTTGATTTACGGTTTCTGACTACCCTTTGGTGTCCATTGTATCGTCTGTCTTTTGATTTACGGTTCCTGACTACCCTTTGGTGTCCATTGTATCGTCTGTCTTTTGATTTACGGTTTCTGACTACCCTTTGGTGTCCATTGTATCGTCTGTCTTTTGATTTACGGTTTCTGACTACCCTTTGGTGTCCATTGTATCGTCTGTCTTTTGATTTACGGTTTCTGACTACCCTTTGGTGTCCATTGTATCGTCTGTCTTTTGATTTACGGTTCCTGACTACCCTTTGGTGTCCATTGTATCGTCTGTCTTTTGATTTACGGTTTCTGACTACCCTTTGGTGTCCATTGTATCGTCTGTCTTTTGATTTACGGTTTCTGACTACCCTTTGGTGTCCATTGTATCGTCTGTCTTTTGATTTACGGTTTCTGACTACCCTTTGGTGTCCATTGTATCGTCTGTCTTTTGATTTACCGTTTCTGACTACCCTTTGGTGTCCATTGTATCGTCTGTCTTTTGATTTACGGTTTCTGACTACCCTTTGGTGTCCATTGTATCGTCAGTCCTTTGATTTACCGTTTCTGACTACCCTTTGGTGTCCATTGTATCGTCTGTCCTTTGATTTACCGTTTCTGACTACCCTTTGGTGTCCATTGTATCGTCTGTCTTTTGATTTACGGTTTCTGACTACCATTTGGTGTCCATTGTATCGTCTGTCTTTTGATTTACGGTTTCTGACTACCCTTTGGTGTCCATTGTATCGTCTGTCTTTTGATTTACGGTTTCTGACTACCCTTTGGTGTCCATTGTATCGTCAGTCCTTTGATTTACCGTTTCTGACTACCCTGTGGTGTCCATTGTATCGTCAGTCCTTTGATTTACCGTTTCTGACTACCCTTTGGTGTCCATTGTATCGTCTGTCTTTTGATTTACGGTTTCTGACTACCATTTGGTGTCCATTGTATCGTCTGTCCTTTGATTTACGGTTCCTGACTACCCTTTGGTGTCCATTGTATCGTCTGTCCTTTGATTTACGGTTCCTGACTACCCTTTGGTGTCCATTGTATCGTCTGTTCTTTGATTTGCGGTTTCTGACTACCCTTTGGTGTCCATTGTATTGTCAGTCCTTTGATTTACCGTTTCTGACTACCCTTTTGTGTCCATTGTATCGTCTGTCCTTTGATTTACGGTTCCTGACTACCCTTTGGTGTCCATTGTATCGTCTGTCCTTTGATTTACGGTTCCTGACTACCCTTTGGTGTCCATTGTATCGTCTGTCCTTTGATTTACGGTTTCTGACTACCCTTTGGTGTCCATTGTATCGTCTGTCCTTTGATTTACGGTTCCTGACTACCCTTTGGTGTCCATTGTATCGTCTGTCTTTTGATTTACGGTTTCTGACTACCATTTGGTGTCCATTGTATCGTCTGTCCTTTGATTTACGGTTCCTGACTACCCTTTGGTGTCCATTGTATCGTCTGTCTTTTGATTTACGGTTTCTGACTACCATTTGGTGTCCATTGTATCGTTTGTTCTTTGATTTACTGTTTCTGACTACCCTTTGGTGTCCATTGTATCGTTTGTCCTTTGATTTACGGTTTCTGACTACCCTTTGGTGTCCATTGTATCGTCTTTCCTTTGATTTACGGTTTCTGACTACCCTTTGGTGTCCATTGTATCGTCTGTCTTTTGATTTACGGTTTCTGACTACCCTTTTGTGTCCATTGTATCGTCTTTCCTTTGATTTACGGTTTCTGACTACCCTTTGGTGTCCATTGTATCGTTTGTCCTTTGATTTACTGTTTCTGACTACCCTTTGGTGTCCATTGTATCGTCTGTCTTTTGATTTACGGTTCCTGACTACCCTGTGGTGTCCATTGTATCGTCTGTCCTTTGATTTACTGTTTCTGACTACCCTTTGGTGTCCATTGTATCGTCTGTCCTTTGATTTACGTTTCTGACTACCCTTTGGTGTCCATTGTATCATCTGTCCTTTGATGTACGACCAATATTAGTGGTGGAAGAAGTTGGAGTACCCGGAGAGAACCACCGACCATGGACAAGCAACTGGTAAACTTTATCACATGTGGCTGCGAGTCCAGTGCACTCTTTTTTGTAATTTACAAAGCCGGGCGCGAACCCACGCCATATTGGTGATAGGTTTGTATGCGTTGTTAGGTATTCCAACTACCTAACTCATTGAGCCACCTGGGCCCTTTAAATATTAAGATATAATGACATGTTATTATGATACAGTATATGAAGACTATATAACAATAATCGGCGGTGATTTGAACATAGACATTGTCTAACACAGCAAACCTAAATTGTGTTACTCTTTTTAGAAAGCTATTTCTTTCCTCTGTTAATTAGTAGAAATAACTGTTAGTCAGATTTTAATCCAAATAGTGTGATAAACATGGTAATAAAAACACAGATATCAAATTTGGTGCACACGACACGTTTTTGAAATGACCTTCATCGGCTACGCTCAAGGACAAAGTATTTGAAGCTAAATGATCTAAAAGTCTTTATGAACCGGAAAACAAAAAGACCTAAACAGAATAGCCAAGCCAAAATCAGCCAAGGTCACCGATGCCAATGTAATGTTTCTACAATAATTGATATACAATGCAATATTACGTAAAGACATACACTTAGCAATCATCGCATTTTAGCATTATAACTACTTTATTTTGTACAGATGATTTTTATATTAAAACCGTTTAACTCTTTTGTTATCGAGTAGGTAACTCTGTGTTAATTATAAAGTGTAAATTTTGCATTAGTTATAGTTATACCGGTTTAGTCTGATTTATTTTTGTGTATTGAAAGGACAATTACAAAACTATATTTCACCTTGTTGTATTTTGCATTACATTTCAAGTGTCTGGCCCAGTTGGTGTTCAGATATATCTATCCAAATGAACAATTTAAATTCATATTGAATAATATGGGTCCCTAAATATAGATTTACAATAATAATGTTCTATACTTAAAAACACATAAAACTACATATCTTTTAGTTTTTAATCATCTTTCCTATCAAATTAAAAAACAAACAACATTCATGGTGGCATCTTTATGTATCATGTGACGGTAATTTTCAAAACTAAGATTATTTAATATGTCATCATGTCATAAATAGATTATAATAAAATTTGTAAATACAATCATTAAATTGCATGGTTGATTTGTTAACGTTGCACTGCAGCCTACACATATCAAAATAATACATAGCATTATGCAAACTATTTATATATAATCGGGACAGCCGGTCAATTTACGTCTTTTGGTTCCCATCATGATTTCGTTAATAGAGGTTTGCTGCTAATAAGGATGTTACTGGACCAAGGGTTCCTAGTAGTTAAAAATGGAAGTCATCACTTCTAAAGTTTTAAGGTCGCTACCATGACTTGATTAACCAGCGTTATGGAAAATATGTGTCACAAATGACCACGGATATGTTCCTTTTGACGTAATCATAATACGGATCTTTCCTCATTTTTGACACATCGCCTGGTGCCACTAGTAGAGTAGGAACTGATTACCCTTCTGGAGCACACGAGTCCACCCTCGGATTTTAATGGGGATCCTGTTTCTCAATATTGTTTTTCTGTGTAATGTTTTATAAATCATTGTTTGTCCTTTTGTCATTTTCTTCTGGCCATTACATTGCCTGTCCTGTTTTGTTTATATTAGTTCTGTGGCATGTGGCAAATGTTGCTCGTGTCCCTGTATTGTCCAGTCTTGATTACCCCTTCGGGTTTCTTTAACTTTTAGTTACCACTTCATGTCACATAACGTTAAAATTGATGTATCCAGAATAATGTAGCCGATGTTCAGTGTTTAGTCAAGCCTGGACACAATAAAAACAAAATTATTTATAGAGTCTACATAATTACAAGAATACCCTAAAAAGTACTATTGCAGTAATTAAAAAATACTAAATAGTTGATATTTTGTTCTTTTCTTTCTTTTTGATTATAAAATTCCTCATCGCTGCCCCAACTATCCAGGCCGTCTCCTCTCAGCACCGAATCTCCCAAATGGGAATCCTCCTCTATATCTTACCAACAATATAATCAAGACTTAGAGCTTATAAATGATATACAAGACGATATATACATAACAATATCATGTCCTGTCGTACCCGGTCTGTCTTTATAGCAAAGACTTATAATTGTTCATTTACTTTTGCCACACAGAAACCGTGAAACAGAGGAAACCTGTAAATATGTAAATAGAACAATTAAGAGAGATATCTGACATTTATATAAGTTATCAGCATTGTGCTATATATATATATATTACGAATTTAGTTTGTTACACATATTTTCATTGGTTCTTCAACCCTGAATGTCAGCATATATTCGGAAAACAGACGGGGTATATATTTCAGTCCCCAAAAACGATTAAAACATGGACGACAAAGCATTACGCTTCACTGAATCAATGGTATAATACGGAATAATAAATGTATTTTTACCAAATTAAATGCTGTTTTTATACTCAAAACGGCTGCATGAACAAAAATATATTACAACGGTTAATTCCGTCACAAATACCTGATCGATTCAGCAAACTCCTATGTTCCACGGCTGTGCCATAACAAATAAACAAAACATAGAGCCTTGAAAACTTTCGACGTCATGGGGCCACACCAAGGTTTTATTTACATGTTGTTAACATTTAGATTATTGAAATTGTTTCGCAAACCCGTTGTTTTGTTATGTGATATATTAATGTTATATTTATAAAGTTTATAAAATTTACTACATATGAAACTGTATTGATTTAGAAATTTAGTACAGTATTTTCCTTCATGAGACACCCCATACATGATATTGACACGACACACGTCAAAGGTACGGAAACAGACATCCAGAGATACGAAAAATGAAAATAAAAGAGGCAAATTTATTTAATACCGTTGGATGTTGTATTTAAAAACACAATGGTTAAATCCGTAATATATCTGTTATTCAGCTATCAGACAGGGTATATAATGTGACATTCCCGGCTTATGATATATATTCCCTTCGGCTGCGCCTCAGGGAATATAGATCCTAAGCCGGGAATGTCACATTCGGCTGCGCCTCAGGGAATATAGATCCTAAGCCGGGAATGTCACATTATATACCCTATCTGATAGCTGAATAACATATAATATTATATTCAAATGAAAAACAAAAACAAAAATATCACCTTGTCGGAACAGTTTCAAATTCCAATAGTTACATCGGGGAAATTGATACTTCTAACCCATAAATTCATGACCGCTCACTGTCCTGGCTAGATACAGAAACTTCAACAAAAAGTGGCGGACTTAAACTAGTTTTATGGAGTCAAAACAACTCTCTTTTTTACAAAAAAAAATTGAAGCCTTGCAAAACCAATTTGGTTTCCAGAACCAACTCTCATTGCCTGAATACCGTTTTAATTTCCATTTCCAAGACTTTTCCCATATGACACAAATTATTTCATTTTCTTAAATTAGACAAATTGCATTTGCATATTTATTGAGAATTTTAATGCAACAAATTTGTTATAAATAGTAACCTATATAAATGTCTAAAACATGATGTCACAATTATCTTCAATTAAGTGATACTCTTTGATCTTAGACATTATATGTAAATATGATTTTTTATTAAAAAAATGTACATATGAAAATAAGAAGCTTTTTTTTCCTTAAATTTGATTAAAATATCGTTAATGCAAACAATAATTTAAACCATCCCTTTCTTAAATTTACAAACGTCATTCTCAATATGTATATATTAAATACTTTTCACAAGTATATTCAAATCACATAATAAACACGAAGACTTCATCAAAGAATTGACTGACCAATACCCGTGAAATTATTAATATTATATGTTATTCAGCTATCAGATAGGGTATATAATGTGACATTCCCGGCTTAGGATCTATATATATCATAAGCCGGGAATGTCACATTATATACCCTGTCTGATAGCTGAATAACAGATATATTACGGATTTAACCATTGTTTTTTTAAATACAACATCCAACGGTATTAAATAAATTTGCCTCTTTTATTTTCATTTTTCGTATCTCTGGATGCCCGTTTCCGTACCTTTGACGTGTGTCGAGTCAATTTCATGTATGGGTTGTCTCATGAAGGAAAATACTGCACTAAATTTCTAAATCAATACAGTTTCATATGTAGTAAGTTTTATAAACTTTATAAATATAACATTAATATATCACATAACAAAACAACGGGTTTGCGAAACAATTTCAATAATTTAAATGTTAACAACATGTAAATAAAACCTTGGTGTGGCCCCATGACGTCGAAAGTTTTCAAGGCTCTATGTTTTGTTTATTTGTTATGGCACAGCCGTGGAACATAGGAGTTTGCTGAATCGATCAGGTATTTGTGACGGAATTAACCGTTGTAATATTTTTTTGTTCATGCAGCCGTTTTGAGTATAAAAACAGCATTTAATTTGGTAAAAATACATTTATTATTCCATATTATACCATTGATTCAGTGAAGCGTAATGCTTTGTCGTCCATGTTTTAATCGTTTTTGGGGACTGAAATATATACCCCGTCTGTTTTCCGAATATATGCTGACATTCGGGGTTGAAGAACCAATGAAAATATGTGTAACAAACTAAATTCGTAATATATTTTAATATAATATAAAGTGTGCACTGTTAATGACGTACAGCTAACCAATCGACCTTGTCCGGAAACTGTGCTTGTTCTACACAATCACCCTTGCTTGTATGTTACAGAGTTAATGCATTTGGTAATGCCTTTGAAGTGTACTTGAGAAGTAGTCTATGAAAACATAATTTATTGAGATATTTTAGATACACAAATTAAACAGGTGTTATTACAATGAACCTTATATCACAGTGACGTTCATCTATAGAGGAGCTCAATAAAACCTCATTCTAGTTGTTCAAATAGTATGAACAAACTTACTCAATAAGCGGGATGAATCAGACCTGCATTAAAAAAACCTAAGCATCTTGTTCATTGCCCCAAATCACTATTTTTGGAATTCTATAAGTTGCTTGACTTTTCAAACTCTACACTACCCAGTCCCAATCTAAATTGTAAGACCATACATGCATATACATTGAAGATGAGAGACTGTTGACATGTACGATACATGTAGTAAACTTTCCTTTCTTAAGATGCAATATCCGCCCATCATTCGGAATAATTGTGCTACGGTTAATACGGTATAAAAATCTGTCTTATTTTGTTTATGTTTTCTCAAATAGAATAGGGTACAATTCCTTTACAAAATACGGCCATCATGGTCGTGATCGCATAGTAGTTGGATTTACGACTTACCTGTGCAATCAGTGCCTATCACCACTAAAGATTTGATTTCGAATCCCGCTGACGGCGAGGTATACTCGATACAACTTTATGTCATAAGGTTTGTCAGTGACTTGGTGCAGGTCTGTGGTTTTCTCCGGGTATTCCGGTTTCCTCCACCAAGAAAACTGATCGCCACGATATAACGGAAATATTGTTGAAAATTAAACACCACAACCCTAACCATAACCCTATTATGAATACTTGAATACGGGAAGAAGCCATTGAATACGGGAAGAAGCCATTGAATAAAGGTAATAAAACAAACAACAACAAAACAATAAATACAAATGCAAAACAAAACAAAAGAGGTATCAAAGATTTTGTCATCAGAAACTTCAATAAACACTGACAGTAAGACACGTTGTTGGTCTCGTATGCACGATAAAAGGGGCTCATGTTAGAAACAAGCTGAAATATCTCTTAAATACTGTATACATACCTAACTTTAAATTAAATGTTTATTCGCTGTGACAACATGAATTTTGATATCTTTCTATGATAACCATTTCATGACCCTTTAAACAGCCACAGTACATTTTTTTGTTGCATCCATCTTTGATGTCCTACCTTATGTTTCCATTATGTGCTGGTTTATTTATTGACCTTCCGGTTTTATTAAAATTGTTGATTTTTCAGGAAATACAATACAATATAAAAAAGAAAAAAATATAAAGATAAGTATGCACTTATAAAATGAAAATTAAAAAAATATCACACTGTCTGTACAGTTCCAAAATGTAATCGGAAAATCATAGAAAAAGAGACAAAATCGATGCTATTTACACACATATATACAACCGCTCACTTTCCTGGCAAGGTACATTCACTACTTTAATGAGCCCAAAGCAAATTGGTTGTTTGATTAAGTAGTCGATTGTTGATTAACACCCCTTTTAGCTATAAGTCAATAAGAACGTGTTGGTCAGTAGATGGGTTATCTGGCGAAAGCCACCGACATGCCGCAAGAAGAGTTTGAAGATACCAAAGGGGTAATCAGAATCAGTAAATCGAAGAAGGACATGCAATATAATGGAAAAAGAAAAAGGACAAAAGTACAAACAACGATCTACAAAACATTACACATAGCATTAAAGATCGAGTAACACGAACCCCACTAAAAATAGGGGGTAAGCAGTTCATGCTTCTCTAGTGACACTCGTCGTGTTACTCTAGTTACAAACCCGGTGTCGTAAATGAGGAAAGGACTGGTAAATGTGTACGAAAAAGAAGAAATTATCACAAAGTTCTATTGGGTACAAGTCAACACGAAATGTTTACCGATTTAACCCTGTCGTCACTGCGAAATAATTACACGATGAAAATGTCACCATATATGCTATGCATTCTGAATATTAAATGTACTTATTAAGTAACTGCAGTGTTATGCCTTCCTATAGTGTAATATAACAGAACATAGTAAAATATTTTGTACGATGTTGCATTTATTTGACACCTATGATTGGATAAAATCATTCCTTAAAATAACGGAAGTAAATAGACTAGGGGACTACATCTGTGTGTGTCTGACACTTCTAACACCAACAGAACTTGAAACAGTCGCCAATGACTCCTGTTCTATACCGGAAGAAGAAGAAGATGAACGAAAGAAGGCAGAGCCATATATGGGAATCTCGATACCGGTGTCATAGAGTAAACCTTCCCCCATAGTAGATTGATCCCTCGGAAGATTTACTATATAGTAAACCTTCCCCCATAGTAGATTGATCCCTCGGAAGATTTACTATATAGTAAACCTTCCCCCATGGAGGAACGTTTACTATATAGTATTTATTCCGCATAGTAAACCTTCCTACCTTCTCAAATACTGCAAAAAGGCTCCGTACATTTGGTTTTTTTTTTACCTTTAAATCATAACCGGATATAATTAATGGTATACCGGTATAACAATTAAAATTAACACGATTAAGGTGCTAAATTCCGAATCAATAGTAATTATCTGGATTAAGGGGGAACATTTACTATATAGCAAAATATCCGGGGGGATGATCGGCTATGGATGGGGGAATGTTTGCTATATAGTAATTTTTTTCCCGGGGGAATAGTTACTATATAGTAAAGTATCCGGGGGGAAGCTTTACTATATAGCAAATATTCCGAGGGGGAATGTATAGTAAACATTCCGGGGGAAGGTTTGCTATGCGGAAGGTTTACTATACGACACCGGTAATAAGATTAATACGCTTTACTGGTCAGTGGAAAATTCCGTTTCTAAAAATAACGATAGAAGTCGTGAAGGTGACTGCAGCATTGTATAATCTATTGTTGTATAATTTGACCTTGACGCTGTCCGAAATAAAGAAATATTGTAATCGATAACTGAGACACGACGTATGCCAAGTGTACTTGACCAGGCTCACTATATAAATGTGTGTGTATTTTGATTTAGCATAATTAAGCACAACTGCAAGAAAAATGATGATTTATATTTTCTTCTAAAATAACACAGTAAAAAATCTCTTCTTGAGACACAATAAAAAAGAAAGAAATTAACGTTTCTAATAAACTATATATTTAAAAGAATGTACGGCTAACAAATCCCGAGTCAGTCCTTCTTATACACAATGGTCACGGAACAACACTATATATATATGTGTGTATATTTTGATTTAGAATAACACAGTAAACAATCTCTACGTGCAGTTACGAAACGATGCAGACGAAAAAGGTCAGTGGGCGGTGCTTAATTTTGTGTATTGACCATTACGTCTTTAGCCTTAGAACTTCCAAGAAAGTCCGTCAAACATAGTTCGTGGAAAAAACTTGGTTACTGTTTCAAGTTATAGATCAGCAACATCGTACAAAAATATTATAAGCTCTCGTGACCGACTATGGTTATTTAGACGGATTGTATGATAATGTGTTACATTCCTATGGTTCACCTCTAAGTGCGGCAAAAAAGAGATAAAAGCATGTTTATCTCCCTGACAAAGACAGCAATCCATGTACATTGTCATGATGGATTAATTCTATTTTATCTTTGTCATGACAAACAAACATAGTAATATCGATGAACTGTAATACCTGTCGTATATATGATATTTGCCCTGAATGATAAGCAAACTCTGGCCTTCGTAGATTATAACATGTCACATTTTAGTAAGAAGGGTGCATTGCTATACTCTTATCATTCAATGTTAGAGCATTTTTCATAACAACGCTATTCACCGGATTGTGAGGGAGGGTTGGCATTTTACTCGCCTGTGGAAAACACTTGCATCATTTCACAAAGAGGCATCATTTCACAAAGAGGGGAGATCTGTAGCCCTTTTCACAAAAATTCTTACGATAAAAAATTGTCGTAAGTGTAAAACTAAGATTAAAAAGAGTTTCACAAAAATAATTACGATAATCTTAAGTGTTAAAATAGTCCTAACTTTACGTGTAAAACTACTCTGTCCTAAGTGTAAAATTTTGATCGTAAGAGAATGTCCTAAGTGTAAAATTTTGATCGTAAGAGAAATGTTGGTCTTATCTTTTATCGTAAGTGAAAAAAATAGAAAAAAAGATGGACGATGTATTGGCGCTTCGACTTGAAAATAAGAGAGCAATTCATCGTTAGCGCATTTTCTCTGACCGTATGACAAACCTATTTACACAGATTGATAAATATTTATTGAAATGAATATGGTTTAATAGAAACAGACGCTACAAATGGCATTGTTGTTTACTCCTTTTTGGCGTGACTAATAACAGAGTCTGTCTATAACGATGCATTCCGTACATTTACCTCTTCAATGCAGCAGTGTATCGTTTACATGACCAAAAAATCAGGATAATTCTTATTAATTTTAGATTTCAAATTGGGAACGATCGACAATCGAAAAGATTACATGTACTTGCAAACTTGGGGAGAATTCTTTTTTTTTCCTTTTTTTTTTGGATAAAAACAGGAATACGGGATTTTCTTCTAGGCATCTACTTCGCTTACAAAAGTTTTGTATGAACAGCCGCTTTAGGACTGGGATTTTCTGGATCCAATGATATCGTTTTGATTTTGCCTTTATATTAGTAATATAATTTATTAATTTCTGGCAACTTCGATGATCATCGAACACTCTGGCAATACATAAACTTGTGTACATTCTTCTGTTATATTAATATTAATATATAACATGGATATTTATTCGTCTTCATGATTGATAGATGATAAACACATCTTTATTTGGGTTATCTCAGAAAAATCGGGATAAATTTTCATCAGTAAAAGAACAAGCATTTAATTTTATGTGGGATGGGATTAATTGGAAAAAGGGGTAAATATTTTGCTGACAAATAACCGATAAAATGAATTATATGAATAGGGTTTTTTTTCACACTCCAGATGCACTCCCTTAAAAAATACTTCTACCAAAAGTAACCACGCGTGGATGATGACGCACAACTCCAAGTAATGATAATTATTATAGATCATTTTAATTTACATGCATTAGAAATGTTCCTCTATACGAAAATCATACCCGTTCATATTTTGTGCAGTTATTGGTGACCGATTCATATACATTTGTTTGTATTAGATAAAAATTCAATATAAACATACAAACACATCATAGCATAAAAATTGCTTATAAATTAGTGCCGGGGATATTTTTTAGAATAATTTTATTTAAAAAAAATGCTCTCTTGTGCTATGGAAATGAAACTAGGTTGCTAAGGAAGATGTTTTATGGTGCTTAACGCCCCTTTCAACAATATATCGGTCAGTTTTATTGGTGGAGAAAACTGGAGTACTCGGAGAAAACCATTGACATGTCGCAAATCACTGACAAACTTTATCACATAATGTTGTATCGAGTACACCTAAGGAAGAATTTTTTTTATCGTAAGTGTAATTTTAGTCGTAAGATTAAAATTTCTCGTAAGATAATCTTTGTGAAAAGGACTTAGGAATTGTCGTAAGATAATCTTAAGTGAAAAAGTTAGGACAATAGTTACGAATTTTTGTGAAAAGGGCTACTGGACCCATGAAATTAGCTTAGCCACGCCAGGTACAAAGCCAGGAAAGTGAGTGGCCATGAAATTAGTTTAGCCGCGCCAGGCACAAAGCCAGGAAAGTGAGTTCCCATGAAATTAGTTTAGCCGCGCCAGGTACAAAGCCAGGAAAGTGAGTGGCCATGAAATTAGTTTAGCCGCGCCAGGTACAAAGCCAGGAGAGTGAGTGACCATGCAATTAGTTTAACTGCGCCAGGTACAAAGCCAGGAAAGTGAGTGGCCATGAAATTAGTTTAGCCGCGCCAGGTACAAAGCCAGGAAAGTGAGTTCCCATGAAATTAGTTTAGCCGCGCCAGGTACAAAGCCAGGAAAGTGAGTTCCCATGAAATTAGTTTATCCGCGCCAGGTACAAAGTCAGGAAAGTGAGTGGCCATGAAATTAGTTTAGCTGCGCCAGGTACAAAGCCAGGAAAGTGAGTGGCCATGAAATTAGTTTAGCCGCGCCAGGTACAAAGCCAGGAAAGTGAGTGGCCATGAAATTAGTTTAGCCGCGCCAGGTACAAAGCCAGGAAAGTGAGTTCCCATGAAATTAGTTTAGCCGCGCCAGGTACAAAGCCAGGAAAGTGAGTTCCCATGAAATTAGTTTATCCGCGCCAGGTACAAAGTCAGGAAAGTGAGTGGCCATGAAATTAGTTTAGCTGCGCCAGGTACAAAGCCAGGAAAGTGAGTGGCCATGAAATTAGTTTAGCCGCGCCAGGTACAAAGCCAGGAAAGTGAGTGGCCATGAAATTAGTTTAGCCGCGCCAGGTACAAAGCCAGGAAAGTGAGTTCCCATGAAATTAGTTTAGCCGTGCCAGGTACAAAGCCAGGAAAGTGAGTGGCCATGAAATTAGTTTATCCGCGCCAGGTACAAAGTCAGGAAAGTGAGTGGCCATGAAATTAGTTTAACCGCGCCAGGTACAAAGCCAGGAAAATGAGTGGCCATGAAATTAGTTTAGCCGCGCCAGGTACAAAGCCAGGAAAGTGAGTTCCCATGAAATTAGTTTAGCCGCGCCAGGTACAAATCCAGGAAAGTGAGTGGCCATGAAATTAGTTTAGCCGCGCCAGGTACAAAGCCAGAAAAGTCAATGGCCATGAAATTAGTTTAGCCGCGCCAGGTACAAAGCCAGGAAAGTGAGTGGCCATGAAATTAGTTTAGCCGCGCCAGGTACAAAGCCAGGAAAGTGAGTGGCCATGAAATTAGTTTAGCCGCGCCAGGGACAAAGCCAGGAAAGTGAGTGGCCATGAAATTAGTTTAGCCGCGCCAGGTACAAAGCCAGGAAAGTGAGTTCCCATGAAATTAGTTTAGCCGCGCCAGGTACAAAGCCAGGAAAGTGAGTTCCCATGAAATTAGCTTAGCCGCGCCAGGTACAAAGCCAGGAAAGTGAGTGGCCATGAAATTAGTTTAGCCGCGCCAGGTACAAAGCCAGGAAAGTCAATGGCCATGAAATTAGTTTAACCGCGCCAGGTACAAAGCCAGGAAAGTGAGTGGCCATGAAATTAGTTTAGCAGCGCCAGGTACAAAGCCAGGAAAGTGAGTGGCCATGAAATTAGTTTAGCCGCGCCAGGTACAAAGCCAGGAAAGTGAGTGGCCATGAAATTAGTTTAGCCGCGTTAGGTACAAAGCCAGGAAAGTGAGTGCCCATGAAATTAGTTTAACCGCGCCAGATACAAAGCCAGGAAAGTCAGTGGCCATGAAATTAGTTTAGCCGCGCCAGGTACAAAGCCAGGAAAGTGAGTGGCCATGAAATTAGTTTAGCCGCGCCAGGTAGAAAGCCAGGAAAGTGAGTGGCCATGCAATTAGTTTAGCCGCGACAGGTACAACGCCAGGAAAATGAGTGGCCATGTAATTAGTTTAGCCGCGCCAGGTACAAAGCCAGGAACGTCAGTGGCCATGAAATTAGTTTAGCCGCGCCAGGTACAAAGCCAGGAAAGTCAGTGGCCATATAATTAGTTTAGCCGCGCCAGGTACAAAGCCAGGAAAATCAGTGGCCACGTAATTAGTTTAGCCGCGCCAGGTACAAAGCCAGGAAAGTGAGTGGCCATGTATTTGTGCATTAGGGTATCGATTTTGCCTCTGTTTCTCCGATTTTTCGATGGAAGTTTTGAAATATTCTGACATTCTTTGTACCAAGGTGTTCACAATGGTTTTTTAAGGATAACATTGTCTTGTCTTGTCTTATTTTGACATGTGTGGTATGTTTGAATTTTCATTTCTTCATTATCATTTTTGTGTTCACCATTTTATCAGGTTGGTATTGGCAAAGTTGTAACATTGGAAATGATTACCGTTTTGTCTTGTGATACACTTGTTGAAAGGGTGTGATAATGGCTCAAACTGTCGGTTTTGTCTTTATTTATCCCATCATTTGGGGTATGATTTTTGAAATAAGCTGTTTTCACGTTGTTTAATCTTGTCGCGATCCATAGTATTTCGTGATTATCATCTGGACTATTTAACACGTTGTCATCTAAACAGGGAATTGGTACTCAGACACAATCCTATACCGACCCTTTATTTGATATGTATTTGCGACATTTAGTTTTAATTTAGGTTTGGTGTACAAATCATTATTTTGACATTTGGCTATGTACGACACAGTACCACCAAGACATCTCCCGTCTCTTGTCAACATCAAAATCATTCTAATCAATTGATTAAATATTTAATTAAAAATTAAAAAAAATATCATAAATGAAAAGTTCATATTTGTTACGTCAATAAGTGACTGAGAATGCAAGTTTTAATTAGGTTTCATATCTTTATCTCCGATATTGACAAATAGAGTTCAAAGTTCATAAGAGATCAATTCTCTCATAGTGTATGTTTTTTTTTTAAATAACATGAGAAAACTATTTTTTATTATATCAAAACGTTCAGAACACAGGTAATTTGTATTGAAGTTTATCGATAGCTTGATACATTGTTGCCAAAAAGCAAATAAGTTTATTAATACACAGAGAAAATATCATTTTTGGTCCACAATATTATAAGATATTAAGATATGGTTTTCTCAAGTTAAAATCAAACATTGAAAATCAGACAATATATATTTTTTATCAAAGCTTTTTAAAATGATTTTTTGCTTGCTGAGTTAAGAAAAAATAAGTTTTGTTAGTAGAATGCTAGTTATTGTTTACTTAATACTTAACATTAAAACGAAAACTTTTTCCGGCATATTAAAACACTTTTTTTTTCGGGGTTTTTCTGAGTTATTCAACAATAAAAACAAGTGCAAAATAATAAGTACAGTTATGTTAATTTATATTAATATTTTTCTTTATTTTGTGAAAAGGACTTAGGAATTGTCGTAAGATAATCATAAGTGAAAAAGTTAGGACTATAGTTACGAATTTTTGTGAAAAGGGCTACTGGACCCATGGAATTAGCTTAGTCAAGCCAGGTACAAAGCCAGGAAAGTGAGTGGCCATGAAATTAGTTTAGCCGCGCCAGGCACAAAGCCAGGAAAGTGCGTTCCCATGAAATTAGTTTAGCCGCGCCAGGTACAAAGCCAGGAAAGTGAGTGGCCATGAAATTAGTTTAGCCGCGCCAGGTACAAAGCCAGGAGAGTGATTGACCATGCAATTAGTTTAGCTGCGCCAGGTACAAAGCCAGGAAAGTGAGTGGCCATGAAATTAACTTAGCCGCGCCGGGTACAAAGCCAGGAAAGTGAGTTCCCATGAAATTAGTTTAGCCGCGCCAGGAACAAAGCCAAGAAAGTGAGTTCCCATGAAATTAGTTTAGCCGCGCCAGGTACAAAGCCAGGAAAGTGAGTGGCCATGAAATTAGTTTAGCCACGCCAAGCACAAAGCCAGGAAAGTGAGTTCCCATGAAATTAGTTTAGCCGCGCCAGGTACAAAGCCAGGAAAGTGAGTTCCCATGAAATTAGTTTAGCCGCGCCAGGTACAAAGCCAGGAAAGTGAGTTCCCATGAAATTAGTTTATCCGCGCCAAGTACAAAGTCAGGAAAGTGAGTGGCCATGAAATTAGTTTAGCCGCGCCAGGTACAAAGCCAGGAAAGTGAGTGGCCATGAAATTAGTTTAGCTGCGCCAGGTACAAAGCCAGGAAAGTGAGTGGCCATGAAATTAGTTTAGCCGCGCCAGGTACAAAGCCAGGAAAGTGAGTGGCCATGAAATTAGTTTAGCCGCGCCAGGTACAAAGCCAGGAAAGTCAATGGCCATGAAATTAGTTTAACCGCACCAGGTACAAAGCCAGGAAAGTGAGTGGCCATGAAATTAGTTTAGCCGCGCCAGGTACAAAGCCAGGAAAGTGAGTGGCCATGCAATTAGTTTAGCCGCGACAGGTACAACGCCAGGAAAGTGAGTGTCCATGTAATTAGTTTAGCCGCGCCAGGTACAAAGCTAGGAAAGTCAGTGGCCATGAAATTAGTTTAGCCGCGCCAGGTACAAAGCCAGGAAAGTCAGTGGCCATGTAATTAGTTTAGCCGCGCTAGGTACAAAGCCAGGAAAGTCAGTGGCCATGTAATTAGTTTAGCCGCGCCAGGTACAAAGCCAGGAAAGTGAGTGGCCATGTATTTGTGCATTAGGGTATCGATTTTGCCTCTGTTTCTCCGATTTTTCGATGGAAGTTTTGAAATATTCTGACATTCTTTGTACCAAGGTGTTCACAATGGTTTTTTAAGGATAACATTGTCTTGTCCTGTCTTGTTTTGACGTGTGTGGTATGTTTGAATTTTCATTTGTTCATTATCATTTTTGTGTTCACCATTTTATCAGGTTGGTATTGGCAAAGTTGTAACATTGGAAATGATTACCGTTTTGTCTTGTGATACACTTGTTGAAAGGGTGTGATAATGGCTCAAACTGTCGGTTTTGTCTTTATTTATCCCATCATTTGGGGTATGATTTTTGAAATAAGCTGTTTTCACGTTGTTTAATCTTGTCGCGATCCATAGTATTTAGTGATTATCATCTGGACTATTTAACACGTTGTCATCTAAACAGGGAATTGGTACTCAGACACAATCCTATACCGACCCTTTATTTGATATGTATTTGCGACATTTAGTTTTAATTTAGGTTTGGTGTACAAATCATTATTTTGACATTTGGCTATGTACGACACAGTACCACCAAGACATCTCCCGTCTCTTGTCAACATCAAAATCATTCTAATCAATTGATTAAATATTTAATTAAAAATTAAAAAAAATATCATAAATGAAAAGTTCATATTTGTTACGTCAATAAGTGACTGAGAATGCAAGTTTTAATTAGGTTTCATATCTTTATCTCCGATATTGACAAATAGAGTTCAAAGTTCATAAGAGATCAATTCTCTCATAGTGTATGTTTTTTTTTTAAATAACATGAGAAAACTATTTTTTATTATATCAAAACGTTCAGAACACAGGTCATTTGTATTGAAGTTTATCGATAGCTTGATACATTGTTGCCAAAAAGCAAATAAGTTTATTAATACTCAGAGAAAATATCATTTTTGGTCCACAATATTATAAGATATTAAGATATGGTTTTCTCAAGTTAAAATCAAACATTGAAAATCAGACAATATATATTTTTTATCAAAGCTTTTTAAAATGATTTTTTGCTGGCTGAGTTAAGAAAAAATAAGTTTTGTTAGTAGAATGCTAGTTATTGTTTACTTAATACTTAACATTAAAACGAAAACTTTTTCCGGCATATTAAAACACTTTTTTTCGGGGTTTTTCTGAGTTATTCAACAATAAAAACAATTGCAAAATAATAAGTACAGTTATGTTAATTTATATTGATATTTTTCTTTATTTTGTGAAAAGGACTTAGGAATTGTCGTAAGATAATCTTAAGTGAAAAAGTTAGGACTATAGTTACGAATTTTTGTGAAAAGGGCTACTGGACCCATGGAATTAGCTTAGCCACGCCAGGTACAAAGCCAGGAAAGTGAGTGGCCATGAAATTAGTTTAGCCGCGCCAGGCACAAAGCCAGGAAAGTGCATTCCCATGAAATTAGTTTAGCCGCGCCAGGTACAAAGCCAGGAGAGTGATTGACCATGCAATTAGTTTAGCTGCGCCAGGTACAAAGCCAGGAAAGTGAGTTCCCATGAAATTAGTTTAGCCGCGCCAGGAACAAAGCCAAGAAAGTGAGTTCCCATGAAATTAGTTTAGCCGCGCCAGGTACAAAGCCAGGAAAGTGAGTGGCCATGAAATTAGTTTAGCCGCGCCAAGCACAAAGCCAGGAAAGTGAGTTCCCATGAAATTAGTTTAGCCGCGCCAGGTACAAAGCCAGGAAAGTGAGTTCCCATGAAATTAGTTTAGCCGCGCCAGGTACAAAGCCAGGAAAGTGAGTTCCCATGAAATTAGTTTATCCGCGCCAAGTACAAAGTCAGGAAAGTGAGTGGCCATGAAATTAGTTTAGCCGCGCCAGGTACAAAGCCAGGAAAGTGAGTGGCCATGAAATTAGTTTAGCTGCGCCAGGTACAAAGCCAGGAAAGTGAGTGGCCATGAAATTAGTTTAGCCGCGCCAGGTACAAAGCCAGGAAAGTGAGTTCCCATGAAATTAGTTTAGCCGCGCCAGGTACAAAGCCAGGAAAGTGAGTGGCCATGAAATTAGTTTAGCCGCGCCAGGTACAAAGCCAGGAAAGTCAATGGCCATGAAATTAGTTTAACCGCACCAGGTACAAAGCCAGGAAAGTGAGTGGCCATGAAATTAGTTTAGCCGCGCCAGGTACAAAGCCAGGAAAGTGAGTGGCCATGCAATTAGTTTAGCCGCGACAGGTACAACGCCAGGAAAGTGAGTGTCCATGTAATTAGTTTAGCCGCGCCAGGTACAAAGCTAGGAAAGTCAGTGGCCATGAAATTAGTTTAGCCGCGCCAGGTACAAAGCCAGGAAAGTCAGTGGCCATATAATTAGTTTAGCCGCGCCAGGTACAAAGCCAGGAAAATCAGTGGCCATGTAATTAGTTTAGCCGCGCCAGGTACAAAGCCAGGAAAGTCAGTGGCCATGTAATTAGTTTAGCCGCGCCAGGTACAAAGCCAGGAAAGTGAGTGGCCATGTATTTGTGCATTAGGGTATCGATTTTGCCTCTGTTTCTCCTATTTTTTGATGGAAGTTTTGAAATATTCTGACATTCTTTGTACCAAGGTGTTCACAATGGTTTTTTAAGGATAACATTGTCTTGTCTTGTCTTGTTTTGACATGTGTGGTATGTTTGAATTTTCATTTCTTCATTATCATTTTTGTGTTCACCATTTTATCAGGTTGGTATTGGCAAAGTTGTAACATTGGAAATGATTACCGTTTTGTCTTATGATACACTTGTTGAAAGGGTGTTAATGGCTCAAACTGTCGGTTTTGTCTTTATTTATCCCATCATTTGGGGTATGATTTTTGAAATAAGCTGTTTTCACGTTGTTTAATCTTGTCGTGATCCATAGTATTTCGTGATTATCATCTGGACTATTTAACACGTTGTCATCTAAACAGGGAATTGGTACTCAGACACAATCCTATACCGACCCTTTATTTGATATGTATTTGCGACATTTAGTTTTAATTTAGGTTTGGTGTACAAATCATTATTTTGACATTTGGCTATGTACGACACAGTACCACCAAGACATCTCCCGTCTCTTGTCAACATCAAAATCATTCTAATCAATTGATTAAATATTTAATTAAAAATTAAAAAAAATATCATAAATGAAAAGTTCATATTTGTTACGTCAATAAGTGACTGAGAATGCAAGTTTTAATTAGGTTTCATATCTTTATCTCCGATATTGACAAATAGAGTTCAAAGTTCATAAGAGATCAATTCTCTCATAGTGTATGTTTTTTTTCTTAAATAACATGAGAAAACTATTTTTTATTATATCAAAACGTTCAGAACACAGGTAATTTGTATTGAAGTTTATCGATAGCTTGATACATTGTTGCCAAAAAGCAAATAAGTTTATTAATACACAGAGAAAATATCATTTTTGGTCCACAATATTATAAGATATTAAGATATGGTTTTCTCAAGTTAAAATCAAACATTGAAAATCAGACAATATATATTTTTTATCAAAGCTTTTTAAAATAATTTTTTGCTGGCTGAGTTAAGAAAAAATAAGTTTTGTTAGTAGAATGCTAGTTATTGTTTACTTAATACTTAACATTAAAACGAAAACTTTTTCCGGCATATTAAAACACTTTTTTTTTCGGGGTTTTTCTGAGTTATTCAACAATAAAAACAAGTGCAAAATAATAAGTACAGTTATGTTAATTTATATTGATATTTTTCTTTATTTTGTGAAAAGGACTTAGGAATTGTCGTAAGATAATCATAAGTGAAAAAGTTAGGACTATAGTTACGAATTTTTGTGAAAAGGGCTACTGGACCCATGGAATTAGCTTAGTCAAGCCAGGTACAAAGCCAGGAAAGTGAGTGGCCATGAAATTAGTTTAGCCGCGCCAGGCACAAAGCCAGGAAAGTGCGTTCCCATGAAATTAGTTTAGCCGCGCCAGGTACAAAGCCAGGAAAGTGAGTGGCCATGAAATTAGTTTAGCCGCGCCAGGTACAAAGCCAGGAGAGTGATTGACCATGCAATTAGTTTAGCTGCGCCAGGTACAAAGCCAGGAAAGTGAGTGGCCATGAAATTAACTTAGCCGCGCCGGGTACAAAGCCAGGAAAGTGAGTTCCCATGAAATTAGTTTAGCCGCGCCAGGAACAAAGCCAAGAAAGTGAGTTCCCATGAAATTAGTTTAGCCGCGCCAGGTACAAAGCCAGGAAAGTGAGTGGCCATGAAATTAGTTTAGCCACGCCAAGCACAAAGCCAGGAAAGTGAGTTCCCATGAAATTAGTTTAGCCGCGCCAGGTACAAAGCCAGGAAAGTGAGTTCCCATGAAATTAGTTTAGCCGCGCCAGGTACAAAGCCAGGAAAGTGAGTTCCCATGAAATTAGTTTATCCGCGCCAAGTACAAAGTCAGGAAAGTGAGTGGCCATGAAATTAGTTTAGCCGCGCCAGGTACAAAGCCAGGAAAGTGAGTGGCCATGAAATTAGTTTAGCTGCGCCAGGTACAAAGCCAGGAAAGTGAGTGGCCATGAAATTAGTTTAGCCGCGCCAGGTACAAAGCCAGGAAAGTGAGTGGCCATGAAATTAGTTTAGCCGCGCCAGGTACAAAGCCAGGAAAGTCAATGGCCATGAAATTAGTTTAACCGCACCAGGTACAAAGCCAGGAAAGTGAGTGGCCATGAAATTAGTTTAGCCGCGCCAGGTACAAAGCCAGGAAAGTGAGTGGCCATGCAATTAGTTTAGCCGCGACAGGTACAACGCCAGGAAAGTGAGTGTCCATGTAATTAGTTTAGCCGCGCCAGGTACAAAGCTAGGAAAGTCAGTGGCCATGAAATTAGTTTAGCCGCGCCAGGTACAAAGCCAGGAAAGTCAGTGGCCATGTAATTAGTTTAGCCGCGCTAGGTACAAAGCCAGGAAAGTCAGTGGCCATGTAATTAGTTTAGCCGCGCCAGGTACAAAGCCAGGAAAGTGAGTGGCCATGTATTTGTGCATTAGGGTATCGATTTTGCCTCTGTTTCTCCGATTTTTCGATGGAAGTTTTGAAATATTCTGACATTCTTTGTACCAAGGTGTTCACAATGGTTTTTTAAGGATAACATTGTCTTGTCCTGTCTTGTTTTGACGTGTGTGGTATGTTTGAATTTTCATTTGTTCATTATCATTTTTGTGTTCACCATTTTATCAGGTTGGTATTGGCAAAGTTGTAACATTGGAAATGATTACCGTTTTGTCTTGTGATACACTTGTTGAAAGGGTGTGATAATGGCTCAAACTGTCGGTTTTGTCTTTATTTATCCCATCATTTGGGGTATGATTTTTGAAATAAGCTGTTTTCACGTTGTTTAATCTTGTCGCGATCCATAGTATTTAGTGATTATCATCTGGACTATTTAACACGTTGTCATCTAAACAGGGAATTGGTACTCAGACACAATCCTATACCGACCCTTTATTTGATATGTATTTGCGACATTTAGTTTTAATTTAGGTTTGGTGTACAAATCATTATTTTGACATTTGGCTATGTACGACACAGTACCACCAAGACATCTCCCGTCTCTTGTCAACATCAAAATCATTCTAATCAATTGATTAAATATTTAATTAAAAATAAAAAAAAATATCATAAATGAAAAGTTCATATTTGTTACGTCAATAAGTGACTGAGAATGCAAGTTTTAATTAGGTTTCATATCTTTATCTCCGATATTGACAAATAGAGTTCAAAGTTCATAAGAGATCAATTCTCTCATAGTGTATGTTTTTTTTTTAAATAACATGAGAAAACTATTTTTTATTATATCAAAACGTTCAGAACACAGGTAATTTGTATTGAAGTTTATCGATAGCTTGATACATTGTTGCCAAAAAGCAAATAAGTTTATTAATACACAGAGAAAATATCATTTTTGGTCCACAATATTATAAGATATTAAGATATGGTTTTCTCAAGTTAAAATCAAACATTGAAAATCAGACAATATATATTTTTTATCAAAGCTTTTTAAAATAATTTTTTGCTGGCTGAGTTAAGAAAAAATAAGTTTTGTTAGTAGAATGCTAGTTATTGTTTACTTAATACTTAACATTAAAACGAAAACTTTTTCCGGCATATTAAAACACTTTTTTTTTCGGGGTTTTTCTGAGTTATTCAACAATAAAAACAAGTGCAAAATAATAAGTACAGTTATGTTAATTTATATTGATATTTTTCTTTATTTTGTGAAAAGGACTTAGGAATTGTCGTAAGATAATCATAAGTGAAAAAGTTAGGACTATAGTTACGAATTTTTGTGAAAAGGGCTACTGGACCCATGGAATTAGCTTAGTCAAGCCAGGTACAAAGCCAGGAAAGTGAGTGGCCATGAAATTAGTTTAGCCGCGCCAGGCACAAAGCCAGGAAAGTGCGTTCCCATGAAATTAGTTTAGCCGCGCCAGGTACAAAGCCAGGAAAGTGAGTGGCCATGAAATTAGTTTAGCCGCGCCAGGTACAAAGCCAGGAGAGTGATTGACCATGCAATTAGTTTAGCTGCGCCAGGTACAAAGCCAGGAAAGTGAGTGGCCATGAAATTAACTTAGCCGCGCCGGGTACAAAGCCAGGAAAGTGAGTTCCCATGAAATTAGTTTAGCCGCGCCAGAAACAAAGCCAAGAAAGTGAGTTCCCATGAAATTAGTTTAGCCGCGCCAGGTACAAAGCCAGGAAAGTGAGTGGCCATGAAATTAGTTTAGCCACGCCAAGCACAAAGCCAGGAAAGTGAGTTCCCATGAAATTAGTTTAGCCGCGCCAGGTACAAAGCCAGGAAAGTGAGTTCCCATGAAATTAGTTTAGCCGCGCCAGGTACAAAGCCAGGAAAGTGAGTTCCCATGAAATTAGTTTATCCGCGCCAAGTACAAAGTCAGGAAAGTGAGTGGCCATGAAATTAGTTTAGCCGCGCCAGGTACAAAGCCAGGAAAGTGAGTGGCCATGAAATTAGTTTAGCTGCGCCAGGTACAAAGCCAGGAAAGTGAGTGGCCATGAAATTAGTTTAGCCGCGCCAGGTACAAAGCCAGGAAAGTGAGTGGCCATGAAATTAGTTTAGCCGCGCCAGGTACAAAGCCAGGAAAGTCAATGGCCATGAAATTAGTTTAACCGCACCAGGTACAAAGCCAGGAAAGTGAGTGGCCATGAAATTAGTTTAGCCGCGCCAGGTACAAAGCCAGGAAAGTGAGTGGCCATGCAATTAGTTTAGCCGCGACAGGTACAACGCCAGGAAAGTGAGTGTCCATGTAATTAGTTTAGCCGCGCCAGGTACAAAGCTAGGAAAGTCAGTGGCCATGAAATTAGTTTAGCCGCGCCAGGTACAAAGCCAGGAAAGTCAGTGGCCATGTAATTAGTTTAGCCGCGCTAGGTACAAAGCCAGGAAAGTCAGTGGCCATGTAATTAGTTTAGCCGCGCCAGGTACAAAGCCAGGAAAGTGAGTGGCCATGTATTTGTGCATTAGGGTATCGATTTTGCCTCTGTTTCTCCGATTTTTCGATGGAAGTTTTGAAATATTCTGACATTCTTTGTACCAAGGTGTTCACAATGGTTTTTTAAGGATAACATTGTCTTGTCCTGTCTTGTTTTGACGTGTGTGGTATGTTTGAATTTTCATTTGTTCATTATCATTTTTGTGTTCACCATTTTATCAGGTTGGTATTGGCAAAGTTGTAACATTGGAAATGATTACCGTTTTGTCTTGTGATACACTTGTTGAAAGGGTGTGATAATGGCTCAAACTGTCGGTTTTGTCTTTATTTATCCCATCATTTGGGGTATGATTTTTGAAATAAGCTGTTTTCACGTTGTTTAATCTTGTCGCGATCCATAGTATTTAGTGATTATCATCTGGACTATTTAACACGTTGTCATCTAAACAGGGAATTGGTACTCAGACACAATCCTATACCGACCCTTTATTTGATATGTATTTGCGACATTTAGTTTTAATTTAGGTTTGGTGTACAAATCATTATTTTGACATTTGGCTATGTACGACACAGTACCACCAAGACATCTCCCGTCTCTTGTCAACATCAAAATCATTCTAATCAATTGATTAAATATTTAATTAAAAATTAAAAAAAATATCATAAATGAAAAGTTCATATTTGTTACGTCAATAAGTGACTGAGAATGCAAGTTTTAATTAGGTTTCATATCTTTATCTCCGATATTGACAAATAGAGTTCAAAGTTCATAAGAGATCAATTCTCTCATAGTGTATGGGGTTTTTTTTAAATAACATGAGAAAACTATTTTTTATTATATCAAAACGTTCAGAACACAGGTAATTTGTATTGAAGTTTATCGATAGCTTGATACATTGTTGCCAAAAAGCAAATAAGTTTATTAATACACAGAGAAAATATCATTTTTGGTCCACAATATTATAAGATATTAAGATATGGTTTTCTCAAGTTAAAATCAAACATTGAAAATCAGACAATATATATTTTTTATCAAAGCTTTTTAAAATGATTTTTTGCTGGCTGAGTTAAGAAAAAATAAGTTTTGTTAGTAGAATGCTAGTTATTGTTTACTTAATACTTAACATTAAAACGAAAACTTTTTCCGGCATATTAAAAAACTTTTTTTTTTCGAGGGTTTTCTGAGTTTGAATAACTCAGAAAACCCTCGAAAAAAAAAAGTTTTTTAATATGCCGGAAAAAGTTTTCGTTTTAAATGAAAACAATTGCAAAATAATAAGTACAGTTATGTTAATTTATATTGAAAACAATTGCAAAATAATAAGTACAGTTATGTTAATTTATATTGATATTTTCCTTTATTTTGTTTTTATATTAAAGAACGATTTAAAAAAAATCTTTCAGTTATATCATATGTTTATAATTTGAAAATGATATTTTAAGCAACGGAATTATACCTTTTCTGCAAATGGTGAACTCTGGTCTTTGAAAACTGAAGATATTTGCAGCCTCATATTTTATAACCTTCTTCTTTTTTAATATTTTTTTCCTTCTGACGACTGACAAGTAATTCAATTTTATGACGGGATTTTGGAAAATATAATGAAAAAAAAAATGTCCAAGAATAAAATGCAATGCATATTTTCATGCATGATGGAAATGTAGATTATTATCTTCATATTTAAACGGGAATACACTGAATTATTTTGATGTAGGTAATATCATTCAAAGATAACACTTAAAACGATATTTGTCAAATTACATTAAAAAAAATGTACGAAAATAAAATGAAAATACAACAATTATTTAGAAATTGAATATATGTTTACTTCATACTTTTAATCACTAGGATGGTTCATATCTTATTTTTTTCATTACGTTTAAGGTCAGATTATTTTTTTCATTACGTTGAAGTCAGATTATTTAATTTCATTACGTTGAAGGTCAGATTATTTATTCTTATTACGTTGAAGGTCAGATTATTTATTTTCATTACGTTTAAGGTCAGATTATTTTTTTCATTACGTTGAAGTAAATCATTTATTTTTATTACGTTGAAGGTCAGATTATTTATTCTTATTACGTTGAAGGTCAGATTATTTATTTTCATTACGTTGAAGGTCAGATTATATTTTTCATTATGATGAAGGTCAGATTATTTAGTTTCATTACGTTGAAGTCAAATTATTTATTTTCATTATGTGATGGTTCAAATAATTGTGAACCGCATGCATCGGTGCCGGTATAATGGTTAGCGAGCTCGCCCCAAGTGCGATAGATCGTGGGTTCGAGTCCCGTTCGGGTCAAATCAAAGACTAATTAATTGACATGTGTTGCTTCTTCGGTAAGCACATAGAACGAAAGGGTAAGATCAAAGACAGGTTGGCTCGGAATCGGGATAACGTGTCCGAGTGGGGAGACATGTCTACCCGCGGACTGTTGTTTCAGTAATCTAACACTACAAAAATCCAACTCAGCGTTTTGGTCTAGTACAAAGCGGACATCATCATCATCTCATCAAAATGTAACTTGTTCTCACCATGATATACCTGAAAAATTGCCCATTTTGGCGTTAAACAATAAACACTCACTCACTCACTCACTCACTCAAATAATTGTTCTGTGCTCAAAATCCTTTCTGATATGGATAGATATTGACATGTGTTTTTGCATCACCAGTCCCTTTTTCTAATGGGTTAATTTTGATTACACTTTTTTTCCGCTATTTGAGTAATATATTCATATTAGAAATCTCTCATTGTAAAATAAAATTAAAAAAAAATGCGAATACATTGAAATATGCAAATATGATCGAATAGTGTCAAAAATTGACATCGATTAAAGATAAGTAAGATTATCAAAGATAGCAGTCAGTTACTTCATGACATACGTCACCAATTACAAAATGTATAACGGAAAATTCACGATTTAACCAGACTTCGATGTCACAAAATATAATTAAAGAAATTATATAGACACGTTAAAAAATCTAATAAGTTGATGATAAAGATCTAAGCAAAATATTTACATCAATTGTCAAGTTCATCAATTTGAAAACAATTAATACAAATTCGGTAGAATGACGTGCTTGTTTTTCCCATTATTTGCTTTGATATTAAACAATATAATTATCATCTTATTAAGACATATTTTGACATCAAGATTACTTTGTAATTGACACTTGACATTTTAAAGTATATTGTCCAGTTTAGATATCGGTTGTAAGATCTACAGTTTGAAACACTATTGAATTGTCATTTGATAGATAGATAAATAAATAAATCAATAAAAAGGTCATTTGAGGACAATGACTGCTCTCATTAAATGACATTTCAGAATATAAAAATACCCCCGGGTATATGTTTGGGTTTACATGCACAATGCACGTGTACATATATATGAATTATTATTGATTTTTACGCTTTCTTGAAATTGTATTTATTTTTGGACTTTTTATTAAAAAAAAACAGTAATATGGAGTCGAAATTTCCCAATTCAGATATTCAGTCTAAATCATTATAAATTACCTTTCTTCATGTTAAATAACGTGGATTTTCTAAACGTATTGTTGAAATAAAAACGTAGATATCTAATTTAGTTTACACGATGCGTTTCTGGAATATGCCCACAGTCTAATAATTAAAATATTTTGGGAGTAGAAACACCGAAATGCCTACACACAATAGCCAACATCTGATAAGGAGAACCTTAGTTTTAATAATAATTACATTAATAATAATTAATTAAGAACTGTAAATTCCAATAATAAATATATCTAATAAACCATTGTAGTGTCGAATCACCGACTACTGGGCGGATGATACTCTAGGGGAGTTATAATCCAATAACAGAGGTATCGACCTAGTGACAGTAATAAATATATCTAATAAACCATTGTAGTGTCGAATCACCGACTACTGGGCGGATGATACTCTAGGGGAGTTATAATCCAATAACAGAGGTATCGACCTAGTGACAGTAATAAATATATCTAATAAACCATTGTAGTGCCGAATCACCGACTACTGGGCGGATGATACTCTAGGGGAGTTATAATCCAATAACAGAGGTATCGACCTAGTGACAGTAATAAAAACGTAGATATCAAATTTAGTGCGAACGACCCGTTTCTGGAATAACCTTCACGAAGTAAGTTCAAAATCAAAGGATTGGAACACCAATAATCTGCCACTTGTGTAATGTTTTTTCGACTTATGTTTCCCTATTATGTCTTCCGATAGTTTTGTGTGCTATCTATTATTCATATGATAGTTAAGGTCTTTGCCTCTTTTTAATTATTTTTTTTAGAACTATTATTATACACATAACAACCTTCATGAAGAATACATATATTATGATATGTATCAAATTCAAGATTAAATCAGTCTAATTAAAACAAAAACGTAGATATCTAATTTAGTGTACACGACACGTTTCTAGAATAACCTTCATTAAGTATACGCTCAAAATCTAAAGATTGGAAAGCCAAATAATTAAAAAGTGTTTGGGAACAGGAAAACCTAAGGACCTTTTGCTGCATGCATCTTTTTTTGTTAGTACATCACCAAAGACAAAAGATACACCAAACGTCTGATTGTAATGACAATGCAGCGTACTTCACAGCAACGCTGCTTTTGTCAGAGTAGGAATTTTGCTCAAATGTGAAAAACACTTGAGAGGAACCAACTGATCGCTCGCTTAAGTAATATCTATACTACAGTGACAGACATTTAACAAAATAACAAGATGCATATCAATTAAGGTTCTCTCCGGGTACTCCGGTTTCCTCCACCAATAAAACTGACAGCCAAGATATAACTGAAATATCCTTGAAAATGGCGTTAAACACCATAACCCTAACCTCTAAGCAATTATTGTTGTAGAATATGAATTAATTTCCATTGTGTGTATCGATTTTGTCTCTTTCTACGAGATTTCTATTAGATATTTGAACTGTTCTTACGGTGTGGTATTTGTTACTTTACATTTAGTGCTGCACATTCGTCGTCAGTATATTGTGGTAATTGAAATATGTTTTTATTGAAACAAGATATTAACACAACACAATAATTAAACCTCAATGTAAGTGTTCTCTTAAATAATACCACACTCGTTACATTACTATAAAAATTCAATTAGAACTTGAGTGCTAAAGTGCTTGTTGACAAAGGAATGACCAGCTAAATTAATATAATAATCCACTTCAATTAAAGGTCAAATTGAGGTCTTAATTTAAGCTTACGAAGTCAATAGGTGTTTAGCTTAACTTCAACTTTATTCAATAAACTCAGGCGCAGCAGACTGTGCTACAGGAGCATCAATTATTTGCAAATATTTATTATAAGATGATAGAGTAGATAATGTATACATATTACACAAAAACAGATGTTAGGTGATACACAATTTATTATTGTCAGAGGTTACGACTTGGGTCTACTCGACTCATATTGTTGAAGTTGAAATTCTAATTTTCTATGACTGAATCCGATCCAGCTTCATACTAATAGGACTAACATTATTGTTTGTCGTTAATAACATACAATGGATATGATGGATAAACAACGACAAAAACATTTTATTGTGAAAATTAAATACAATGGGACACAAAGTATTCAGACTTTACTACAATACATAACTTTAATATCGTATTATTGCGGCTAAATACTGAAGTTTCCTTTAATAATACTCTTATAGATTTGTTTATGTTTAAAAAATATATGACGAACGTTAATAGATTATCGACGAGCTGTTGAAGCTGTCCATCTTGTTTGTTGACAATCTGAATGCTTGTTTTTGTTATATCCATATCTTTTTTTATATATTGTCTTAATGACTAGTTAGAGTCAGTCGTGCCAAACAAGGCCACCAGTATGGTTAACGGTCATTGGTCTGTTTATGTCAATATTTACAACAGTTTATTTATATTCCGTTTTAACGTACATGTGTTCGTGGAATGTTTATTTTTGATCTGCACTCTAAATATCAAAATAAAGTCTGTATAGATAAATAATTAAAACCTCTTATAACTTTTTATGATGTGTCATTTTTTTATGGTGGACGTGGATTTTGCAGGATAATGATATACATGTTAAATTGTTATATTTGTGTTATAGTTAATCATTCTGTATTGCTTTACACACCAGAGGCTCTCAAGAGCCTGTATCGTTCACCTGGTAATAAAAAAAAACTAATTGGTCCTATGTAAAAACTATGTCCTGCAGTGGTAGTCATCTTGGAATTACGATCAACATAAAAAACACAAAGTTTGTAAAGGACCTTCCAATGATTGATGCACAGTTTAGGTTCAATCAGTGCAATAGCTTCAGAGAAGAATATATTTCTGTATTTTCCCCATATGGTTCTGTGTTAATACTATGACCTGTGGTGGCAGCCATCTTGGATTTCCGATCGGCATAAAAAACAGAGGACCTTCCAATGATCATTCCTGGGAAGTTTGGTTTCAACTGTCCAAGTGGTTTCAGAGAAGAAGCATTTTGAAACATTTTTCCCATAGGGTCCAATGTTAAACTAAGTCCTGCCGTAGCCGCCATTTTGAATTTCATATCAGAACAAAAAACGTAAAGTTTGTAGAGGACCATCCAATGAACATTCATGTACAGTTTGGCTTTAATCATATTTGTAGTTTCTGAGAAGAAGGCATTTGAATATTTTCCCATTGGGTTCAATGTTAATCTATGTCCTGCGGTGGCGGCCATCTTGGATTTCCGATCGGCATAAAAAACAGAAACTTTGTAGAGGACCTTCCAATGATCATTCCTGGGCAGTTTGGTTTTAATTATCCAAGTGGTTTCAGAGAAGAAGCGTTTTGAAAAAAAAATTCCATAGGGTCCAATGTTAAACTAAGTCCTGCCGTAGCCGCCATTTTGAATTTCTTATCGGAACAAAAAACGTCAAGTTTGTAGAGGACCATCCAATGTACATTCATGTACAGTTTGGCTTCAATAATATTTGTAGTTTCTGAGAAGAAGGCATTTGAACATTTTCCCATAGGTTCCAATGTTAATCTATGTCCTGCGGTGGTGGCCATCTTGGATTTCCGATCGGCATGAAAAACAGAGGATCTTCCAATGATCATTCCTGGGCAGTTTGGTTTCAACTGTCCTAGTGGTTTCAGAGAAGAAGCATTTTGAAACATTTTCCCCATAGGGTCCAATGTTAAACTAAGTCCTGCCGTAGCCGCCATTTTGAATTTCATATCAGAACAAAAAACGTACAGTTTGTAGAGGACCATCCAATGAACATTCATGTACAGTTTGGCTTTAATCATATTTGTAGTTTCTGAGAAGAAGGCATTTGAACATTTTCCCATAGGGTCCGATGTTAATCTATGTCCTGCGGTGGTGGCCATCTTGAATTTCCGATCGGCATAAAAAACACACACTTTGTAGAGGACCTTCCAATGATCATTCCTGGGCAGTTTGGTTTCAATTATCCAAGTGGTTTCAGAGAAGAAGTGTTTTGAAACATTTTTCCCATAGGGTCCAATGTTAAACTAAGTCCTGCCGTAGCCGCCATTTTGAATTTCATATCGGAACAAAAAACCTTAAGATTGTAGAGGACCATCCAATGAACATTCATGTACAGTTTGGCTTTAATCATATTTGTAGTTTCTGAGAAGAAGGCATTTGAACATTTTCCCATAGGGTACAATGTTAATCTATGTCCTGCGGTGGCGGCCATCTTGAATTTTCGATCGGCATAAAAAAAACAGAGGATCTTCCAATGATCATTCCTGGGCAGTTTGGTTTCAACTGTCCTAGTGGTTTCAGAGAAGAAGCATTTTGAAACATTTTCCCCATAGGGTCCAATGTTAAACTAAGTCCTGCCGTAGCCGCCATTTTGAATTTCATATCAGAACAAAAAACGTACAGTTTGTAGAGGACCATCCAATGAACATTCATGTACAGTTTGGCTTTAATCATATTTGTAGTTTCTGAGAAGAAGGCATTTGAACATTTTCCCATAGGGTCCAATGTTAATCTATGTCCTGCGGTGGTGGCCATCTTGAATTTCCGATCGGCATAAAAAACACACACTTTGTAGAGGACCTTCCAATGATCATTCCTGGGCAGTTTGGTTTCAATTATCCAAGTGGTTTCAGAGAAGAAGTGTTTTGAAACATTTTTCCCATAGGGTCCAATGTTAAACTAAGTCCTGCCGTAGCCGCCATTTTGAATTTCATATCGGAACAAAAAACCTTAAGATTGTAGAGGACCATCCAATGAACATTCATGTACAGTTTGGCTTTAATCATATTTGTAGTTTCTGAGAAGAAGGCATTTGAACATTTTCCCATAGGGTCAAATGTTAATCTATGTCCTGCGGTGGCGGCCATCTTGAATTTTCGATCGGCATAAAAAAACAGAAACTTTGTAGAGGACCTTCCAATGATCATTCCTGGGCAGTTTGGTTTCAACTGTCCTAGTGGTTTCAGAGAAGAAGCGTTTTGAAACATTTTCCCCATAGGGTCCAATATTAAACTAAGTCCTACCGTAGCCGCCATTTTGAATTTCATATCGGAACAAAAAACGCAAAGTTTGTAGAGGACCATCCAATGAACATTCGTGTACAGTTTGGCTTCAATAATATTTGTAGTTTCTGAGAAGAAGGCATTTGAACATTTTCCCATAGGGTCCAATGTTAATCTATGTATTGCGGTGGCGGCCATCTTGGATTTCCGATCGGCATAAAAAACATAAAATTTGTAGAGGACCTTCCAATGATCATTCCTGAGCAGTTTGGTTTCAATTATCCAAGTGGTTTCAGAGAAGAAGCGTTTTGAAAAAAAAATCCCATAGGGTCCAATGTTAAACTAAGTCCTGCCGTAGCCGCCATTTTGAATTTCTTATCGGAACAAAAAACGCAAAGTTTGTAGAGGACCATCCAATGAACATTCATGTACAGTTTGGCTTCAATAATATTTGTAGTTTCTGAGAAGAAGGCATTTGAACATTTTCCCATAGGGTCCAATGTTAATCTATGTATTGCGGTGGCGGCCATCTTGGATTTCCGATCGGCATAAAAAACATAAAATTTGTAGAGGACCTTCCAATGATCATTCCTGGGCAGTTTGGTTTCAACTGTCCTAGTGGTTTCAGAGAAGAAGCGTTTTGAAACATTTTCCCCATAGGGTCCAATGTTAAACTAAGTCCTGCCGTAGCCGCCATTTTGAATTTCATATCGGAACAAAAAACGTACAGTTTGTAGAGGACCATCCAATAAACATTCATGTACAGTTTGGCTTTAATCATATTAGTAGTTTCTGAGAAGAAGGCATTTGAACATTTTCCCATAGGGTACAATGTTAATCTATGTCCTGCGGTGGTGGCCATCTTGGATTTCCGATCGGCATAAAAAAAACACACACCTTGTAGAGGACCTTCCAATGATCATTCCTGAGCAGTTTGGTTTCAATTATCCAAGTGGTTTCAGAGAAGAAGCGTTTTGAAACATTTTTCCCATAGGGTCCAATGTTAAACTAAGTCCTGCCGTAGCCGCCATTTTGAATTTCATATCGGAACAAAAAACCTTAAGATTGTAGAGGACCATCCAATGAACATTCATGTACAGTTTGGCTTTAATCATATTTGTAGTTTCTGAGAAGAAGGCATTTGAACATTTTCCCATAGAGTCAAATGTTAATCTATGTCCTGCGGTGGCGGCCATCTTGAATTTTCGATCGGCATAAAAAAACAGAAACTTTGTAGAGGACCTTCCAATGATCATTCCTGGGCAGTTTGGTTTCAACTGTCCTAGTGGTTTCAGAGAAGAAGCGTTTTGAAACATTTTCCCCATAGGGTCCAATGTTAAACTAAGTCCTGCCGTAGCCGCCATTTTGAATTTCATATCGGAACAAAAAACGCAAAGTTTGTAGAGGACCATCCAATGAACATTCATGTACAGTTTGGCTTCAATAATATTTGTAGTTTCTGAGAAGAAGGCATTTGAACATTTTCCCATAGGGTCCAATGTTAATCTATGTATTGCGGTGGCGGCCATCTTGGATTTCCGATCGGCATAAAAAACATAAAATTTGTAGAGGACCTTCCAATGATCATTCCTGGGCAGTTTGGTTTCAATTATCCAAGTGGTTTCAGAGAAGAAGCGTTTTGAAAAAAAAATCCCATAGGGTCCAATGTTAAACTAAGTCCTGCCGTAGCCGCCACTTTGAATTTCTTATCGGAACAAAAAACGCAAAGTTTGTAGAGGACCATCCAATGAACATTCATGTACAGTTTGACTTCAATAATATTTGTAGTTTCTGAGAAGAAGGCATTTGAACATTTTCCCATAGGGTCCAATGTTAATCTATGTATTGCGGTGGCGGCCATCTTGGATTTCCGATCGGCATAAAAAACATAAAATTTGTAGAGGACCTTCCAATGATCATTCCTGAGCAGTTTGGTTTCAATTATCCAAGTGGTTTCAGAGAAGAAGCGTTTTGAAACATTTTTCCCATAGGGTCCAATGTTAAACTAAGTCCTGCCGTAGCCGCCATTTTGAATTTCATACCGGAACAAAAAACGTAAAGTTTGTAGAGGACTATCTAATGAACATTCATGTACAGTTTGGCTTTAATCATATTTGTAGTTTCTGAGAAGAAGGCATTTGAATATTTTCCCATAGGGTCCAATGTTAATCTATGTCCTGCGGTGGCGGCCATCTTGGATTTCCGATCGGCATAAAAAACAGAAACTTTGTAGAGGATCTTCCAATGATCATTCCTGGGCAGTTTGGTTTCAACTGTCCAAGTGGTTTCAGAGAAGAAGCATTTTGAAACATTTTCCCCATAGGGTCCAATGTTAAACTAAGTCCTGCCGTAGCCGCCATTTTGAATTTCATATCGGAACAAAAAACCGTAAGATTGTAGAGGACCATCCAATGAACATTCATGTACAGTTTGGCTTTAATCATATTTGTAGTTTCTGAGAAGAAGGCATTTGAACATTTTCCCATAGGGTCCAATGTTAATCTATGTCCTGCGATGGCGGCCATCTTGGATTTCCGATCGGCATAAAAAACAGTAACTTGGTAAAGGACATTCCAATGATCATTCTTTTACAGTTTGGGTTCAGTCAGTTCATTAATTTCAGAGAAGAAGATCTTTGAAATTTCAGCCAATCAGAGCATATTATTGGCCCTGGCAGCCATATTGAATATCCGACTGGAACGAAAAACAGTAACTTTGTAGAGGACCATCCAAGGAACATTCCTGCTAAGTTCGGTTCCAATCGGCCAAGTGGTTTCGGAGAAGAAGCTTGAAATGTGAAAAGTTTACAGACGACAGACAACAGACGACAGACAACAGACGACGGACGCCAAGTGATGGCAATAGTTCACCTGGACCTTTGGTCCAGGTGAACTAAAAAACCACAAACTTTTTGTATAATAGGGAAAAATGATCAAAAACATTGAAAATGTAATTTGTTATTCGTTTGTATTGTTCCTGACGCAATGTTCAGATAATGTTGTTACTCAGCAATTTGCGCTTATGTAACTAAATAATCTGAAAATCAATTAGTAGTAATCCACTATGACCGGTGCATTATTGCAAATAATAAGTAAGACTGTATTAATATGACAAAATAGTTTGGCATCAGCATATTATATAGGAGAACAGGAGATTATTATGTTAATTACACCTTATATAAGAATTCTGGATTCTGATTGGTTAATAGCCGTGATATTTTTTTTTACAAA
Source organism: Bathymodiolus septemdierum (assembly GCA_963383655.1). Lineage (NCBI taxonomy): Eukaryota > Metazoa > Mollusca > Bivalvia > Mytilida > Modiolidae > Bathymodiolus > Bathymodiolus septemdierum. The sequence continues at coordinate 41,765,799 of OY726521.1, read as the reverse complement.
TTCAGGCCTTGCATCATGAATTTGCAGAATTTTTACTTCATGTAGGTGTATTTGCATAAGATTTAACTTTTTTTCATGGTATTTGCAAAATCGTATTTGCCGTTTTTACCCTTCACCGAGACGCTTGTAACAAAATTTGTAAAACGTTATCAATTGTGCGTTTTATGTAACAATCGTATTTGCCGTTTTTACCCAATCTCTACCCAGAGTTGTCGGTCCTTACACTCTATCCAATCTCTGTCAACGCTTAAAAAGTAGTCTACCTTCGTATTAAACTGGTTTCCTTTTTTATAAAATATTACCAGTGTAATGTTCAGCAACTATAGAAGCTATTACAACAAGGAACAGAACAGCTCTGTATGACTGATCACCGTATAAAAAATAATCCCTTATTTTCGTTTGAAAATAAACAAAGAAGCTTCTCAAATATTAGTTATATGGTATTCTTTCCATATTTCACAATATATGTGGTCATTATAACCGGTTTATATCAAGCTACCCTTTAATAGCGAGCATCGCAAGATGCGAGCTAAACAGCAACACGTGTGTAAGGAGATGAGTCAATACATTTTGTATATACGATCAATACCAACCGGAAATGGATTCCAAGTTTCAGCATAGAATGGACAATCAGAGTGAAGTACAGGAAATAGCCTTTTAATTTGAATAAAAAATAACTATCCAGTTTAACAATAACCAAAAAAAAATTAGAAAGGAAACCGTACAGCTTCTTTACATGAAACGATTAATTTCTTGTTTCGCCCCTAAAGAACGATCGGCCCTAACAAAAAGTCGTTCCCGATATATCTCGGCCCTAAAAAAAAGTCGTCCCAAAAAAAAACAGGATCTCGGCCCAAAAAAAATCTCCTTTGCAATAGAATTAACTGGGTAAGTCGAAATGAAGAACAAAGAAAAAAAAATCAAGAATAATGAAGAAAAGAACCCAAAACTACTATTTGTACATGTTATGTACATGTCTATGCGTAGATGCGATACTCGCCTGTAGGCTGCACCTAATCCATATTAAACGGATTTTGCCAAGATTCTTGGCATATAGGCGTTGAAAGAGATTGAAGAGAGTGTAAGGACCGACAACTCTGGATAGAGATTGGTTTTTACCCTTCACCGAGACGCTTGTAACAAAATGTGTAAAACGTTATCAGTTGTGCGTTTTATGTAACATCATTCGGTAGAATTAAACAGATACATCATGTTAGGTCCTGAAAACGACAAACAAAGGTATTATTTATTTAGCCAGTGTTCTAAATAATATTCGGTGTAATTAAACAGATATATCATGTTTGGGAGGGGTATTTGCGGAAAATACCAGTCTTGAGACTAAATTTCCCTGGCCATTCGGCTCGGAAAATTAAAATACCAGTCTTGAGACTAAATTTCCCTCGCCATTCGGCTCGGAAAATTTTTCGTCTCTCGACTGGGATTTTTCGCAAATACCCCGCCCAAACATGATATTATACAAATATATCCTGTTAGTGAGGGTTATTTGCGAAAAATACCGGTTGAGAGGAGAGGCAAATTTCCCGAGCCGCATTAGCGGCGAGGGACATTTGACTGTTCTCGAAACCGGTATTTTTCGCAAATAACCCTCACTAACAGGATATATTTGTTTAATTCCGCCGAATATTTAACAGCAAATAAAACAGTGGCATGCAAGCAGGTTCAGAACTTCAGACCACCTCGATCATTTGATTTTCAACTGAGACGTGGCGTCATAAACTATTTAAAGAAGGGATTTCGTCTCGAGCGGGATTTTTTCCTATAGTACCGGGATATTTTTAGGCAAATATCCCGGCAATGTTGGAAAAGCTGAAAAAACGAAGAATTCGTAAAAAAAATACCCCTTTCATCAACCAATCAGAAGACAGCATTCTGATATAAGGTGGAATTAATCGATTATCATAAGTAATCAGGAAAGCATGGAAATAAAAAAAAAAAAAAAAAATATTGATTTCACTTGGATAGCAGTAATGGTCGGGATAGAGTTTATATACTAGAAGAAGAGAGCTACGTGTACTCATGTGTTGTTCAGCGTCTAACTAATTGTTAGACAAAAATCGAAGGGGCAATCATTAATGAATGGAAAATCCAGAGACACTGACAACATTGGGCACACAAGACACATGACCAAGACAAACAAAAAGCACAAAAAACACAACACAGAAAACTAAAACGATGAACCCACTAATAAAGCGGGGGCGAACCCAGGTGCTAACATTTGGCAGCTTGAAGGTGTGGGGATAAAGTGCTAGTGGTTATGTTGAAGTCATCACTTCGAAAGCTTTACGGTCGATACCATGACTTGATTAACCGAGAATATCAATGAAAAAAATATGATTAAGATCAATATTTGTAGTAGGTAAGTAAACATATGATACTGAATAATGAAGCCATTCAACAGAAATTTTGTCTTTGACAATTTTGAGGAATAATGCCCACTTTATGCTGACTTTGTTACTGTATTAATACCTGGGATCCATATTGTGAAGGAAAAATAAAATCTTTTACACTTCAAGTAAAGAGACGATTTCATGTTCTCTGGAATGGTCTCCACTTCCTACTTCACGTGTGATACCCGTAATGTTTCTATTGATTCAGTTCCGTAAAAAGGTAATACATCAGAAATAAACAACTAGACAAAAATATCTTTTGTCATGTGTGAGACAATGACCCCATCACGACAAACAAATTCATCATGGCAACCATAAAAATTTACGAAACTATGAATTTTGATATGGCTTTCTAACCACTTTTCTTTGTTGATAATTCTGTATTTGCATAATACACCCATGTGGGTCAAGCAGATACAAATACAAACAAACAAAACATAGAAAACATAGAACATTACAATTTGATCATAATATAGGATACACAAAATAAATCCTATTAACTAACATTATATTTTTCACATTGACCGACAAGGACCTCATTTTTGCAATTCTGTAGATTGCTTTATAAAATTTCCTACTTCTGCCAAAAGTGCAGAATTTGCATGTTCTTTGAAATTATTTTTTATGGAATAATTGAGAAAATTGTTTAAAGGTAAGGTGTCGTGTAGTTTAGGCATCTTCAATTATAATAAGAAGAGTTTAAAGATACCAAAGGGGTAATCAGAATCAGTAAAAAGGGCAGATAACTCAATGGCAAAAAAAGAAAAAGGACAAAAGAACAAACAAAGATCTACAAAGCATTATAGTAAAATATATCAGTAATTAAGTGTAGCCATGCATTAAGATTCATAACGGTATACAAATTAGTCAGCAATAAGAGGGTATTATAATCTGGTTAAAATCATGGTATGTCTTACACACCAAAAATCTAACCTTTCGTCTAGTCAAGGATTTATATAAATCCTTGGTCCAGGTTTAACGTTAGAAATATCATTGGTAACAGTCCGTAAACAAGATTTTGACAGTGATGTTTTTATTTGTTAAATCAAAGCTTAGCTGGAAATCAGGTTAGAATTATCATTGATAGCTGTCCGTTAACAAGGTTTTGACAGCGATGCTTTTATTTCAAAGTTTAGCTGGAAATCAGGTTAGGTCGAACTGTCTCAAAAATTACTGGAGCATTTTGATTACTAGTATAATAAGACTGGGGATAGTGTTTTATAATTAATTCCACCTTATATCAGAATGCTGTCTTCTGATTGGTTGATGAAAGGGGTATTTTTTTACCAATTCTTCGTTTTTTCAGCTTTTCCACCATTACCGAGATATTTGCCTAAAAATATCTCGGTACTATATATTTCAAATTCATTTGCATTAAATTTTTTTAGGGTGTTGTATGTTAAAGCAAAACCGTGATTTATTTTATTTTTTAATTTGTTCCAGAATTTATACATTGGTCACTTCTTGGAAAAGATTTTTCTTTTCGTAGATTGATTTTAAGTCTCAGTTGAAAATCAAATGATCGAGGTGGTCTGAAGTTCTGAACCTGCTTGCATGCCACTGTTTTACTTGCTGTTAAATATTCGGCGGAATTAAACAAATATATCCTGTTAGTGAGGGTTATTTGCGAAAAATACCGGCTAAAGCGGCTCGGGATATTTGCCTCTCCTCTCAACCGGTATTTTTCGCAAATAACCCTCACTAACAGGATATATTTGTATAATATACACGCTATCCTATATTCTAATATGACGTCCTTCAAACGCTTCGAGTCCAAACCCGTGGTAAAAATAATATTAATCTATGACCGATTAAATTTATGACGTCATCGACAATTTATAACGATATTGTTACCAATTTTTACATATTAGAATCGAAATAATTCATGGAAGCCATATGTATATATTGTTTTTACCACGGGTAGGCCTTTATGTCAGCTTTTTAACCCTCGCTAACGCTCGGGATAAAACTTCTTGACATAAAGGCCTATCCGTGGTAAAAACAATATATACATATGGCTTCCATGAATTATTTCTTAAATAAACACGATATACAAGAATGCCGTTTAATGGGCTATAAATAATGTACAATTGCGCAGTACGTCATATCATTGTACTAATACTATCTAAATTGAACTTTACGGTAGATGATAATGGGATGACAATGCAAACTAAATATATATTAAACAAAAACGTGTTAATAGAATAGGCTTGTTGCTCATATCTAGTATTAGTATCATTACAACAATACCTTTTAATGACGTCTATATACTGACATTCGTTTTTATCTTTACGTCTGTTCTATTTTAGTATCATCCAACAACCAAACCATAATCAAATCCAAATATTTTCAGTAAAAAAAAAAAATTATAAAAATGGCATTTAGTTGCACAAACTCAACACGAGATCATAAGGGTAAACTATTTTTACTACTTTAGCTCATTTATTATATGTTGTTAATTATAGCATTTACAATTAAACGAAATAATATTAAATTTTGAATAAACACCAATAATTATGCAGATGCTTGCAATTGTTTAATATTGAAATTGAGGTAATTCTATTATCCGTTAACATTTTGAAGTTTATTATCCACTGTCTGATCTGCGGCATTATACCGGTTAGCCCGTAAGCCCGAAATTCGTGACAACTGTCTAAAATTTAGAGTATTTATAGGACATACATTGTTTATATTTTTATTTAGGTTAAAATTATAGTACGGTATGTCTTACACACCAAAAATCTAACCTTTCGTCCAGTTTAACGTTAGAAATATTATTGGTATCTGTCCGTAAACAAGATTTTGACAGTGATGTTTTTAATTGTTAAATCAAAGTTTAGCTGGAAATCAGGTTAGGTCGAACTGTGTCAAAAATTACTGGAGCATTTTAATTACTAGTATAATAAGACTGGGGGTAGTGTTTTATAATATATACGCGCATAACGTTTAATGGGCTATAAATAATGTACAATTGCGCAGTACGTCAGATATTCTGGCAAGAATACGAGATCATTTTACTAATACTATTTAAATTGAACTTTACGATAGATGATAATGGGATGACAATGCAAACTAAATATATATTAAACAAAAGCTTGTTAATAGAATAGGCTTCTTGATCATATATAGTATTTGTACAATAATACCCACAGCAAAAATATTGTAAATGCGCCTCTAATATCACATACAGACCGCCAATAGAGGCCGATGATACAGGCCGCTGTACTTTAATAATTTGACCCATTTTTGGGACAAGGTTGATATCGCTTACGTAATGCATTTCTCTAACTATTATCACACTATTGTTCGAACAGTGGATTATTTTTAAGAATCTAGTGTTTATTCTTATGTTCTTGAAAAAAAACGAGTTTTACTTAGTTTTGAACTTTCGTGTCTCGAACCACTGCTAGCGTCTTTTCAAAGTCTACTTTGACTTTCAAAACTTCCATCTAACCACTAGGTTACGGTGACCACACTACTATACGCTATAATTAGTATATTTGACTCTTGATAGTAAGCTTTGTAAAAATAAATATCAACAATTTGTTTAAAAAAGCAAGTATTTCAGATCTGGCATAATCTATGTTCAGAGCTGACGAGTATGTGAACTTTTAAAATTTATTCTCGCAATACAAAAACAACTAAGGCCAACCGACCGCAAGCAATAACAAATCAGACAGACCACAGGTGAAGATTTGGAACACTTGAAAGACCTTGAAATATCTAAATATAAACGATTCTTTTCACTTAAAAGACCTTGAAATATCTAAATATAAACGAGAATCGAAAGGACGTTACCCGATAAAAATTTGTCGTTTTATTTTTGTTAATTGTTGTCTTATTTGGCTTTCTAAACATTAAAAGTGTAAAAATATATGCCATACCATATATTTTTTCAACAACACTATTATTGTACAAGTTAGATACATTATTATTGAAACAAAAGAATTTGCCCGTATTGGATATAACGGGTTTCTTTTTCCGCATTCGTACTCAGGTGACGGCCGAGCACCTCGGCCGTCACCTGAGTACGAATGCGGAAAAAGAAACCCGTACCTCGGCCGTCACCTGAGTACGAATGCGGAAAAAGAAACCCGTTATATCCAATACGGTCCGATTCTTTTGTTTCAATAGTACTGTATCCTATACTAGTATCATTACAACAATACCTTTTAATAATATTTTATTGCAAATTACACCCTTCAAGGTCAAGCAAAAACAAGAACAATTTAACATACATACATTATAAACATATAACATCATATATTGAATTATTTCAACAAGTAAAAAGATGACTCTCTGACCGGCGTGGATCCTATATCAATGCTACAGATTTTTTCAAAAAGGTACAAACTACCGGTAAAAGGGTTGAGTTCGGGTTAAGGAGGAAATTAACTTTCTGAAATGAGGTATAATGTTCGAAGTCTGGGAAGTCTAACTTCATGGTTTCTAATAATTCTTTTCTTTTTTGTTCGCTTAATTTACAGTTTAAGAGGAAGTGACACCCATCTTCAACAACTTTACAAATGTTACATAATCTTTGTTGACGGGAAATATTTTTATAACGACCAGTTTCTATTTAAGAACTAATTCTCGGATGCCGGGCTCTATGCTTATTTTAACATGGATAGTCATTATATTTGTCATTATTTTACACCGAGCGATGACGCTTCTGTGAAGACTTTAAGACATATCTTGCTCATCAACTAGAAGATGAAGCAATTTTACAATTTGAATCCACGATGACAATTCTTATCAGATATGGCAATGCTCCTTTCAAGCACTTTCGGAGGAGAACTTGTTGTTTGTTCTTTTGTACTTTTTCTTTTTGGCCATTGTGTTGTCTGTTCTTCTTCGATTTACGAATCCTGATTGCCCCTTTGGTATCTTCAAACTTTTATTGCTGTTGCTTTTGTCAAATAACAACGAACGTGCTTTCTAACAGCGCATGGAGTGGTCATTGATGCTTTGTTCGCTACGACATAAAACATTCAATAAACAGTGCATGGTGGAATCGGAGACCAAAATCATGCTAATAAGCCTATATAGACTGTGTTATACAATACTGATGATTCCTGACTTTGTAGGTACCCCTTTTGCTTGATTGCCGATAATTTGTTCTTACATTGAGCTTACATTACCAAGCCAGAAATCTTCAAGCAAATTTATATCGGTGGTGTAACAATTTGCAGAAATCTGAGCAGATTACAGAAAAAAACAGACTCCCGGAGAAATCTACATGCCTTACATGCAGATCGCCAGGTGAAAGACAATTTTCAAAAGAATGGAATGATTGTTCATATTACATGGTTCTGATCTTTTTGCAATTTTCGTTCATTTTTGTCAAATAATCAGCACAGGAGCTGGTCAACGACATGTGCCTGTACATGAAATATACAGATCATTATATGCAGTAGTTTGTGAGATATTACCAACATCACATGCAATGTTTGGCATTGGCAAGAAGTCTCTGTAAACGTACTTTTAAGGATGGTGTTATTGGTCACGTAGACCCTGTTATAGGACTATCCCAAACATGTTAAAGTTCGCAATGTATCAACATTTGTTTATTTTGTATATTGCTATGGCTTGATTCAATAACTTGTTCCAATTTAAATGTTAAATAACATATCTTTTTGTTAAAAGATTTTGTGTTTTTTCAATTGTAGCATTTGTATTAAACTATTTCATTGGCATTATATATATATACCAACTCCGTATCATTTACATCAATGCAGTCAAACACTGCACACATCAAGCAAAGTCAGTGATTGTAGCGTGGATTATACATAGAAATTAGAACATGGCATCTCCGGATGAATAACTATTTCATGTTTCCGTTCATAAATATAATGGGTTTTTATAATTTATTTGTTAATGTTTTTATTGATATGTTTATTAAAACTACAATGTTCTACATTGTTCATTAATTATTATTAATTAATTGTTAATCACGTGTAGAAATCACTTCAATGACCGCATCATTTCACTACGAGGTCCCAAAACCAGTTTAACTCCACCACGTTTTATTGAAGTTACTGTACAAAGTCAGAATAGTGAGTGGTTATCTACATGTACATGTGTCTAGGGACAAATCAGCCAACAGATAGGAGGTAAATCGGTGTCACTTGTTTAAATAATTATATTCTCCTTGCACGTGCCAGAAAACTTACAGCAACAATGTGTTTCAACAATTGTAGGTGTGGTCGTTGTTGGCACAGTATTACGACCCTGTCCATATGCTCAATATCACAATACCAACGCTTTACAAAATTTATTGTTATTAAACTTGTTTTTGTCTTGAACATAACTAAAATACTTCCCACTTAGCGTTACACACCAATCAATCAATCAATCAATCAATCAATCAATCAATCAATCAATCAATCAATTAAGTTGTAGGTGAGTATTTTTATAAAACCAGAAAATAGTCAAATCGGTCGCCATCGTACATTAAAAATTGTGCGATGTCGTGTATCCGTTCAAGAGCCCTCTATTCCATTGAGCTTGAAATAAAGGATATCATAGATACAGCAAGGCCTGCTTCATACCTTGACATATACCTCGAAATTGACAGTGAGGGACGGTTACGAACGAAACTTTACAAAAAAAGAGATGATTTCAATTTTACAATTGCGAACTTTCCATTTTTACGTAGCAACATTCCAGCAGCGCCTGCATATGGAGCATATATCCCTCAGTTGATCCGATATCCCAGAGCTTGTGGTTCCTTCATGATTTCTTTGAGAGAAAGTTGCTGCTGACCAGAAAGCTACTGAACCAAGAGTTCCTAGTGGTTAAAGTGAAGCCATCACTTCGAACGTCTCACGGTCGTCACCATTACCTGGTTAACAGTGACGCAATATCTGTGTCACCAATGACCACAAATATGTTCTGTTTGTCGTAATCACAATCCGGTTCTGTCCTCATTCATGACTTATTGTGTTGATCGATCTTTAACTTTCTGTGTAGTGTTTTGTAGATCGTTGTTTGTCCTTATGTCCTTTTTCTTTTGGACATTGTATTGTATGTCCTTCTTCGAATTACGGCTTCTGATAACCCCCCTTGGTATCATCTTTCTTTTCCTGGAGAAATATTCATTCTGTCCAATATCTAGGTCAATGATAGAAGTGCAGTAGGTACATTTAATGTTTTAATTCGTAGGTACAATTTATTAGTCTCCATTTAATACATTCAATAATTCTCGGGTAAGAATGTAATTTCACTATTGATATTTGATAAAATATATTTCCCATATGTTGACATATATTGTTAATAAATATTTATTTTAATACTTTTAGAGTTGGCTAACGGAATGTACTCCGTTAAATAATCATATTCACATGTGGCTATGAACTGAGTCTCTTATGTGTTTGTACTTACTTTTTAATTAACAAGCAGCCTTAAACTACAACATTCATTGATTGCTTTTCATTATATAAACTTCTGGTATTAATTCGCTAAAAGAAATTAAAAGTCTAATGTTTTCCTTTTGATTTAGTACTTAGGATCGACCTTTGTGAACTTAATTTTGATATGTTTCGGTAAAGCTTGCGAGAATTAATCTTTGATATTTAAACCTTTGATCACGATAAAAAAAGGAATCTGAAAATAGACGACAGGTTTCAATCGATAATCGACAGGAGTGTAAGTCAAGAAACTGTTTGTTTGTTCGTTCGATTGTTTGTTTGTTTTATTTATTTTATTTTTTTATTATTTGTTTTTGTTTTCCTATTTTGTTTTATTATTATTGCCTATCTTTATTTTCTCAAACTGACAGTGCATAGTACATATACAGAGAAGTTACAAAGAAATGAAGATATTAAATTATAAACAATATATACAAATACAGTAAATCGACAGATGGAATTAGCCGGACAAACTATCATATTTATATATCTAATAAATTTACATAGTTTTTGCAGAATTGGTTTCCGTTTACTAGTCATTAATTTTTTGAATTTTATTATATTGGGACGTTCAATTAGATGTTTTGGAAGAAGTTAATTGCGTTTTTCGCTTAAATTAGTACATTCAAATATGTAATGATATTCGTCTCCAATTTGATTCTTTTGACAAAGTTCGCAATAGCGATTTTCTCTCGGAATATTACTCCATCTTCCCTTTTCGATGGGCAATTTATGATTTGTAGTTCTAAATTTACATAAAAGAAGGGAATTTTGCTCATCTAAAATATTAAAATATTTTTATTATTATTATTTTATCTTTGCAGAAGTTTCATTCATAGCCGACACCATTTTGTTCCTACATTTTATTACAGAAGAACACAGAATATAATGGCATATGTTGGTGATGTTCTTCATTCACTATTCCAAAACATTGCTGTCAAGCATACCGTTATAACTATTTCCTTACTTAGACAGCTTGAATAGTGTGCCTGACTCCTATAATTAATTCTTTTTTCCAAATACCGTTATTGATAAATGTATACAAAATTCTAAAAATTTACTATTTTTTATTCATCTAAAACTCCAGTGAAACAAGTTCATATAGTCGCCTCTATTAAGCAGTCACCTGTTTTAAAAGGTCACCTTTTCTTGTCCTGTCAGAACATTTCATACGAATTGAACCTCTCGAATGTGACCTCTTAATACAAATTTGACCTATCGAAGGTGACCTCTTAATACAGGTTTGACCTCTCGAAGGTGACCTCTTAATACAGGTTTGACTATTTTCCATTCTTAGACACTTTAGTTACCGGAAGTGTGAAAGATATATAAAAGATGAATTGCATGCATTATTCCAATCCATCAGTATCATTAACCCTAGCATGAATGTAGGGTGCGCAAAATTACCAACTGGTTCCTAAGAAGTAATCGTAAATCTTATATTAATCTGTTTCCTAAACACACATGAAAATTGGAAAATGGTTAAGCACATCCAGCTCATTTGATAAATACGTACATATCAAATTCAGTGCGCACGCGTGTATCTAGAATGACCATCGTCAGGTGCTCAAAGTCAAAATATTTGAAAGCCAAATAACCTAAAAGTCTTTGGGAGCAAGAAAACCAAAGGGGCATCAACAGGAACAAGAAAACGAAAGGGCCTAAACAGGATAGCCAAAATCTGGGAGCAAGAAAACCAAAGGGCCTAAACAGAATAGACAAAATCTGGGAGCAAGAAAACCAAAGGGCCTAAGCAGGGTAGACAAAATCTGGGAGCAAGAATACCAAAGGGCCTAAACAAGATAGACAAAATCTGGGAGCAAGAAAACCAAAGGGCCTAAGCAGGGTAGACAAAATCTGGGAGCAAGAAAACCAAAGGGCCTAAACAGGATAGACAACATCTGGGAGCAAGAAAACCAAAGGGCCTAAACAGGATAGCCTAAATCTGGGAGCAAGAAAACCAAAGGGCCTAAACAGGATAGACAAAATCTGGGAGCAAGAAAACCAAAGAGGCTAAACAGGATAGCCTAAATCTGGGAGCAAGAAAACCAAAGGGCCTAAACAGGATAGACAAAATCTGGGAGCAAGAAAACCAAAGGGCCTAAACAGGATAGCCTAAATCTGAGAGCAAGAAAACCAAAGGGCCTCAACAGGATAGACAAAATCTGGGAGCAAGAAAACCAAAGGGCCTAAACAGGATAGACAAAATCTGGGAGCAAGAAAACCAAAGGGCCTAAACAGGATAGCCTAAATCTGGGAGCAAGAAAACCAAAGGGCCTAAACAGGATAGACAAAATCTGGGAGCAAGAAAACCAAAGAGGCTAAACAGGATAGCCTAAATCTGGGAGCAAGAAAACCAAAGGACCTAAACAGGATAGACAAAATCTGGGAGCAAGAAAACCAAAGAGCCTAAGCAGGGTAGACAAAATCTGGGAGCAAGAAAACCAAAGGGCCTAAACAGGATAGACAAAATCTGGGAGCAAGAAAACCAAAGGGCCTAAACAGGATAGACAAAATCTGGGAGCAAGAAAACCAAAGGGCCTAAACAGGATAGACAAAATCTGGGAGCAAGAAAACCAAAGAGCCTAAGCAGGGTAGACAAAATCTGGGAGCAAGAAAACCAAAGAGCCTAAACAGGATAGACAAAATCTGGGAGCAAGAAAACCAAAGGGCCTAAACAGGATAGACAAAATCTGGGAGCAAGAAAACCAAAGGGCCTAAACAGGATAGACAAAATCTGGGAGCAAGAAAACCAAAGGGCCTAAACAGGATAGCCTAAATCTGGGAGCAAGAAAACCAAAGGGCCTAAACAGGATAGACAAAATCTGGGAGCAAGAAAACCAAAGAGGCTAAACAGGATAGCCTAAATCTGGGAGCAAGAAAACCAAAGGGCCTCAACAGGATAGACAAAATCTGGGAGCAAGAAAACCAAAGAGCCTAAACAGGATAGAGAAAATCTAGGAGCAAGAAAACCAAAGGGCCTAAACAGGATAGACAAAATCTGGGAGCAAGAAAACCAAAGGGCCTAAACAGGATAGACAAAATCTGGGAGCAAGAAAACCAAAGGGCCTAAACAGGATAGCCTAAATCTGAGAGCAAGAAAACCAAAGGGCTTAAACAGGGTAGACAAAATCTGGGAGCAAGAAAACCAAAGAGCCTAAACAGGGTAGACAAAATCTGGGAGCAAGAAAACCAAAGGGCCTCAACAGGATAGACAAAATCTGGAGCAAGAAAACCAAAGGGCCTAAACAGGATAGCCAAAATCTGGGAGCAAGAAAACCAAAGAGCCTAAACAGGATAGAGAAAATCTAGGAGCAAGAAAACCAAAGGGCCTAAACAGGATAGACAAAATCTGGGAGCAAGAAAACCAAAGGGCCTAAACAGGATAGACAAAATCTGGGAGCAAGAAAACCAAAGGGCCTAAACAGGATAGCCTAAATCTGAGAGCAAGAAAACCAAAGGGCCTAAACAGGATAGACAAAATCTGGGAGCAAGAAAACCAAAGAGGCTAAACAGGATAGCCTAAATCTGGGAGCAAGAAAACCAAAGGGCCTAAACAGGATAGCCAAAATCTGGGAGCAAGAAAACCAAAGAGCCTAAGCAGGATAGACAAAATCTGGGAACAGGAAAACCAAAGGGCCTAAACAGGATAGACAAAATCTGGGAACAGGAAAACCAAAGGGCCTAAGCAAGATAGACAAAATCTGGGAACAGGAAAACCAAAGGGCCTAAACAGGATAAACACAATCTGGGAACAGGAAAACCAAAGGGCCTAAACAGGATAGACAAAATCTGGGAGCAAGAAAACCAAAGGGCCTAAACAGGATAGACAAAATCTGGGAGCAAGAAAACCAAAGGGCCTAAACAGGATAGCCAAAATCTGGGAGCAAGAAAACCAAAGAGCCTAAACAGGATAGAGAAAATCTAGGAGCAAGAAAACCAAAGGGCCTAAACAGGATAGACAAAATCTGGGAGCAAGAAAACCAAAGGGCCTAAACAGGATAGCCTAAATCTGAGAGCAAGAAAACCAAAGGGCCTAAACAGGATAGACAAAATCTGGGAGCAAGAAAACCAAAGAGGCTAAACAGGATAGCCTAAATCTGGGAGCAAGAAAACCAAAGGGCCTAAACAGGATAGCCAAAATCTGGGAGCAAGAAAACCAAAGAGCCTAAGCAGGATAGACAAAATCTGGGAACAGGAAAACCAAAGGGCCTAAACAGGATAGACAAAATCTGGGAACAGGAAAACCAAAGGGCCTAAGCAAGATAGACAAAATCTGGGAACAGGAAAACCAAAGGGCCTAAACAGGATAAACACAATCTGGGAACAGGAAAACCAAAGGGCCTAAACAGGATAGACAAAATCTGGGAGCAAGAAAACCAAAGGGCCTAAACAGGATAGACAAAATCTGGGAGCAAGAAAACCAAAGGGCCTAAACAGGATAGAGAAAATCTGGGAGCAAGAAAACCAAAGGGCCTAAACAGGGTAGACAAAATCTGGAAGCAAGAAAACCAAAGAGCCTAAACAGGATAGACAAAATCTGGGAACAGGAAAACCAAAGAGCCTAAACAGGATATACAAAATCTGGGAACAGGAAAACCAAAGGGCCTAAACAGAGTAGCCAAAATCTGGGAACAGAAAAACCAAAGAGCCTAAACAGGATAGACAAAATCTGGGAGCAAGAAAACCAAAGAACCTCAGCAGGATAGACAAAATCTGGGAGCAAGAAAACCAAAGGGCCTCACTAGGAGAGCCTAAATCTGGGAGCAAGAAAACCAAAGGGTGTAAACAGGATAGCCAAATTCTGGGAGCAAGAAAACCAAAGGGCCTAAACAGGGTAGACAAAATCTGGGAGCAAGAAAACCAAAGGGCCTAAACAGGGTAGACAAAATCTGGGAGCAAGAAAACCAAAGGGCCTAAACAGGTTAGAAAAAATCTGGGAGCAAGAAAACCAAAGGGCCTCAACAGGATAGGCAAAATCTGGGAACAGGAAAACCAAAGAGCCTAAGCAGGATAGACGAAATCTGGGAGCAAGAAAACCAAAATGTCTAAACAGGATAGACAAAATCTGGGAGCAAGAAAATCAAAGAGCCTAAACAGGATAGACGAAATCTGGGAGCAAGAAATCCAAAAAGTCTAAACAGGATAGACAAAATCTGGGAGCAAGAAAACCAAAGGGCCTAAACAGGATAGCCTAAATCTGGGAGCAAGAAAACCAAAGGGCCTAAACAGGGTAGACAAAATCTGGGAGCAAGAAAACCAAAGGGCCTCAACAGGATAGGCAAAATCTGGGAACAGGAAAACCAAAGAGCCTAAACAGGATAGACAAAATCTGGGAGCAAGAAAATCAAAGAGCCTAAACAGGATAGACGAAATCTGGGAGCAAGAAAACCAAAAAGTCTAAACAGGATAGACAAAATCTGGGAGCAAGAAAACCGAATGGTCTAAACAGGGTAGACAAAATCTGGGAGCAAGAAAATCAAAGGGCCTCAACAGGATAAACACATTTGTTTTAATAATAAATACATGATTTGGATCTGTAAATCTTGCTAAAAAAATATATCTAATAAACGATGTGAGTGCTGAATGACCGACTACTGGACGAATGATACCCTCAATAGTTGACAATTAAAGGAACGGAAGAAGAGAGAAAAGTAAATATGAGTTACACTCTGAACATAAAATTACATGCTGTACCTGAGTTTTATATATATATAGTTTATGCTTTTTGATTATTTTATTTAGGTCCTTTGGTTTTATTACTCTCAGAGCATTTAAGCTGTTTGTTGTTTCAGTCTTTTGACGTTGAGCATACCTGATGAAGGTTGTTGTTTTTTCAGTCTTTTGACGTTGAGCATACCTGATGAAGGTTGTTGTTTTTTCAGTCTTTAGACGTTGAGCATACCTGATGAAGGTTGTTGTTTTTTCAGTCTTTTGACGTTGAGCATACCTGATGCAGGTTGTTGTTTTTTCAGTCTTTTGACGTTGAGCATACCTGGTGAAGGTTGTTCCAGAAGCATGCACAATATTTGATTTCTATATCTGAGTCCTATGTTATCGTGGTTGTTAAATTGAAAACAATGGCGGCGAAAATTGGTTGAAATAGCACGTGAATACACGATATCATAAAACCCGCGGTACCAAAGGGTCGGACTATGCTTTTTTTTATTACCATTGAATATATGTTTATTTTTCATTAGAAGATGAGAATGAACACTCGGGCTTATTTTCCTATTTGGTTGTATTGGTTAAGTACATGTACGTGAAGTAGGTACATTTTTGGTTTATTCAAACGAAACCCAAAGAAAGTTTTCTTATTGTTTACTTTTGACATTATACATATAATATAACACATTATGAAAAATATTTGCATTTGTATTCGGTGTTTATATTCTATTAAATGGACTTTATTTCAATATTAGTACATGTACATACTAATTATGATATAAAATTGTAATCAAAATTTAAACAAAAATGAAATCTGTTATTAATACATTTTTGTACTTATCAATTATGAATAATTCCACATGTATATGTCATTTACTTAAAAGTACATACACAAGAAATGATTGGGGATGTAAATAGAATGTAACTGCTCCACCGTACAGGATACGACCCCTAGGATGAGCTGTTTGTTAGTTAACTGCAATGTAGAACATGCACTTAACCAGTTCGTTATTAGCGGCCATTTTTCATGATCTTACGCTTAAGCTTGCATGAAAAAGCGAGGTTCCGGGGTTTGGTGTTGAAGGTTCTCAGCGGGTATAAGGTAAACCCAAATATGGGTATGAGTAATAACTAAAATCACATACCCTGTGCTTTTAGGGAGGGACGGATTTCCCAGTAACCTCCTCTAAATACGTAGATGATGGTTACAATGCATATAATATAGAATGATTGTAATGTATTAGTATAAATACAATTTGTAAAGATTAAAACGTCAGATAAATAAAGGTAATAACAAAATTACCGAACTCCGAACAATCTTACAAAGGAAAAGTCAAAACTCATAATTATATAAACAGACAAAATCAGTCAACAACCGGAAAACTGTGAAAACCGTAATGACCCTGACTTGGTACAGGCATTTCTAAAGAAATGGTGGGTTGATTCAGATTTTAAGGCGCCAAACCTCCCGCTCTCATTACGGTTCAAAGGTTCCGGCTGTCACTATAACAGTATTTAAATACAGGAACAAAATAGGTAAAATAGTTGTCAAAGCAGTACCATATTCGGTGACGTAAATGTCAAAAATATTTTTACGTCACACATTGACAAAAACAAATTCTTGACATTTTTGACTTCTTCACGATAGGTGTCATGTAATTAGGTACAGGAGATACGAACATTTCTCATCTTTTTATTATCACTATTGTTTTATGCGGCAATATGGGTGTTTTGAGTTGTGTTATTTTTAACTGGTCTTTCCACCATGTTGTTGTTTGGTATCTCCCTCTTGTAATTAAATGTTTCATAGCTGTAGTTTGTTGTATAAAACAACACATACATACAATATTGCTCCACAAAAACAAACTTGTAATTTCACCGAGATGGAATATTTGGGCCACATAAAAACTAGTTTAACTTCGCCATATTTTAGGTACCTGTACCAAGCTAAGAAAATGAGCGGTGATGTGTTTGTATGTTAGGGTTTTTCGATTTTTCGATTTTTTGATTTTTCGATTTTTCGATTTTTCGATTGGATTTTGGAAATGCTCTGACACTGTGGGATGTTTTGGAAATGCTCTGACACTGTGGGATGTTTTTATTTTCACTTTATTGATACAAATCTAACAAATGACTACAGGTTATTGTTTATAATTTATATTTCCTTTGACGTTTAAATGATATAATTCCTCCAGACATCCTACTTGAATACATAATCCACTGTCATTTAAATTATTTGCAACTTATTCTATCATACCCATATTACATTACTAAATGGGTAGGCTGATATCTTGTAGTATTTGCAGTCCTGCTGCTTTAAAAGACACGACAACGAAGAAAAGAGATCACATGAGATATATTTATACTTTTCTAGTCAGTCTGGTTAAGATTAATGTCACGTAATACATCAAGCAATTATACTAATTTTATGTACATTAATTGTAAGATACAAATTAGAAACTAATTACAGTCGATATTATTACTAGATTGATACATTCCTTATTCCATTCCAAACGGCAAGAAGTCAAAAATATCGTACATGCGAAAAACTATCGGACACGTCAATGTAGAACTGCAAAATCGCCGACACCCGATTTTAAGATGTAAATTTTAAGAGATTATATAATATACTGTCACTAATAGAGTTAATCTGATATCTAAGTTTTTATTACAATCAGTAGATCGATCTTTCTGCTGGTGGACTATTTGTCCCCGAGGGTATCATCCGCCCTGTAGTTATTGCTTCGGCACTGACATGGTTCATTAGATATACATGTATTCTTAATGGAAATTTATAGTTTCTAAATCATGTAATTACTATTAAAACTAATCTTCTCCTCCCTCAGACATAGGTATCCTATGTCTTCCCTCAGACATAGGTAGCCTAAGTCCTCCCTCAGACATAGGTAACCTAAGTCCTCCCTCAGGCATAGGTAACCTAAGTCCTCCCTCAGACATAGGTAACCTAAGTCCTCCCTCAGACATAGGTAACCTAAGTCCTCCCTCAGACATAGGTAACCTAAGTCCTCCCTCAGACATAGGTATCCTAAGTCCTCCCTCAGACATAGGTAACCTAAGTCCTCCCTCAGACATAGGTAACCTAAGTCCTCCCTCAGACATAGGTAACCTACGTCCTCCCTCAGACATAGGTAACCTAAGTCCTCCCTCAGACATAGGTAACCTAAGTCCTCCCTCAGACATAGGTAACCCAAGTCCTCCCTCAGACATAGGTATCCTAAGTCCTCCCTCAGACATAGGTAACCTAAGTCCTCCCTCAGACATAGGTAACCTAAGTCCTCCCTCAGACATAGGTAACCTAAGTCCTCCCTCAGACATAGGTAACCTAAGTCCTCCCTCAGGCATAGGTAACCTAAGTCCTCCCTCAGGCATAGGTAACCTACGTCCTCCCTCAGACATAGGTAACCTAAGTCCTCCCTCAGGCATAGGTAACCTAAGTCCTCCCTCAGACATAGGTATCCTAAGTCCTCCCTCAGACATAGGTAACCTAAGTCCTCCCTCAGACATAGGTAACCTAAGTCCTCCCTCAGACATAGGTAACCTACGTCCTCCCTCAGACATAGGTAACCTAAGTCCTCCCTCAGACATAGGTAACCTAAGTCCTCCCTCAGACATAGGTAACCTAAGTCCTCCCTCAGACATAGGTATCCTAAGTCCTCCCTCAGACATAGGTAACCTAAGTCCTCCCTCAGACATAGGTAACCTAAGTCCTCCCTCAGACATAGGTAACCTAAGTCCTCCCTCAGACATAGGTAACCTAAGTCCTCCCTCAGGCATAGGTAACCTAAGTCCTCCCTCAGGCATAGGTAACCTACGTCCTCCCTCAGACATAGGTAACCTAAGTCCTCCCTCAGGCATAGGTAACCTAAGTCCTCCCTCAGACATAGGTATCCTAAGTCCTCCCTCAGACATAGGTAACCTAAGTCCTCCCTCAGACATAGGTAACCTAAGTCCTCCCTCAGACATAGGTAACCTAAGTCCTCCCTCAGACATAGGTAACCTAAGTCCTCCCTCAGACATAGGTATCCTAAGTCCTCCCTCAGACATAGGTAACCTAAGTCCTCCCTCAAACATAGGTAGCCTAAGTCCTCCCTCAGGCATAGGTAACCTAAGTCCCCCCTCAGGCATAGGTAACCTAAGTCCTCCCTCAGACATAGGTAACCTAAGTCCTCTCTCAGGCATAGGTAACCTAAGTCCTCCCTCAGACATAGGTAACCTAAGTCCTCCCTCAGGCATAGGTAACCTAAGTCCTCCCTCAGGCATAGGTAACCTAAGTCCTCCCTCAGACATAGGTAACCTAAGTCCTCCCTCAGGCATAGGTAAACTAAGTCCTCCCTCAGGTATAGGTAACCTAAGTCCTCCCTCAGACATAGGTAACCTAAGTCCTCCCTCAAACATAGGTAGCCTAAGTCCTCCCTCAGGCATAGGTAACCTAAGTCCCCCCTCAGGCATAGGTAACCTAAGTCCTCCCTCAGACATAGGTAACCTAAGTCCTCTCTCAGGCATAGGTAACCTAAGTCCTCCCTCAGACATAGGTAACCTAAGTCCTCCCTCAGGCATAGGTAACCTAAGTCCTCCCTCAGGCATAGGTAACCTAAGTCCTCCCTCAGACATAGGTAACCTAAGTCCTCCCTCAGGCATAGGTAAACTAAGTCCTCCCTCAGGTATAGGTAACCTAAGTCCTCCCTCAGACATAGGTAACCTAAGTCCTCCCTCAAACATAGGTAGCCTAAGTCCTCCCTCAGGCATAGGTAACCTAAGTCCCCCCTCAGGCATAGGTAACCTAAGTCCTCCCTCAGACATAGGTAACCTAAGTCCTCTCTCAGGCATAGGTAACCTAAGTCCTCCCTCAGACATAGGTAACCTAAGTCCTCCCTCAGGCATAGGTAACCTAAGTCCTCCCTCAGGCATAGGTAACCTAAGTCCTCCCTCAGACATAGGTAACCTAAGTCCTCCCTCAGGCATAGGTAAACTAAGTCCTCCCTCAGGTATAGGTAACCTAAGTCCTCCCTCAGGCATAGGTAACCTAAGTCCTCCCTCAGACATAGGTAACCTAAGTCCATTTTTGGCTATTCTGTTGATGCTCGTTGAATTTCTTGTTTTCTAAGACTTTTAAATTATTTGGCTTTCAAATACTTCTAATTTGAGCGTACCTGATGACGGTTACTTCAGAAGTGCGTCATGCGCACTAAATTTGATATTTACGTTTTTATTACAAGATCGTTAGCATGTAATGGTCAGCCACGTGTAATTGGTTTGAATCCAAAATTAAAACATTTATTTAAGAATTATGTTAAAAATATCAATACAATGCTATTTACTTAACCATAAAAATCTTTTTATGGAAAGCAACGATGTTTTAAAATACATGTCTACATGTAAAAATATATATTATGTTTTTTAAGCGACTTCTAAATCCTGATTAAAACATCACTCATAGACCGACGAAGCAAACCTTAGGTAAGCGCAAAATATGTTAACTTATTTCACCTAAGTGAACTGAATGGATTATATTAAACATGTTTGTGATATAGGACAGAAAATAATCTTTAAATAGCGTTAACTTTCTGTACTTTGGGAGAATGTACCTAGGCAAGTACGTTTTACCATTACACAACCTCTAGGCAAAAACGTTTTTTTTTATTACACAACCTCTAAGCGTTAACGTTTTATCATTACACAGCCTCTGGGTGTTAACTTTTTTTCATTATACAACCTCTTTGCGATAAGATTTTATCATTACACAACTTAGGAGATAAAATGTCATTGCTACATAACCTAGGAGATAACATTTTATCATTACACAACCTCTAGGAGATAACATTTTATCACTACACAACCTCTAGGAGATAACATTTTATCACTACACAACCTCTAGATGATAACATTTTATCACTACACAACCTCTAGATGATAACGTTTTATCATTACACAATCTCTAGGTGATAACGTTTTATCATTACACAACCTCTAGATGATAACGTTTTATCATGACACAACCTCTAGGTGATAACGTTTTATCATGACGCAACCTCTAGGTGATAACGTTTTATCATGACACAACCTCTAAGTGATAACGTTTTATCATGACACAACCTCTAGGTGATAACGTTTTATCATGACACAACCTCTAGGTGATAACGTTTTATCATATATGATAAGGTTTTATTATTACACAACCTTTAAGTGTTCACGTTTTACCATTGCACAACCTCTTTGCGATAAGATTTTGTCATTACACAACCACTAGACGACAGCGTTTTCTTGTTACACATCCTCTAGGCGATAACGTTTTATCATTACACAGCCTATAGGAGAACGTTTTTCTATTATACAACCTCTACGTTATAAGATTTTATCATTACACAGCCTATAGGAGAACGTTTTTCTATTATACAACCTCTACGTTATAAGATTTTATCATTACACAACCTATAGGAGAACGTTTTTCTATTATACAACCTCTACGTTATAAGATTTTATCATTACACAGCCTATAGGAGAACGTTTTTCTATTATACAACCTCTACGTTATAAGATTTTATCATTACACAACCTATAGGAGAACGTTTTTCTATTATACAACCTCTACGTTATAAGATTTTATCATTACACAACCTATAGGAGAACGTTTTTCTATTATACAACCTCTACGTTATAAGATTTTATCATTACACAGCCTATAGGAGAACGTTTTTCTATAATACAACCTCTACGTTATAAGATTTTATCATTACACAACCTATAGTAGAACGTTTTTCTATGATACAACCTCTACGTTATAAGATTTTATCATTACACAACCTATAGGAGAACGTTTTCCTATTATACAACCTCTACGTTATAAGATGTTATCATTACACAACCTATAGGAGAACGTTTTTCTATAATACAACCTCTACGTTATAAGATTTTATCATTACACAACCTATAGGAGAACGTTTTTCTATTATACAACCTCTACGTTATAAGATTTTATCATTACACAACCTATAGGAGAACGTTTTTCTAATATACAACCTCTACGTTATAAGATTTTATCATTACACAACCTATAGGAGAACGTTTTTCTATAATACAACCTCTACGTTATAAGATTTTATCATTACACAACCTATAGGAGAACGTTTTTCTATTATACAACCTCTACGTTATAAGATTTTATCATTACACAACCTATAGGAGAACGTTTTTCTAATATACAACCTCTACGTTATAAGATTTTATCATTACACAACCTATAGGAGAACGTTTTTCTATAATACAACCTCTACGTTATGAGATTGTATCATTACACAACCTATAGGAGAACGTTTTTCTATTATACAACCTCTACGTTATAAGATTTTATCATTACACAACCTATAGGAGAACGTTTTTCTATAATACAACCTCTACGTTATAAGAATTTATCATTACACAACCTATAGGAGAATGTTTTTCTATTATACAACCTCTACGTTATAAGATATTATCATTACACAACCTATAGGAGAACGTTTTTCTATTATACAACCTCTAGGTTATAAGATTTTATCATTACACAGCCTATAGGAGAACGTTTTTCTATTATACAACCTCTACGTTATAAGATTTTATCATTACACAATCTATAGGAGAACGTTTTTCTATAATACAACCTCTACGTTATAAGATTTTATCATTACACAGCCTATAGGAGAACGTTTTTCTATTATACAACCTCTAGGTTATAAGATTTTATCATTACACAACCTATAGGAGAACGTTTTTCTATTATACAACCTCTAGGTTATAAGGATTTATCATTGCACAACCTATAGGAGAACGTTTTTCTATTATACAACCTCTACGTTATAAGATTTTATCATTACACAACCTATAGGAGAACGTTTTTCTATTATACAACCTCTAGGTTATAAGATTTTATCATTACACAACCTATAGGAGAACGTTTTTCTATTATACAACCTCTAGGTTATAAGGATTTGTCATTGCACAACCTATAGGAGAACGTTTTTCTATTATACAACCTCTAGGTTATAAGGATTTATCATTGCACAACCTAAGAGAGAACGTTTTATCATTAGACCACATAGAAGAGAACTTTTCATCATTTCACAATATCTAGACGATAGCGGTTTATCATTATACAACCTATTATAGGAGAACGTTTTTATATTATACAACCTCTAGGCGACAATGTATTATCATTACAGCACATATGAGAATGCATTGTCATTATACAACCTCTAGGCGACAATGTATTATCATTACAGCACATATGAGAACGCATTGTCATTATACAACCTCTAGGCGACAATATATTATCATAACAGCACATAGGAGAATGCATTGTCATTATACAACCTCTAGGCGACAATGTATTATCATTACAGCACATAGGAGAATGCATTGTCATTATACAACCTCTAGGCGACAATGTATTATCATTACAGCACATAGGAGAATGCATTGTCATTATACAACCTCTAGGCGACAATGTATTATCATTACAGCACATAGGAGAATGCATTGTCATTATACAACCTCTAGGCGACAATGTATTATCATTACAGCACATAGGAGAATACATTGTCATGCGTTATACAACCTTTAGGCGACAACGTGCTATCATTACAGCACATATATGAGAACGTATTGTCATTATACAATCTCTAGGCGACAATATATTATCATTACACCACATAGGAGAGCGCATTGTCATTATACAACCTCTAGGCGACAACGTGTTATCATTACAGCACATATATGAGAACGTATTGTCATTATACAGCCTCTAGGCGACAATGTGTTATCATTACAGCACATCGGAGAACGCATTGTCATTATACAATCTCTAGGCGACAACGTGCTATCATTACAGCACATATATGAGAACGTATTGTCATTATACAACCTCTAGGCGACAATGTATTATCATTACACCACATAGGAGAGCGCATTGTCATTATACAACCTCTAGGCGACAACGTGTTATCATTACAGCACATAGGAGAGCGCATTGTCATTATACAACCTCTAGGCGACAATGTATTATCATTACAGCACATAGGAGAATGCATTGTCATTATACAACCTCTAGGCGACAATGTATTATCATTACAGCACATAGGAGAATGCATTGTCATTATACAACCTCTAGGCGACAATGTATTATCATTACAGCACATAGGAGAATGCATTGTCATTATACAACCTCTAGGCGACAATGCATTATCATTACAGCACATAGGAGAATACATTGTCATGCGTTATACAACCTTTAGGCGACAACGTGCTATCATTACAGCACATATATGAGAACGTATTGTCATTATACAATCTCTAGGCGACAATATATTATCATTACACCACATAGGAGAGCGCATTGTCATTATACAACCTCTAGGCGACAACGTGTTATCATTACAGCACATATATGAGAACGTATTGTCATTATACAGCCTCTAGGCGACAATGTGTTATCATTACAGCACATCGGAGAACGCATTGTCATTATACAATCTCTAGGCGACAACGTGCTATCATTACAGCACATATATGAGAACGTATTGTCATTATACAACCTCTAGGCGACAATGTATTATCATTACACCACATAGGAGAGCGCATTGTCATTATACAACCTCTAGGCGACAACGTGTTATCATTACAGCACATAGGAGAGCGCATTGTCATTATACAACCTCTAGGCGACAATGTATTATCATTACAGCACATAGGAGAATGCATTGTCATTATACAACCTCTAGGCGACAATGTGTTATCATTACAGCACATAGGAGAGCGCATTGTCATTATACAATCTCTAGGCGACAACGTGCTATCATTACACCACATAGGAGAGCGCATTGTCATTATACAACCTCTAGGCGACAATGTGTTATCATTACAGCACATAGGAGAGCGCATTGTCATTATACAATCTTTAGGCGACAACGTGCTATCATTACAGCACATAGGAGAGCGCATTGTCATTATACAACCTCTAGGCGACAATGTGTTATCATTACAGCACATAGGAGAGAGCATTGTCATTATACAATCTCTAGGCGACAATGTGTTATCATTACAGCACATAGGAGAGCGCATTGTCATTATACAACCTCTAGGCGACAACGTGCTATCATTACAGCACATATATGAGAACGTATTGTCATTATACAACCTCTAGGCGACAATGTGTTATCATTACAGCACATAGGAGAGCGCATTGTCATTATACAATCTCTAGGCGACAACGTGCTATCATTACAGCACATAGGAGAGCGCATTGTCATTATACAACCTCTAGGCGACAATGTGTTATCATTACAGCACATAGGAGAGCGCATTGTCATTATACAATCTCTAGGCGACAACGTGCTATCATTACAGCACATAGGAGAGCGCATTGTCATTATACAACCTCTAGGCGACAATGTGTTATCATTACAGCACATAGGAGAGCGCATTGTCATTATACAATCTCTAGGCGACAACGTGCTATCATTACAGCACATAGGAGAGCGCATTGTCATTATACAATCTCTAGGCGACAATGTGTTATCATTACACCACATAGGAGAGCGCATTGTCATTATGCAACCTCTAGGCGACAATATGAGAACGCATTGTCATTATACAAACTTGGAGAGAACGCTTTGTCATTACATAACGTAGATGATCGTGTTTTATCATTACATAATCAAGTTGAGCACATTTTTTTCTATTACACAATCTACACAAGAATGGAAAACAATTTCCAATTACAGATTAATTAATTGTATATCATTGCCAGTCTTGATATATACGCAGGTCTAGAAGATGAAAGGTTAGCCCGAGGGCTGTGTAAAATCCAAGTTTTAATTTCTAATTTTGAATACAATACAAGATGATTGAATAAATAATGTTTCTGTTTGAGAATTTTGATAATCCTGGTTCTCCCATGGTCTGTTTGAAATCTTTCAGTTTCATCTGGGTATTCTGGACTGTTTTAGACCTAGCCATCTTATCCTGACCTATTTGAAACATAGCCATCTCATCCTGATTTTCTCCTGGGTTGTTTGAGATATTGCTATCTACTCTTGTCGGTACATATATGTTTGTTATTTTTTATTTAATCTTTATTTTGTATGTATTTATGACAATGCTGTTTCCGCTAACACAAGGTTTTCAATTTTCATAAATATACTGAGAAAGCCATACATTGCATTTACTGTCAAAATCGGAGAAGACTGTAAGCACTTATCTTATGATACATTTCACAGACAATCCAGTGGTATGGGACCAAATATTGCTTTTTGTAATTATTCTAGACCAATATTAATAGTCAAAGGAAAAATCACACTCCTTTCCAAACTTGCTAAAAATTTAAAAACTAGCACGCACCTGAAGCTAATACATATTTACTTAGCCTACTGCATGGGTCTGTCTGTTCCCTTTATGTCTTTGTTCGAAGTTAATTTATGACAAGTACATGCAAACCGAGTTAAAATGTACCTGGTCTATTTTGTCGGGAGATTTTCACCTTTTCACACTAGAAAATCATTTGCCTTACTGTAAACTTTTAACATTATACAGACAATAGATTTAAGACTGTTTGTGTTTCTATTTAATAATATTATGATATTAGTTGAAAGTTATTAAATATACATTGTATTTGTAAGTCCCGACTGTTCCTGAATTATATTTGTCCTGTATTGTAATGTGTTGATATAAACTGTAAGTCTTGTCCGTTGTCTGGAGTTTCTATAGCTTCATCCGGTATTCATATATATTTATATTTATCTTGAAAGATAGGCGCTTTATGTGATGTTTAAATTACTAGCTCGAAACCCCTTTCTTCTGTATTGCTAAATAATTAAGACGATGACGATAAAGCAGGGAAAGGGATTGAAAAAACCCCCAATATCAATGAAACATGAATACCAATTAGAGGAGTCAGCACAACATTAATCTCAACCCAGATACACTAAATACAACACCACTAAGTTATCTCAATTTATTTAACTCATAGATCATTAGTACTAGTATATAGAGAGACCCACATATTCCTGCGCTTCACGACCATTTATTTAGTTATTACAATTTATGTCTTTTCTAATATTTATGTTTATTTCTCACAGTTAAGTGTGACATGATTTCTTATGGTATAGTATGTAGTTCATATAATTCACATTGTACCTCACCTGATCAAAGGTTTTGTCATCATTTGTCGTCCGTCTTAAACTTTGCACACTTTAATCGTATCCAGACATCTGATTAAGATTGAACATAGACCAGTCCCCGAATTGAAATCTTAGTTTGCCAACCATTTTTTTTTTTTACTGGTATGTGTATTCGAATATACAAGCAATATATCAAAATTAAGCACAAGATGAACGCAAACTACTAAAGTCCGAAGGGGTGATACGGATAAAACAACGTTGCGAGCATAAATTGTAAAATAAAACTAAAGGAATAAAAGCTGGGACAAGACACACTCCAGGTGCCGCGGAATGGATAGCATTTCCTGTCCTATAAATGACACGCATCGTGAATTTATAATTCCCAAACCCATTTAAGGTTAAAGTCTTTTAAAGAGATATAAAGATCATATTAAGAACATGCCTTAAACGAGTTAGTGTAATGTAAAGACTATTAAATTATTTGGCTTTCCAATCTTTTGGCTTTGAATGTGCCTGATGAAGTTTATTCCAGAAACGCGTCGTGCTCACAGAATTAGATATCTACGGGTTTTTTTTTACTAGTAATGATTTATAATAAAGTACACAGACATGAGATAACTAATACTGAACAATCACATATATTGTACTGTATTATAACTATTGAGATAATGATAAAATATAGATATGTATGAGTAACGACTAAAATATGACTATAGTATAAGAATGTAATAGAGGGATATGTTATCTCTATGTTTCTACAATGGATTAATGAGAGGTTGCTTAAATAATATATATATTACATCATGTCGGTTGCTCTCAATTCGAGACAAAAACTTTCCTACTGGAGTAAGAACTGCACTCTTTTTATTGGTTTCATGTGGCTCAATCTTTATTTTTCTGGGAAGTGTTATATATGTCGACCTTTGTTTTTCTTTCTTTCTTTCTTTTTGCCTTTTTTCGTTTGGGCATTGTATTGTCTGTTCTTCTTTGAATTACTGTTTCTGATTACCCCTAATCTTGATGCTTTTCTTACATAACTGGTTTGTGGTTCACATTCAGGATGTTGGGGTTCCATGCTAGAAGAAGTTTTGTACGAAAACAATTATTTTATTTCTGAACTAAAGATCTTCTTTTTTCTCATGAATTGGAATTATTTTGTTCCAACAAAATCAATTTTCATCCGTGAGTGTATGAGTACATCTATTAATTATTGTTTTAGTATTTTAATTGTCTATTGTTGACATCCCATTATTTTCAAATATTTGTTCTCTCACTGAAGATAAATATAAGTATTATTACATGTGTATTGACTGTTAATTCATACAGTGTATGTCTATTTGTTTTGTTGTTTACACTATATATTGACAACTCAACTATCTTTTGACTTATTTTAATTTAATTGGCTGATTCTGATCTTCTTTCATCATCTACCCAATTGAAAAATAATATTTAAAAGAGATGAGAAAGTTCTGTTTGGTCACTGTAATCACTGATGTTGACAAAACACCAATATTTGGCCACAATTGTATTTGTAAATTTTGCATATTGCCTTTTTACTGAATGTTCTTAATAACCCGGATGACGGAACGACATTATATAAATAACACATATTTGAGAAGGTGGAGGAGTATATATTGTAATATCGAAGTATCGTTGTCAACCGAGGCGAAGCCATGGTTGACAATGTATTTCAAAAGGTTACAATATCTCTGTTGCCCTCTCAAATATATGTTATTTATTCTATTATCTAATCTATTTCATGATCGACAAACTTAAGATTACAATGTGTGTTCATACTTTGTCAAGCGCACAAATGATTTAATATTTAGATCTGGTATCATCAACTACAGAGAGAACCAGTTGCAGCTCACGAGAGGGAGACTGGCTAATATGTTACCTTCTTGTAAACCAATGAAAATGCAGTGTTTCCATGCAAATTTACATAAAATGTAATATATACATGTATTTATGTACTCTTCGTTTTTAATTGGAGAGGACTACAGTGTTGAACATATGCCTTCTTTACATTATCATGGTTTTTTTAAATTTAATTTTATTTTATTTTTTGCATCTTTATTGATCGACTCAGATATTTCTTCGGACTTAGGTACCCTGTGTACGTTTTAATATAAATAGTTATTAATCACCCCTCAGTTTAAAGCAGTAATGCAATTTGCAATATTATAATGATATTTTAGGTTTTTAACAATTTTCTCGATGTAATTTTACATATTTTCGTCATATTTAGAAAACTAGATTTAAGATTAAACTTTGATCTTTTATACAAAATAGTTTCGATTCATTATCTAAAATTATTTGGATGATGTATAAACAGGTTTGTCTAAATAGTATCAAACAGAACAGTAAAAATAATTCAATTGAATTTTTAATTTGAATAATATAACAGTTTATTTTATCGTTGATGTGAAATTAATTGTTAATAATTGATCTACTGTATCCACAAATAGTCATGAAATAAGGTATAAATGCACATTTCTGTGTCATATTTGCCCAATTTCCCCAAAATAAATCAACAAAACGTTTAAAAATTGTATACCATTTCATGCAGATACGAAAACTTCAATTTATTATTTTTTTCCTTCCTCAGAATTTAACGTCACAATATTTGTTCACTTTTATGCAAGTAATTACGCATAACTTCCAAATTGTATATTAATTTACCCTTGCTTTGTATTTTTTTTTCAAATCCCATAAGACTTTATGATGTGAAATCCGAGTTAAATATTAAAAAAAAAATACCCGGTAATAGATATTTAATTTTAGTGTGCACGGCGACACATTTCTGAAATAAGATTTATTAGGTCAAAGAAATAGATACGAAAATAATGTCGTCACTAGTAAATATAAAAATAGCAATTAAACCTCCATAAATGACGTATACTTGTTTTCATTACAGAGCATTTCACCACGCGCAAAATAATGAATGGGTACACTGGAAATCTGTTAAAACAAATATTTCAAAACATTTTTCAATATAATAAACAATAATAAGTTTACTCAGATGCCGGATTAATATAAGGATACAACTCATACTCGATCAAGTACATGTATTTGATTCCTCGTACGTGAATTATATGAGTTGTCGGTCATTTATAACATACCGAGCTGTTGTTATTCGAACATCGTAATTAGTTATATTATGATTAGCCATTCGTGTATGTATACAGTAACATGGCAAAATTCATTGCCATTTGGAAATGGACATTTTGTAGTGGTCAACTACTTCGTGATGACAACAGTAGAGTTTGTGTATGATGATGTCAAACTAGGAACAACGAACCATACAAAGAAAGGTACATAGCGGGATAATCAACTTGTTCGACGAAAGAATTGTCTATTCACCTGACAAAGATTCTGTCTGCAGTAAAAGAGGGACAACAGAAATATTGTGAAACTGTTTACTCGCGTAGTGGCATAAATCACATGTGGATTTTGAAAAACTCTAAAGATCTTTTGGATAACCTGAAATCAAGATCTTTCTCTCAGGTATCCTCCATCAAAACTTTTGATTTTTCAACTCTATATACCATCCTACCGCATGACAAATTAAAAACCCGCTTAAAAGAAACAATTCATAAAGCTTTCAGTCATAGAAACTATGGCTCAAAATTTGTTGTGTTAGGCTACAATTCCACATATTTTTCAAACAAAATTCAAAAAGGTAAAACATGCTACTCCGAGGAACAAGTGATCAGTATGCTGAAGTTCCTCATCGATAACATATTTTTCTCCTTTGGAGGGACACTGTTTCAGCAGGTCGTCGGCATACCAATGGGTACGAATTGTGCCCCTCTTCTAGCCGATTTATTTTTATACTCATACGAGTCGGAGTTTCTTCAAAAGCTTGTAAAAGATAAGAAGATTCATGAGGCTAGAGCCTTTAATTTCACATACAGGTAAATTGATGACGTTTTATCTATCAATAATTCTAGATTTGCAGAATTTCTTCCATTGATATATCCTCCAGAGCTGGAAGTTAAAGAGACCACAGATACAGCTTCGTCCGCATCATTTTTGGACTTATACCTAGAATTTGACGACAGTGGTCAACTCAGTACTAAAATTTATGATAAACGGGACGACTTCAATTTTAAAATCATAAATTTTCCAAACATGTGCAGCAATATACCAGCTTCTCCTGCATATGGTGTTTACATCTCGCAATTGATTCGCTATGCAAGGGCCAGTAGCAATTATTCTGATTTCCTGAAACGTCATCTTCATCTGAGAAACAGGCTACTGGACGAGGGCTATAAACAGATTCGCCTTATTCGATCTCTTAAAAAGTTTATATTCCGATACCAAGATCTTGTCGAAATATATTCCGTCTCTGCAGAAACGATTATAAGCGATGCATTTTCATATAGTGAAAATGTATAAAGATAAAGAAGTCAAGAAAAATGTAAAAAATATTTTTTTATCAATGTGTCACTGAATATGGTACTGCTTTGACAACTATTTTACCTATTTTGTTCCTGTATTTAAATACTGTTATAGTGACAGCCGGAACCTTTGAACCGTAATGAGAGCGGGAGGTTTGGCGCTTTAAAATCTGATTCAACCCACCATTTCTTTAGAAATGCCTGTACCAAGTCAGGGTCATTACGGTTTTCACAGTTTTCCGGTTGTTGACTGGTTTTGTCTGTTTATATAATTATGAGTTTTGACTTTCCCTTTGTAAGATTGTTCGGAGTTCGGTAATTTTGTTATTACCCTTATTGAGTAGTTTTTCGTCAACAGCTGACCTCTGTCCAGCAAGTCTCTGTTGTGAAATGTAAACTCCATACGCTTCTGCTGGTATATTGCTACTGACGAATGAAGACATCTTTTACCTCTTTCGATCGTTTAAATCAAATAAAAGGCATTTACACCCGACAATCCATCTTTGTCATAATTGGCATGCTCTGCATTGGTGACTGGGTGGTTAAGGTTTTTGACTATCGACCAAAATTCTGACACAACTGACACCTATCTCAAGTGTTAAACTTTCCTTACACATATATCCAGGTTTTCGTCGGTCAAGACGGGTGCCAAATGTATAGGAAGAACTGATTATCCTTTCGGTGCATCTAAGTTCACCCATGGTTTTTACTGGGGTTCCCGTTGCTCGATATCTTGAGTTTTCTCCGTAGTGTTTTGCAGATCATTGCTTGTCCCTTTGTCGTTTTTGGCTATTGTATTGTCTGCCCATGTTCGATTTACGGCTTCTTGTTACCCCTTTGTTATCTTCAACTTGTCTTTCCTCCTTGACATTGGCTGAAAGTGACGATAAACAATAATCACACCAGTTTTTTTTTTTTTCACAAATAGGTCAATTTCACAAATATATGAGAATAAAACTTTAAACTAATATTCTTTTAAAACAAAATTATTCGATATGAGAATATTTACATAAAGTAACAAATTCAAAGCTATAGATTATATTTTGTGTTGAATATCATTTTATCTAGATATGGAAATTTAATTTGATGTTAAAAATTCAAAGAACATTGAAACTTTGGACTTTTGACTTTATAATATGTAAACTAAATTCCTTTAATGTTGTTTATTTATGGGAAAATATTAATTTTCGGTCTGTGTGAACAAGACGAGACGATTGGTTTGTTTATTTGCAGGGTTCGATAACTGAAATTATGTTTGGTGCCAATTATTGTAGCATTTTAGTATAATTGATTTTTCCTCTTTTAACTTTACATTACTTGTCGAACAGGATTATGCTTATGGTGTTTTAACGCCATATTCAACAATATTTCAGTTATATTGTGGTGGTCAGTTTTATTAGTGGAGGAAACCGGAGTACCCGGAGAGAACCACCGACCTGTCGCAAGTCACTGACAAAATTTATCACATAATGATGTATCGAGTACACCTCGCCTGAAAGGGATTCGAACTCACAACTACCATACGATCGCGTCCACGACGACCC
The DNA here is from genome assembly GCA_963383655.1 of Bathymodiolus septemdierum. Taxonomy (NCBI): domain Eukaryota; kingdom Metazoa; phylum Mollusca; class Bivalvia; order Mytilida; family Modiolidae; genus Bathymodiolus; species Bathymodiolus septemdierum. The sequence continues at coordinate 41,732,198 of OY726521.1, read as the reverse complement.
CTTGTCAAACAGACTTGGTTGGTAAACTTTTATTTGACCTTTTCCTGTTCATCTATTAAATCAGCGACCCTGACAAAAATTATGTTGTTCAGAACTGAACTTTCTTCTTATCAAATATTTTGCTTCGTACATGTCCACTAATGTCAGTGGTCAATAGTTCTGCAGGCTATCAGTATTCCAATGGGTACGAATTGTGCATCATTAACAGTCGAGGTAGAGTTGTATTCGTAGGAAGAGGAACAGGAATTTATACAATAACATTTTATTTAAGCAAAATATTAGCTCTGACATTTCTTATTTCTGTTAATATATGATGTCTTGTCATCGAACAAGTATTTAGATATCTTAAATATTCCAGTGACAGATTCCAGTAAGCTAATTTCACCTTCCTTAATTCGTATGAATCAAACTTCATGACTGGGCTTCTAAAGCAAAACGACAAGAAACCAATCCGGTCCGTTAGTTCCCATCTATCCCACTTAGTTCTTACAACCAAATGCTGTTTTTGACGTTATATAACGCCTCATGAAAACATACAATGTATGACCCATTTTATTCCTACAGCTAAATGCTGTTTTTGACGTTATATCCGCGTGAGAACATACAGTACATAGGGATGTATCTACATTATATTGTTATTGTTGACACAGATTACTACCCGGTGTTATAGATTTGGTGTAGATGTAATAGTATTGCAAAAAATGACAAAACTTGATATATTTACCTGATAACGCGTTAACAAAATATTTTCGTCCAAGTTCAGACCATAGCATATATAGGAATTTGATCGATCAGTTCTTGTTTAACCTTAGGTGCAACAATTTTACAATATAATATAAATGTACCAATCAAATTGTCTGAAGCTAATACAAATAAAATGAGGGTAATCGCAAGATTGAAACAATAGTATTTCTTCGCCGTCCCGTTATTGCTTTTTTTTTAATCCTGCACCTGTTCTATTTGAGCAGTTGCATTTACCGGATATTTTTGCTATATTTGTTTATTGACCAAGATATAGTTTTCTGGTACCTTATTCATGTTGAGCGACGGTGAGAAACAGTAACAGCATTTATGCTGATAAGCCTATAAGCGCGGACTTCTAGAGGACACAATCAAAAACGACTAAGAACGACGCTTGTTTCTGCTCTTTTTAGACAATTTGACAGTTTCTTTGGGGCTTTTGACATACCACGATAGATACAATATACGTATATTGTCGGAAAATATATAATTCATTTCCACTCGCTGCGAAACAGGCAAGAAAAACTCGTCAAAACTCACATATATAAATTTTATATTTTCGACAATGTATGTATAATGTCTATTTCACTCCTCAGAAAATATTTTTTTAATTAACTAAAATAATATAATAAAAATAAGACTCGACACAGTGTAGGATTGTGCGTTCGTTACATGATCGCATAGCATTTATTATAAACATATATCAACATGGCCGTTACTAGACTTATTTTTAAACGAGGCAAAAACAATTCGCCGAGCGGAGGGAGGCGGAAAAAAAATTCGCGAGTCTGAGGGCCACCTAAGAACTCCTCTCCAAAACTTTTGTCGACCAGCTGTTCTTTTGTAGATAGAACACCAGAATTGTCTACAAAACATCGAAAGGACACTGCATTGGATTTGAAAAAAATTAAACAAATACCACATTTTTTTCTATATGTAAATTATAAATTAAAGATATTTCCCCTAAATTGCACAGAAATGATTTTTGTATAACGAATATGTATATTTTAAAATCTTTTGTATAGCGAATATGTATATTTTAAAATCTTCCATAATCCATTTATTTAGTTATATGAAATAATTCAGAAGAACTTCAGGGGAGGTTCCAAGGGTGGGACAAGGGGCTCTGTCCCCCTTTAGGAACCAAAAATCTTTTTATTTTTTTGTCAACTTGCAAAATATACGGAAAACTATACGGATCCCCTTTTTGAACATTCTGAATCCGCCACTGAACTTGGCAGCTTTAATGACAGCTTATATAGCGTAAACTCCATCGAAATTTTTAACTTAAAAATAAATTGAACTAAATTACCGTAAAAAATATGGGCCAAGCTGAATTTCAGTCAAAGACATTTCTATGGACCAAACAACATAAGATAACGAGATTCCTCTAAAGTTTTGTAACTTTAAAGTTATGTTTACAATCTCCTGACTTTCTTTTGTAAGGAGAGGACAGTCCATAAGTTGTGATAACTCTTTGTCCAATCCCATTGCTGTTTTATTTGCAATAAAATAATATTAAGCTAAAACTTTCTTTTCAACGAACCCGTCTGCAGCCAGTTTTTTAGAGACATGACTTGAGTGCCATCATGACGCTTAATGACAATATACAAATTAACAATGCATCAGGGTAAGAACCGGGCCAAGATTGAAACGTGTAAAAAGGATGATGTACGCTTTAAATCATCAGGTGTTCGATAAACCTTACCATATACCCTTCCGGAGACCCCGAGTTTACCCCCGATTTTTAGTGGGGTTCGCGTTACTCGATCTTTAGTTTTATGTGTATGTTTTGTAGATCGTTGTTTGTCCTTTTGTACTTTTTCTTTTGGCTATTGTTTTGTCTGTTCTTCGATATACGGATTCTGATTACCCCTTTGGTATCTTCAATCTCTTCTGTTTGATGTCTGATGTCTGATGTCTTTGAAGTCAGTTGTCTTTCATCGCAACGATATCGGTAAACTTCAAACGGTAACGTAGACATTAAACGAATTCAATCATTGGATATCGCTTCTATCGGAATAGAGATTTAGATTTTAGATTTTTTAAATAAAATCTTTGTATAAAAAAAGTCGTCAATTTCGGTATGAGGCATTTACCTCAATGTAGTTACGGCCATGAATTCAACATAGCACAAATTCATCCAGTCTGTCATTTCTAACCCCCAAAAATGCAAGATATATACGAGTAGTTGAAATTCTTTTGGCATTAATCCAACCTCCAAATAACGAACTTTTGTCGTATTAAAATCTGTAACGAACGTCGCATTAATCGAGTGCACCTACAATTTTCTTTATATATACTAACTGCCAAAATCGTTCGTGCGGAAAGGAATTATATACTACAGCCTTTGTTAATTTGCATATCTATAACGTTTATGTAAACATTATACTGTGAAGAAATTTAAATATCGTTTCCATGAAGTTATTTCTACATCTTACTTTGTTATCAACGAGTATAAAATTCAAATATTGTATTATAAAAAGAATCTCCCACTACTCAATTGATGCGCCTGGACAGCGACGGCAAGTGAATGTAGCGTATTGAGCGCTAGTCGTGATGTCAGTGTCACAAAAAGGATAAAAAATCAAGTGTTCGCGGCAGTAGGAATTTAACATAGAAATAACGATTTTTTTATTGTATACAGTAGCTGAAATTAGGAGCCTTGGCAAATATTCATACTATGGATCAGGATTTATAACTTTTGAGATATTTCCTAATCATAACTATTGTTAAATTGCAATATAATGATTAAGAAATAAATCATGGAAGCCAGAATGTGTTGGGAGTTTTAACATGGATTGGCGGATATTAATATTTTATCCCGAGCCAGAAGCGAGGAATAAAATTTACTAATATCCGCCAATCCATGTTAAAACTCAAAACACATTCTGGCTTCCATGATTTATTTCGATTCTGATATGTCTAAGAGTACAAATACGGTAGTATACTTTGATTGGAAGACGATAATTTATACATACGCTTGCGGAAAATGTCGCACACAATTTATGTAACTCGAATAATACTGCGCCCTCTATCGGCATTATTCGGGTCACAATTTATGCTGCCAATGGAAACATCAGTCACATTCATCGGCGCATGTGCTAATGAGAAAATACGAAGAAATAATTCTGGGTTTTTTAACAAAGGGAAAGAGTGAGGTCATGTTAGAATCAATAATAATACGATCAGTCGTATTTATATAATGACAAATCCGGTTCTGATAAATGACACAACCAGTTTCTATACATGTTTACAATTTGACAAAGCCGGACTTCAAAAACATCTGTTGACATCAAGCTTTAGGCTATAACTAGGTACTAATTGACTTTTCCTCAACAAAAAAATAAAGGACGAAGTCCTTTTAACGGTAGGCTGTCCGATTTTTCCTCCTTTCTATATTGATAGCCAAATATCTGTTCACCGGAAGTTTAAAAAAATAGATCAATTGATATTTAGAAACGCAAAAGAAATATATTTCAATGAAAAATTCCCAATTCTTTAATTATTTACTCGAAATAAACTTGAAATAAAATTCTAATAAAAAAATCTCTTTCTACGAAACTCGACGGAAGAGCGGCGTAGGTAAAATGAACGGAACAGCCATATAAGATAAGATAAGATAAGATCAGATAAGAAAAGAAAACTTTATTTTGATTCGGCATGTATATAACATAATAACATAAGCTCTACAGAGCTTTTTACCGAATATAAAAACAGATACATCAATATTAAAACAATAAAACAGCATGCAGCATAAAAATAAACACATCATAAAACATGCCAAGCAAATCAAAACAAATTTGAGCCATAACAAATCGGCTACAAAATTCATTCAAAATAAAAGATAATAACGTGTAGGGATCATCGTATTATTGAAATTTTAGGACTTCGTCCTTCAAACAGGTTGCCTGTCTCCTATTAAAGGACGAAGTCCTTATAACTGTAGGCTGTCCGATTGTTCCTCCTTTCTATATTGATAGCCAAATATCTGTTCACCGGAAGTTTAAAAAAATAGATCAATTGATATTTAGAAACGCAAAAGAAATATATTTCAATGAAAAATTCCCAATTCTTTAATTATTTACTCTATGCAAAATCGAAATAAACTTGAAATAAAATTCTAATAAAAAATCTCTTTCTACGAAACTCGACGGAAGAGCGGCGTAGGTAAAATGAACGGAACAGCCATAAGTCAAAGAGAGATAACTCCAGCCAAATAATTAAAAAAAAACTTTAAAAAGTACTTGAAAAAGAAAAATACATTCCCTTCTCACGCCTCCCTCTTAAAATTATAGGACTTCGTCCTTCAAACAGGTTGTGCCTGTCTCATATTATCTATAAGTAAAATAAATCATTCATTAATAATTTTTCTTTTTTGGCAACATTTCATTCATTTGTAAATGCAAGATATAGCGATATTTCAATTGATTGTAATGATTTTGATGCCGGATTCCTTATAACTTTTAGAAAAAATCTAATTTTACACTGCAAAAAGCACTGAGTTTTGGACAAAAAATGACAATAATAATAATAACAATCATAAAGCATCATAATTCAAAACATTATATATACAGTATATTCATAAAAACTTTAAACTGACGATAATCGTCTGTGTCCTCTTTAAAAATACCGCTTTATAATATCCCGGATGTTGACGAATCATTTTCGATCGGAGCTCTTGAACGACAGTGATGAAGTCTCGAGTTTTATTTTGTCTTCAATATAAATGTTGTTGTGGACAAATTTCCGTTAACTTCATTTGTTTTATTCATAATTTATGTTCTTTTTTTCATATTTTGCCAATATCATCGGTCATATATTATTGTTGTTATATTTTCTCCATATCTACTGATTGGAAGAAATATCCGATTAAATACGTCTTGTATGAGGTCTTAAGTCCAAGACAGTTTTGGTTAATAAATTTCCAATTTTAAAATTAATCGTGACCGTTTTTAAAATGAATTGTCATTTAAACATTATTATATAATTATTTGTGTAGATCTAGACACTTTTATGTGCGACTACTCTTCCACACAGTTTCTGGTATGTTAGAGACTTTATACTTTACATCAGATAAACAGGTGTTACAAATATGATACAGTAATCATGTAATAATTATACAATAATACAATAGAACATGGGAGACGTAATTATATAAATACATGTTTATTACATGTATGAAAAGAAAACGAAACATGATCAAATTTCTGAGATCAGTGGATTGTTGTTTAGATTTAGACTTCTAAAGAGTAAGCCATTGAATTTCACCCATCTGTAATACAAATAGTACTATCTCCTTCGTAAAATAGTGTGTATGTCCTGTAATGGTTACAGTGGTTTAGTTCAATGAAGTATATCTGTCCATTAGTCAGTGTTTAGACCGACCATTTAACTTGCAGGGGGGATGGTCTGCTATGGGTGTTTTTCGATCAGAAATTATTTTTTCGGACCACACGAGAGTTAGAATATTTATTTATTTTGTCGGGCAAAGCGCCAAATTTTATTCCAGAATTCAATATTAGGATATATGACATAAACTGAATCAGATTATTTTTTTTTCCTCCACCAACATCAGAATATATTTTCAGCAACATTGGGAATCGGAATATAGTTTTTTTTAGAAAAAACCCATACCCCCCCCCCCCCTCTTTTCAAGTTAAATGGTCGTTCCCTTAGTCCCTGACATGGTGTATTAGATATACCTATTACTGAGTCCTGAACAATGTAATTTTTATTAACACTAATTAAGGCTCTGAAGGTTATTCCAGAAACGCCTCGAGTGCACTATATTTGATATCTACGGTTTATTTTCTCCTCCCTCAAAAAGTGGTGACCGTAGAAGATTTTTGACTATGCTGTGTGTGCCCTTTAATTTGGCGTCTTTCTCCCAAAGATTTTAAAATTATTAGGTTTTCCAATCTTTTGACGGAGTGTACCTGATTTGGGTTATTCCCGAAACGCGTCATGCGCACTAAATTAGGTATCTACGTGTTACCGGGTATTTTACACACTGCCAAAAATAGACCCTTGAGGGATAATTTATTAATTATTATTATACAATTATTGAACTTGATAACATCACGTAAAATATTAAAATTAAACAAATAATAATTAAAAAAAAAGAAGTCCAAAAAACGGTTTAAAATAGTTCAAACAAGGATTTATATACTATATACGTAAATCCTTGGTTCAAATATTTGTAGAAAAGAAATATACTTTTAGATTATTCTAACACTTACACTTTCTACGCATTTTATTTTTCTACTCCGTAACCGTCTGACCTTAACTGTTGTAAATTCGTCACCGTATTTATTACTATTATCTTATATCAATAATTAAAACATATCTAGTGTTTGTCTACCTTCTAACTGCCTTCTAATATGAATAGAGTCGTTGGAACGATTTGTTCTGCTGAACATAATCCGCTTATCAATATGAACTTTAACATGTACCTATTTTAATTAATTTTCCTTTGTATAGACACTGGTACATGTATACATTTTGTATATCTTTTTTTCCCCTTTGCATAGACATACACTGGTATATATTGTTCACATACTGACCTTCTTTTTATGTAATTCATAGTCTTTATTTGGAGCACATAACAAAATTGATTAAGAGAAATACATATGTTATCAGAATTATTACTTAACTGTTACATCATTTTATTTATGGCTGGTGTATTGACATTGCTTTTAATTTTTAATTTTTAAATATTTAAATATCTTTTTAGAATACTTGTCTTTTCTTTGTCACTGAGGACATGAGTTTCTCACTTTTGAGACAGACCAGTTCCTATTTTTAGCGATGTTAGATTTTCTTATCTTGCACCAGTGCAAGACAAAAAAAATCACGTGCGTTTTACCGGCAAATGCATGCTGTACAGTTTATGTCATGACGAAAATAAGCTGTCAATTAATGAATCATGCATATAACAAGGGCAATGCAAAGAGTGGCATATTCCCTCGCCTAAAAATTAGACCCTGTGACCTTGACCTTTGACCTTGAAAATCAATATGGTTCCTGATTCTCTTAAGGTCTAAGTATGTACCAAGTTTGGTCAACATCCATTGAAGGATGTTGATTCTAGAGTGTTCACAATGATGTTATGCAGTAACAATTTGACCCGGTGACATTGACCTTTGACCTATGACCTTGAAAATCAATAGGGTTCCAGACTCTCCCAAGGACTAAGTCTGTACCAAGTTTGGTCAAAATCCATTGAAGGATCTTGATTCTAGTATTCACAAGGATGTTATGCATTAAAAATTTGACCCGGTGACCTTGACCTTTGACCTTGAAAATCAATAGGGTTCCAGACTCTCCTAAGGACTAAGTGTGTACCAAGTTTGGTCAAAATCCATCGAAGGATGTTGATTCTAGAGTGTTCACAAGGATGTTATGTGGTAAAAATTTGACCCCTTGACCTTTGACCTTGAAAATCAATAGGGTTCCAGACTCTTCTAAGGACTATGTATGTACCAAGTTTGGTCAAAATCCATTGAAGGATGTTGATTCTATCTAGTGTGTTCACAAGGATGTTACGTGGTAAAAATTTTACCCGGTGACATTGACCTTTGACCTTGAAAATATATAGGGTTCCAAACTCTCCTAAGGACTAAGTATGTACCAAGTTTGGTCAAAATCCATTGAAGGATGTTGGTTCTAGAGTGTTCACAAGGATGTTATTTGGTAAAAAATTGACCCAGTGACCTTGACCTTTGATCTATGACCTTAAAAATCAATAGGGTTCCAGATTCTCTTAAGGACTAAATATGTACTAAGTTTGATCAAAATCTATTGAAGGATGTTGATCCTAGAGTGTTCACAAGGATGTTACAGAAGGACAAACGGACGGAAGGACGGAAAGAAGGACGGACGGTAGCGTTACTATATCCCTTCGCAACTTCCTTGGCGAGGGGATAATTAAAGATGTGGCACCTGAATGAGCGGAAAGATGTGCATTATGATTGCACAAAAACCACACAAAATCACTATGTAATATTTCTATATCCCAGTATTCCGTCAGTGGTTTCTTCTGTTCAATACAAATTCAGGATTATGTTGTTAACTGTTAGTGACTGTCATTCAATTATAAATACATTGTGTGGAGACCTTCATAGTAAACAATCCACGCTAAACGCATAATGTATATAAAGTGTCACATAATGTATATATACAGTGTGGGCAATAATGATGAATGGTTGAAAAGAACTCGATTGATCTTTTCGGTCGCTTAAAATGTAAAATGCAAAAACTGACGGCAAAATGATTGCTACAGAAAGTAAATTTCATGTTAACCAAACCCATGTTGTACTTCATTTACGTTTTAGTGTGATGATTGACTCATGGGAAATTCCTCCAGTTTACAGGAAGCTTGGTTACATTTTTCAGTATCTCCCAGGAGTTTCCACATGATCACTAAGATAGAGTATGCCTCCTTTGAGTTAACTTTTTCAAATAAATATTGTACTTCGTGAGAAATTTCATCCAATCCAAAGCTAAATAATGGTTCCGATGACATAGTCATAACAAAATTCTGTACAATAGACTTGTAAATCTTATAGATGTTAGCAATGCTATAGTCATCTGTGTTGAAAGTACAGGGGAAGTCATCAGGTAACATGCCTACTTGTTGTAACTGGAATAAAAACTCCCTTCCTTTGACAAGAAAAGACACTGCCTTCTTTTTTCTGTGCTTTAAGCTTAAATACAAGTAGAAATCATGGCAAAATGTGAACAAATTTTCCACCAAAGGTCTCGGAATCAACAATTCGCTATATCTGTCGGCAATCTCTATTCCAACAATTTCTTTCAGTGGAATGGGGTTGTGCTGTAAGCTTAGATCTGTTGAGAGAGTTGTTCCTAATTTTTCGTCTGCATGCAGACATAACCACCATTGCTTGGACAACCCGAAACTGTTTGTTACTTCCGTCACAAACGCAACAAATGGAATATTGTCTTCACATGTACTCACCATAAGTCTATCCTCATGGGCCTCTTGAATAATTTCTATTGCTGTATCAAAGTTATTAGCTTCAATGTACGTCGCAGCCATCTTAATCTTGGTCGGTACTAAACTTCCGATTACCGATTGACGCACGCTCCTGTGAACATGGAAATCATCGATGTCAAAACGAATTTGTTGATAAATCTCATCGGCATTCATGACCATGTTCTGATAAGCTATACTATACAAACTGCTTACTGGGTTAATACGGAGATTCCTTATTTTGTCAAGAATACCTTCAATCTGGTCACGAGAGAGGTGATCTATCATATTATTAGCTTGTATGAAATAATTCGGCACATTTACCATTTCCAGTTGCTTTATCAAACTGTCCATCATATAAAGTATACATCCACTTAACCGTGAAGTCCAATATTGCTCCGGAATTTGTTCGCAAGCACCAAAAAAGATGCTTTTCAAATGAGTAGAGTTAATCAGTTCGCTACCCATTAAAGCATGGCTGACCAAAGCTTTCAAAACAATAAAACAATATCTTTGTTCTTTAGATAGACCTTCGTTTGCAAGTCTTCGTTCAGCAACAGAAAAACATGTTTGAAACTCTATTCCAGGATTTGAACTGTTGGTATGTGGAAGGCTTATGTAATAAACACCTTCACTAACAACTGAATCAATAAGTCCTAGGGATGGCCACCCTGCATCTCTAGAGCGACGTCTCCATGCAGATGCCTCCTCCGGCCAAAATGGGCTAAATATTCCTGAAAATGTTCTTTTAAACAGATACACAACGGCTGGATTATGATTAGCATACTGGTCTTTAAAGCGTTTTGTGGCCTCTGATTCTTTGATTCTTTTATGTGTATTTGGAATGTAAAATGTCATGGTTGGCTTGCTATTTGTTTCCAAATCCCATGTATCAGGATATCGTGCTAGAAGTCGTACGTATCCAGGGTGGGTGTGGTCATTGTCAACTGTTAAGTCCAACAGGTCAATTGCCCCTTCGTTCACCATGTTCTTTGGATATGCAATACATGTGCAAAGAGAACATATGATACCGACATCAGCCCATTCTCCAGATAATTGACTTTCCGGTTGCCCATGGTTATCAAGGGAAGATGCAAATAACCCTTCTACCACATCTCCAATGGCTGTTAACTGGAAAGCAGACGACTTTTGGTTCATAAACTCATCTGTAGACGACTCTATAGCAAATGCTTGATGACACATACTGTCGGCATCCTTTATTGTAGCTTTCAGTGGAATAAATTGTTTTATGAGAAACGAAAGATGGATGGCGGGTATATCACTCCAAGGGTCAATATAGTCCTCGTTAAACATATCTTGTTGTTCCAAATCTGTAAAATACAGTGTAAAAGTACAAAACATAAATAAAAATGTAGATATACACCTACAATTTTATAGTGGAATAACCTTAATCATACACGCTCATAGTAAAAAGTCTCAAAAACCAAATAATTTAATTTGGGAAGCAAGTAAAGCAAAACAAATAGACCTACAGAGGATTCTCTAAATCACTAGTTATTACATGTATGTAATTAAATGTAGAACATCTATAATTAGTATTAATTTGTATTAATTCCTCAGGAACCAACAAACATATGATCAGCTTTAACCTTCCTATGATCAAATGAAAAACAAAAATACCACACTGTGGGAACAATTCCAAAATTTAATAGAAAAACAAAACATACCACACTGTTGAAACAATTCCAAAATTAAACATCACTAAAACATACCGTCCCAAATACACAAATTATACAATTCTTATCTTCAAATATGATATGTTGCTCTGTTTCTTAATGATCCTTGATGATTACCTACTGGCATGAAATATTATAAATCTAAGGACATCATTCATCTGAATAGATATAAACCTTCTTATTACTATCACCGAGTGGATACCTCTACTGGTGGATTACTAGTTCTGGATGGGATAATCCATCCAGTAGTCAGTACTTTGGCACTGGCATCGTTTAGTAGCTATATTTAAGTTTGAAATTAATAGTTCCTAAGTAATATACTTTATTGATATATCTCACTCATGCATCGGTAACATTAGTCTATTTTGGCTATACTGTGTATGCCTTCCAGTTTATTTTCAGCCGAAGACATTTAAATTACTTGGCTTTCCAAACTTTTGACTATAAGCGTACCTGATAAAGGTTATTCTAGAAAATCGTCATGTGCATTAGGTTAACTAAGATATCTACGTTTGTATTGATTTATTCCTATGTTGGTGAACTACGTTTGTATTGTTTTATTCCTATGTTGGTGAACTACATTTGTATTGTTTTATTCCTATGTTGGTGAACTACGTTTGTATTGTTTTATTCCTATGTTGGTGAACTACGTTTGTATTGATTTATTCCTATGTTGGTGAACTACGTTTGTATTGTTTTATTCCTATGTTGGTGAACTACGTTTGTATTGTTTTATTCCTATGTTGGTGAACTACGTTTGTATTGTTTTATCCCTGTGTTGGTGAACTACGTTTGTATTGTTTTATTCCTATGTTGGTGAACTACGTTTGTATTGTTTTATTCCTATGTTGGTGAACTACGTTTGTATTGTTTTATTCCTATGTTGATGAACTACGTTTGTATTGTTTTATTCCTATGTTGGTGAACTACGTTTGTATTGTTTTATTCCTATGTTGGTGAACTATGTTTGTATTGATTTATTCCTATGTTGGTGAACTACGTTTGTATTGTTTTATTCCTATGTTGGTGAACTACGTTTGTATTGTTTTATTCCTATGTTGGTAAACTACGTTTGTATTGTTTTATTCCTATGTTGGTGAACTACGTTTGCATTGATTTATTCCTATGTTGGTGAACTACGTTTGTATTGTTTTATTCCTATGTTGGTGAACTACGTTTGTATTGATTTATTCCTATGTTGGTGAACTACGTTTGTATTGTTTTATTCCTATGTTGGTGAACTACGTTTGTATTGTTTTATTCCTACGTTGGTGAACTACGTTTGTATTGATTTATTCCTATGTTGGTGAACTACGTTTGTATTGATTTATTCCTATGTTGGTGAACTACGTTTGTATTGTTTTATTCCTATGTTGGTGAACTACGTTTGCATTGTTTAATTCCTATGTTGGTGAACTACGTTTGTATTGATTTATTCCTATGTTGGTGAACTACGTTTGTATTGTTTTATTCCTATGTTGGTGAACTACGTTTGTATTGATTTATTCCTATGTTGGTGAACTACGTTTGTATTGTTTTATTCCTATGTTGGTGAACTACGTTTGTATTGTTTTATTCCTATGTTGGTGAACTACGTTTGTATTGTTTTATTCCTATGTTGGTGAACTACGTTTGTATTGATTTATTCTTATGTTGGTGAACTACGTTTGTATTGTTTTATTCCTATGTTGGTGAACTACGTTTGTATTGTTTTATTCCTATGTTGGTGAACTACGTTTGTATTGATTTATTCCTATGTTGGTGAACTACGTTTGTATTGATTTATTCCTATGTTGGTGAACTACGTTTGTATTGTTTTATTCCTATGTTGGTGAACTACGTTTGTATTGTTTTATTCCTATGTTGGTGAACTACGTTTGTATTGATTTATTCCTATGTTGGTGAACTACGTTTTTATTGATTTATTCCTATGTTGGTGAACTACGTTTGTATTGTTTTATTCCTATGTTGGTGAACTACGTTTGTATTGATTTATTCCTATGTTGGTGAACTACGTTTGTATTGATTTATTCCTATGTTGGTGAACTACGTTTGTATTGTTTTATTCCTATGTTGGTGAACTACGTTTGTATTGTTTAATTCCTATGTTGGTGAACTACGTTTGTATTGTTTAATTCCTATGTTGGTGAACTACGTTTGCATTGATTTATTCCTATGTTGGTGAACTACGTTTGTATTGTTTTATTCCTATGTTGGTGAACTACGTTTGTATTGTTTTATTCCTATGTTGGTGAACTACGTTTGTATTGTTTTATTCCTATGTTGGTGAACTACATTTGTATTGTTTTATTCCTATGTTGGTGAACTACATTTGTATTGTTTTATTCCTGTTGGTGAACTACGTTTGTATTGTTTTATTCCTATGTTGGTGAACTACGTTTGTATTGATTTATTCCTATGTTGGTGAACTACGTTTGTATTGTTTTATTCCTATGTTGGTGAACTACGTTTGTATTGTTTAATTCCTATGTTGGTGAACTACGTTTGTATTGATTTATTCCTATGTTGGTGAACTACGTTTGTATTGATTTATTCCTATGTTGGTGAACTACGTTTGTATTGATTTATTCCTATGTTGGTGAACTACGTTTGTATTGTTTTATTCCTATGTTGGTGAACTACGTTTGTATTGTTTTATTCCTATGTTGGTGAACTACGTTTGTATTGTTTTATTCCTATGTTGGTGAACTACGTTTGTATTGTTTTATTCCTATGTTGGTGAACTACGTTTGTATTGTTTTATTCCTATGTTGGTGAACTACGTTTGTATTGTTTTATTCCTATGTTGGTGAACTACGTTTGTATTGTTTTATTCCTATGTTGGTCAACTATGTTTGTATTGTTTTATTCCTATGTTGGTGAACTACGTTTGTATTGTTTTATCCCTGTGTTGGTGAACTACGTTTGCATTGTATTATTCCTATGTTGGTGAACTACGTTTGTATTGATTTATTCCTATGTTGGTGAACTATGTTTGTATTGTTTTATTCCTATGTTGGTGAACTATGTTTGTATTGTTTTATTCCTATGTTGGTGAACTACGTTTGTATTGTTTAATTCCTATGTTGGTGAACTACGTTTGCATTGATTTATTCCTATGTTGGTGAACTACATTTGTATTGTTTTATTCCTATGTTGGTGAACTACGTTTGTATTGTTTTATTCCTATGTTGGTGAACTACGTTTGTATTGTTTTATTCCTATGTTGGTGAACTACATTTGTATTGTTTTATTCCTATGTTGGTGAACTACGTTTGTATTGTTTTATTCCTATGTTGGTGAACTACATTTGTATTGTTTTATTCCTATGTTGGTGAACTACGTTTGTATTGTTTAATTCCTATGCTGGTGAACTACGTTTGCATTGATTTATTCCTATGTTGGTGAACTACGTTTGTATTGTTTTATTCCTATGTTGGTGAACTACGTTTGTATTGTTTTATTCCTATGTTGGTGAACTACGTTTGTATTGTTTTATTCCTATGTTGGTGAACTATGTTTGTATTGTTTTATTCCTATGTTGGTGAACTACATTTGTATTGTTTTATTCCTGTTGGTGAACTACATTTGTATTGTTTTATTCCTATGTTGGTGAACTACGTTTGTATTGTTTTATTCCTATGTTGGTGAACTACGTTTGTATTGATTTATTCCTATGTTGGTGAACTACGTTTGTATTGTTTTATTCCTATGTTGGTGAACTACGTTTGTATTGATTTATTCCTATGTTGGTGAACTACGTTTGTATTGTTTTATTCCTATGTTGGTGAACTACGTTTGTATTGTTTTATTCCTATGTTGGTGAACTACGTTTGTATTGTTTTATTCCTATGTTGGTGAACTACGTTTGTATTGATTTATTCTTATGTTGGTGAACTACGTTTGTATTGTTTTATTCCTATGTTGGTGAACTACGTTTGTATTGTTTTATTCCTATGTTGGTGAACTACGTTTGTATTGATTTATTCCTATGTTGGTGAACTACGTTTGTATTGATTTATTCCTATGTTGGTGAACTACGTTTGTATTGTTTTATTCCTATGTTGGTGAACTACGTTTGTATTGTTTTATTCCTATGTTGGTGAACTACGTTTGTATTGATTTATTCCTATGTTGGTGAACTACGTTTTTATTGATTTATTCCTATGTTGGTGAACTACGTTTGTATTGTTTTATTCCTATGTTGGTGAACTACGTTTGTATTGATTTATTCCTATGTTGGTGAACTACGTTTGTATTGATTTATTCCTATGTTGGTGAACTACGTTTGTATTGTTTTATTCCTATGTTGGTGAACTACGTTTGTATTGTTTAATTCCTATGTTGGTGAACTACGTTTGTATTGTTTAATTCCTATGTTGGTGAACTACGTTTGCATTGATTTATTCCTATGTTGGTGAACTACGTTTGTATTGTTTTATTCCTATGTTGGTGAACTACGTTTGTATTGTTTTATTCCTATGTTGGTGAACTACGTTTGTATTGTTTTATTCCTATGTTGGTGAACTACATTTGTATTGTTTTATTCCTATGTTGGTGAACTACATTTGTATTGTTTTATTCCTGTTGGTGAACTACGTTTGTATTGTTTTATTCCTATGTTGGTGAACTACGTTTGTATTGATTTATTCCTATGTTGGTGAACTACGTTTGTATTGTTTTATTCCTATGTTGGTGAACTACGTTTGTATTGTTTAATTCCTATGTTGGTGAACTACGTTTGTATTGATTTATTCCTATGTTGGTGAACTACGTTTGTATTGATTTATTCCTATGTTGGTGAACTACGTTTGTATTGATTTATTCCTATGTTGGTGAACTACGTTTGTATTGTTTTATTCCTATGTTGGTGAACTACGTTTGTATTGTTTTATTCCTATGTTGGTGAACTACGTTTGTATTGTTTTATTCCTATGTTGGTGAACTACGTTTGTATTGTTTTATTCCTATGTTGGTGAACTACGTTTGTATTGTTTTATTCCTATGTTGGTGAACTACGTTTGTATTGTTTTATTCCTATGTTGGTGAACTACGTTTGTATTGTTTTATTCCTATGTTGGTCAACTATGTTTGTATTGTTTTATTCCTATGTTGGTGAACTACGTTTGTATTGTTTTATCCCTGTGTTGGTGAACTACGTTTGCATTGTATTATTCCTATGTTGGTGAACTACGTTTGTATTGATTTATTCCTATGTTGGTGAACTATGTTTGTATTGTTTTATTCCTATGTTGGTGAACTATGTTTGTATTGTTTTATTCCTATGTTGGTGAACTACGTTTGTATTGTTTAATTCCTATGTTGGTGAACTACGTTTGCATTGATTTATTCCTATGTTGGTGAACTACGTTTGTATTGTTTTATTCCTATGTTGGTGAACTACGTTTGTATTGTTTTATTCCTATGTTGGTGAACTACGTTTGTATTGTTTTATTCCTATGTTGGTGAACTACATTTGTATTGTTTTATTCCTATGTTGGTGAACTACGTTTGTATTGTTTTATTCCTATGTTGGTGAACTACATTTGTATTGTTTTATTCCTATGTTGGTGAACTACGTTTGTATTGTTTAATTCCTATGCTGGTGAACTACGTTTGCATTGATTTATTCCTATGTTGGTGAACTACGTTTGTATTGTTTTATTCCTATGTTGGTGAACTACGTTTGTATTGTTTTATTCCTATGTTGGTGAACTACGTTTGTATTGTTTTATTCCTATGTTGGTGAACTATGTTTGTATTGTTTTATTCCTATGTTGGTGAACTACATTTGTATTGTTTTATTCCTGTTGGTGAACTACATTTGTATTGTTTTATTCCTATGTTGGTGAACTACGTTTGTATTGATTTATTCCTATGTTGGTGAACTACGTTTGTATTGTTTTATTCCTATGTTGGTGAACTACGTTTGTATTGTTTAATTCCTATGTTGGTGAACTACGTTTGTATTGTTTAATTCCTATGTTGGTGAACTACGTTTGTATTGATTTATTCCTATGTTGGTGAACTACGTTTGTATTGATTTATTCCTATGTTGGTGAACTACGCTTGTATTGTTTTATTCCTATGTTGGTGAACTACGTTTGTATTGTTTTATTCCTATGTTGGTGAACTACGTTTGTATTGTTTTATTCCTATGTTGGTGAACTATGTTTGTATTGTTTTATTCCTATGTTGGTGAACTACGTTTGTATTGTTTTATTCCTATGTTGGTCAACTATGTTTGTATTGTTTTATTCCTATGTTGGTGAACTATGTTTGTATTGTTTTATCCCTGTGTTGGTGAACTACGCTTGCATTGTATTATTCCTATGTTGGTGAACTACGTTTGTATTGATTTATTCCTATGTTGGTGAACTACGTTTGTATTGTTTTATTCCTATATTGGTGAACTACGTTTGTATTGTTTTATTCCTATGTTGGTGAACTACGTTTGTATTGTTTTATTCCTGTGTTGGTGAACTACGTTTGCATTGTTTTATTCCTATGTTGGTGAACTACGTTTGCATTGATTTATTCCTATGTTGGTGAACTACGTTTGTATTGTTTTATTCCTATGTTGGTGAACTACGTTTGCATTGTTTTATTCCTATGTTGGTGAACTACATTTGTATTGTTTTATTCCTATGTTGGTGAACTACGTTTGTATTGTTTTATTCCTATGTTGGTGAACTACGTTTGTATTGTTTTATTCCTGTGTTGGTGAACTACGTTTGCATTGTTTTATTCCTATGTTGGTGAACTACGTTTGCATTGATTTATTCCTATGTTGGTGAACTACGTTTGTATTGTTTTATTCCTATGTTGGTGAACTACGTTTGCATTGTTTTATTCCTATGTTGGTGAACTACATTTGTATTGTTTTATTCCTATGTTGGTGAACTACGTTTGTATTGTTTTATTCCTATGTTGGTGAACTACGTTTGCATTGATTTATTCCTATGTTGGTGAACTACGTTTGTATTGATTTATTCCTATGTTGGTGAACTACGTTTGTATTGTTTTATTCCTATGTTGGTGAACTACGTTTGTATTGTTTTATTCCTATGTTGGTGAACTACGTTTGTATTGTTTTATTCCCATGTTGGTGAACTACGTTTGTATTGATTTATTCCTATGTTGGTGAACTACATTTGTATTGTTTTATTCCTATGTTGGTGAACTACGTTTGTATTGTTTTATTCCTATGTTGGTGAACTACGTTTGTATTGTTTTATTCCTATATTGATGAATATAACAGCAAAAACACAACTTAATGTTTAGTTAGCGTCTATACCATATATGTTTAGATAATATAAGAGTAACATACCTTCAATGTTTGGTAAGCTTGGCATCAAGGAATAGAGGTCTAAAGACATTGATTCCTCTTCACCAACTTCTGTCAAAACAAAATCAATTATCAACAGTGTGTAGTCCTTAACAACTGCAATGGACGTTGGGTGGTAAATAAGCTCAACGATCGGAGAATGTAATACCCCTTGTATTGCACATAAAAGACAATTTGCAGCTATATTTGTGCTAAAAGGCATTTGTGCCAGACTTGAATATGAGATCGTCTACAGTGTAACGTTATTATCCCGCTATGTATATCTATCACAACTGTCATTGCAATACATTTTCCCACTGAGAGAGACTTTGTTCAGTCCAAATGTCAAGAACAAAATGTACTTTGTTTATTTATTAGTATTATATTATAAATAATAATCAAGAATAAACAGAAGTATAAAGGTAACACAAAACAATGGCATCTGCCGTCCTTTGTATTGTCATATTTTTTATTATCGAATTCGAATCGGTAGTTCATTCTAAGTTTGGCTTGATTTGGTTTGATGGTGTTTAATGCCACTTTCAACAATATTTCAGCTATATCGTGGTGGTCAGTTTTATTGGTGGAGGAAACCGGAGGGCAGAAAAAAAAACCATCGACCTGTCGCAAGTCACTGACAAACTTTATCATATATGTTGCACACATCGCCCTGATTTTGATTCGAAATCGCAACATCAGTGATGATAGGCATTGATTGCATATATAGGTAGTTGTAAATCCAACTACTATATGATTACTGACACGATGGCCCCATAAATCCTCATTTTACACGTAATAATTGGTGAGGTATTGTCTTGTGTGTATTGCATTTTTCTTTACATAATTTACTGAGCATTGGTATTTGATCATATCTTACCTGTTTCTACAACAGGTCGCATACTAACGTAATGAAGTTCCCCCACGTGACCAAGATGTATGGCTTCTGGTTTGGTAGGATCCATTACTATCGGTTGAATAGTGGTCCATTTATTTTCGTCACTACCGTTTATTATTGTGATTTTTCTTTTGGTAACCTATAGTTGATAAAAGAAAACAACATTCATTAGAACCAGATTTTTTTCCACAAACCACACTATTATTCTTTCTTTTCATTTCTGAAAATAAATTTGGGATTGTTCTCATATTTGAACCCATAATACAAACTTTTTATCGACAAAAATGAGTAATTTTGTATTGAGAATATAAATTTTAACCTTTCAACAGGATGATATCCCAACTAGTAATATCGTATGTGTGTTAGGGCCATAAAACTAGTTTAACCCTGCCTTTTTTTGTTGAAGTGAGTATACCAAGCCAGGAGAGTGAGAGGTCATGTATGTGTGTATTAGGAGTATGAGAAGTCATGTATGTGTGTTTTAGGAGTATGAGAGGTCATGTATGTGTGTATTAGGAGTATGAGAGGTCATGTATGTGTGTATTAGGAGAGTGAGAGGTCATGTATGTGTGTATTAGGAGTATGAGAGGTCATGTATGTGTGTATTAGGAGTATCAGAGGTCATGTATGTGTGTATTAGGAGTATGAGGGGTCATGTGTGTGTGTATTAGGAGTATGAGAGGTCATGTATGTGTGTATTAGGAGTATGAGGGGTCATGTGTGTGTGTATTAGGAGTATGAGAGGTCATGTATGTGTGTATTAGGAGTATGAGAGGTCATGTATGTGTGTATTAGGAGTATGAGAGGTCATGTATGTGTGTATTAGGAGTATGAGAGGTCATGTATGTGTGTATTAGGAGTATGAGAGGTCATGTATGTGTGTATTAGGAGTATGAGAGGTCATGTATGTGTGTATCAGGAGTATGAGAGGTCATGTATGTGTGTATTAGGAGTATGAGAGGTCATGTATGTGTGTATTAGGAGTATGAGAGGTCATGTATGTGTGTATTAGGAGTATGAGAGGTCATGTATGTGTGTATTGGGAGTATGAGAGGTCATGTATGTGTGTATTATGAGTATGAGAGGTCATGTATGTGTGTATTATGAGTATGGGAGGTCATTTATGTGTGTATTAGGAGTATGAGAGGTCATGTATGTGTGTATTAGGAGAGTGAGAGGTCATGTATGTGTGTATTAGGAGAGTGAGAGGTCATGTATGTGTGTATTAGGAGTATAAGAGGTCATGTATGTGTGTATTAGGAGTATGAGAGGTCATGTATGTGTGTATTAGGAGTATGAGAGGTCATGTATGTGTGTATTAGGAGTATGAGAGGTCATGTATGTGTGTATTAGGAGAGTGAGAGGTCATGTATGTATGTATTAGGAGTATGAGAGGTCATGTATGTGTGTATTAGGAGTATGAAAGGTCATGTATGTGTGTATTAAGAGAGTGAGAGGTCATGTATGTGTGTATTAGGAGTATGAGAAGTCATGTATGTGTGTATTAGGAGTATAAATAGTGCCTCTTCCTATGACTTTTCTATTGGATTTTGTCACTGTTCCTACAGTATGGTATTATTTTCCCGTTTTATGAAATAATTGCTAAGAATATTATTATCCATTCTTTGCAGTTCCAACACTAGTATTAAGGTGAAAACATATTTATGGCAAAAATATACGGTAAACAATTACAAGATTAATAGAAAACGGTAAATAACGATTGAAGCATAAGAGGTTGGTTTTTCAGATTTGTAAGACCTTAATAAATGTAAATGTTACATGAGAATCCATACCCATTTGATATACATTTATTTTTGTGTAACACTAATCTGGTGATACATTGATCAGTTTCCTCTTTATCTGTTTTATGTTGTATTCCTTTTTCATATATCTAGCTATCTTTTTATCATTTAACTCTCTATGATGTGAACTACCTCCAACAGATTGAAAACTAAAGTCCTTATTAATTTGGCCTAAGAGGGTCTCGTACTACCACTATGATATTTTAAGACAAACTAGAGGCATGTGTGATTAAGGTCATTGACCTCTGACCTTAAGCCTAACACCACTGACAATGGATCGAGTCCCGATATCATTCTCGATCTTTAGTTTTATGTGTATATTTTATACATCGTTGTTTGTCCTGTTGTACTTTTTCTTTTGGCCATTTTGTTGTCTGTTCTTCTTCGATATACGGATTCTGATTGCCCCTTTGGTATCTTTAAACTCTTCTCTGGTGTTTTCAGACACATACCAATGTCGACGAATTCATCGGTGTAACTGACTGGTTTCTTGCCCTTAAGTCTGGCAGTCATTATATAGCTAAGATAAATGGTCTTTTGTACTTTTTATCTTAGCCATTGCATGGCTTCTGATTTTCCTTTAGTATCTTCAAACTTTTCTTAATTGAATTACAAAAGTAGTTGGCTACATCCATATTTAAGTGCGATATTAACATTTCTTCAAAACAGTAAACATTCAATTTCTCTATTCTGTCATTATTCAAGACCAAGTTCAAACAATACAAATAATAAGAACAATAAAACTGACATAATTGACATATTAAAACAAGGTCGTCTTTAAAGACAACTAATGTCTGTAATTTGCAACAAAGTTGGCCAAACCTCTTGTCATATATAACTATACACAAAGAAAAAAGTTAAGCTCCCCCATGTTTCTTTGAAATGACAAATGATATGACAAGTATCACGAGATTACTGACCAGATAATCTCAAGAACGCAATGGTGACCTGTTAGGACATTACATTGGCTGTAAGAAACCACAAAAAAAATCAAGAAAAATGTTAATTTAATGAACATTTAATCACAATATCACAAGGCCAGTTTTTGCAGTAAAACATGTCCATTTTAAGTATTGACCTTCACAGTTCAAAAAGCACGATAAGATTGTCATTTCACTTTCAAAACGTCACTTATGAATCACTTGACGACATCTATTGTTCAAAGTTCAGTACCGGGTGTAACCCCCACATGCTTGGATGACGGCCTCAACCCTGCGTCTCATCCCTCCAGTTAGACGTCGGATGTCCTGTTGTGATAGCTGCTGCCATTCCCGAAGCAATGCTGCTTCCAACTGACAAATGCTTTGCACAGGAGGTTCTCGAGCCTGTATACGACGGCCTAACATGTCCCAAATATGCTCTATGGGATTCAAATTCGGGCTCATGGCTGGCCAAGGAACAGAAGTCACATTTGTTGTAGGTGGTTACTGCTCTTGAATAGTGAGGCCTGGAGTTGTCATCCATATACACAGGCCTTGTAGCTAGTGGGTGGTTGTCGAAATGGGGGGCAACAACTGGTTGCAAGACGTCTCTGATGTACTGATCACCAGTTAGGTTGCCTTGTATGGTGACTAAATCCAGCTTGCAGTCATGAGAGATACATCCCCAAACCATTACTGAGCCTCCACTGTAAGGGACAGTTGGCTAGATGTTCCTTGGGGTATAGGCTGTATTTTTGTGTCTCCAAACCTTCATCCGGCCGTCGGTTACATGAAGCAGAAACCGGCTCTCGTAAGACCAATGGATCTTGCGCCATGTCCTTAAATTCCAATCACGTCGTGCTAAACACCATGCCAAACGTGTTCGTCGATGTCGGTCTGCCAACAGTGGACATTTAATAACTCTCCTTGACTTAAGTCCCGCTGATTTCAGACGGTTTCTAACTGTTCTTGTTGACAGACGTCTATTGGGCAGCCAGTGTTGTTTGAGTACGGGACTAGTTGCGAATGGCTACCGTCTAACCAAACGCTGCAATGCCCTGTCGTCACGAGCAGATGTTACCCGTGGTCTGCCGGATCTTGGCAAGTCTTTCACATTGTTGGTTTGTGTGTTTTCTCATCAGTTGGCTGACTACAGAGTATAGTGGTAGCCCATCTGACGTCCAATAGATTTGAAGGACATCCCTGTTGTATGCATGCCGATTATTTGCCATCTTTGTGCTTCTGATATTCGCCTTCGTACCATGCTTACTGAGAATGAATAAATTTGTTAAAACACGGGACTTAAATACCCAAATTCGAAGCGTGAACATACTGAATTTTGAGTAATGCGTGAGAGGCCTGGTTGACGTGCATGACTAGTCGATATTAGACATAGTGGTCACACCTGTGTGAGCACATCTTTTTAATGGAACATTGTTCTTGCTATAATCAATATAAATATTAGAATCTAAACTTAGTGTAACTTATTATGTTTTAATATATCAGGGGGTGCTTAACTTTTTTCTTTGTGTATATAACACCCTGTCATTAAATTTAGTGACGTTTTTGAAATTTTAAGGCTATATTTTAAATTTGATGAGAGTGTTAGTATCTAATTGTTAATCTCTTATATTGATAACAAAGATAAATAATTCTAAAATGGGAGATATAAATTCACGAAACGTATCGAAAGATATCTTATTATAATACTCTTTCTGTGGTTGAATAATAATCTATTATAAAAGATGACCATTTAGATTAAAAAAACATATATCATTTGTATTTAACCAACTATATATAATTTTGTATATATATTTTGAATATTTCCTTACTTTTAGCCCACTTATAAACTAGCCAATGAGATATTTGACTAATGGCAATGGTTAGCACATCTAATACTTGAGAGAGTGACTGAGTGATTCCTGTTTAACGCCAATTTTTTCAGATATATCATAGGGAGAACAAGTAAATTTTCAATGAAATGATGATGTCTAATTGATGGCTAAATTTACATAATATAGATACTTGACTTACACTTGAAATTGCCTGCAACATTAAATGGTCTCCCCATTGTCCCTCCTGTCCAATGCGTGACAGATAGTCTTCCCAGGATTCCCCATCTAAAAACAAATAGAAAGGTGTTCCATCTTGACTGGTTGGCGTAGACTTGAGGAACTGGACGCATGACTGCCGGAGGGCGAATGGACTGATATACCAGTCTCTAAGAAGTTCAAGCTGATCAACTACAGCAGCAAACATGCAGTTACCATCAGGGACTACATTCCTAATCTCAAAGCCTTTCTGTCGTCCTGTTTTTATCATTTCTCGTAGTAATTTCATGAAGTTCCCATCACAATCTTTACGACCACAACCTACAAAACAACGGTAAATAAAATAATTTGTGTTTAATCATCAGGCACATTATATATCATTGATGGTATATATATATATATTTCTTTAAACAACACGTTGCAGAGAGGCTCAAGATATAAATCATACTGAATGGCTCAAATTTTTTTGTAAAAGACAATTCATTTTAAAAGGGGGTTTATACTTAGGTGGATTTACTTTACCTAATTAAAAAAGAGTAGCGATTACACTTACCTGAGCACGTGTGACCATATGCTACACAAGATGATTGACGGGTAAAACTAGTCTTGTTTTTGTCTTGTTTTGTCCTGTCAAAAGGTTTGGTGTATTCATCAGTTACACCCTGTTGTTGGTTTTCACTATCAATCCTAAGTTTCTTTTCTTTTTCTGTGGCAAATGAAAATTGAAAGAATAAAATAATCTTCCACTGAAACATCTGTTAATTTACTTAGTATTCTTTAAGGTACCCTTAGTTTACCTAACAATTATTTTCAAATCATACTTATTATAATATTGATAACATAATATTCCACTACAATACTTGAAAAACGGTTCATTCAAGCTATGCCAACATTTTGAAAAATATGTATAAAAAGGTAAGAAAAAATGTTGGCATAGGTTGAATAGGTTAATTGTTATATAAACATGATTAGTCATGTTTAATTAGTGTAAATTCGGGGGAGATATCAATGCACCCCAAGTCCACAATTAACTTTTTTTAAATGTAGAAGTTGTCTTGTTTTTGTGTGAGTATTGAGTGAATAAACTAAGTTAGAAGTAAATATTTATGAAAATAAATCACGACATTATGACCACATATATTTTATTATCAACCTTTATGAAAATAAACCAGGACATTATAAGTACATATATTTTAATATCAAACTTTATGAAAATAAAATCAGGACATTATTGTAACTTACTGGACTCTTACTGGGATACCATATATACCCTTTGTTAGTTTGGTCAAATCCTTAAAGTTGTTATCCTTTTTCATTAATTACGGTAATCAAATCTTAT
This sequence comes from Bathymodiolus septemdierum, assembly GCA_963383655.1. NCBI lineage: Eukaryota > Metazoa > Mollusca > Bivalvia > Mytilida > Modiolidae > Bathymodiolus > Bathymodiolus septemdierum. Next base: position 41,706,431 of record OY726521.1, on the reverse strand, counting down.
CCACAATCACTCCAATGCGAAAATGACTGATCATCTGATTAATTAGCTTGGAGTGAGCAATTAAAAAATACTCTCCAAAATTCTAGTAATTCTAAATTTATAAATAAATATTATTCTAAAATATTGAATTTATATTTTAAGAAAATTGTTTTAATTGCATAAGTATCATATAATATTTTAAATTATTACATACTTAGTTCAAATAAAGGCATTTTTGTATGACCAATATGACAGGAAGTAAACTGTTCATATTTTCACACCCTGGGAAAATAACCGGTTATTGGATTACTACAAGATCATTTCCATATTGATGCCCATATTGGCCCGAGCCAATATGGGCCTCGACTTCGTTTCAGGCCATTATGAGTGTCTCTTTTCTAGATGTCGGAAGTATGTAATAAATAGTTTAATACATGGGCATTTCCATATTGGCCTGGTTATCATCCCTCGACCCACATTGGCCTTCGACTGCATCTCAGGCCAATATGGGGGTCTCAGGATGATAACCAGGCCAATATGGAAATGCCCATGTATTAATCTGTAAATATGACTTTTTAATAAGATTGTTTACTTAAATTATTCAAAAATTTTAGATTTTTATCTTTTTTATTTACAGATTTTTGTTTAATTTTAAGACTTATTATTTTATCTATAAATTTTACAAAACTTTTTTGGATAATTTTAACAGAAATATTATTTTATATAATTTTTTTACAAAACTTAATTTTTTCCCCCAGTTAACAATCACTTATTTTTTTTAAAGAATTATAAATATTTGTTTACACGTTTTCATTTTTTTTAAATTTAATATTTTGGGTTAATATACAACTAAATGTGCATTTCTATATATTTTTTCAGATCAATATATACAGCGATGGATCTTTAGCAGATGAAATTTGATGAACATTTAAAAAAAGAACGAACTGGGCATCTAGAAAATATATCAAATATGGATTACGATTTTTTTTTCTTTTGTCATTTGAATTGGTCAATTTTAACCGTCACAAAAATGGGTCAAATTATTAAAGTACAGCGCCCTGTATAATCGGCCCCTATTAGCGGTCTGTATCATCGGCCTCTATTATCGTCCTGCAAGTGATATTCGAGGCCACATTTACAATAGCTTTGTTGGGGGTACTATTGTACAAATGAATATACAAAACTTTTTTGTTAAATGTTAACTGACTTATTCTTATATTTTTAGATTTAAAAAAAATACTCTATAAATTTCACTTTTGAGACCTGCATTTCCAAATTTACTTACCTGTAACTATCATTAATTGTTATATAAACACCTGTAATAAAAGTTTGTAGGCATACCTTGAATACGATATTTCAAAATGTTGGCATAGGTTGAAGACACATGAAAAACAATACTATTCCGAGGTTAGCACACTATTCTATCTTCTTGTGGGTTAATTAGTAAAACATTCATTTCCTAATTAAGTACAAACCTTCTAAATTAGAGAAATTTGAGACTATTTTAATGGGCCTCAGGCATAGGTGATCTTAGCCAATTTCATGATATCCTGTTTGGCCCTTTGGTGACCTTGTGCCTAAAGACTTTTAAATTATTTGGGGTTCCAAACTTGCGACTTTGAGCGTATCAGATGAAAGTAGATTTACATATAACTATCATAAGATACCTTATAGTTAGACTTGCCATTAGATACCTTATAGTTATAGACTTGCCATTAGATACCTTATAGTTATAGACTTGCCATTAGATACCTTATAGTTATAGACTTGCCATTAGATACCTTATAGTTATAGACTTGCCATTAGATACCTTATAGTTATAGACTTGCCATTAGATACCTTATAGTTATAGACTTGCCATTAGATACCTTATAGTTATAGACTTGCCATTAGATACCTTATAGTTATAGACTTGCCATTAGATACCTTATAGTTATAGACTTGCCATTAGATACCTTATAGTTATAGACTTGCCATTAGATACCTTATAGTTATAGACTTGCCATTAGATACCTTATAGTTATAGACTTGCCATTAGATACCTTATAGTTATAGACTTGCCATTAGATACCTTATTGTTATAGACTTGCCATTAGATACCTTATAGTTATAGACTTGCCATTAGATACCTTATAGTTATAGACTTGCCATTAGATACCTTATAGTTATAGACTTGCCATTAGATACCTTATAGTTATAGACTTGCCATTAGATACCTTATAGTTATAGACTTGCCATTAGATACCTTATAGTTATAGACTTGCCATTAGATACCTTATAGTTATAGACTTGCCATTAGATACCTTATAGTTATAGACTTGCCATTAGATACCTTATAGTTATATACTTGCCATTAGATACCTTATAGTTATAGACTTGCCATTAAATACCTTATAGTTATAGACTTGCCATTAGATACCTTATAGTTATAGACTTGTCATTAGATACCTTATAGTTATAGACTTGCCATTAGATACCTTATAGTTATAGACTTGCCATTAGATACCTTATAGTTATAGACTTGCCATTAGATACCTTATAGTTATAGACTTGCCATTATATACCTTATAGTTATAGACTTGCCATTAGATACCTTATAGTTATAGACTTGTCATTAGATACCTTATAGTTATAGACTTGCCATTAGATACCTTATAGTTATAGACTTGCCATTAGATACCTTATAGTTATAGACTTGCCATTAGATACCTTATAGTTATAGACTTGCCATTAGATACCTTATAGTTATAGACTTGCCATTAGATACCTTATAGTTATAGACTTGCCATTAGATACCTTATAGTTATAGACTTGCCATTAGATACCTTATAGTTATAGACTTGCCATTAGATACCTTATAGTTATAGACTTGCCATAAGATACCTTATAGTTATAGACTTGCCATTAGATACCTTATAGTTATAGACTTGCCATTAGATACCTTATAGTTATAGACTTGCCATAAGATACCTTATAGTTATAGACTTGCCATTAGATACCTTATAGTTATAGACTTGCCATTAGATACCTTATAGTTATAGACTTGCCATTAGATACCTTATAGTTATAGACTTGCCATTAGATACCTTATAGTTATAGACTTGCCATTAGATACCTTATAGTTATAGACTTGCCATTAGATACCTTATAGTTATAGACTTGCCATTAGATACCTTATAGTTATAGACTTGCCATTAGATACCTTATAGTTATAGACTTGCCATTAGATACCTTATAGTTATAGACTTGCCATTAGATACCTTATAGTTATAGACTTGCCATTAGATACCTTATAGTTATAGACTTGCCATTAGATAACCGTTAATTCCTACCATCATCTTCAGACTAACAAGTTTACATATATAATATTTGTTTTGGACAAAAAATATTGCATACTGTGAATATTGATATTGTTTGTGCATTTCGTGGATAGTATCAAGCCATGAAAATAAGAATCCAATGTATTTTTGTCATCATATCAGATGTGTATGGGAGTACTTTAGTTAGCTAGCTATATAGATCCATCAATGTATAGATCCATCAATGTATAGACCCATCAATGTACAGACCCATCAATGTATAGACCCATCAATGTATAGACCCATCAATGTATAGACCCATCAATGTATAGACCCATCAATGTACAGACCCATCAATGTATAGACCATCAATGTACAGACCCATCAATGTATAGACCCTTCAATGTACAGACCCATCAATGTACAGACCCATCAATGTATAGACCCATCAATGTACAGACCCATCAATGTACAGACCCATCAATGTATAGACCCATCAATGTATAGACCCATCAATGTACAGACCCATCAATGTATAGACCCATCAATGCATAGACCCATCAATGTATAGACCCATCAATGTACAGAGCCATCAATGTATAGACCCATCAATGTACAGACCCATCAATGTACCGACCCATCAATATACAGACCCATCAATGTATAGACCCATCAATGTATCGACCCATCAATGTATAGTCCCATCAATGTATAGACTCATCAATGTATAGACCCATCAATGTACAGACCCATCAATGTACAGACCCATCAATGTACAGACCCATCAATGTATAGACCCATCAATGTACAGACCCATCAATGTATAGACCCATCAATGTACAGACCCATAAATGTATAGACCCATCAATGTATAGACCCATCAATGTATAGACCCATCAATGTACAGACCCATCAATGTACAGACCCATCAATGCATAGACCCATCAATGTATAGACCCATCAATGTACAGACCCATCAATGTACAGACCCATCAATGCATAGACCCATCAATGCATAGATCCATCAATGTACAGACTCATCAATGTACAGACCCATCAATGTATAGACCCATCAATGTATAGACCCATCAATGTATAGACCCATCAATGTATAGACCCATCAATGTATAGACCCATCAATGTACAGACCCATCAATGTATCGACCCATCAATGTACAGACCCATCAATGCACAGACCCATCAATGTATAGACCCATCAATGCATAGACCCATCAATGTATCAACCCATCAATGTATCAACCCATCAATGTACAGACTCATCAATGTATAGACCCATCAATGTATAAACCCATCAATGTACAGACCCATCAATGTACAGACCCATCAATGTATAGACCCATCAATGTACAGACCCATCAATGTATAGACCCATCAATGTATAGACCCATCAATGTACAGACCCATCAATGTATAGACCCATCAATGTATAGACCCATCAATGTATAGACCCATCAATGTATAGACCCATCAATGTACAGACCCATCAATGTATAGATCCATCAATGTACAGACCCATCAATGTACAGACCCATCAATGTATAGACCCATCAATGTACAGACCCATCAATGTATAGACCCATCAATGTATAGACCCATCAATGTACAGACCCATCAATGTATAGACCCATCAATGTATAGACCCATCAATGTACAGATCCATCAATGTATAGACCCATCAATGCATAGACCCATCAATGTACAGACCCATCAATGTATAGACCCATCAATGTACAGACCCATCAATGTACAGACCCATCAATGTACAGACCCATCAATGTATAGACCCATCAATGTATAGACCCATCTATGTACAGACCCATCAATGTATAGACCCATCAATGTATAGACCCATCAATGTATAGACCCATCAATGTATAGACCCATCAATGTATAGACCCATCAATGTACAGACCCATCAATGTATAGACCCATCAATGTACAGACCCATCAATGTATAGACCCATCAATGTATAGACCCATCAATGTACAAACCCATCAATGTATAGACCCATCAATGTATAGACCCATCAATGTATAGACCCATCAATGTATAGACCCATCAATGTACAGACCCATCAATGTACAGACCCATCAATGTATAGACCCATCAATGTATAGACCCATCTATGTACAGACCCATCAATGTATAGACCCATCAATGTATAGACCCATCAATGTATAGACCCATCAATGTATAGACCCATCAATGTACAGACCCATCAATGTATAGACCCATCAATGTACAGACCCATCAATGTATAGACCCATCAATGTATAGACCCATCAATGTACAAACCCATCAATGTATAGACCCATCAATGTATAGACCCATCAATGTATAGACCCATCAATGTATAGACCCATCAATGTACAGACCCATCAATGTACAGACCCATCAATGTATAGACCCATCAATGTATAGACCCATCAATGTACAGACCCATCAATGTATAGACCCATCAATGCATAGACCCATCAATGTATAGACCCATCAATGTACAGAGCCATCAATGTATAGACCCATCAATGTACAGACCCATCAATGTACCGACCCATCAATATACAGACCCATCAATGTATAGACCCATCAATGTATCGACCCATCAATGTATAGTCCCATCAATGTATAGACTCATCAATGTATAGACCCATCAATGTACAGACCCATCAATGTACAGACCCATCAATGTACAGACCCATCAATGTATAGACCCATCAATGTACAGACCCATCAATGTATAGACCCATCAATGTACAGACCCATAAATGTATAGACCCATCAATGTATAGACCCATCAATGTATAGACCCATCAATGTACAGACCCATCAATGTACAGACCCATCAATGCATAGACCCATCAATGTATAGACCCATCAATGTACAGACCCATCAATGTACAGACCCATCAATGCATAGACCCATCAATGCATAGATCCATCAATGTACAGACTCATCAATGTACAGACCCATCAATGTATAGACCCATCAATGTATAGACCCATCAATGTATAGACCCATCAATGTATAGACCCATCAATGTATAGACCCATCAATGTACAGACCCATCAATGTATCGACCCATCAATGTACAGACCCATCAATGCACAGACCCATCAATGTATAGACCCATCAATGCATAGACCCATCAATGTATCAACCCATCAATGTATCAACCCATCAATGTACAGACTCATCAATGTATAGACCCATCAATGTATAAACCCATCAATGTACAGACCCATCAATGTACAGACCCATCAATGTATAGACCCATCAATGTACAGACCCATCAATGTATAGACCCATCAATGTATAGACCCATCAATGTACAGACCCATCAATGTATAGACCCATCAATGTATAGACCCATCAATGTATAGACCCATCAATGTATAGACCCATCAATGTACAGACCCATCAATGTATAGATCCATCAATGTACAGACCCATCAATGTACAGACCCATCAATGTATAGACCCATCAATGTACAGACCCATCAATGTATAGACCCATCAATGTATAGACCCATCAATGTACAGACCCATCAATGTACAGACCCATCAATGTATAGACCCATCAATGTACAGATCCATCAATGTATAGACCCATCAATGCATAGACCCATCAATGTACAGACCCATCAATGTATAGACCCATCAATGTACAGACCCATCAATGTACAGACCCATCAATGTACAGACCCATCAATGTATAGACCCATCAATGTATAGACCCATCTATGTACAGACCCATCAATGTATAGACCCATCAATGTATAGACCCATCAATGTATAGACCCATCAATGTATAGACCCATCAATGTATAGACCCATCAATGTATAGACCCATCAATGTACAGACCCATCAATGTATAGACCCATCAATGTATAGACCCATCAATGTACAAACCCATCAATGTATAGACCCATCAATGTATAGACCCATCAATGTATAGACCCATCAATGTATAGACCCATCAATGTACAGACCCATCAATGTACAGACCCATCAATGTATAGACCCATCAATGTATAGACCCATCTATGTACAGACCCATCAATGTATAGACCCATCAATGTATAGACCCATCAATGTATAGACCCATCAATGTATAGACCCATCAATGTACAGACCCATCAATGTATAGACCCATCAATGTACAGACCCATCAATGTATAGACCCATCAATGTATAGACCCATCAATGTACAAACCCATCAATGTATAGACCCATCAATGTATAGACCCATCAATGTATAGACCCATCAATGTATAGACCCATCAATGTACAGACCCATCAATGTACAGACCCATCAATGCATAGACCCATCAATGTACCTATCCACGAAAATACAATTTTTCCTCGAAGGATAAAAATTGGTATCAGCAAATTTAAATGAATTCACAATAGTCCACAAAATTAAACTTTAGCATCATGACAACAACAAAAATAACAAACAGCAATTTGTCAGATGTTACAGACATAATATCAGCAGCATTTTGTCAGATGTTACAGACATAATATCAGCAGCATTTTGTCAGATGTTACAGACATAATATCAGCAGCATTTTGTCAGATGTTACAGACATAATATCTGCAGCATTTTGTCAGATGTTACAGTCATAATATCAGCAGCATTTTGTCAGATGTTACAGACATATCAGCAGCATTTTGTCAGATGTTACAGATATAATATCAGCAGCATTTTGTAAAGCATACATCTACTACATCAAAATGATATAGGATTAGCTGAGACGAGTCTAAACAGCAAATCTTACCCTTTAGGGGGTCCCAATGTTTGACGAAATTGGCTTTAATTGTATTCTCACCGTCGATTTCTAAATCACTGTCATTTTCTCCAAAATATTCATCTTTCAACATTTGTGTATTGAGTACCTGGTCTGTCTTTGCTTCAAGGACTTCTGGTTTTGGTTGTGGCTTGTTGACAGGTGGAAAGTTCATATCATCATGTGTATCCAAAGTATTTTCCCCAAGTCGAATTTCAAATAGATTTTTACCTTAAATAATAAATACCATATTAAGAGGCAATTTAAATGTTTTCAGAAATATTACCCATTAAATTAAAATTAAAATACATTGCTTATTTAAGGAGTAAAACGATTTTTGTTATCCTTTTTAGGTCCTTTGGTTTTCTTCCCTCATAGACTTTTAAATTATTTGGCTTTCAAATATTTCTGCTAGAGCATACCTGATGGAGGCTATTCCAGAAACACGTCTACGAACCACATTTGATATGTACGCTTTTAAAATATGAGAGCTTGAATGTAAATATGCATTTCTTTATTCTAGACATAAATGTTAGAACATACCTGCAGGACGTAGACCTTTTGACTCAAACATGTTATGAAACAGAATGTTGGATTTCTTTGAGCCATTGACCTCATGGTTCTTTTGGCTTTCCTCTGTTTCTTTTGGCAGTACATCATCCAATGAACCGATTTCATCGCTACATGTATAATCATCTGTCTGTTTCCTATCTAAATGGTGTGGTAATTTTGTACCAGGGATGAAGGACTTTACAGTTATGTCTTGTTTATTATTACATTTGTCTATGGCTCCGGACTTACTATCTACTATTGAGGTTTCATTTGTTTGTGATACAAGCACGCCATCCTCTGTGTTAGCCCATGGTTGTATATTTTTGGGATTATTCATTTGTATTTTACTAGATTGTCTTGATGTCACATGTTGACTTTGAGGCTCTAGAGAAATGCTACGATTATTCTGTTGTGTAATTATTTGGTGAATATTTCCTAATTCCACTTTTTCATCTGTTGCCTTTTGTTCTTCTTCGTTTCGTCTGTCAATATGAGGACCACTTAATTGTACAGTTTCCTGAAGAGGTTTCTGACAGTTAAACTTGTTTTTACAAGTCAGAAGTTCTAAATAATCATCATCGTCATCATCATCATCTGATCCATTATTAAAATAAACACCTTGTTGTTCTTGCTGATGAACATTTGTGCGATCTTTCCTCAATATATCTAAATTATCGTTTTGATTTTCAACCATTTTTTTTGGATTCATGCAAACTAAAGAGAAGTCTTTTTGGTTTTGGAAATGATTGTTGTATGTCAATGAAATGTCTCTTTCGTCGTCGCTTTCATCATGAAAGTCATTGTCAAAATAGGATGACATGCTAGACGTTGTACTGTGGGAATCATTACCATTTTTATCATTGTGACGGCCATTAACTTTTAGATCCTCGTCATGGCATGTCTTTGATGTATCTCGACCAGCGCTTGTATTTTCAAATCTATAACAGGGACTTGCACGAACGTTGTTTACAATGGTCATATCAGGTACATTGTCATCTTCATCGCTGTTTTCGTATTCACTATTATTGTTGAAGTATACAGAACCGGCAACAGCGCCATTACTTTGAACCTCGTTATGGTAAACTTTACCGTCACTTCTATTGCCAGTACGTCTAACGCTTTCTGGTTTGTTCTGTTTAATTTTGTAATTAACATTTGTAGAATTAGCTACAACCGGTGACTTATCTTTTCTACTTGTTACATTTCTATGTTCTGTTTTTCTTGAGACAGATGTTTGTGTTTTTGGTTCTGACCTAACTGGTTGAACTTTGTTCACATATGATAGGTGATTGACGGTCTCTATTTCTTCATCACTGTTGTCAGAGAGACCATTGTCAAAATATTGTACATGGGTTGTCTTTCCTTGGGTATCCATAGTTTAATCAAGCGTTCATGAAAATCAAAGAATGTTCTATATCCTGTAATAAACAAAGAAATTTAGTATGTTATTTTCTCAGTGTAGAATTGCAAAACAGATCTCAATTTTCAACGGACTCCATGTCAAAAAACTGAATTACAAATATGGAGAATTTTTGTAATCTTAAATATATTTCACATAATATAGATCGCATTAATTCTGTAAAATGTTGGCACTGTTGCAGGGGTTTTGGAAATTCTATTAACGATTGGTGACACAGTGCATCAATGGTGTGAGTTCGAATCCCGTTGAGGGAGAACAAAACGCTACAATCAATTTTCATAATTCGCTATACCTTGGGCAAGGACCACGTTCTAAAAGTAGTCAGTATTACTTTATTGACAGGTGAGCCTTAATTCGGAGAAATGTCGTAACTGGTTTTCAGAATTAGTACTTCCGTACGATTGTCGTTAATGGTAGAAAGATACTGGGTAATATTCCTTTTGGAGCACTGAATTAATGACGACCCCGATATAAGTGACATATGCTTTCTTATCTTAAATAAGTATGTTTCATGTTTCACGTATTTGATTAAATGATATCTAACTAGCGATATTGGTCTAATCCATTTTTGGTTTCAAAGTATTGGTTTTTTACCTCTGAGGCCGTCTTGGTCATGATCGAATGGTAGTTGGATTTACAACTACCTATGCAATCAGTGACTATAACCTCTAACGTTGTGAGTTCGAATTGAGTTGGTTGTTCTTACTATAATGTGATGTTAAAAAAGTTATCATTTCACAGGTTTCAGAAAGACGAAAACAGATGTGCATTCTGGCTCACCGCCCTAAATTTAATTTAAAACAGGGAGGTCAATCATAGTCACCGATAACATTATTATTTTCTGTCAGTGAAAAAACCTGATTTTTCACATTTTTCATTTCATTATAAAACTCCCTAAAAAATTTTATTTTGTTAAAAAATCTATATCAGATAAAAGTTTAAAACTAGCAATTTATATATTTAGTAATTAAAAGCAATAAAAATATGATTTGGTACCACTACTGAGCGTTTGAAGTGAAGTGGTTCCGAGAAAATCGGACGCCATGTTGATTTATGTTTCATACTGCAAGTGTGTGCGTCTCTCAATAATCTTGGTGAGGGCATTGACTATACAGAAACGACAATTTATTCGACTCTTTTCAAATTGTTTGCATTATTTATATTCTTCTGTAATATGTAATAAATGTATGCTAGTAATTTACTTTCATGTTTGTAAGGCTCTATTTTACTATTTTTCTTTTGGCCAGAAGCAATACACGTGACATTCCATTTTATACAATTACTGCACTTGAACGAGATCAAGTTCAAGTGTAGTAATTGTTTTATTACATACAGCTCTATTTTACTCTAATTTTGAAACTTTATGAAAACTTTGAAATTTTTAAAAAAAAATTGAAATTTTAAGAAATTTTTGAAATTTTGAAATTTTAGAAAAAAAGATGGAACTTTAATTTTTTTTTTCAATTTTATAATTTTTAAATTTTTTGAAAATTTTCAAATTTTATGAAATTTTCTAGCATATTGATTAGCAAAAAGCAATTTCTGTGCAATAAAAAACCATATTGCACTCTCGTGCCACGTAATTTCACTCATTGATTTTGCACGAGAGTGCAATATGATTATTTATTGCACAGAAATTGCTTTTTGCTAATCAATATGTATTGCTTCTGGCCAATAGAAAAACAGTAAAATAGAGCCTTATGTAATAATCTAACATATTGATTAGCAAAAAACAATTTCTGTGCAATAAAAAAGCATATTGCACTCTCGTGCAAAATCAATGAATGAAATTACGTGGCACAAAAGTACAATATGTTTTTTTATTGCACACATAAATTGCTTTTTGCTAATCAATATGTTAGAAAATCATAAAATTTCAAAATTATAAAATAAAAAAACCAGAGGCTCTCAAGAGCCTGTATCGTTCACCTGGTAATAAAAAAAAACAATTGGTCCTATGTAAAAACTATGTCCTGCAGTGGTAGTCATCTTGGAATTACGATCAACATAAAAAACACAAAGTTTGTAAAGGACCTGTATTTTCCCCATATGGTCCTGTGTTAATACTATGACCTGTGGTGGCAGCCATCTTGGATTTCCGATTGGCATACAAAACAGAGGACCTTCCAATGATCATTCCTGGGCAGTTTGGTTTCAACTGTCCAAGTGGTTTCAGAGAAGAAGCATTTTGAAACATTTTTCCCATAGGGTTCAATGTTAAACTAAGTCCTGCCGTAGCCGCCATTTTGAATTTCATATCAGAACAAAAAACGTAAAGTTTGTAGAGGACCATCCAATGAACATTCATGTACAGTTTGGCTTTAATCATATTTGTAGTTTCTGAGAAGAAGGCATTTGAACATTTTCCCATAGGGTCCAATGTTAATCTATGTCCTGTGGTGGTGGCCATCTTGGATTTCCGATCGGCATAAAAAACATAAAATTTATAGAGGACCTTCCAATGATCATTCCTGGGCAGTTTGGTTTCAACTGTCCAAGTGGTTTCAGAGAAGAAGCGTTTTGAAACATTTCCCCCATAGGATCCAATGTTAAACCAAGTCCTGCCGTAGCCGCCATTTTGAATTTCATATCGGAACAAAAAACGTAAAGTTTGTAGAGGACCATCCAATGAACATTCATGTACAGTTTGGCTTTAATCATATTTGTAGTTTCTGAGAAGAAGGCATTTGAACATTTTCCCATAGGGTCCAATGTTAATCTATGTCCTGTGGTGGTGGCCATCTTGGATTTCCGATCGGTATAAAAAACACACACCTTGTAGAGGACCTTCCAATGATCATTCCTGGGCAGTTTGGTTTCAATTATCCAAGTGGTTTCAGAGAAGAAGCGTTTTGAAACATTTTTCCCATAGGGTTCAATGTTAAACTAAGTCCTGCCGTAGCCGCCATTTTGAATTTCATACCGGAACAAAAAACGTACAGTTTGTAGAGGACCATCTAATGAACATTCATGTACAGTTTGGCTTTAATCATATTTGTAGTTTCTGAGAAGAAGGCATTTGAATATTTTCCCATAGGGTCCAATGTTAATCTATGTCCTGCGGTGGTGGCCATCTTGGATTTCCGATCGGCATAAAAAGCAGAAACTTTGTAGAGGATCTTCCAATGATCATTCCTGGGCAGTTTGGTTTCAACTGTCCAAGTGGTTTCAGAGAAGAAGCATTTTGAAACATTTTTCCCATAGGGTCCAATATTAAACTAAGTCCTGCCGTAGCCGCCATTTTGAATTTCATATCAGAACAAAAAACCTTAAGATTGTAGAGGACCATCCAATGAACATTCATGTACAGTTTGGCTTTAATCATATTTGTAGTTTCTGAGAAGAAGGCATTTGAACATTTTCCCATAGGGTCCAATGTTAATCTATGTCCTACGGTGGCGGCCATCTTGAATTTTCGATCGGCATAAAAAAACAGAAACTTTGTAGAGGACCTTCCAATGATCATTCCTGGGCAGTTTGGTTGTAATTGTCCAAGTGGTTTCAGAGAAGAAGCGTTTTGAAACATTTTTTCCATAGGGTCCAATGTTAAACTAAGTCCTGCCGTAGCCGCCATTTTGAATTTCATACCGGAACAAAAAACGTACAGTTTGTAGAGGACCATCTAATGAACATTCATGTACAGTTTGGCTTTAATCATATTTGTAGTTTCTGAGAAGAAGGCATTTGAACATTTTCCCATAGGGTCCAATGTTAATCTATGTATTGCGGTGGCGGCCATCTTGGATTTCCGATCGGCATAAAAAACATATATTTGTAGAGGACCTTCCAATGATCATTCCTGGGCAGTTTGGTTTCAACTGTCCTAGTGGTTTCAGAGAAGAAGCGTTTTGAAACATTTTCCCCATAGAGTCCAATGTTAAACTAAGTCCTGCCGTAGCCGCCATTTTGAATTTCATATCGGAACAAAAAACCTTAAGATTGTAGAGGACCATCCAATGAACATTCATGTACAGTTTGGCTTTCATCATATTTGTAGTTTCTGAGAAGAAGGCATTTGAACATTTTCCCATAGGGTCCAATGTTAATCTATTTCCTGCGATGGCGGCCATCTTGGATTTCCGATCGACATAAAAAACAGTAACTTGGTAAAGGACATTCCAATGATCATTCATTTACAGTTTGGGTTCAGTCAGTTCATTACTTTCAGAGAAGAAGATCTTTGAAATTTCAGCCAATCAGAGCATATTATTGGCCCTGGCAGCCATATTGAATATCCGACTGGAACGAAAAACAGTAACTTTGTAGAGGACCATCCAAGGAACATTCCTGCTATGTTCGGTTCCAATCGGCCAAGTGGTTTCGGAGAAGAAGCTTGAAATGTGAAAAGTTTACAGACGACAGACAACAGACGACAGACGACGGACGCCAAGTGATGGCAATAGTTCACCTGATCCAGGTAAACTAAAAAACTTTTTAAAGTTCAAAATTTTCAAAATATTTCAAAATTTCTTAAATTTCTAAAATTTAAAAAAAATTCAAAATTTTCAAAAATTTCAAAATTATAGTAAAATAGAGCCTTATGTAATGAAACAATTACTACACTTGAACTTGATCAATATGAGGATTTATGGAGCAGAGTACAACAATATTGAACAAGGCGAAGCCAAATACAACAATATTGAAGCCTTGTTCAATATTGTTGTACTCTGCTCCATAAAACCTCATGTTGATCTCGTTCAAGTGCAGTAATTGTATAATATCAAGATTTGCTGTGCGATATGATGAAATATGGATTAACAATTTACATACTAATTCTAGACCAAATATTTATCAATGTAATAATATACAATTACTGTACTTGAAGAGATCAATATGAGGTTTTATGGAGCAGAGTACAACAATATTGAACGAGGCAGAGTACAACAATATTGAACGAGTTCAATATTGTTGTACTCTGCTCCATAAAACCTCATATTGATCAAGTTCAAGTGTAGTAATTTTTTTGAAATCTTATGAAATTTTGGAGTTTTGAAATTTTATGAAAATTTCGAATTTTTAAAAAAATATAAAATTTTTGAAAAACCATACTGCGCTCTCGTGCCACGTAATTTCATTCATTGATTTTGCACGAGAGTGCAATATGATTATTTATTGCACCGAAATTGCTCTTTGCTAATCAATATGTTAGAAAATGGAATGTCACGTGTATTGCTTCTGGCCAATAGAAAAACAGTAAAATAGAGCCTTATGTAATAAATATAATAATAACAAGGCTTCCAATGCCAAAATCGGTCAAAATGTAAACAAAGCGGTTTATTTTTTTGCACGCTTTTTTCGTGTAAATCTCGTGGTATTTTTTACAGAAACAAGTGCCTGTGTCGCTTCACCCTCGAATATCATTCACGTACAAAAAGAATCGATAAATCCCTAGACATTCGGGATGAAACTGACCTGACAAAAGGGGGAGGCAAAACAAAAGTTACTTTCGCTTTGTGTTGACTATCAAGAAATCAATCAATGATGAAACACAGGCACTAGACTTGTGTCAATATGAATATAACATAAGCAATGGGCAGAAAATAGTGTTCTCTATATATATATATATAATATAACGTCTAGTGCCTGACCACAGAAAGGCCCTGTGGCCTGACTGTGCCTGTGGCGTGGGTGTGGATGAAATATATGGGGGGAAATAGTCCTACCAATCATGTGAAATGTTACCATGGATACTACGAATCATATGGTGGTGTGTTCTTTCTTGTCTTTGTGAATCTCCAACAAATGATATCCCATGATAAATTCAATGTCGACAAGAAATTCCCAGTAAAGTTTCGTTTCTATTTATAAATTATGATACCGGAAGTATAACTGATTTAAATATACAGGTTAACAATAAACATATCATTTCAAAGGGCGTTTATATCTTACAAAGATTATGTCGAGTAACAAGGTTAGTCATCTGTCCGTGAAAATAAGTTAAGAGTTAAGAACAAAAAACCATAACATTTTTACTTTCATTTCGAAAGCATATCTTTACTAATGATAACTTTCAATCTGTTATTATGTTCGGATTCTCCATATTCCCTTGGTACGGTAGTAATACTTGGTCGATAAAACATATACATTAGCACAGTGTATAACCGGACAGTTTTGAAAAACGGAAGTTGCTCTACTGTTCGACCAGGTAAGGTTAGTTGCTTGCAGAAATTTCGACATTTTGGGATGATTATCCGTGATTTATTCTTTGAAAGCGGATCAACTGAAGCAACAAAAATAAAAAAGTACTGCAAAGGTATGTCATTTATATTTCTGATCAAATAACAGTGCCCTATTTGAACACTGAAACTGGAAATCGTCGTTTAAACATCGTGGATGGTATGTTTTCGCTCGAAGAAAGGGGGTAAAAATCTAATTTTTCTCCACTTATTCTTTAAATTATGTCAAATATGTTCTCACTATCTGATGAAATAGACATCGACGTTTTCAATGCAAGGAAAATATGACCGTAAGCGCACTCATTGTCCTTACGACGGGTGCATTTAACATCGTTCTTCATTCTACGTCACTGTACGCCTAATTGCTAACGAATTGTTCTGTCCTGTCCGCACAATTGTGTATTCCTTCAAGTTTCGAAGTTGTTATCTGTTGTTCTTAAAATTTCATACTTTTTTACGTCATAATTTACTATATACTTATGTTAAATTTGAAATTAAAAATTTTAATTTTGAGTTTAACTTACTGTTATTCAAAAATTGCAAACTTATTTCAAAATTACTGTAGGAAACTACATTAAATTTGAATTTTAATGGTGACAATTTGATGAAAATCGGACCAGAAATGACTTTGGTAGAATTTTTGGAAAAAAGAGAGCTTTATATATAATATATAGGAAAAAAAGACATATGTCATTTGTTCATAAATAAAAAAACATGTATATGGCACAATACTGTATGTAATGTTTCATTTCACACAATTCGTATGACATATTTTTTATTGATGTAGTTAACTCATGAATACAGTACTTTTCGAAAAGAATTGCAGAAATTTATATTCAATTGTTTTAATGTTTTAATTTTATACAGACTAAGTATTAGGTCATTTATTGTTGTTATAACTCATTTTTTACCTTTGATTTTAAGTTTTCTTTTACAGAAGAAGAGAACCATTTTTTAAAATGTTGTTTTTGTTATTTTTAATAAAATGTTATAACATGAAATATTTTGCTTATGTTAGTGTATTAGGAGATGTAATTAGGTCATCTTGTTAGTCGTTGGACAGATAGAAGTGATGAGTTTTTGTAGGAAACCTATTAATAGATATGCACATAGAATCACCCAAAACATTTTGCTTTGCGATTTCTGATAATGTATTTTAAAATGGACCAACCAGCCAAACCACAAGTTCAGAGGTCGCAATGCAGTATTCAACACGGTAGAAACCACACAGCGAACAACATATACAAATGTTGGACGAGCTGCAACAAGTGTAAATATTTGTTTTTGCAATATTCTGTGTCAAATCAAAAGCATAATTCATGTAAAATATATTTAAAAATTATCCAGGTAGTGTCAAAGGGGAGGAAAATATCTTGGTTGGCAGGCGGGGTCATCGGATATGATTCTGAAACTAACGGGGCCACACAAGGACCATTCCACCAAAGTCTGGTCCCAATTGGCCAAATTAGTTTCAGAGGAGAAGATTTTAAATGATTTTTTTTTGTCGAATTTTCTATATTCAGCAATGGCGGCCATGTTGGTTGGGAGCGGGATCATCGGATACAATTCTGAAAGGGGACCACCCAAAAGCACCACCAATCTTGCCAAGCTTAGTCCCAATTGGCCCAGTGGTTTCAGAGGAGAATATTAAAATACAAAAGGTTAACGACGGACGGACGGACGACGGACGCCCAGTGGTAGCAAATGCTCACATGACCCTTCGGGTCAGGTGAGTTAAAGAATTTCTAAGGAAATGACTAAGATCAAAATGTTAGATAATGTGTTTTTAATATACTATTCCTGAAAGTCAAATCCAAGTCTTATGCGGTAATATTTTTTCTTCGTTGCACTGATGGTATTGTCTTATAGGTTTTATTCCCTTACATGGTGCACCAAATTTCGTAATGGTCGCATTTTTTCGCTTAGCATGCTTCCGCTCAGCCCTGTCTTCAGAATCGAAGAAATGATCCTTAGGTTCTATTAACTGTATATTGAATGGGTTTAGAAATACCTTTTTTACTGCGTATTCCGGGGGCTTTACGCATTTCTCTCGGGACTCGTCTTATATTGCACCGGTACATTGTGGCGAGAATTCATTCCTAATGTATGAAACGTAATATTCGTATCAATCACGTACATTGTAGTTGTAAAAGACAATCATTGCAGTCAATGTATAGACACCTGCTGCTAGAGGAAGATAACTCTGTAAACGGGAGAAAACTCATTTAACTTGTTCCAAAAAATGGGAATAAGATACAAATGTATTTGAATCACATATCATCTACAGAGGCGGATTTAGAGAGGGCGTGCGGGACGTGCGCCCCTCCTAAAATTCGCAAAGCATATGTTATATAACGTTAATTGAGCAGTTCAACAAACAACTTTTTCATGAATGGTTAACTCGTGACCTGCAAGTCAAAATGAATAGTAATGATATTAGGAGTAAATTTGGGATATCATTCTAAAAAGCTCTACCCATTGATAAATGATCAGTATACTGTCCGTCCGGATGAAGCTTCGTTTCGCCGTTAGTTCATTCATTGAAAACGTATGATTCGTTCTTGTTTATAGACAAACAAAGGCGAATATGTTAACATTAATGCTGCATGAAACGATTCTGATCATCTAATTAGTACTTAACGTTAGCTTATCAGAAATCAACAAGTTCATGTATAGACAATTTCCTCTTTTGTTTGTCTATAAACAAGAACGGTCGAATCATACGTTTTCAATGAATGAATCAAATGACGAAAAGAAAAGCTCCATTCGGACGGGCAGTATTAACTAGAACCACCCGAAAGGACAAGCACCAAAAGTACAGACCAATTAGTGAAATGAGGAATGCATTAAAACTAAACTAATAGTTCTTTGAAGGGTTAAAATATCGTGATCGATCAGTCATGAGTTGAACAATTCGCATCACGGTTGTTAAAGAAAAGTTTTACTTTAGGTTCTTATAATCTGACAAAAACATACTGTTAACAATTATCCGACAAAATTAAGACTCAAAGTCAAGTTTTTTTGGTCTGATAAAAATGGTGTGGTTGGTTCAAAATTGTTCAAATAAATGTCTGTAATTCCTCAAACCCCCTAGGCCCTCTACCAGGGCTCTGCCTTGGACCCGCTGGGGATGCGGTCCCCAGACCCCTCGCCTACTCACGCCCCCCTAACCACAAATCCTGGATCCGCCCCTGATATAAGATTACTGAATATCTGGTAAATGTAGTTCCTTACAAGTCCTCCAATGCAGGCAACACATAAACTATCTTACTTTTCGGTAAAACTAAATTTGTAAAGGATTAGACTGTAGAAAAGTTCTCGATCAACTTTAACAGAAAACAATTAGGCGGACAGATGAGTTTTAAGATTCAGCAATTAATGATAACATACAGTAGCAATTAGGCGTACAGTGACGTAAAATGAAGAACGATGTTAAATGCACCCGTCGTAAGGAAAATGAGTGCGCTTACGGTCATATTTTCCTTGCATTGAAAACGTCGATGTCTATTTCATCAGATAGTGAGAACATATTTGACATAATTTAACAATAAGTGGAGAAAAATTAGATTTTTACCCCCTTTCTTCGAGCGAAAACATACCATTCACGATGTTTAAACGACGATTTCCAGTTTCAGTATTCAAATAGGGCACTGTTATTTGACCAGAAATATAAATGACATACCTTTGCAGTATTTTTTCAATTTTTGTTGCTTCAGTTGATCCACTTTCAAAGAATAAATCACGGATAATCATCCCAAAATGTCGAAATTTCTGCAAGCAACTAACCTTACCTGGTCGGACAGTACAGCAACTTCCGTTTTTCAAAACTTTCCGTTATACACTGTAATTAGGCCCTTCCGATTCGCTAATGAATATATTTGGGATGTGTTGTTTTATACACAGGCTCTTGTGGCTAGAAATAACTCCCCCCCCCCCCCCCTCTTTATTATTTCATTTCTTTTTTCCTTTACTGAGCATGTCAATTTCCATATATCCATACCTTTCATGTACTGGCTCTTGTAAGATCTTGTAGCGGTAGGGGGCTAAGCTAAGAATAGAGGACTGGATAATGCAATACGCTTGTATTGATATTTATGGGCACGAACACGTTAAATAAAGGAAGAAGAGATGAAATAATAAAAAATGAAAAACAAAAAATACGACACTGTCGAAACAATTTCAAAATCAAATATCAAAATGACAGAAAGAGGCAAAATCGATACCCCTAACACACAAATACATGACCATTCACTTTCATGGCTTGGTACAGGAACTTCAATAAAACGTGGCGGGGTTATGCTAGTTTGATGGGGTCATGCAAGTGCTTTCCGCATGTGAGTAAAATGAAAAAATGTGAGTAAAGAAATTTTATTGAAATTAAATATTTAAACAGAATATTAAATTGTGGGTAATCCCATACCTCAAGCGCCTGTGGTTTCAGAAAAAAAACACTTTTGAGTTGTGTTGGTTTATTAATGGTATGTACTATTATTTATACATTTATTTATGTTGATGTCGTACACATGTTCTACATAAAAGACAAACAATTTCAGATCAGGGCAGATATGCGAGAAAAAACAACAATTTCTCATTGAGTTATTTCCCTTTAACCTATAGCCTCTTGTCTGAAATAATTTTTTGTAACTATATTATATTGTTGCTTAAGTGTAATGGATTTGAATTAATCTCGTCCATAAGTTTTAACAATATTTTATTCAGAAGAATGAAAGGGATTAGATAGGATAGCTGAACTATCCTATTTTCATCCTCTCCTAATCTATGATCTGACCATATCCTAATGTTATCAACTTTGTTCATTAAAGATCATGCAAAGTTGATATGAAATAACACCAGTTTCTTCTTATTATGTTGAATTCGGTCGTAATTTAAATCGCATGTTTGTTTGTGTTTTGTTTTTTTGGCTTTTTTTGCTTGTTTGTTTGCATGTTTGTTTGTTTGTTTGTTTTGGGGTTTTTTGTGTGGTTTTTTTTTTTCGTTTATTTTTTCTTTATTTTTTGTTTTTGTTTTGTTCGTTGTATAATTACATGATCTGTTTATGTCCATACCTATAAATGTGCTATAAAATTGCATTATAAAATTCTATGAAAAGTTGTATGAAGGACCGTTCGTATCATTGACGGCCTATATTAGAGCGCTGCTTCTGACAATTTGTGCTCGCTTATTGTAGACAAATATGGCCTGTTATCGATAAAAAATTAAAGCGATATTATTTATGTATTAAAGATATACATGTAGCTAGCTTTAAAGCGTACTATAAATAAAATATAACGTATTTATTTGTCATTTTTGTTGTTGCATTTTTTATGCTATTTTTTTTATTTTTGCAAGCCATATTTTTATAAACTATTCAAGTATCCACAGAATTATAGCATTTTATGGACCAAATGTACTTGTCGTTACGCGTACACTGTGTACAATCGAGTACGGCAACGGTTGTTTGGTTTCACTTCCGGTTAGCTAGGATGGACGTCAGGACACGAGAGGTGGGCACATTTTTTTTTAAATTTTGTTATCTAGAAATGAATTGATAACTCAAGCATTACACTTGTCTTTTTCTAGATATAGTTTTGCGTCAAAATACATTCAATGTTAAGCCCATTATTACAAATGGTATGAAAAAACATGGGAGACGGTGGTGTTGGTGATCATTTTCACGGATTTTTGCGTGGTTTTCCTCGATTTTGTTTTCCTATTAAAAAAGGCTATTTGATATATTTGATCTTTTTATTGATTCTGCATTTAGATTAATATGTTCCCTACCTTTGTCACTATCCTACCATTGACGATTCCTGCAAATTATCGCTCGTCATCTCAGTTTTTGTCAGTGGGTTTAAAATTCAGTGTACGTGTTTGGTTTAAGGTAAGTGTACGGTTCGGTATTATAAACAATACAACAAATGTACGGTTTGGTTTTTCTCTTAGTTGGTTTAAAGGTCCGTGTTGCGTATGTCTAATATGAAAAATTCTTTACTATGTAATTTTATACTGCGGCAGATTGATTGGCCGATTTTTATGAAACGAAACTTGGTAGGAAGCATCTACGGAATAAAGATTGCTCATTTCGTCCCGATCCGTTAACAAACATGACCGCCACAGACCATTCTTGTTTCTGATTGGTTGATTTTTAAAAAATCTTCTCTTCTGAAACCGCCTGGCCAAATGAATCAAAGCTTGGTAGGAAGCATCCTTGGAAGGTCCTCTATAAAGATTGCTCATTTAGTTCTGATCCGTTAACAAACATGGCCGCCACAGGCCATTCTTGTTCTTGATTGGTTGATTTCTAAAAAAAAATCCTTTTCCTCTGAAACCGCTTTCACAAATGAACTGATATTTGATAGTTAGCATTCTGAAAATATTGTAGTTCAAAATTAAGTCAAATTTATTCTATAATCATCTTTTACTAATCCGTAACTAGAAAGTTTTTTTTCTTGGACACGCTTGAAAAAGGTGGTGTTTGTTTACAGTACACTGTACATGTCGTCACGATTTACGGAATTGACGCAGTTGCAAATGAAATAGATGTCGTTTTGAAATTTTTTGACTTGGGAATGAAAATACAAGATTTTATTTAACAAAAACAAAACAAGCTATTATTTAAATCTTTTTCATGAAAGTAATTTACTTTCGTATCTATGCTGGCTTACACATCCGGGTTCAAATGTAGGCGCCCCAACATTTAAGTCTCGCGATCAATATATTCGCGAGACCGACGCGAGAAATAGAGCATCTGTATTATTATTACAATTCTTCTATAGCACTTAATCTAAAACAATATTACTCTAAGCGCTTTATACAGTGCATAAAATACAATATACATGTACAATAAAACATATATCAAGAATTGACACAATGAGATAACAATTTCAAATTGAAAAACTAGTCCAAATCAAAAAGTATATATACAACATATAGAGTTCTAAAATACGTAGGAATTAAAAAATAATAAAATAAAATAAAATAAAAGAAAAGGGAAAGAGAAATTGAACTTAGATTTAATAGGGTATAAAAAGTCAATGGCACTATAACTGATATCACTGGAAAGAAAGGTTCATATTCAACAAAACAAATTTAAAAACTTAAAAACGCTTGTCTGAAAAAATGAGTCTTTAGTATGTGGTTTACCGGGGTGGTAAGATTGCTAATTTTGTCACGATCCATTAACAAACATGGCCACCACAGGCAATTCTTGTTTCTAATTGGCCAATTTTTTTAAATCTTCTCCTCTGAAACCGCTGGCCAATGAACCGAACCTTGGTAGGTGGCATCTATGGAAGGTCCTCTATAAAGATTGCTCATTTCATCCCAATCTGTTAACAAACATGGCTGCTATAGGCAATTCTTGTTTCTGGTTGGTTGATTTCTAAAAATCTTCTTCTCTGAAACTGCTTGGTCAAATGAACCGAAACTTGGTAGGAAGCACCTATGGAAGGTTCTGTATTAAGTTTCCTCAAAGCAGAATGAAAGGTGAGCGACACAGGCTCAGCCCACTGAGCATCTAGTTTTTATCATCATCAGAAAGTGATAGACCATGTACAGCATGTAAAACCATCCATTTTGCTGTTATTATTGTGATACAACATGTACGGAATTTGACAACATCATCAAACATTCAGTAAAAAATCACAACCTAGACGTCTTAAAGATCAAGCATTTAGAGTTAAATGAAAAAAATGGAATATACGGTTACAGGAGCCATAATTTTAATATTATACCTAGAGAGCTTGATTCAACGGGAAAGGAAATCGAAACCGATACTACACTTGATTCCTTAAAACTTCACATCGTATTAGATAAAAGCTCAGACATTACTACTATTTCAAGTCCTCTTCATAAAAGGATGAAACCATCTGATTCACCAATTCATGACTGTATAAATGAAAATCACAAAACACTTGCTAAGAAGGACGTCGATTTCCAGGAAATGGATTATAGCGACGATGGTGATTTTGAAAACGAGGAGGAAAAACATCTTCTAGATCTCGTTCCATCAGTACTAGAAACAATGAACAATCATGGAAAAGTAGATATATATGGATACAATTTCACAAAATGTTATTATTTCTAGATGTTGTTAAGTGACAATTCGGAGTCTACCACCCTAATGAGGTAGAATGTCATGCAGCTAACAAGTTTTGGCGAATTGGATACAAAATGTTCCATGGTAAATGGTTAAGGTTCATGAGTGGACCTAAGAATAAAGGTGACATCGTCAAATATTTATGACGCATGGTTGGTTCATTACTTCAAATCTTAGTATGAAATGAAATGAAATATGGATTAACTGATTTTTCGTTTTTGCACATACAGGAAGTCAAGACACTCATCGGGTGTCTTGTAAGAGGAAGGCATTACTACTTCTGGGATGCTGTTAAATAGACACCCTGGCCCTTAAGCGTCTTATGTATGGCCAAAATCTATGTAGCCTTTAATGTAAAGATGGAATTGAGAATACGATAATAAAAATGTTGGTTTTTGGTGTTACCTCATCATGAGAAAGAAAGGATATTGTGTATGTTTTTTTTATCTCTACACGTACAGAGTAATGCCCAAAGATAATCGATGTCCCTGATTAAGATTATATCGATTTTTTTCTATACATACCATACCGTACACTTTTGCATTTACCAAACCGTTGCAAACAAATAATTTTGCATTAACCAAACAAGTACACCGACTTTTAAACCCACTGACAAAAACTGAGATGACAAGCGATAATTTGCAGGAATCGTCAATGGTAGGATATTGACAAATGTAGGGAACATATTAATCTAAATGCAGAATCAATAAAAAGATGAAATATATAAAATAGGAACACAAAATCGAGGAAAACCACGCAAAAATCTGTGAAAATGATCACCAACACCACCATCTCCCATGTTTTTTCATACCATTTGTAATAATGGGCTTAACATTGAATGTGTTTTGACGCAAAACTATATCTAGAAAAAGACAAATGTAATGCTTGGGTTATCAATTCATTTCTAGATAACAAAATTTTCAAAAAATGTGCCCACCTTTCGTGTCCTGACGTCCATCCTAGCTAACCGGAAGTGAAACCAAACAACCGTTGCCGTACTCGATTGTACAGTGTAACTTGTGTCCTGCAAAACTCTGCCTATATGATCCCTTATGACAACCCTATCGATACAGCATCGATTTGGGGTCCATTGATCCAAATTAAATCTTACACAGTTCTTGGACTGAAATATAATGAAACTTTCAGTCCCTAGCTCCAATTCCTAACCAAGCAGTATGAAACGTAGAGGTTATTTAAAAGCTGCTGTATTGTGCTTAAAAAATACCTGCAATACATAATAAAGTAGTGCCGCATTACCAATGCAGCATGTAGTAAAAGTAATAGCACGCTTTATCATATACATTGTACCTATATGTTTAATTTTGCATATGTGATAAGCACGCTAATATCATATACTTATATGTTTAATTTTGCATATGTGATAAATCCGAAATGCAACAAGTTACATGATCTCCCAGGGGTGTAATAACCTGATCCGTATTACAGGGTGGGGATGGGGGGTAATAATGTGTGTCGTATTACATGGGGGGGGGGGGGGGGGGGGTAATATGGATTTTTTTTTTAAATGTCGGCCGGAAATTTTGCATGAAATCGAGTATTTAGTTTTTCACAATTATTTTGTCTTTTTTGGAAAAAAAATGTTTTCTTCCGAAATTCGCGTTTTCTGGTCCGATCAATTTTCGTTATCAATGTATCGTTGTTTACTTCAGTCGTCTGCTACTGTCAAAATGGATTACGAAGAAAAGATGGAAAATGCTCGTTATGCAACAAATGACGACACTCCTTTATAAACCAAAGATTAAATCATCTTGTGTTATTGGATAAATGTAACTGTATAAGGATTATGTCTCTCAATACATATAATAAAAACGTAGATATAATATGACATTATTGCATCATATCCCAAATCAAGATACATGGTTTCTGAAAACGATCAGCTCTCACAAATATGAAGAAAGACGTATTGAAGTATATGATAAATAGGTTATGATATGACATTTTTCATATCACATGCCATATAATAATCTATAATTATATATTGTATTTCAAACGCGCTTTTAAAATGTATTTACAAATAGAGCTCTACTTTAAAGAAATAGAGTGTAATGACAAGAATGACCATCCATACCGTTGTTTAAAAATTAATTATGATTAATTATTTAATTAGCACTCTTTTCTTTTCAGGATAATCTTAATGTTCTTGCTGGGTCAAAAAGTCAAACTACCGAGACAGGCTCAGATGACGTGGATTTAATATCTGGAATGCGGTATGTTGACATAAAACATAAACTGTGGACATTTTATAGAACAAATGTCGAGTTTACTACATCAAAGGCTTTTATGCCAATTCACATATCAAATAAAGTTGATAAATTTATTATTGAAGATCTACTAAGAAAACTGTCAGATTTAGATCCTAGGTTCCAATGTGATATTGTTAAAGCTGGCAGTACTTCAGAGGGCGTTTCCCTGTTCCGTGCATATTCTCAAGACGAGGTCATTGAACACGAATTTGACATTCTTTTCGTTGTTAAAAGCTTAGAAATCGATAGGAAGGATGTTTTGAATCGTCAGAGAAAGCGATTGAAACATTTCCACGAGTTGATCCATGCCATGCACTTATCTGTCTCTATAATGACAAAATGGTTACTTGGAATGACTGTCTTTATCAAAAACCAAACAATACAAGCATTCTTTATAGTAGAAATGGAGAACACGAAAAAACACAAGGTGGTATCCTGTCACCGAAAAGTATGGTAAAGGTCTTCAGGAACTCACTCATCAGAGCCTTTGAAGATACAGATATATGGAGGGAAAACGTCTGCAGAGTTGAGGTTAACGGACCTGCCATTACTCTGGTAATGGATTTTAAATTGTTTGGAGTAGAATCAACTTACAGTTTTGATTTTGTTTTAGCAGTCAAGGGAAAATATTGGTCTTTAGATGCCAAAGATTGGCCAAAACGAAATCGTCAATTGCCAAATACTGAAATTATACAAGATATTGTAGATAATGGAGTTTATCTTGTACCAAAATCGTCAACTGCTGAAAAAGAAGACTTTGAATGGCGCGTTTCATTTTCGTATGGGGAAAGGAAGTTGATGTCAATGTTGTATAAACAGAACCCGGGCATACCACAACAACGACATACCTCCTTTGATAAGATACCAATTGATACTATTGCTCCACTAATAGATGACAAATGTATAGTTGAATGCTATAGAATTCTTAAATATCTCATCAAAAAGCACATTTCTAGCCCTAAATTACTGACGTCATACCATTTGAAAACAGTCTTGTTGTGGAATTGGGAACGCTTACCCGAAGATTTCTGGAGTCGTAAACGGTTGGCTTATTGTTTCATAGGATTACTGGATGATCTCATTTTTCGCTTTAGTGAGGGAAATATTCCACAGTTCTTTGTACCAAGCAGTAACTTACTTTTAAAATTTCACAAGGATTTTTCAGAGATCGTCTTGAAAAAACTAATATATATTAGACGCCATATTGACGAATATTTACCAGGTCCTCGTGACTTTCACGGATTTCCCGTTAATGTCTCTTATAGTGACACATTTGTAGAGGATTCAGAGAGGTACCAATTACAAGCAATACAACAGTGGATGAGTGGTGATCGTCAGGAAAATACCAAACCAAAAGAACCAGATCAAAAACCATCGTTTTCTTACTCTTTCTCATTTAAACAGAAGACATTGGATCCTACGCGCAAAGACAATACGTTTATGAGAAAAGGTTCGAAAAACAACGTCTGAGGTTATGATATGCGTCTGAAAATTTACCGTATATAAACTAACAATTACAAAAATGGATTATTCGTGTAAAGATCAGCAATCTTAAAACAATATGCGAATATTCTCTTAAATAGAAATAATGCATTAAAAATAAAGCTGTGTTAAGGATAACCTACATGTTAACTTTTGTTAAGATCTTTCCCCAAATAACAAGCACTGTTAAAGTCACAAGGACTCCACTATATGACATAAATAAACAAATAATAATTTGCCTACCTACCTACCTTACCTAACACTTGTCAATTAGTAAGAAAAGACATAGGCCTAGATGTAAATAAACATGAGAAACTATCCATCTTTACACTTTGACACAAATTAAAGTAATGGGACAGTGCTTTTATTGAGTGTTCCACATTTCACAGTCACAGTAGGGTCTGCAGTAATGAGCATATAATTCATACCCTAATATAAGTGTGAAACACACCCCCTTCCCTCCCCTCACACACCCCCTTCCCCTTCCCACACACACACCCCCTTCCCCTTCCCACACACACCGCATTCCCCTCCCCTCACACACCCCCTTCCCCTCCCCTCACACACCCCCTTCCCCTTCCCACACACACCCCATTCCCCTCCCCTCACACACCCCCTTCCCCTCCCCTCACACACACCCTTCCCCTTCTCACACACCCCCCATTCCCCTCCCCTCACACACACCCTTCCCCTCCCCTCACACACACCCTTCCCCTTCTCACACACACCCCATTCCCGTCCCCTCACACACACCCCATTCCCCTCCCCTCACACAGTCTGTTGTTGAGTTGTACTTTTTGCTTATTATTATTAATGCTACATCATGGTATCTTTGTTTATACCAAAACACTATTTGGCCTAAAATGTCAAATACGGATATATTATATACAAACAAAGTAACATTAAACCCGAAAGAAAAGGCTATTACAATTTAAATTCCGTTTAAAAATGATCTGGAGGCAATGGTACGTTCTGGTTTATGCATAGCACCCGTCATGACACATCCAAGTCAGATACTTTGTAGTGGTAATTATTATAATATAAAACACAAACAGACCGAATTTTAATTTAACTTTAAGATATTGTTTTTGTTGGAATGATAAGTAACAGTCTTGCTTGACCAAATATAACATTTATTATTCACGATTATAATAGAATATCAAAATAAAAAAAATTATATTGATTTTTCTATTATGATTTCCATATCAAGTACTTCCTCGTCATGCTGAAGTCCATTGATTGTCAGTAAATCCATTTTTGAACAATACATTTTTGGATAACAAAGAAATTGAACGTTATTCAAGGAAGTATAAACAATATATAGTTCCCCGTTACTATTTCCTCATTTGATTTTCAGTAAATTACGTTTTTGTATAATATTTTATTGTAGCAACTCCACGATATATCTGAATACTGCTACAATTGGCGCTAAACACCAATCAATCAATTTATTATAACAACCATGCAGTTATGGTAACATATTTTATTGTAGCAACTCCACGATATATCTGAATACTGCTACAATTGGCGCTAAACACCAATCAATCAATTTATTATAACAACCATGCAGTTATGGTAACATATAATAACGCTAAATATAAGAAATATGCGTAAAAATGGAATGTCATTTACGATTCCACAAACTCGGAAGTTTTTAATTAAGAAAATCACAATGTTCAGTCCCTTTATCATCGATGAATGTATTGTTTTAAAGTTGAATCAAGAAGAGTTTGAAGAAACGAAAGGGGTGATCATAATCCAAAAATCGAAGAAGAACAGACAACACAATGGCCAAAAGAAGAAGTACTAAAGGACAAACAACGATCTACAAAACATAGTTATACATATAAAACTAAAGATCGAATAACACGAATCCCACTAAAACAGATCAGCTTCAAGCTAGCGACCAATTTCTAACGACCATTAAGCTAGCGACCAATAAGGCGATATGTCTCAAAACAGCAGTTCCTGCTTCACTAGTGGCACCCGTCGTATTTTAGAATTTTGTCATATGCATGCATATATTTTGCCTGATCGCTATGTCATCATAACGACTTGATTGTTATTTACAGGGGTCGTCGTGGTCGTGATCGTATGGTAGTTGGAGTAACAACTATCTATATCAGTGCATATCACCACCAAGTTGTGAGTTCGAATCCTGCTCATGGCCAGGTGTACTCGATACACCATTATGTGATAAAGTTTGTCAGTGACATGCGACAGGTCTGTGGCTTTCTCTGTGTACTCCCGTTTCCTCCACCAATAATAACAGAAATATTCTTGAAAGTGGCGTTAAACACCAGAACCCTTAACTCCTGTTATTTGCATCTTTAGTCACTTACTAAGACCTATAAGTTATGTTGCACACATATTGACCATAATTCAACACTAGTTCGTTGTAAGCGAATATTAGTGTATATTGGTAATCAGGCACTACCGCCTACATATTACCCCTTTTTTAAGTCTTAATGTTCAAAATATTTCACAAGAAAACAGATATGATAAACTGTAGCTCATAAACATGTGACTATAATATATTTTCAACCTTTCAGTCTTTAAAATGAAGCAGTTTGATGGACTTGCAGAAGTTTGTATTTTAGTAATGACGGACACAGTCTTAGAAGATGTGGTTTAGGCTGTGGAATATACTTCTGATATTGGATGACTCGTGTTGGACCGTTCCACCCGAGTTTCTTTTGAATTGAGCGATAGTTTTTCAGTTGGAAAGATCTGTGTGAATGTCATTTTTTCGGAATCTCAACAAAAATATAAAATGTGTGAAATAAATTATTATATAATTGCTTTACTAATCATACGAAGTAATTTTTTCAGTTATTTCCTTATTTTGTTGGTAGTTCATGTTGTTATTTTACATGTAAGATCTGTTGTGTTTATTACATTATCCTGTGTTAAATGATGAGAGGCTGAGTTATAGTACAGGACCATCCAACACCAGACTCAAGCTAGCGACCACTAAGACGATATGTCTCAAAACCAAAAAAAAAAAAAAAAAAAAAAAGAAGAGTAAAATGTACTTTTAAAGATTTCTAGCGACCAATAACAAATATATTACTGTAAATGCATATTCAACACAATGAATCGACATCGGAGCATACAGGAAATATTTCTAGAGCCCCCCTCCCACACAATACAAAGTTAACATTTGACACCCGACTGTGGACCTGGTGTGCAGAATCCCACACAGGCACTCAGGTGAGTGAAAGACCCGGGTGATACATTTTACGTTTTATTTCACATATTCTCCCGAACATAAAATATTTCTCTTCTTTACTGGACTAAATAACGAGGACATAAATATTTTTCGATTGGCGAGCTTACAAAAACACTTTAACACGGCTGGTAATCGGCACAAGCAGAACAGTCGGTTCTGCAAAGAAATTCGTGAGGATATCTTCCGGTTTTGGTGGAGGAGAGTTCACGAAGACGCTTCGCAAGGTATGTACATGTCAAAAATTGAAATTTGCTTTTATACTGCTAGAATATTGCAAAATCAGAGAATGCTATGCTGTGGCGAATGCTTTCACGATTAGAAACATGTATAGTTTATTGCTGTATATGAACTGTAACTCTCGCAAAATCAATCGTCCCACGAAAAACATGACGAAAATTGTAACACTCTTACATTTCTAAGTTGTTCTTGACAAAGATGCAAGTTAAATTTTCAATATTTTTTCATCGTGGGAGTCTAAATGTAATCGGGGATAAATTCCGATTCGTCAGAAGTAAATTGAAGTCTAGATAAATCTACAAACTGTCAATTTCCTCGTATTCCTGCTTGAGGAGATCGGTTCTGATAGAGCACATTGCGAATGCATGAGGAGATTTGCTAGTTTTGTTAATTGTTTTCTGCAAAATTGATAAATTGACACTTTTAAGCATAAAACTGATAAATACTCTAATCAAAATAAACTATACTCTGTCCACTTTCAGGAGATGCCAGGATTCAAGGGAAAGAGGAAAAGGGGACTGACATTGACTCTTTACAAAAAACCATTTCGATATAGATTGCCTGTATCACCGCCAAGGAAGCGAACAAAAACAAGTACAGTACACCAAATTTAAAATCCCCATCAACCAGGACACCAAGTTAATTAAAAAAATCTCTTTCAATTTCAAAATATTTATATCCTTTCAAACGGGTTTCCACACCTATTCAGCGCAACCTTTTTACTAAAGATGACGGAAACTTCACTGCAGATCTACAAAATGTTTCCTTTATGAGTCTTGATGAAAGAATAGGCAAGATAGAAGTTGACCCGAAGGAAGAAGCTTCAGTAGTTGGAGTTTTTCAAGATGTTCTTGACAAACTTTCTGATGTTGGGAAAAAGGACAAGCTATTGAAATTCTTTAAATTAGTACAAGATAGAAAATTCCCTTTGAATAACATTGCATTTGAGTTGTTTTTGGACATTGTAGAATGGTTTGACAAAAATGAATCACGTCAAATGAGAAATTCGCCATCAACTCTCCAATTTTTTTGGTTAGGGAGAAAGTTATTTGGTGGTCGCTTCATTCGGTTTATGTCTGGCCCAAAACATGAAAGTGACATTTTAACAGGATCTTCAACGCCGAATAGGTGTGGAAACCCGTTTGAAAGGATATAAATATTTTGAAATTGAAAGAGATTTTTTTAATAAACTTGGTGTCCTGATTGATGGGGATTTTAAATTTGGTGCACTGCTACTTGTTTTTGTTCGTTTCCTTGGCGGTGATACAGGCAATCTATTTCGAAATGATTTTTTGTAAAGAGTCAATATCAGTCCCCATTTCCTCTTTCCTTTGAATCCTGGCATCTCCTGAAAGTGGACAGAGTATTTATCAGTTTTATGTTTAAAAGTGTCAATTTATCAATTTTGCAGAAAACAATTAACAAAACTAGCAAATCTCCTCATGCATTCGCAATGTGCTCTATCAGAACCGATCTCCTCAAGCAGGAAAACGAGGAAATTGACAGTTTGTAGATTTATCTAGACTTCAATTTACTTCTGACGAATCGGAATTTATCCCCGATTACATTTAAACTCCCACGATGAAAAAATATTGAAAATTTAACTTGCATCTTTGTCAAGAACAACTTAGAAATGTAAGAATGTTACAATTTTCGTCATGTTTTTCGTGGGACGATTGATTTTGCGAGAGTTACAGTTCATATACAACAATAAACTATACATGTTTCTAATCGTGAAAGCATTCGCCACATCATAGCATTCTCTGATTTTGCAATATTCTAGCAGTATAAAAGCAAATTTCAATTTTTGACATGTACATACCTTGCGAAGCGTCTTCGTGAACTCTCCTCCACCAAAACCGGAAGTTATCCTCACGAATTTCTTTGCAGAACCGACTGTTCTGCTTGTGCCGATTGCCAGCCGTGTTTAAATAAACACAGATCAAAAAATATTTTGCTTTCATGTGAACCGGTAAATTATTTTGACAGCGTTTTATCAAACAATATCAAGTCCGGTTCACATGAAGACTTCTCATCAATCTAAAAATAGTGTAATTATAGAACATTAGAAAAATATAACAATAAGTTTAATGAAAAAATAAACAAAATCTAAATACCGTATGTTCGTGTAACATTTATGTAATACACAATATTATTATGTTTTATCTACACGTATTTTTTTTAAATTGTGTATTTAAAGGTATCAAATCAACAATTTAATTCACCAATCAGAGCTTAAAACATATACAAAAATAGTCCTTTTTAAAGAAAAAAGTTCCATTCGCTTTGTTATATTTTGAAGAAAAAAATTAAATTGAAAGGTATAAACAATGGTAATTGCAGGTAAGTATGTAAGGATTATTTTGAGCCCAAATTTGGTTACATTTAGATGTATTGGAATCCTTTATGGACGTCTGTATCTGTATCTTTACAGTGCAGGAACCGATCACGGTTATAAATGCACTGGACTGAGGAGAGCGGTTGGATTAGTCCAACTGTTGGAGGGCACTACTAAAGCCATCTACTGTCTTTGCGCACACTACGCTGTCCTCAAGGTGGTTCCAATCAACTATAGTCTTTGAAAAGAGTGAATTCTTCCTGATGTCTGTCTTAAATTGGATGAGTTCGAAGGATCTAGAGTTGTTCACTGTTTGTCGATCTATTATATTTGATGTTTCAAATCCTTCGTATTGTTTGGCTTTTCTCTTTCTTTTGTTCCTTATTTCTTTCAAATAATCTTCTGGTGTGATGGCGGGCACCAGTCCCTTAACAACTTTGTAAAACATAGTTAATCGTATATGTTTCCTTCTTTCCTGGAGTGGTTTAAGTTCTAGATCTTTCAGCATGTTGGTAGCGCAGCCGCTTTCCCTGAACTTGTACTCATGTTTGATGAAACGTGCGGCTCTCTTTTGTATGCTTTCTAATTTATCTATATCCTTGTTGGTATACGGATCCCATATTAAGCATCCATACTCGAGAGTGGATCTAACCATTGCCAAGTAAGCTAATTTTAGGTCTTGATGAATGACCTATCCATACGGAAATTCCGGGAATGACGTTGCTATTTGTAGAGTAGGGAATATCCCAGAGTTTGGTATTTCACTGCATATCAAAGTTGATATTTGACACCCTGCGGTGGGCTTGAGGTGCAGAAACCCACCCAGGCACTTAAGTCAAGGCCCGGGCAATACCTTTGACTTAAACCCCAAGTGGGCAAATTTAAACAGAAACACATGTAGATAAAAAGATAATAATATTATTTATTACATAAATGTGACACGTACATGCGGGATTTAGATTTTGTTTATTTTTTTTTATAAAACTTACTGTTATATTTTTCTAATGTTCTATAATTACACTATTTTTAGATTGATGAGATGTCTTCATGTGAACCGGAATCTTATGACTTTATATTTTTTGACAAAACACTGTCAAAATTATTTACCGGTTTACAAGTAAATTATTTTTTTAATCTGTGTTTATTTAATTATTTGAAGTGTTTAACTCGCCATCCGAAAAATATTTATGTCTTCGTTATTTAGTCCAGTAAAGAAAAAAAAAATTATGTTCGGGAGAACATGTGAAATAAAATGTCAAATGTATCTCCCGGATCTTTCACTCACCCGAGTGCCTGTGTGGGATTCTGCCCATCAGGTCCACAGTCGGGTGTCAAATGCTAACTTTGTATTGTGTGGGCGGCGGGCTCTAAAAATATTTCCCATATGCCCGATGTCGATTCATTGTGTTGAATATGCATTTACAGTAATATATTTGTTATTGGTCGCTAGAAATCTTTAAAAGTTCATTTTACTCTTATTAAATATTTTTTGTTTTGAGACATATCGCCTTATTGGTCGCTAGTTTAATATATAGTGGTCGCTAGCTTGAGCCTGGTCCATCCAACATAGAAATAAACAGTTATTTTACCAACACATCATACTATAAAATAAAACTCAAATAATTAAAATGTACCATGCATTTCCCGTATTGAACCCATACATCATAAATACGTGAATGGGAGTTATTTCTTACATACATACACTGATTAAAAGGGGGTAATTCTTAATATATTTTAAATGGAGGAATTATACATACTGATAACCCTTATATAGACATTTAATCTGATAACTTCCTCAATTAAAGCTGTAATCAATTTAAAAATACATACATACAGTGTATACATCCTTCACGTGGGCCTCTTATCATTTTAGTTCCTGTTAAGTCAAATGGAAGTTACATATCACCCTTAATAGTTTTAGTGTTAGACAATCAATGAACATTTATAATGACTAGTTTATGGAGTAAAGTAGCAGCATTCTTTAAAGGAGGGAACGCTTCGTCAGGTAAAACTTCTAACTTGTGTACAGTATGTAAAAACTTTGATGGAGAGAGTGTTAGTCACCTAACTTCCTTGACTAGTTAATAATGATAATAAGACGATATATATATTATAAGATATGTTATTTTGGTGTTTTTTTTAAGTCACAAATGGAATGAAATTAGAATTTACAAATTCCAAAATTTATATTTGGGGGAACAATGTATATATTTAATCTTGATTCTCATTGATTGTTGTAATTATTCATCAAACTTATGTTGTACATATGTAGACCATATTTGGTGTATTTATATGTATCAACTTAACATGTAGTAGTACTATGTAATCTCATATCAAACAGGTTTATCGATGTATATATTTTTATTATATGTTGACAAGTTACTTGTAAAACAAACAGGACGTTAAAATTATGCTTAAGAAAAGATTCACATACCAAAGGGGTAATGAGAAACCGGAAATAGTAGACGGACAGAAAATACAAAACCGAGGTTGAACAAAATAGTTCATTTTTTTCCAATTTGCATCATGGAATAGTTCTGTCTAAATACATTATCTGCCAAAGTTTCAAGTAATTTCATATTGCCGTTTCCCCATAGCACATCCTAAATATAGTAATTTTGGGGGTATTCTTGACGCCAGGTTGTAATACTATTACATGTACTAGTTTTGGAAGATTCTAATAGATATGCGCATTTATTTCTGCTACATAAACTTCTATATTGTTCCACTCGAGCGGTTTTATGATTTTTCCACTCTAACGGTTAATTTGATTTTGATTTGATTGTGAGATCTTTACCAAAAAACAAACAAGAAATTAAAAATAATGTATTATGTTATTATAATAAAAAAAAAAAAAAAAAATTTAGTGGATAATAAAAGTTTCCGTATTTCGATTTCCGTGTCACATGTATGGGTGATAGTAGATTATTCAGACTTGGTGATGTTAAGCTAACACACTTCATATTACAATGGTCTACATTACTCGTATATACCGGAAGTTATTATCTATTTGTTTCCTCTCAAATGTTACTTGTATCATAATTTAATGGCGTTCGATGTACACAATGTTGTGCATTATGAGTGTTTAACGTAACTTTCAACAATATGTTTGCTATACAGAGACACAGTCAGTCTTTTTGTGTGGAAGAACCTAGAGTACATGTATTTAGAGAACTCCGATGATCTTTTGTTTAAGGAAACCTGAAT
Organism: Bathymodiolus septemdierum; assembly: GCA_963383655.1. Lineage (NCBI taxonomy): Eukaryota > Metazoa > Mollusca > Bivalvia > Mytilida > Modiolidae > Bathymodiolus > Bathymodiolus septemdierum. The sequence continues at coordinate 41,669,336 of OY726521.1, read as the reverse complement.
ACTTGGAGAAATCCAGTCATCTTTTGCAAATCATTGCCAAACTAGAATAGTTTTCTCTGGGTACTCCGTTTTCCTACACCAATAAAACTGACCGCCATGATATAACTGAAATATTGTTGAAAGTGGCGTTAGATACCAAAAACCCAAACCAAACTAGAAAAATAAAGAAATTGTTGGCACTTTATCTACATGTAGAATTACAACCCAAGCAGTGTTTTAAATCCTATTCTTTTAATATTTCTTAGAATGCATATAGGTGTTTTTCTTCATGTCCATTGTAAGATTATGATCGGTATTATATGTCCGAATAGAGCCAAATGTCTATCCGTGGACTGTTGCGTTAGTGAGCTAGCATCATAAAAATTAGACGCGTTGGTTTCATACAAAGCGGATATTATCACCATTGAATCGAAATGTAACTTGTTTTCGTCATTTTATAGCTGACAATTGCTCACTTGGCGTTGAGCAACCATCACTGACTCGCTCACAATGACTCGCTCACAATCTGAATAAAGTATACTCTGACTTTCTGGACAGTTTAAGATTAACATCTGAGACAGGGCCTTTGGGGAAAAGGTTGTACAATATTTCACACTAGCTTTGTGAACAACGAATAAAAATGCTGGACTCGGAGGAACTCATATTACTGGTATGCGATTGTATATACAATGTACATTGTATGGGTCACTTTCTGGACTCCGAGAGAGCAGTATTACACGACCTCTATATTATTCGCTTTCTAGCCTCTGAGAGACTAGTACTGGTATTACACAACTGTAAATTGAATCTCCTTACACAGTTATGTTACACTGCCTCTAGACAAAATTCTTATAGAAGTGATTAGACATGATAATTAATTATCTTGTTTACGTTTTCTACGTATATTGACTTAGCACTTAGCTCTCTCATATAGTAAAGCCTAAATTCTCAAGATCAAAACAGTTTGAAATGTATTTACATTCTTGTACATACATTTTTGTACTCATAACAAATATAAACGTTGATTTACATTGTTGTACAAACTCATAACAAATATAAACGTTGATTTACATTGTTGTACAAACTCATAACAAATATAAACGTTGATTTACATTGTTGTACAAACTCATAACAAATATAAACGTTGATTTACATTGTTGTACAAACTCATAACAAATATAAACGTTGATTTACATTGTTGTACAAACTCATAACAAATATAAACGTTGATTTACATTGTTGTACAAACTCATAACAAATATAAACGTTGATTTACATTGTTGTACAAACTCATAACAAATATAAACGTTGATTTACATTGTTGTACAAACTCATAACAAATATAAACGTTGATTTACATTGTTTTGCATACTCATAACAAATATAAGCCTTGATTTTCATAGTACAATGTATGTCTTATTTCTAGTTGAACTTGTGTGTTTGTGTTTGTCTTGATTTACACAAATAACAGGTGTAATATCGTTACATAATGATTCATTTCCTAGACTAATACTTCCGCCTTTGTCTATTATTCTTCAAAAGTGTTTTCCTAATCCACTATATATATATTATATAACCGATCAAAATTATTGTGTCCTTCCGGAAGTTTTTTTTTTCTTTTTTTTTCGGGTACTCTGGTTTCCCCCACCAATAAAACTGACCGCCACGGTATAACTGAAATACTTTTGGAAGTGATGCTAAACACCATAACCCTAACTGATGTTTTGAATAAATTATAGTGTCCCTTTACATAATGTGAACTTGAGAATCACTCTCTCCTTAACTGATTTTTTGGAATTGAGATTTCACGATATGTGTGGTATTTTTGGGTTGGCAGCAACTGTTATCTCTTCATATGTAGTGGCAGTTTATATTGTTCAAGTTTTTGTTCAGTAATATGACAAAAAAGTTTAAACAGTGATGGTCATAAATTCAACCAATATCAACAAAATGAACATACATCACCTCTCATCTTAACTGAACTCACTGAACACAAAAAAAACCACCACGACATATAATGTAGGAAATCCATGTCATGGATTAGGACAGACACAAACTTGTGGTGGGGTTAAACCTGTTAATGGGATCCAAACCCTTCCCTCTTGATAAATGGATTTCCAACAGCAATACATGCATTGAATATAAATAAACTAAGAAAACAAATCCTGCACAGATTCGCTTCCACTCAAAAAGACCAAAAACTGTCACAAGAATGTATGACAACATAAACATGGGCAGTAAAATAGCACGGTCAATGAATACTCGTAGTTAACTGACTACTAGCTAGGAAGGTAGAATCTGTTGGTTAAAGACCATAACTCTATAGACAAAACAATTTACCGATACCACTAATAGATTTTATATCAATTAGTCATGAACATGTAAAGATATTAATGGTTTTCATGAGAGACCAGAATAAATAGGTTTGTTGGAATAAAATATTGAACAAAAAAAGTAAATATATTACAGGATGAAACATAAATGTACTAATTTAATTGCTAGCTGTATGGTTTACCTTTGTGCTCAGTCAGTTTATATTCTATTACATCAACAGGCACGTTGTATCATTTTCATATTTGTCAGCCATCTTAGAACGACGGTGTCACTAGTGGAGAGGAATTGTTCTTCCTTCCGGAACACCTGAGTTCACCCCCGGTTTTAGTGGGGTTCGTGTTACTCGATCTATAGTTTTCTGTGAACTGTTTTATAGGTCGTTGTCTGTCCTTTTTTCCTTTTTCTTTTGGCCATTGTGTTCTTCGATTTACTGAATCTGATTACCCCTTTGGTACCTTCAAACTCTTCGTTGAATAGTTTATGCGGAATTCTTGGTATGATGATTAAATATTTGACCTGTATATTACTATGTATATATTTAACGGATGTGTGACATCTAATATACATTGTAGATTTTATTTTAATTATTCTGGGTTATTATGAATTTAGATATCATTTTATTTAATATACATGTATTGTGTTTTAGGTAAAACGAAAAAATCTATTGACGGTAAAAATCCACCAGACTTTACAGGTATGTATATCTTGTGTTGTAATTTATCTTTAGTTTTTAACAAACCTCTGTAATACACTGGCTTCTAAGTACATAACATGCCTTGTCACCAGATTAATAGCGTCCTTATAATTAATCTTTTATTGACGACCACTTCATTAGATCGCTATTTCATTCCTTATTCAAGGGTGTAGAAATTGAGGGCCAAGGGGGGAGGTGCTATGTTTTGCCCCCTCCCCACTTTTTGACAAAACAATTTAAAAACAGCTGAAATTTGAGCATGGAGCATGGAAGCAGTAAATATGCAGTAGATCACGAGCTTACGGCTATAAGTGTGTGTTTAGAAGACAAATGACCTTTATATCTTACTACAAACTGAAACGTTACTTATTTAATTTGTTAATCGCCTTTTTGCATGAAATTTAATACCGTAGATTTACAAATTGAGGATTTTGATGTAAATACATCAAGAAGAATATCCACATATACTGAACGTCAGGAACAACATCCACATAAACTGAACGTCAGGAACAACATCCACATAAACTGAACGTCAGGAACAACATCCACATAAACTGAACGTCAGGAACAACATCCACATAAACTGAACGTCAGGAACAACATCCACATAAACTGAACGTCAGGAACAACATCCACATAAACTGAACGTCAGGAACAACATCCACATAAACTGAACGTCAGGAACAACATCCACATAAACTGAACGTCAGGAACAACATCCACATAAACTGAACGTCAGGAACAACATCCACATAAACTGAACGTCAAGAACAACATCCACATAAACTGAACGTCAGGAACAACATCCACATAAACTGAACGTCAGGAACAACATCCACATAAACTGAACGTCAGGAACAACATCCACATAAACTGAACGTCAGGAACAACATCCACATAATTGAACATCAGGAACAACATCCACATAAACTGAACGTCAGGAACAACATCCACATAAACTGAACGTCAGGAACAACATCCACATAAACTGAACGCCAGGAACAACATCCACATAAACTGAACGTCAGGAACAACATCCACATAAACTGAACGTCAGGAACAACATCCACATAATTGAACATCAGGAACAACATCCACATAAACTGAACGTCAAGAGCAACATCCACATAAACTGAACGTCAATAACAACATCCACATAAACTGAACGTCAAGAACAACATCCACATAAACTGAACGTCAGGAACAACATCCACATAAACTGAACGTCAAGAACAACATCCACATAAACTGAACGTCAAGAACAACATCCACATAAACTGAACGTCAAGAACAACATCCACATAAACTGAACGTCAAGAACAACATCCACATAAACTGAACGTCAAGAACAACATCCACATAAACTGAACGTCAGGAACAACATCCACATAAACTGAACGTCAGGAACAACATCCACATAAACTGAACGTCAGGAGCAACATCCACATAAACTGAACGTCAGGAACAACATCCACATAAACTGAACGTCAAGAACAACATCCACATAGACTGAACGTCAAGAACAACATCCACATAAACTGAACGTCAGGAACAACATCCACATAAACTGAACGTCAGGAACAACTTCCACATAAACTGAACGTCAAAAACAACATCCACATAAACTGAACGTCAGGAACAACATCCACATAAACTGAACGTCAAGAGCAACATCCACATAAACTGAACGTCAAGAACAACATCCACATAAACTGAACGTCAGGAACAACATCCACATAAACTGAACGTCAGGAACAACATCCACATAAACTGAACGTCAAGAGCAACATCCACATAAACTGAACGTCAATAACAACATCCACATAAACTGAACGTCAGGAACAACATCCACATAAACTGAACGTCAAGAACAACATCCACATAAACTGAACGTCAAGAACAACATCCACATAAACTGAACGTCAGGAGCAACATCCACATAAACTGAACGTCAAGAACAACATCCACATAAACTGAACGTCAAGAACAACATCCACATAAACTGAACGTCAGGAACAACATCCACATAAACTGAACGTCAAGAACAACATCCACATAAACTGAACGTCAAGAACAACATCCACATAAACTGAACGTCAAGAACAACATCCACATAAACTGAACGTCAGGAACAACATCCACATAGACTGAACGTCAAGAACAACATCCACATAAACTGAACGTCAAGAACAACATCCACATAAACTGAACGTCAAGAACAACATCCACATAAACTGAACGTCAGGAACAACACTTAGATTGATGATCTTCATTTCATGCATCGAGTTCTTTAATAATAAAGGGGAACTTGAGATTCTTCTACTCTATAGTTAATTATCTGAAACAACATCGTTACTAGAGTGTTTCATTGTAGCACTAATTACCTTAGAAGGGGAGAATTCGGTCATAAGTTAAATACATAGTAAGCGAGTCAAGGACATTTTCAGATAGGACTGAACATTGTCTTTATTGTGCAATGAGTGTGGTTAAATCCCTATAAACAGAAGGCACTCATTTTTTTGCGTTCAATGCTACAATGAAAAGGCGTGTTGTGTATATGATTCATCACACATAACTAGTCTACTCCCAATTCAGATGGTTTGTACCCTCAGAAGAGAATATATGTCCTATTCCTTCGTATACCCCGGGGTTCCATCGGAGTTTATGTTTTATACAAAGACTTTCAATCTGACAACATTGCCCATGTAATCTCATGGTGTTGATATACTGCTACAAGTATAGAGATAGTGTACAGTGTTGGCTTAATTTCTTCTGTCATTTTATTGCAGTGAAACGTTAATTTAATCGATAGGAAATAGATGTTCTATGTGTATGAACGTTTACTCCCTACGTTTTGATGTAGAATATATGTATTAACATTTTTTATTTTACAATCACATTGAAGAAATGTGGAAATTTTGCGAACAAATGCCATTATAGTATAGTCTTAGAGTTTGAGTCTATTTTATTTATCCAACATAAGAAATTAGTACGGCAATGATTTACTTATAACTCTAGATCTATGTGCCATAAGAACTTCCGTTAACTTTAATCAACGGTTATGCTGATGCTCTGTCACTGAATCAGATATCTACTGTCCACTCGTCGCAACTTCGGCTCATTCCGTACCTTCCTCATACCTCGTCCGTATTACGATAGCTCCCATTGGAACTACTTGCGGAAATCTTTAATGAAGGAGGTATTACAATAATTTCACTTTCGAATATTCGTCCAATAATGATATATTTTCATTCGTCGCGATGTCGGTTGATTCCGTACCTTCATCAAAGACCAATATTTTTCAAAACAAACTCATCTATTGTCGCCATTTTAGAACTTATTCGCGGTGCGCAATGTTTGATTGAAGTGATACGGTCTTCCGGCGAAGAAATGTGACGCGTAGACGCATATCAAATACCGTATTACAGCCGAGGTATTGAGGGAGAGAAGCGGACTCACCCGAGGTTTGCCGATTGATCTACTGTCGTTTTTATTCTTCTTTCATTATATCTTCGAATTCACAAAACTTATTTTCTCTTCCTTTTTTCTAGCCGAGTCCTTCACGTACGACCTATATAGTAGATTTTTTTCATCTGCCTCCATTGTTCCCCTTTTCTTAATCTATGACAAATGTGTTCGTCTGCACAAGGAAAAATGACATATTGTGGTCACGAATACAGTGGTGTTAAGCTATGTTTTAAAATGTTTTTTATTTCGTTAAGCGAAAATACTATATGTAGTATTTAGGTAAAACAAAACACGGCCATATCACAGACACTTTAATGGTTTTGAATTACAGTAAAAGGAAAAAGTTAATATTCACCCGTCACTCTAGTGTCATAGAAATAACCTTCGATCTTCCTATATACAGGATTATTTATATTCTTTATATCTCAAGTACCATTCTTATCAGTTTTGCTTAACATAAAAACTTATATTACATTATTAGTTATATAGACTTTAGACAGGTAATACGGACTCATATAACCTGTCTGTGTTTTATATTTCCTGAGCCGAAGGCGAGGGAAATATACAACTCAAACAGGTTATATGAGACCGTATTACCTGTCTAAAGCCTATATAACGAATTTGTCATACTGCAATACCATGGGTCCATATTACCTGTGTAAAGCCTAAATAAAGAACAAGACTACTATACATGTATTGTCTCATGAACATTTAACCCCAGCTATGCTTTAAAGAAGAAATTAATTCTTCAACATATTTAATAAACAACTTAACAATTTTAACAGAAAAATAACAAATGATTTAGAATTGCCTCAATATCGGCGTCAGAGTGACAGGCGAACCTGGGGGTCGCCATCTTGATTACGTATGATTTCAAAATGAGTTATCTTTCTTGGCACGTGCTTTCATATTACCGGCTAGAGCCGTATAATATGGATTAGTAAAATCGAGTAAATAACCAATCGGATCACTTAGATTTTCTATTGCAGTATGACAATATATGTTATTCAGCTATCAGACAGGGTATATAATGTGACATTCCCGGCTTATGATATATATAAGCCGGGAATGTCACATTATATACCCTGTCTGATAGCTGAATAACAGATATATTACGGATTTAACCATTGTTTTTTTTTTAAATACAACATCCAACTGTATTAAATAAATTTGCTTCTTTTATTTTCATTTTTCGTATCTCTAGATGTCCGTTTCCGTACCTTTGACGTCATTCTTCAATGACGTCAAAATATGTGTCATGTATGGGGTGTCTCATGAAGGAATATACTGTACTAAATTTCTAAGTCAATACAGTTTCATATGTAGTAAATTTTATAAACTTTATAAATATAACATTAATATATCACATAACAAAACAACGGGTTTGCCAAACAGTTTCAATAATTTAAATGTTAACAACATGTAAATAAAACCTTGGTGTGGCCCCATGACGTCGAAAGTTTTCAAGTCTCAACGTTTTGTTTATTTGTTATGGTACAGCCGTGGAACATAGGAGTTTGCTGAATCGATCAGGTATTTGTGACGGAATTAACCGTTGTAATATGTTTTTGTTCATGCAGCTTTTTTGAGTATAAAAACAGCATTTAATTTGGTAAAAATACATTTATTATTCCGTATTATACCATTGATTCAGTGAAGCGTAATGTTTTGTCGTCCATGTTTTAATCGTTTTCGGGGACAGAAATATATACCCCGTCTGTTTTCCGAATATATGCTGACATTCAGGGTTGAAGAACCAATGAAAATATGTGTAATAAACTAAATCCGTAATATATGGTGTGGTTTTCGTACAATTTTCATCAGTCAGGTGATATACAGAATATTTAATGTATTTTTCATCAGACGTCTTGTTTCTATTTTTACGTATATTGACGCTATGTTTCTATTTTTACGTATATTGACGCTATATTACTAAATTTAGAAGCGCCAGTTCCTCAGCAGACGAAAAGAAAATTTGTTAATTTATCAGTATTCAAAAATTTCATAAAATTTCAAAATTTAAAAAAAAATTCAAAACTCTAAAATGAAAAAAAAAAAACATTAAAGTTCAAAACTTTAAAAAAGAATTCATAAATTTCAGTTTTCATAAAAATTTTAAAATTTTGATATTTAAATAATAATATTGAAAAACATATGTAATATAAAAATTAAGGACTTTTTACTCTGTCAATATGCTATATATGGACCTCGTAAAAAGTCCATAATTGATAAATATTACTTTGGATAACACAACATAGCTCGTTGTAATCCCATTCTATTATTAACCGGATTCATTACTGAAATATCCTACATTCAATACTATATTATGACCTTCAGTTGTTTATAGGAGGTCTCATGTCCTATTTACGTTATTTGTGTTTGTTTGCTATAGTGATGTTCAACACATAGTGTGTTGTGTCTTTGTTTTGTTTTTCTTCGTCTGTGTCCTATGTTGCCAGTTTCTCTGGATTGTCCATGTTTGATTGCTCGTTCGGTATTCTCTAAGATTTATTTATAACTAAGAACAAGTAGGGACAGACATATCCCGCATAATTATATCACAATAGTAACTAACAAGTTTCCTATGTACTGTAAGCTAAGAAACCAATTGCCTGCAGGTTACAACATTACCTCACGATGTTAACAATCAAGTTTCCCATTAGGCTGTCAATATTACCTCACAATGGTAACAAGGAAGCTGTCTATTTGCTAAAAAGTACATTGTACATCCAAATGGTAACAAGCCAGTGGCCTCTCTTCTGCAAATTATCAATAGTGCGCTGCAAAATGATATCACTTGGCAACATACTAGCTGGCTGTCCGCTGTAAACTAACAGAGATATTTTACAAGCCAGAACCCTATATTTTGATAAATGTAACAAAGAAGTTGTTTATATGTTGCAAAATAATTTCAAATTGGTAAGAAACCAAATACCACTAAACTGAAAAATGATATACATGGTACATGTAGTTATCACATAGTTAATCTTCAACTTATCCAGAATACTAACTATTATTTCTATATTTCTATATTTAATAATCTCTAGTTCTAGTTCTTCATTGAAACGTGTACATTTTCTTTTATATTTAATGTCAATATTTTATGATTTATTCTGTAATGAAGCCATCTACAATGGATTTTAATTTGATTTAGCAATCGAAGCAAACTGTTCACACCCACTATATACTATAGTTATTCAATATAATATAAAATTTCAACAATTGTTGTTGAGAAGTCATGGATTTGTATATGTCTTTTTATCTGTTTCTTTGTTATATAGAATATACAGAGGCAGCTGAAGAGTTGATTATGTGTAATCAAATGCATGTTTATCTATGTTTACATACTTAAACTACGATTTTAGACCTAAATTTAAAACATTTATGTATAATCTACAGTTCACAGAGCAGCAAGATCTTATGATGAAATAGAATTACCTGATGACAGAGATGAAAAACCTACAGTTGATTATACAGGTAATTCAATGACATTATAGACATGACACACCGATACCAAATACATAGCCAACACTAAATACATAAGTCTTTATTTATTCAAAAGCAATACAGCTTATATAATACAATATAAACAACTCTTTTAAATGCACCAATATCAATATAAAATATAAATACATAAATTACACACAGAATAAATAACCACAGCGGAGGGTGATATACAAATATATGACAAATTATAATAAACAAAATAAAACGTATAATTTCTAAGTTTTTCAGAAATACAAAGATATTTTCCTAAATTATTAAGTTCTTTTATATTTTGTGATGACAGTAACTGTACGAGTTTGAAACATGAAGGTCGTTTCCTGTAATACTTTAAATACTCTTCTCTTATAAGCTTATGTGTTTCACATTCCAAAATAAAATGATAGTCGTCTTCAACAGCCACAGGTACGTGTGGACAGGACCCTATGATGCCCCCCTTCTTTTTTTTAGATGTTGCCCCCCTCCTTTTTTTTTTTTTTTTTTTTTTTTAACATCTATTTTTTTTCATATAAACAACATTTTGCAACTTTCTATGTATCACTGTATGACATATATACAATACTACTGTTTGATTGTATTTATTGTATATATGTCATACAGTGATACATAGAAAGTTGCAAAATATTGTTTATATGAAAAAAAATCGATGTTAGAAAAAAAAGGGGGGCATCATAGGGTCCTGTCCACACGTACCTGTGTCAACAACGAGTAGAATACACGAGTCAAACAAATATTTATACAATTGACATTTTGGTGACTCTTTTAAAAGAGCGTTCATTTAGCTCACAAAACAACCTGTCATGCTTTCTTTCAACTCGTGTAAAAATAAATCTACATTATAACCATACATTTTGAAACCCATGCAGGAATGAAATATCCCTAATTTTACATGCCCAGTTATTTTTATCATTTGGTTTAACAGTTGCGCTTTCTAACAAGTCTCCATAGCAACATCTTAAGATATTAGTATAATTATATGGACACACACAAATATATCAGACAATAGAAACAACCTCTAATTTACCAGACAACATAAATACCTTGACAAACCATCAGATAACAACTTCTACTTCTACCAAATACTGACAGCCTTGACAAACCATCAGATAACAACTTCTACTTCTACCAAATACTGACAACCTTGACAAACCATCAGATAACAACTTCTACTTCTACCAAATACTGACAACCTTGACAAACCATCAGATAACAACTTCTACTTCTACCAAATACTGACAGCCTTGACAAACCATCAGATAACAACTTCTACTTCTACCAAATACTGACAGCCTTGACAAACCATCAGATAACAACTTCTACTTCTACCAAATACTGACAGCCTTGACAAACCATCAGATAACAACTTCTACTTCTACCAAATACTGACAACCTTGACAAACCATCAGATAACAACTTCTACTTCTACCAAATACTGACAACCTTGACAAACCATCAGATAACAACTTCTACTTCTACCAAATACTGACAGCCTTGACAAACCATCAGATAACAACTTCTACTTCTACCAAATACTGACAACCTTGACAAACTATCAGATAACAACTTCTACTTCTACCAAATACTGACAACCTTGACAAACCATCAGATAACAACTTCTACTTCTACCAAATACTGACAACCTTGACAAACCATCAGATAACAACTTCTACTTCTACCAAATACTGACAACCTTGACAAACCATCAGATAACAACTTCTACTTCTACCAAATACTGACAACCTTGACAAACCATCAGATAACAACTTCTACTTCTACCAAATACTGACAACCTTGACAAACCATCAGATAACAACTTCTACTTCTACCAAATACTGACAACCTTGACAAACCATCAGATAACAACTTCTACTTCTACCAAATACTGACAGCCTTGACAAACCATCAGATAACAACTTCTACTTCTACCAAATACTGACAGCCTTGACAAACCATCAGATAACAACTTCTACTTCTACCAAATACTGACAACCTTGACAAACTATCAGATAACAACTTCTACTTCTACCAAATACTGACAGCCTTGACAAACCATCAGATAACAACTTCTACTTCTACCAAATACTGACAGCCTTGACAAACCATCAGATAACAACTTCTACTTCTACCAAATACTGACAGCCTTTAATACATTGAAGATTGTCAGATATAACCATTGAAAAAGATTAAACCTATTTACGACTAAGCCCATCAGACAAAGACGACCAGTTAAACTTATTTACAACTAAGCCCATCAGACAAAGACGACCAGTTAAACCTATTTACGACTAAGCCCATCAGACAAAGACGACCAGTTAAACCTATTTACAACTAAGCCCATCAGACAAAGACGACCAGTTAAACCTATTTACAACTAAGCCCATCAGACAAAGACGACCAGTTAAACCTATTTACGACTAAGCCCATCAGACAAAGACGACCAGTTAAACCTATTTACAACTAAGCCCATCAGACAAAGACGACCAGTTAAACCTATTTACGACTAAGCCCATCAGACAAAGACGACCAGTTAAACCTATTTACGACTAAGCCCATCAGACAAAGACGACCAGTTAAACCTATTTACGACTAAGCCCATCAGACAAAGACGACCAGTTAAACCTATTTACGACTAAGCCCATCAGACAAAGACGACCAGTTAAACCTATTTACAACTAAGCCCATCAGACAAAGACGACCAGTTAAACCTATTTACAACTAAGCCCATCAGACAAAGACGACCAGTTAAACCTATTTACGACTAAGCCCATCAGACAAAGACGACCAGTTAAACCTATTTACGACTAAGCCCATCAGACAAAGACGACCAACCACAAAAGACCCCAGAAACCACGATCGTCGATGAAAGACATCACAAATACAAACACCTACTAATTGAAAAAGTAATTTATTTAGCACAATCTAGGGTCTCAAAACAGAAATGGTCCAATTTGTGATAGACTGAAGTATAAGTGGCTAATGACACTTCAATGATATATCAGTGATGGTCACTTTCATTGATGAATCATCCCACAGAGTATCTTGAAAACACACTAAACGTCTGCACTTAAATGATTAGCTTTATTAAGTCATGTTACATCGAGAACACCTCACCAAATGAAGTAGTCGAATACACAAACTGTTGTTGTGTACTTCTCTAATTACATAAATGGATACAACGTCGCATGGTAGTTGGATTTACAATTACCTATGTAATCAGTGCCTATCACCACTGATGTTGTGAGTTGGAATCTCGATCAGGGCGAGGTGTACAACATTATGTGATAAAGTTTGTCAGTGACTTGCGACAGGTCGGTGGGTTTTTCCGGGTCCTCCGGTTTCCTCCACCAATAAATCTGACCACCACGATATTACTAAAATATTGTTGAAAGTGGCGTTAAACACCATCAAACAAACAAAACCATTATATGTAGCTTAATAAACGTAAGAAAAAACCGAAGGAACAACCAAGAAGGGACAATCTAGTGACACTGGCAACATTGGATACACAAGACACAGGATGAAGACAAACAAAACAAAAGATACAACACGGGAAAGTAAAAAGATGAGCAACATGGACCCCACCAAAAACCGGAAGTGAACCCATGTGTTTGCGAAGGGTAAGCAGTTCCTGTTCATGTCTCTTATAAAACGAAGGGTAAGCAGTTCCTGTTCCTGTCTCTTATAAAACGAAGGGTAAGCAGTTCCTGTTCCTGTCTCTTATAAAACGAAGGGTAAGCAGTTCCTGTTCCTGTCTCTTATACAACGAAGGGTAAGCAGTTCCTGTTCCTGTCTCTTATACAACGAAGGGTAAGCAGTTCCTGTTCCTGTCTCTTATCAAACGAAGGGTAAGCAGTTCCTGTTTCTTATAAAACGAAGGGTAAGCAGTTCCTGTTCCTGTCTCTTATCAAACGAATGGTAAGCAGTTCCTTTCCTGTCTCTTATAAAACGAAGGGTAAGCAGTTCCTGTTCCTGTCTCTTATCAAACGAAGGGTAAGCAGTTCCTGTTCCTGTCTCTTATAAAACACAGGCTGTGTTACTCATATAGTAATGAGATGTTGAACACAACTATACGCAAGCAAACACAAATGACATAAATATGACATGAGCCCTCCTACAAATAAATGTGGGTAAAGACGAACCGAATATAGTTTTTATGCGGACATCGTAGCGGACATTACAACGCGAAACTGAAAACGTATGATATTACAACAATCACTCACCCATACCTCATGAGTAAATCCACTTTGAAACGCTGCCATTCTGGTGTGAAGTAGCTTTAGCATTATCTAAGTTGTATTATCAAGCCTTTGTATACATATATTGTTTTATTGCAGTTGAAAGGAAACCAAGAAACTATGAAGAAATTGTGTTGCCGGAAGATAACAGGTTGTCCCAGGTTCTCTGCATGCTTTGCATATATAATATATCATTCCTTTAAGGTGGAGGTGGGATCTTTATATACCTATCGTAATTTTAGTGTGTATTTGTGTCTTGAAGACAACCTAATTTGATAGATTTTGAAAACACGTAATTTAGAATTCATAATGTTGCATTGTTACATTTTTTTTACGGTAAAACATTATACAGTCACAGGTCAAAAGTCTTTGCGCACTAAAATACATCCCTATATGTTTCATTAAAACCGTTTATTAGTTTAAAAAAAGAAAAGAAAAGTAAAAAGAATTATCTTGGAGTCATTTCTTATACGAATTTCTTACATTTTTCATTTTCATTTTCATACTGAACATTTCATGAAAATCGATTCAGAAATTACTTTCCAAAAATGACAAGTTAAAAGATGTTTGACTCATCACTGTAAGTATGTACCGTCATTTTTTAAGTAGTAAATGGGCAACTCATAACATTTGAGACAAAACAAAAATTATGGGTAAGCTTTGAAAGACTAGATAAATTTGTATTGAAGTTTTTACTTATTTTGTGCAAGATCTAGAAAATGTGTGCAGTAAACAATACAAAATGTATTTACCCGAATTGAAACACGCCCATTGTTGACAAAAGTTTGCTTTCTACCAAATATGACTATTTTGATAAATATGCAATACATGTACATTTGTACATTGTTGGAAAATATATAATTTATTTGTACGAGCTTTAGAAACAGGTATAAGAACAAGCATTTGGCGAGCTGGTTTGTTTCGCAGCGAGTGCAAATAAATTTTATGCTTACGAACAATGTATGTATATTATGTTTATCGTGCAATGTCAAAACGCCCAAACCAATTGCCAAATTGTCTGGAAAGAGCAGAAACAAACGTCGCTCTAATTGTTTTCAATGGTGACCTCTGTCGCGTCCGCGCTTATATTGTTGTCGTTTCTTACCGTCGCTCTACATGAATCAGGTAAAAGAAGGCTTTATGAGGTCCACGACGAAATAACACTGAAATTTATTTGATCCTTTATAAGTAATTAAAATTACACAATTGCAGGATAAACCTTGATAAACTGTGGTTGCAATCAATACGTGTCAATCTTATAATGATACATGTCCATTTTTGTAGAAATGGAGATATCAGAGGTCAAAGTTTGGAGAGTTGAATAAAAACATTGGAGAAATAACATTATAACACTTCTCAAATTGTCTTAAACCAGTCTATTTCGTTATATGACTTTATATAGGGAGATACACCATTGACAATTCAAGTCACTGATACCCATAAGTCATATTGTCAAAAAAAATGGACATGTATCATTATAAGATTGACACAACGGCATGTCAAGTTAGTGCAGGTAAAATGGTGCAATGCTTCTAAACATTTTATTTTTAAACCCTGTTGTTGTTGGTTATTTTTTTTTTTCAGATTATTCATAATGATTTTTGTTATTTCTTCTTTTCAGTAAATAAATGATGTAGATGGTAATGAATAGATTAAAATACATTATATATACATGTATAACCAGTGTAGTATATAGTACAGTCAAACCTGCCCATGTCGTTACCTCTTTTAAGCAGTCACCTGTATTAAAAGGTCACTGATTTCTTGTTCTGTTGCAGAAAATTTCATATGAATTGAACCTCTTTTAAGATGTCACCTGGCTTAAAAGGCCACTTTTTGTACCAAAGGTGACCTCTTAATACAGGTTTGACTGTGCATTTCATATGATGAGATGGTGTAGTAGAATGGTTATATATATGCATGCTGATTATAATCGGAATAATGTACCCTGGGTAACGGGTTAGATATCAACATTTGTATTACATCTCATCCTGAAACTTAAAAGAATTGTACACTGAAATCTTTATGTATAGTGTCTTATAGTTATCTAATAATGATTAAACCTAAGGTTATCTCCCCTCATACATACCGATTTTGGTGATCGTGTTTAGGCCCTTTGGTTTACTTGCTCCAGAAACTTTTTAAATTATTTCACTTTCCAATCTTCTGACAATATCCCCCGGTGTGCCCCGTTTTACATTTGTATGTTCTATTTATAACTGACCAATATCAAAAATATTGGGCAGGCTATATTATTGGTCGGTAAATGCTGTCATTGCAGGATAAATATTATTATAAGGTTCTTACAACGTATTTTGTTTGATATTTCTTTTCTGTATATAACTTTATTGGGAAAGTGTCTGCTATTTTTTTTTTTTTTTCTCGTTTTAATTTTTACAGTTAAAAATTTCAAAGAGATTAAAATAACACTTTGATACTATATGTGATTTATTGTTTGTTTATGCCACTTTTAAAAAACGAAGGAAAAACCTGAATAGGAAGTTCTCATATAAGAAATGCTTAAGTTGTACAGGAAGCTACCATTTATAAGCGAGTGTTTCAATATATGTCTTCAAGTGAATTAAGATATGTCTTCAAGTGTATATTTATGAATCATATATCTTAAACCGGAAGTAGACTCTGGTAAACATGAAATTAAAAAATGTCATAGTTGCGCTTTATCTGAAGACAGTTTAACAAATTATGTAAATCATTATATACTTCCTAGAATAACTACTGTTGCAGACATGTTTATTATGTTCCAATATTTTGTCAAATATTTATCACTTAAAATAAAACGTGTTTTGTGATGTTATGCAATCGTAACTACTCGGCCATTCTCGATACCCTGCAAATAACCTCGTACGCACTCGTCGCAACTTCGGCTGATTCCGTACCTTCATCATACCTCGTCCATATTACGATAGCTCCCATTGGAACTACTTTCGGAAATCTTCAATGAAGGAGGTATTAAAATAATTTCACTTTCGAATATTCGTCCAATAATAATATATTTTCATTCGTCGCAATATCGACTGATTCCGTACCTTCATCAAAGACCAATATTTTTCAAAGCAAACTCATCTATTGTCGCCATTTTAGAACTTATTCGCGGTGGGCAATGTTTGATTGAAGTGATACGGTCTTCCGGCGAAGAAATGTGACGCGTAGACGCATATCAAATACCGTATTACAGCCGAGGTATTGAGGGAGAGAAGCGGACTCACCCGAGGTTTGCCGATTGACCTCGTACGTACATAGTAGAAATTCTTCTTAAATTGTTTGCCGGAAGTTAAGTTAAGTTAAGCCGCACAAAAATATAGTCCACGAAAATCCAATATGGAAGACATACTAAGTAAAATCTAATCATGCAAAACTAATTAAAACTTTAATTGAAATATAGAAAATTGTTTAAAATATAACTTTATCAAACTTTCATGTAACTGACATGTGAATAGTAGTGCGATTTATACGCCTAATGCATACGAGGTTATTTGCAGGGTAGCGAGTAGTTACGATTGTGATGTTATGGTGTTATGGTCCAAAATCTAATATGTGAATGTATAAAAATTATCTATCAAATTATCAAGAGGTGAGAGTATGGATCCCATTAACCTGGTTGATTCAGCCACATTTGTTGTGTCTGTCCCAAGCCAGGACCTGCATTTCCAATGTCATATGTCATGGTCTTTAGATCTATGTTTAATGATTTGCGGTGAGAGGGGATTGTTTTGTTGATATTGGTGGAATTGTTGACCATCACTGTTTCAACTTTCCTTTAATAATGTGTGGTCTTACAGTCCTAAGATTAATGATCTTTAGTTTTATATGTATGTTTTGTAGATCGTTGTTTGTCCTTTTAGACTTTTTCTTTTAGCCATTGTGTCGTCTGTTATTCTTCGATATACGGATTCTGATTACCCCTTTTGGTAACTTCAATCTCTTCTTTAAAAGTTTCTAACTTTTCTGTATCCATTAATTTGTTGAAAAGGGAATAGCATATAACTGAACTAAAAGTGTCATTTTAAAGAATACTAATTTCTTGGGAAATTTCTATAATAAAAAGAGTTCTATAAATATCACTAGCAATCCAATTTTTTGACAATGACAGAATAATGATCCGCGAAAAACTACACAGAAACCTAAGATCGAGCAACAAGAACCCCACTGGTGGTGAATTCATGTGTTCAGAAATTGTCTTTTTAATGGTTAAGTTTTTTGTTATTTGATATAGTTTTAGTATACCCTTTTCCTATTACTTAGAGATCAAAATAATACTGGCAAACCTCACAGTTGATACACACTGTTTTAAACTGACAGTTGACATCATTCTTTTTCAGGGTAAACAACCAGTCTTGAATTATGTGGAAGTTGAATTTTGCAATCCTCCATCCAACAAAATACCAGTTCAAAGACAAGACAGTAAAACAGAGTACGCTGACGTCATCGTCAAAAATAAATCTATTGTTGTCCATTAATTATGTTAATTATATATATGGGCGTGTCATTCACGTCGTAAATATGGAACGCCATTTTTCCCTTAATTTTCATTGTAATTAATGAACCATGTTGTTTTTGCTAAATATGAATAACTGTTTCTCTTGAAATAGACATCATTTGTGTGTTGTTCAGATCTAATATGAAGTTCCTGGACAGATTTTTGTTTGTACAGAATGATTGTTTATAGAAAGGGAATAATCCATGAGAACAGTAAAATGTTTTACCTATTTAACGTATTACCTAATCTTTGAAGTTTGTCATGAATATTTAATAGGGTTGCAAAATAAAGATTTTGATAACTTTCTGATAAGTTTTATGCGAATAAATGTAACTTGTCTTTTTGCACATGTTCCATGCAATGCATTCACTACTTCTTAAAATCATATTAACCAATATGTGAAGAATCTAGAGAATCAGAGATGGACAGTCTAGTTAAAATGTGTTAATTCAATGTATGCTTTTGCCACCATAGATCTAGTCTACATAACAAATTTATTTTTTTATATTTATTTGTAATTTACTAACGTTCTAGTTATTGAACTATTGCATTCTATGGTTTTTTTAATCATCAAGACCACCCTATATATTTGCTTTTTTTTTATAAGTTTAATTTCAAATGTAGAAATGATATTCATATTCATAATTTATAAACATGTACAAAAAACGGAAGGTCCCGAGTCAAGAGTACTGTGAACATGTGTGTCAGTGTGTCCGTTGACCAATAACATTAAGAATTTCGAGGGTGATGGCAAATATAATATTGTCATTTCTATTATCTATGCATATTGTTTTCGAAGAAGAAAACCTCTGTTTACACTCTGACTTTGATAGAGTTGTAAATCTTAGTAACAAATTGTTCTAAAACGTGACTGAATACAGTGTACCTACAAAATATACATAATGAAATTTTCGAAAAATATTATAGGCCTAAATTCATGCACAAGATGAAAATTGATATTACATTAAAGAAGTGTTTCGTAAGTGGCAATGACTTCTATAAATTTGTTGAAAACTTTAGCAATCGATCGTATAACACAAAAATGCCATAAGGCCAGGATTACACGGACTATTATGCTATAGGGTCATGATCATACTTTAAATACTCTTATGCTATGCAATGTAGGGCCACGATCTTTTTGGTTCTATGCTATATGTCCAGTATTACACAGACTCTTATTCTATATTGAGTCATATAAAGTCACTTATCGTTTATTTAGAGTCAATACCAATACTGTATGCATAAATCTTAATAGAAATGATCTTAAATATATGACTTAAAAATAGAAATCTCAAAATACCGTCTTTGTAGTAAACAGTTACAGTGTAAAGGACAACATTGGTGTATTTGTTTTTATTTTATCTTGTATTGTTGGACATTAAATTGTACAGAAATAAATCTTTTTTTGTTGAGCACTCATTGTGTTGTTTATGTATTATGAATTACAGTGTTTTAGAGGGTTTATTGTTCATTAACCATTCAACATCTCTGATCGTGTATACACAATCACATGTCATCAACCATTCAGCATCTCCGATCGTGTAAACAAAATCACATGTCATCAACCATTCAACATCTCTGATCGTGTAAACAAAATCACATGTCATCATCCATTCAACATCTCTGATCGTGTAAACAAAATCACATGTCATCAACCATTCAATATCTCTGATCATGTATACAAAATTACATGTCATTAATCATTCAACATCTCTGATCGTGTATACAAAATCACATGTCATCAACCATTCAACATCTCTGATCGTGTACACAAAATCACATGTCATTAACCATTCAACATCTCTGATTGTGTATACAAAATCACATGTCATTAACCATTCAACATTTCTGATTGTGTATACAAAATCACATGTCATCAACCATTCAACATCTCTGATCGTGTAAATAAAATCACATGTCATCAACCATTCAACATCTCTGATCGTGTAAACAAAATCACATGTCATTAACCATTCAACATCTCTGATCGTGTAAACAATGTTTTAGAGGGTTTATTGTCATTAACCATTCAATATCTCTGATCATGTATACAAAATCACATGTCATTAACCATTCAACATCTCTAATCGTGTATACAATGTTTTAGAGGGATTATTGTCATTAACCATTCAACGTCTCTGATCGTGTATACAAAATCACAATAAGAAAAGTTTGAAGACCGTCTAAAGAAAGAAGGAGTATAAGAATCAATAACAACACCACAAACTACAAACTGGATGTGTACACAAAGAAGCTAATCGTAATGACCAATGATGTGTACACAAAGAAGCTAAACGTAATGACCAATGATGTGTACACAAAGAAGCTAATCGTAATGACCAATGATGTGTACACAAAGAAGCTAATCGTAATGACCAATGATGTGTACACAAAGAAGCTAATCGTAATGACCAATGATGTGTACACAAAGAAGCTAATCGTAATGACCAATGATGTGTACACAAAGAAGCTAATCGTAATGACCAATGATGTGTACACAAAGAAGCTAAACGTAATGACCAATGATGTGTACACAAAGAAGCTAATCGTAATGACCAATGATGTGTACACAAAGAAGCTAAACGTAATGACCAATGATGTGTACACAAAGAAGCTAATCGTAATGACCAATGATGTGTACACAAAGAAGCTAAACGTAATGACCAATGATGTGTACACAAAGAAGCTAATCGTAATGACCAATGATGTGTACACAAAGAAGCTAAACGTAATGACCAATGATGTGTACACAAAGAAGCTAATCGTAATGACCAATGATGTGTACACAAAGAAGCTAAACGTAATGACCAATGATGTGTACACAAAGAAGCTAATCGTAATGACCAATGATGTGTACACAAAGAAGCTAATCGTAATGACCAATGATGTGTATACAAAGAAGCTAATCGTAATGACCAATGATGTGTACACAAAGAAGCTAATCGTAATGACCAATGATGTGTACACAAAGAAGCTAAACGTAATGACCAATGATGTGTACACAAAGAAGCTAACCGTAATGACCAATGATGTGTACACAAAGAAGCTAACCGTAATGACCAATGATGTGTACACAAAGAAGCTAACCGTAATGACCAATGATGTGTACACAAAGAAGCTAATCGTAATGACCAATGATGTGTATACAAAGAAGCTAATCGTAATGACCAATGATGTGTACACAAAGAAGCTAACCGTAATGACGAATGATGTGTACACAAAGAAGCTAAACGTAATGACCAATGATGTGTACACAAAGAAGCTAATCGTAATGACCAATGATGTGTACACAAAGAAGCTAATCGTAATGACCAATGATGTGTACACAAAGAAGCTAATCGTAATGACCAATGATGTGTACACAAAGAAGCTAACCGTAATGACAAATGATGTGTACACAAAGAAGCTAACCGTAATGACCAATGATGTGCACACAAAGAAGCTAACCGTAATGACCAATGATGTGTACACAAAGAAGCTAACCGTAATGACCAATGATGTGCACACAAAGAAGCTAACCGTAATGACCAATGATGTGTACACAAAGAAGCTAAACGTAATGACCAATGATGTGTACACAAAGAAGCTAACCGTAATGACCAATGACGTGTACACAAAGAAGCTAACCGTAATGACCAATGATGTGTACACAAAGAAGCTAATCGTAATGACCAATGATGTGTACACAAAGAAGCTAATCGTAATGACCAATGATGTGTACACAAAGAAGCTAATCGTAATGACCAATGATGTGTACACAAAGAAGCTAACCGTAATGACGAATGGTGTGTACACAAAGAAGCTAACCGTAATGACCAATGATGTGTACACAAAGAAGCTAATCGTAATGACCAATGATGTGTACACAAAGAAGCTAATTGTAATGACCAATGATGTGTACACAAAGAAGCTAACCGTAATGACCAATGATGTGTACACAAAGAAGCTAACCGTAATGACCAATGATGTGTACACAAAGAAGCTAATCGTAATGACCAATGATGTGTACACAAAGAAGCTAATCGTAATGACCAATGATGTGTACACAAAGAAGCTAATCGTAATGACCAATGATGTGTACACAAAGAAGCTAACCGTAATGACCAATGATGTGTACACAAAGAAGCTAACCGTAATGACCAATGATGTGTACACAAAGAAGCTAACCGTAATGACAAATGATGTGTACACAAAGATGCTAACCGTAATGACCAATGATGTGTACACAAAGAAGCTAACCGTAATGACGAATGGTGTGTACACAAAGAAGCTAAACGTAATGACCAATGATGTGTACACAAAGAAGCTAAACGTAATGACCAATGATGTGTACACAAAGAAGCTAACCGTAATGACAAATGATGTGTACACAAAGAAGCTAACCGTAATGACAAATGATGTGTACATAAAGAAGCTAATCGTAATGACAAATGATGTGTACACAAAGAAGCTAACCGTAATGACAAATGATGTGTACACAAAGAAGCTAACCGTAATGACCAATGATGTGTACACAAAGAAGCTAACCGTAATGACCAATGATGTGTACACAAAGAAGCTAACCGTAACGACCAATGATGTGTACACAAAGAAGCTAAACGTAATGACGAATGGTGTGTACACAAAGAAGCTAACCGTAATGACCAATGATGTGTACACAAAGAAGCTAACCGTAACGACCAATGATGTGTACACAAAGAAGCTAAACGTAATGACGAATGGTGTGTATACAAAGAAGCTAACCGTAATGACCAATGATGTGTACACAAAGAAGCTAATCGTAATGACCAATGATGTGTACACAAAGAAGCTAATCGTAATGACCAATGATGTGTATACAAAGAAGCTAACCGTAATGACCAATGATGTGTACACAAAGATGCTAACCGTAATGACCAATGATGTGTACACAAAGAAGCTAATCGTAATGACCAATGATGTGTACACAAAGAAGCTAATCGTAATGACCAATGATGTGTACACAAAGAAGCTAAACGTAATGACCAATGATGTGTACACAAAGAAGCTAACCGTAATGACCAATGATGTGTACACAAAGAAGCTAACCGTAATGACCAATGATGTGTACACAAAGAAGCTAACCGTAATGACCAATGATGTGTACACAAAGAAGCTAATCGTAATGACCAATGATGTGTACACAAAGAAGCTAACAGTAATGAGGAATGTTATCCTTATACCTATGCTGTGCTGATTGAGTCTGATATCAACAAACTTGATCCGAAGAAGAAGAGCTTGAAGATACCAAAGGGGTTATCAAAATCCGTAAAACGAAGGACAGACAACATAATGGCCAAAAGAAAAAGGACAAAAGGACAAACAACGATCTACAAAACATTACACAAAAAACTAAAGATCGAGTAACACGAACCCCCATTAAAAACCGGAGGTGAACTTACCCTTCATATGCAACTCGTGCAGTAAAAAGCAAACCACACTGTGACAACTCAATACCGAAAACAACCCTTCCATGTCCATGCCTAATGTTGATCAACCCGATAGTCTATGTGTACTTGCAACTACAAAATCAAGTTCATGACACACTGATCAGGCCTGAGTGTTTAAGTAGAGAATCAAATAACCAACAAATAACATTAAAATAAAATCGTATTAGAGACCTCGGTCAACAGGATCGTAATTCAATATTATCAAATAGGGTTGGAATAATAGCCTTAGAGAGAAATAGACAACTATAAACTTACAAGAAAGGAGAGAAAAAAGAACACTAGAAAAAGGAAAAAAAAACAATGACAGGTAAATGAAGGTTATAATTAAAATGCTGACAATATGACATACAACTGTAACAAAGTTTATCCATCACATAGCTATCATCTCCAAGTTTATCAATTATTATTACTTTGTATATCTTAATCTGCAACGACTAATGGAGATACAAGCACCGATAAAATACAATTTAATACTCGAGAAATCCAGATGTTATAAAGCTTTTCAATCCATATAGTAATGGCAACACGGCTTGCTCTGAAAATTTAACCAAAAACAATTGTCAAATTACAAAATCATTTATATATGGCAGTAGCGTCAACACCACAATATGTGATATATCCACTTGTTTATAATGCACATCCTTCTTCATACCGCGTAGTTAGGCAACCTGTATACCAGCATAACACACAAAATGTTCATCATTTGAACACAGTACAAACTCAGCAAAACATTGTCCAACTTTCTTTGAAATTTCTGCCAGAGACACCGCTAAATTAAAACATGGCAGCTTCAATTATTTCAAATACAAATTTTGTCTGGACTCAAATATAGCTTCATCTGTGTACATCTGTCCCCATTCGGCACAACCAAGCCATCATTACTCTTCTAAGCCTTAAACAACTATAATGAACCAGTCGAAATCGAAAATTTTGACAATCAACATTACTATTTCGAGCTAAATTGGCTAATTATGTCACATACAAACCATTTTTTGTGTAAGTATAGCGAATAGTGAGCTACTAGAAAGAACATCGATACAATATACAGCCATAATAAAGTGCTACGGTGACCAAAAAAAATGTGCTAAGAGCGAAAATGGAGAACATTTAAATCTTTGGAAATCGTTAATTAATGTATTAGAATGACTAACCAAGTACCACATTTGGAAACTATAAGAGCATCTAACAATAACAATTCAATCAACATCGACGAAATGATGTTTAGCCAGAGACATTAATATTTTAGCTTTTAATACTGCAATCAGCATTTCTGTATGGTAGCAAAATAAAATTAACTATAATACAGCTGGTTCATTACGAAAATAAGTCGAAATGTTCTTTATAGTAAATAGTTCACTTTATTCTTCTGTTATTGTCTTTAAAACTGATTAAAGCTAGCTGTGTCAAAATACTGGAATGTGAGCTCCAATAATACATTGACGTGCAGTATATTTATATGCCTGACTGATTGGTCATCCTTCAGTAAAGCAAAGCGCCAATAGCTGATAGAAGGAATTTGGTAGGATGGATGAAAGTTCGGTGGTAATTCTGAAATTCTTGCAAAGCATGAATTAAAAACGTTCAAGATCAAATGAGACACATATATAGACACATTATTAATTAAAGATAACTGAAACATGTCGCTAAAATACTCACGCAAGCTAATAATGGTCTAAAAAAATATCAACAGAATCTCAAAAGAAATGATTTGAAAAATACAAATCAGAACCTAAAAGACATTAATTCAATACACGTGAAAATAACAGAAAACAGAAATCCACGTTAAAACGACTTAGTACTACCATATAATATAAGTAGACAAAATGTATCCTATTTAAATACAACCCGCCAAATATGTTGGAGACAAAAAAATGTCAATTGCAAAATCTAGAATTTTAACTTGACCCTATATGCTGCAAACCAACAAAGCAACTGAATTTCAATATTATCTGTCCGATCTTTTTAACCGAAAAGGAAATTCTTGTTCATTTTAGCCAATGTCCATGATTAGAGGGACTTTCTCGAATTCAGTGTAGTCTAATGATTGAGAGAAAGTTGAAAATAATAAATGGAGATTTTCAAGGATCGTATTCGACTTCCAGGATAGGGACATGTATCTGTCAATTAATGTTATCAGCGACTGTAGAAAACTACATATAGTATAAACTGTTTCTTAAACCGGTAAGAATTCCTGAAAAACACTGAATATGTATTTCTCTCATTATTACGGCGTTTTAACCCCCGCTGAACCATGTATGTAATCCTCTAGAGGATTAAAATGTCTCGTGCCTTTCCCCACATGTTGTCAAATCGGTAATTTTGAAGGATTTTGACATAAAGTTCGTGTTAAATAATGGGAGAAACAAATTCTTCTTCAGTTGTCCATGTGGGTTACGATATTTCTCCACTCTCGAGAGTTAAATTTAAATTTTTAACCACTCGCCTTACGGCGTGTGATTAAAATTTAAGGCGAGTGGTTTAAAATTTAAATTCAATTTGAGTGGAGAAATATCGTAACCCACAGGCAACTGAAGGAGAATTTGTATGTAATGTGTTTAATTAAAGGGAATGTAGTTTCTAAAGTTATAATCAGTGGCGGATTCAAGGGAAAGGGGGGGGGGGGGGGGGGGGGCTTTGAGGGCTTCAGCCCAGCCCAACCACCCTCGTCGAAAAAGTCAAGCACATATATTAGCATACGCTTTTCAAGGCTAGTTAACGTCACGATATGGCTTTTAATCGAATGGTTTCGATCTATGTGATGAAAGTAAAAGAAAATACAAATTAATTTCTTTGTATTGAATTAATCTTCAAAGAGGTAATTATACGTAATTATTTTAAATCAAATTTTCAAGTTTTTATGAATGTATTGTCAAAATACCAATTAATTAAACCGTTATATAAACATGTCTAGTGTCACAATTTCATATAGGTATAACCACCAACACCTGTAAATTGAGGTTCTTTCACGGAAATTCTTTTTTAAATATCATTTATTTTTACAAAAAAATTAAAGGCAAATGTTGTTGTATTACAAAAAAAAAATGCAAAAAATACACTAGTTTCAGTTTTGAAAATATATGAATACAGCATATTCTAAACTCTAAATGAAAATATAAATACATATAAAATAATTAATATCAATTAGAAATAAAATAGACTTAAATTAGATTTTTTCCCCCTGCTATTGCTCAAACCCTTGAGCACTTTACAAAACTGCCAAAACACATATACACCAGACCAGAAGAAGCTGATGTAACTTCTTTGTTGAATTCCATTTGCAACTTTGATTTTGTCGTAACCATTGTTATTGTTCAAATGTGCCTGGCTTTTAAGAAAGGGCTCAGCAGATCACTAGATTTAGATTAAACTTATTTTATTGTTAACTATATAACATTTGGATCGGACACAAGTTATTCCAACTTACAAAGGTCCTCTACAAGATCACTACAAGAGAAATCACTTGACATAGGCAGAGCCTTAAAAAGCGTAAATTTAATTCAGAGCTCACTAGACTGCAGAGCAAATGTTGAACAATTCAACCACCAGTGTTTTGAGAGGAGTGCTAAAATATGTGAACCGCTAGACATAGAGGTTAAAAAACCTAGAATATGAGGGAGACAAATAATGAAAGATAATGTTGAAGCAGAGTCCGGAAGACTACTTTAGGAAGTCAATAACTGTACCTTTTCTCTACTGTACGCTAAATGAAATGAAAACAAGGTTTACCGACCTACACGCCAGAACCGCTTTGGGACTACAGTTGGTTCCATCAATTATTGAAAATATTGCTCCATAATCACATACCTATATAAATTCGTGTGAATATAATTTTAGCTTTAGCGATATAATTTTGATGTATACAAATATCTTTGGAATACTTTTTTATTCTCGATGGTATATGTTTACTCCTGTTCCTGTTAGATATTCTATGATCACTGATTCTTCAAGGGAATCGTCGTGGACGTGGTCGTATGGTAGTTGGATTTACTACCTGTGCAATCAGTGCCTATCACCACTAAAGTTGTGAATTCGAATCCCGTTCATGGCGAAGTGTACTCGATACAACATTATGTGATAAACTGAGTTTGTCAGTGACTTGCGACAGGTCGATGGTTTTCTCTGGGTAGTCCGGTTTCCTCCATCAATAAAATTTACCGCCACGATACAATTGAAATATTGTTGAAAGTGGTGTTAAACACCATAAAACCAAACCAAACGGACTCTTCATGTGAAGTGCGCCTTATTAGTAGGAGGAAGATAGAGAAGAGAAGG
The DNA here is from genome assembly GCA_963383655.1 of Bathymodiolus septemdierum. Classification (NCBI taxonomy): domain Eukaryota; kingdom Metazoa; phylum Mollusca; class Bivalvia; order Mytilida; family Modiolidae; genus Bathymodiolus; species Bathymodiolus septemdierum. The sequence goes on along the minus strand of OY726521.1, from coordinate 41,640,884 downwards.
AGACTTAATTCTGTGTTTCCCTCCCCGAGACTATACTATCCCTTGAAACAAAACAAGGAATAACACGTGTTTATTGCAATACATTATGTTTTATTTGAATAGTTATGCGCTTTAAATCATGCATGAAAGGTAAACATATACTTGTTATATATGTGAGGTACAATTTCTGTATATAGCACTCTTACTGTCCTAATCTTATTAATTAATGTAATCATTTGTTAATCATTCTTTGTATAATACCAATTCAATCACTAACAAGGGCAACGCAAAGCGTGGTGTATCCCCTCGCCTAAAAATTTGACCTGGTGACCTTTGACCTTGAAAATCAATAGCGCTCCAGATTCTCTTAAGGACTAAGTATGTACCAAGTTTGGTCAAAATCCACTGAAGGATGTTGATTCTAGAGTTCACAAGAATGTTATGCGGTAAACAAAATTGACACTGTGACCTTGAAAATCAATGGGGTGTCAGATTTTCTTAAGAACTAAGTATGTACCAAGATTGGTGAAAATCCATTGAAAGATGTTGATTCTAGAGTGTTCACAAGGATGTTACAGGGTAAAAATTAGACCCTGTGACCTTGACCTATGACCTTGAAAATCAATAGGGTTCCAGATTCTCTTAAGGACTAAGTATGTACCAAGTTTGGTCAAAATCCATTGAAGGATGTTGATTCTAGAGTGTTCACAAGGATGTTATGCGTTTAAAAAATTGACCCAGTGACCTTGACCTTTGACCTTGAAAATCAATAGGGTTTTAGATTCTCTTAAGGACTAAGTATGTACCAAGTTTGGTCAAAATCCATTGAAGGATTTTGATTCTAGAGTGTTCACAAGGATGTTACGGAAGGACGGACGGTAGCGTTACTATATCCCATCGCAACTTCGTTGGCGAGGGGATAAAAAGTAAAGCCTAGTAAAGGCGTCACAATTGACAAATAAAACAAATGTATTTGTAAGTTTTCTCGTCTGTATACCTACATTATTAACCTGCCATTGACCTGAGAGTTGACAACAGGTCATTGACATTACCCTAAGGATAAGAGCTTGTAATATCTTGACAGATTTGAAGACTGGGTTTTGTTTACTTTAAAAGTTTAATGGTAGGATATATCTAATGACCAATGTGTGTTTATAAGATCCAGAGCTAAGATATGAAAAGAATTATACTCTGCATTGTGTTGACTCGGAGGGAGTGAATCTGAAATATTGAATCCTATACAACTTATAAATTCAACATGTACAATGACGTATCTTTCATTAGTCATTTTGGATGTAGGGTTTTATTTTTGTTTCTTTGTGTTTAACATGGTCTTTTTCAACGAAAGTGTAACCTGGGAGTAATCAATCGAAAGTCGTCAAAATTCTTAATGTCAACCAGTAAGTACATGTATAATGAAAACAAGTACAAAATGGTGTTTAAGACTACTATCATATTCAATTCACAAGCAAACTTCACATATACCTAATCATAAATATGAAGTTGCTTAAATAAAAATACAGAGGCAAATTAGTGTTCCAGATAAGGGGAGTATTTGATTATTTGTTTACCAAATACCCCATATTTTTATTTCTCCCTTTTAAGTGTAGGGGATATAAACTTTAATTGGATTTACTGAAAGCTTAAACAATAATTGGCTGTTTTTTCAGGTTGTCAAATGTTTCTACATGTACATGTACAAGACATTAGTAAATTTGAGGACTTTTTTTTAGGTGTCGGAATTAAATTATCTTCTTATGTTACTTATAATTATAAAAAGCAATAATAATGTTTTCAAAATATCAAAGCATACATGTATATATTTTTGATTAATATATTGTGACCAGTACTCCATGTGAAAATGTCGCTGCTGCAAAAATAGAGGATGAATATCCCATCAAAAATTATCTGGAGCTCTGAAAAAAAAAGCAAGATACATCTGTAAACAACCTGGGATCCTATTATAAAGAAAGATGATGACCCTGTAATGTTCAAGCTCCTTAAAAAAGTCAAATACATATTCATATATTCAATTCATTAAGGAAGAATATAAACATGGAACATTCGCCTTGGTTTGGAATATATTGTAATGGATTTTCAATACAAAGGGATAGGGAACTGGCATATAAAAATCTCTACATGTGACACAGAGTATTGATTTAAACAGTGATGGTCAACAGTGATGGTCAACAACTCCAAGAATATCAACAAAGCAAACAACTACTTCTCACCTCAAATCAATGAGCACAAAAAACATGACATATTCCAATTGAAATTCTGGTTCTGGCTTGAGACAGACACAAACATGTAGCAGAGTTAAATGGTCAATGAGATTCCTTCCCTTCCCCACTTTATAATGAGATTCCTTCCCTTCCCCACTTTATAATGAGATTCCTTCCCTTCCCCACTTTATAATGAGATTCCTTCCCTTCCCCACTTTATAATGAGATTCCTTCCCTTCCCCCACTTTATAATGAGATTCCTTCCCTTCCCCACTTTATAATGAGATTCCTTCCCTACTTTATAATGAGATTCCTTCCCTTCCCACTTTATAATGAGATTCCTTCCCTTCCCCACTTTATAATGAGATTCCTTCCCTACTTTATAATGAGATTCCTTCCCTTCCCCACTTTATTATGAGATTCCTTCCCTTCCCCACTTTATTATGGGATTCCTTCCCTTCCCCACTTTATAATGAGATTCCTTCCCTTCCCCACTTTATAATGAGATTCCTTCCCTTCCCCACTTTATAATGAGATTCCTTCCCTTCCCCCACTTTATAATGAGATTCCTTCCCTTCCCCACTTTATAATGAGATTCCTTCCCTACTTTATAATGAGATTCCTTCCCTTCCCACTTTATAATGAGATTCCTTCCCTTCCCCACTTTATAATGAGATTCCTTCCCTACTTTATAATGAGATTCCTTCCCTTCCCCACTTTATTATGAGATTCCTTCCCTTCCCCACTTTATTATGGGATTCCTTCCCTTCCCCACTTTATAATGGGATTCCTTCCCTTTCTCACTTTATAATGGGATTCCCACCCTTCCCCACTCTATAATGAGATTCCTTCCCTTCCCCACTTTATAATGGGATTCCTTCCCTTCCCCACTCCATAATGGGATTCCCACCCTTCCCCACTCTATAATGGGAGTCCCACCCTTCCCCACTTTATAATGGGATCTCCAATGGCAATACAATACATTGTATAAACAAACAATGCCTACATACATTCACTTTCACAAAAAAAAGCTTGTCGAGACAGGAGTATTGGCCTAGGTTGATGATATCCTCAGACAATAATCATCTTCTTCTCTTTTATTTCAGTTTATTATGACAAAGAAGAAAAGAGATAATTTTGTTGGTATTTAGTTAGATCTTGTTATGGAGATAAATGTGGCAGGATTGGTTGTGTTGTTTGTGTTCTATGTTGTTATATTGATCGTGGGTATATTGGCTGCCCATCGTAAGAAGATGTTACCCAATACAACAGCTATGGAATCCTCCATTGTGGCTGGTAGAGACCTTAGTACAGCTGTGGGCATCTTTACTATGACAGGTACTGTAATCTATTTGATTTTTAAAAAAAATTCTAGATACGTGTACTTATGGATGCAGATAGGTTTTTTACCTGATATTCTATCTGTAGCGAAAAATGGCATGTAAGCAAACATTCAAGCATTTTGTAGAAAAGAAAAAACATTATAATTATCTTTATTTTAGAATTGTCTGTTCATTTGAAAGAACACATGTTTGAATCACCATAAAATTAATGTTTTTACTCAGTCTTGACAGTAAAGATATCCTCAATCGCAAGTCATAGATAATGAATATTCATCATCATGAACCATAATTAATTTTTACTTGCCACAGTTTACGCTAGGTAGCATCATTCTCAAGAAATAAAAAAAAAACAGTTAAACCCTATGCAGGCAGAAAATAATAATGTTGGCCATAAAACCACTTTCAACATTATTTCCAGTTACATCGTGTTATTGATGGAGGAAATCGTAGTACACAATCAACATTTTGCAAGTAATTGACCAAAAATAAAATTTGCATCAAGTACACCTTACCTTGGATGGCAGTTGTACTGAAAAAATGTCTGTTGATATAAGTAATGATTGCACGACAGGTAGATGTTTATATCCTACTGTTCTAATCATGGCCATGACAGCCATTTATTTTGATGGGGTTGTACTGTGGGCAATAATTGCACAGTGAGGTAAATTCAACTACCATATGATTACATGTACATAAATAAATGCTAATACATTTAATATACAAAATTTTACTATCTTGAATGTACATTTGAAAGATTTAATGTGTGCATTGAATTTATAGCAACAACTGTAGGAGGTGGTTATATAAATGGAACAGCTGAATCCATAGCAACCAATGGTCTAGTTTGGACATTGGCACCATTTGGTATCTTTATTGGACTTAATCTGGGTAAGTTTTACTGTGGTATTTTAATTTGCATAAAAGGAAATGTGAAAGCAGCAGTGAAATGATCATTTAATGGGGAAAATATATAAAACTTAGCAAAGTTTGTAAGATTTGAGATTTGTTTCAGTAAAAAATAAAAAAACAAAAAAATACCACTGTCGGAACAGCTTTATGGTGTTTAACACCACTTTCACACAAGATTTCAGTTTTTTGGTGGGGGATAATCTGTAGTACAAAATATACCTTAAGAAAATCACTGACAAATATTTTCACATGTGTTTGTTTTGAGTACACCTTTCCACACTTGGGAATAAAACTCACAACTTGAGTGGTGATAAGCACTGGTTGCATCTCGGCCATGATATCCCAGAGATTTGCTTCTGGGTACCTCTATTTGTAATGAAGAACAGTATTGTAGGGGAGCTGTGAACTTTTTTTATAAGCTGTACATCAGATAGATTGTTATGTGAATATTCTCTATGAGCCGATATATCAGATTGTACTGTAAACTTTCTTAATAAGCTGTACATTAAATTGTTATGTGAACTATCTGTATGAGCTGTACATCAGATTGTTATGTGAACTATCTGTATGAGCTGTACATTAAATTGTTATGTGAACTATCTGTATGAGCTGTACATCAGATTGTTATGTGAACTATCTGTATGAGCTGTACATCAGATTGTTATGTGAACTATCTGTATGAGCTGTACATCCGATTGTTATGTGAACTATCTGTATGAGCTGTACATCAGATTGTTATGTGAACTATCTGTATGAGCTGTACATCCGATTGTTATGTGAACTATCTGTATGAGCTGTACATCAGATTGTTATGTGAACTATCTGTATGAGCTGTACATCAGATTGTTATGTGAACTATCTGTATGAGCTGTATATTAAATTGTACAGTGAGCGTTTTTGTTTTCTGTATGTGACCAACTCTTACCTTTGAAGACTTCAACTTGATGGCAGACAGGATTTTATATTGTGATATTATTGATCTAATAATACAATTTACAAATCAGGCTACTTGACAACATTCTTTTAATCTTTGCTCAAAGGCTCAAATACAAGACACAACATAGTTAAAAAAAACCCATTAAACTTGACTTCACAAAGACATTCCATGCTGGAATACAACATTTGTAATATTACGTAACTTGTCTTAAATCAGATTCTGGATAAGCCAAAAATGTCTGTAAAATAATCAAACATCAAAGTTTTACATATTTCAAAAGTTAATCTCAACTGAATAGAATTCCTCGTCTAAGAATGAAATATTTCAGAATTATATATTTAGTTGATGCAGGTTTTAAAGATGTGGTATAAATATATCCCCATTAATAATAGGACGTGTTATGATTTTTTTTATCATTGAAATTGTAGCAAAAGAATGTGGGGTTCATCTCAAGTCATATCTCATATGAGCAATATTTGTCTGATGCAACATTTACTGTATGTCAGGATACATGTTATGTCTGTACTGTTTCAGGTGGCTTGGTATTTGCCAAGAAAATGAGAGACCAGAGTTACCTGACAATGTTAGACCCATTCCAGGAGTTATATGGTAACTCAGTAGTATTGATGGTGTATATTGCTTCGTTATGTGGTGATATCTTCTGGACAGCTTCCATTTTATCAGCTTTAGGTGAGAGGTCATTAATACAGTGAAATCTGTCTAAACCGAATGACCTTGGGACCAACTTTTGTGTTCCAGGGGCGGATCCAGGATTTCATTTAGGGGGGACACACTTAAAAAAATTGCATCGAACGGAGGGAGGCGTGAAATTTGTTGGGGTATTTCGTGTGAAAAATCATGATTTTATGCCCAAAAATCTTATTTTTTCCAATTTTAGGGGTGTGTGCGCTGGGTGCTTACAGAAAACCAATGACCTTCCAAAGTAACTAAAGAAATGGTTGATAGGAAGTTAATAATGTAAATGCAGAATACATGAACCACTGTACCAAATTTATCTACTTTGAGAGACAATTGATACTGATGTAAATTTTCGACAAAAAGATCTAGTTTTTATTTCAATAATTGCATGACTATGCAGAACCCCCGATGACAAAATGAAACTCTGTACAAAGAACAAGAAATAAAGAATATTTTCTCTGTACACTTTTACTGTTTATTGTTGTTTTTTTACTTTCTTTTGTAGTAATTGTGATTATTATTGTATATTTCAGGTACTAGCTTAAGTGTGATTGTAAACATTCCATTGACAGTTGCTATAGTAACATCTTCAGCAGTAACTATTATCTACACTATGATTGGTCAGATGGTTTCTGTAGCATATACAGATATTGTGCAGCTGATTTTTATTACCAGTGGATTGGTCAGTTTTAGGAATTATTTTTAGATTTATTATATAATGGAATGGTTGGGTCTGTAGATAACAAACCAAGCTGACAGGTGATTCCATTAATTATTTTACATTTTAATATCAGTGGATAGGATAGGTCCCATGGATAACAAACTAATATGATTGTTCGGCTCTGGTATTTTAATTTACATATAATACCAGTATATGGTTTGGTTTTATTAATAATGAATCAAGAATACTTGGTATGTTCTGGAAATTATTTTATGTTTAATATTAGTCGATTGGTTTGGTTGTATATATAATGAACCTAGATGATTGATGGGTTCTTGTTATTACTGGTTGTAAAAAGAAGTAAATAGATATTTTATTCGTTAAGAAAATTATATTGTCTTAAACAGGGCCATCAGATCTGGTACAAATTATACAATTTAGGTTGCCATCTCCATTATATTGTTTTATTACTATTTATAAGCTCTTCTTAATAATTTTGAAAAATCCCCATCCCCCCTCATTGTTTTCATTTGAAGCCGGGAAGCGGTGTCATATGGTATTTTGAACCCCATGGTAAATTGAACCCGGGGTCGATTTACCTATGATATTTTGACCCCAGGTTCAATTTTCCATATGGTATTTTGACCCTGGGGTCAATTTTTTGTCATTGTATTTTGAACCCCCTTATGGTAAATTGAACCCCCCTCATTTCTCCCAAAAGAGAGGAGTTCATAATACCATAAGAGAGGGTTTGATATACCATAGGTAGGGGGGTCGATATTCCATGGGCCAGGGGGGTCAAAATACCATGGGTTGGGGGGTCGATATACCATGGGTAGGGGGGGGTCAATATGCCATGGTTAGGGTGTCGATATACCATGGTTAGGGGGGTCAATATACCATGGGTAGGGGGTTGATATACCATGGGTAGGGGGGTCAATATACCATGGGTAGGGGGGTCGATATACCATGGTTAAGGGGGTCAATATACCAATGGGTAGGGGGTTCAAAATACTATGGGTAGGGAGGGGGTTTAATATATATTAATAATTATGGATAGGGGGGTAATAAAATTTACAAAAAATCTAAATTTTCAAAAAAGTTCAAAATTTAAAAAGATTTGTAAAATTTAAAAAGAAATATAAATTAAAATAAAAAATTGAAAATATTTCAAAAATTTCAAAAAATTACAAAATTTTCATAAAATTTCAAAACTAACATATTTCATAAGATTAAAAAAAATACCAATGGTAGGCAGTTTCATATACCATGGACAAAAAATACAGCAAAATAAATAATATGAGATTGTAAATGAAGACATAAAGATATAATTGATCAATAAAGATGTCTAAACTGTTTGCTTAAAACTTTGATGTTAATTCAAGGACCATTGTTTTCTCTTTATATGATTACTTTTCATTATTACCCAAAGTTTGGATCCTTGCTGTAGAGTCATACACATCTTTTTTTATTTATTGATTGCTGCATGGATGGCTGCAGTCTATTTGATTAATTTTATAGATAAAATAATATTTAATACAACTTCTAAAGAAATTTCAATCACAATGGTTTTATTTAAGCTAATACTTATAAGACCGATTTTTTTAACTGCCTTTGTCTTGTTAATTGATATTTGACCCAAGTTAATCTAAATATAGGAAATGTAACTTGTGTTTATTAATTTTCATTAAAAAAATATGATTTCTATATATTTAATTTTCTTATCTTATTTGTACACCCATAAAAATTACAACTATTTTAAAATGTGACTGTCTTACTCTAATTAAAATATTGTTTTCATATTACAAATTCAGTGCATTCGAATAAATAATGAAATTTGTCTCCCAACTCTCTACCCTGACACAAATTACATACACTATTCTCTCTATTTATATTTTGCCACCGACCAATTTCAATGGGTAGTCTGTGATTAGAGGTAAAGAAACGATAACATAAGAATAACTCGTTAACCTTTCAAATTTCCAACTAATTTTCAAAAGATACCTCTTTTTTGTATAATCTATAATTCAAAGCCTTGGGTGAATTATCTACAGAATGTACTCCAAGTCTGTTTAAATTGATCTATTAAATTCATCTTAACAACATTATTCAACGACTTTTCTGATATACAATTCTGGTAAATCCATATAGTATATGATAAACCACTCTTATTTAAAATATCCTGGATATTTTTTATCCATAATAAAAAATCATCTCTTATAAAAAATATTGTTGTAAAGTAATTTATAACATATGTGAGAAAGCTTACTTTGTTTTCCCATAATAATTTTACACCAGAATTTTATCATTCTAACTTTAATATCAATACTAATGGGATATCTTCATTTATGACACCATATGTTGCAATAAATCTATATATATATATATATAAAGTCTAAGGGAATCTACCAACCAGAGAACTTAATGAGTAACGGATCGTCGAGACATGACGATGCAGCACAAACAAAATAAATTATAGAAATCTAGAAGATTGTGCAACGATACCGATAAAGGTGTTACAAAAAAATATATTGACAAAATTTTCGATCAACAAATGACCTTCCTCAGTGTCTATCAAAGTATATATATATATACATACAAGATATTTTAAAAGTACTGTATTTATTTTTATCCTGAATAGATGCTATGATATTTATTTTCTTTGTTATATGACAATAAATAGGAATCAAATTCATGTAACTTTCTTGTATATTGAATTCCTTCTTGGATATCTTAACATTGATTGTGAATTCGAAGTACAAAAGAAATTATGACCAAATCCTGATCAATTGATTTCAATGCCCATGGAAAATTGAACTCCTTACCCATGGTATATCGATCCCCTTACCCATGGTATATCGACCCTCCTACCAATGGTATATCAGCCGAGGTTAATCAATCATTGACCAGGTCCGCATAGTCATGAGTAGACTGAAATTAAGTCAATAACTGCTTATTAAATAATAAGGAATTTTTCAAACTTTTCAACAGTATATTCAACAAAATAGGCTACAATTGTTCTATCATTTTTCAAGATTATTTAAATATTAAAATTTTGAAATATGATGAAAATTTTGAAATCTTATGGAATTTTTGAGTTTTGAAATTTTATATATAAAAAATATATTTTGAAATTTTTTGAAACTTTTGAACTTTTAATTTTTTTTTGGAAAATGTTGACCCCCTACCAATGGTATATCGACCCCCCTACCCATGGAATATCGACCCCCCCTACCTATGGTATATCGACCCCCCTACCTATGGTATTTTGACCCCCCTACCTATGGTATATCGACCCTCCTACCCATGGTATTTTAACCCCCCTATCCATGGTATATTGACCCCCCTACCCATGGTATATTGACCCCCTTACTTATGGTATATCGACCCCCCTACCCATGGTATTTTGACCTCCCTACCCATAGAATATCGACCCCCCTACACATGATATTTTGACCTCCCTGCATATCTTTTGATTAGAAATGGGGGGAGGGTTCAAAATACCATGGGGGTTCAATTTACCATACAGGGGGGTTCCGTTTTCAATAAGGGGGTTCAATATACCATGGATGTAAATTGACCCCAGGTTCAATTTACCATGGGGTTCAAAATACCATATGACACCGGCACATTTCACCAGCTATTGCTATAAAATCCCCGGCTATGAATTTTCCAAGCATGGGTTAAATGTTCAAAAATAAATCGAGTTGTCTTTTCTATTTTAAATCTGTAAGTTTGTCATTTGCCAGCATGTACTCTCAGAGTGAACATGGGATTATATAATCATGATAATTCGGGGATTGAAAACAAATCTTAGTGTTTGAGCTTGGTTACGATTTGATCTTAATTTCGCTTTTGTTAATTTAACAAATAAAATCATCATAAACTAAAATCTTAATTTCGTGTATGAAAAAGCGCTGCTGTGACAAAGAAACGAGTCGATGGTCAATTTTTTTCTTTTGGTCTAAAATTCTCGTCCCATTTATAATATTTCAATTACTTCCGGTTTTTATCTAATTTCGTTTATTTCAGAGGATAAATATATGCAATGACCGAAGGCTGAAGAATTGAAGAATTAATTATTTCTTTATGTTAAAACATTACAATTCACAGTAGGAATAATAAATAAAAATTTAATCATTCCAACGGAATATTTGAGGCTGACTAGCTTTGGTCCGAATGACTGATAACATCGATGAAGCGGTAGAAGTCTATTTTGAACTTTCGTCCAAAAAAGCAAAAAGAGGATTAAAATAATTTGAATTAGATGATTGAAAGAATGAAGGGAATATAACCCACTTTTGTTTTTCTATTAAAGTAAGCAGGGTCTGATCTTATAAAGTTGTATCAGTATGGAGAAAAGGGGGGGATGGGTATACTACCGAATACGATGAACACCAGTTCTCCTGCCCAAGACCAGTAAAACTTAATTTAATTGTTCAGACCACTAAATATTTTCAGTTTTTATTTAGAACTATATAAAATAAATCGCAGGAATTTCATTCGGACTAGTAAATTCAAATGTTCATTTCGGTGACTGTGCCAGTTGGGGTGTAAGATGCCACGTTTCTTTTAAAGTCCTGGCTCGAATATCGTGAATGATATTGCAAATATTCAATGTCCCTAGTCATTTTCAAGAGTCCCCTGTCTGAAATTATTTTGATTTCCTGTTTGAGGACATGGAATATTCATGTATATGCATTAACATGAAAAAGTATCTAGTCTGTCAAACTATAGACTACATTTTGTGTATATGCAGATGTCTTATGACTGAATATAAGGAACTGTCGATCCCCTTCTGAAGCACATGCTTGAGTTCTCCCTTAAAATATTTTATGGGGGTTTGGTCATTTGTGATTGTATATTTTCAACAAAATAAAAGTTTATTGAAATGTACGAGTCTTTGACAACTTTTATTCTTCATTTTGTATTGATTACATAATTAACAATCAGATTCTTGAATATTACTTACCTTTGAAAGTTCTTTTCTGTTATTAAAAAAAGTTAAATGCATACTTTATTTCAAAATCTTAAGAGAGAAATTACAGTAAAAGGCTAGCAAATCAACATTCTTTAAATGTGCACTTAATATAATAAAATAAGCTATGATGCTATTTTAATTATTCAAAAACTGCAAAGAATCTGAATGTTGATATAACTATGTCAAGGAAATGAAACAAACACCAATATTATCAAATCTTTATTTTCAGTGATACATAATCATAGGGGAAGTCCATACTTCTTTTCAAAATGATCAAGTTTATTTCTACTAACTGCCTACCAAACTTGTACATTTATCTTTGACCTGAAAAATGGCAGAACCATGTGACATTTTTCTCAGAAATAACAATGGAAAATGACTGATGGTTGTTAATCTTGAGAAATCATTCTTAATGAAAAAATGTTCAATGGTCCAGAAGATCCTGAAATTCCTGTATACCTGTCTGAAAAAAAGGTTTATTACGTTTTTCTTTTTCTCAAAGTTAGTCAGTGTAAATTGAAGCAAAAAGAAATCATTTTAAAGCTAGGAAACCCCCTCAAAAGCAAGTCAAAATTCACCATATCAAAAATAGACTTGGGTGTTTCCACCTCCACCCCCTACCAGGGTTTTACACTGAATCCACTGAGGGCCTTCTGACTCTCGGCCAAATTTTCTCTCCGTCTATAATTCTAAAATCTCCCCCTATCAAAATTTGTAATGAAAACACTGCCCCTGAGCAAACTTATTATCTTAATAAATCAACAACAATAAATCAATTGTCTTTTACAGGTTCTTAGTTTACCATTTGTATTGACCAATGAAAATGTAGGAGACATCAGTAAATCATCTGATTCCTGGATTGGAAAATTTGATCCTTTGTTTGCTGGTCAATGGACTGACCTTTTTGTTGCCATGGTGAGTAATTTATTTCTTTTTAAATTTTGCAGTGTTCATCAGTTTTCATTACAGCGATGGCTTTGAAAGTTTGTATTGTACTTTTTTCTTCAATTCTATAGTAATATGTGTCTTTAGCTTGTATATAGTTAAACATATGTAGCAAATTCTGGCATAACATTTACCTCTATTTTTTTCTTCAGTTCTACAGTAATATGTGTCTTTAGCTTGTATATAGTTAAACATATGTAGCAAATTCTGGCATAACATTTACCTCCATCACATTTTAATGTTTCTACTCTTGTTATCAAGTTAAAGCAAAAATAGATCAACCGATCAGTATATATGAGTCACTTGACCATCAGGAGTGATGTGCTATCGTCTATAAGCTAAATACCAGTTTTTAGGGCTGAATATATGAAAGTGTAGCTATAACAAACACTTATCTATTCCAAATAAATAAATAAACTTGTCCTGATAGTGTTTAATTTAGGTTCAATGCTATAATTACAGTAGAAGATGTCAGTTTGGGAAATTAAAATCAACTATAGGAATATTGGTTAACACTATCATTCAATATTGAATCATTTGTGAACCTGTTTCAGACACTAGGGACTATTCCATGGCAGGCCTATTTTCAGAGAGTGTTATCAGTGAGGTCTGGTAGACAAGCCCAAGTCTTATCAGCTGTTGGGGCAGTCGGTGCTGTTATCCTAGTCATTCCATCAGTCATTATAGGAGCTGTAGCTAGAAGTGCAGGTATGTGTTGTAAACCAGTGACATGAAAGAGAGTATTAATTAATACTATTTCAATAGTATTTTCCTCTGACAGGACAAAGATTTACATAGAATCCTGTAGGAAAATATTTAATGAAAATATTTTTCTCTAAAACCACTGAACCGTTTGACAAAAAAACTTGGCTGGAATGTTTGTTTGATGACCCTTTATAACATACATGTTTTTGAGTTAATTTGGAATCCAAGATGGCTTTTAACGCAGGGCAGTGTTTAGAGATACCGCTATGTTGATTTCGGAAAATGAATTTTTTTTTTTCTTTCGGAAACTAGAAATTTGATTGAACCTAAACTGTACATAAATAATCATTGGATGGTACCTTACAAAACAGAAGATTGTGTGGCTTGGAAATCCAAGAATACCACCACTGCATGATAAATTGTACCATTAGACCCTGTGAGAAATCTATTTTAAAATTAATTTAATCTGAAATGATTCTTGGATTGTCATTTACTGAACACGCTAACCATTACACTACCAATATACACAAGTCTGGAGGAATCCCCAATAGAGGGTTAGGATTAGGGTTATGGTGTTTAATGCCACTTTCAACAATATTTCAGTTATATCTTGACGATCAGTTTTATTGGTGGAGGAAACCAGAGTAACCGGGGAAAACCACTGACCTGCCGCAAGTCACTGACAAACTTTATCACATAATGTTGTATCGAGTACACCTCGACATGAGTAGTAATCGAACTTACAATGTAAGTTGTGATAGGCACTGATTGCATAGGTAGTTATAAATCCAACTACCATACGATCACGACCACAACGGCCCCCTCCCAATGGACCAGAATAAAACCTGTATTTGTGACTGCTAGTGTTACAATACATAACATTATTATTTATTTAAGTTTGGACCAAGGACAAGTCTGGGGGAATCCCCTATGGAGCAGAATAAAGGCAGTGTTTGTATACCTACTTCTAGTGTTACAGAATGTTATTATTTATTTCAGATTGGAGTAAGACAAGTCTGGGGGAATCCCCTATGGAGCAGAATAAAGGCAGTGTTTGTATACCTACTTCTAGTGTTACAGAATGTTATTATTTATTTCAGATTGGAGTAAGACAAGTCTGGGGGAATCCCCTATGGAGCAGAATAAAGGCAGCATGGTCTTACCTCTAGTTTTACAGAATTTTACCCCCAATATTGTGGCTATTATAGGTCAGTATAACCACATTTAGTTTTGTAGATAATTATCAAGCTGTTAGTTTAGATTCAACCTGGCATCTTGCCAATAGTTATGGGTAACAAATATATTAATGTTTGAGTAGAAAATGTTGAAGAACTGAAATATTGTTGGAGTGTCATTATACACTCATAGATCAATCCTTCCTATATTACTCTATTTGTTGTCAATCATTAAATTCTTAGGTTTAATAAAAGAAAAATATTGAAGCAACCGAAAGAACAAAAATATAGGGTTAGGGTTATGGCATTAAGTGCCACTTTCAACAACAGTTGTATCATGGCATTCAGTTTTATTGGTGGAGGAAACCAGGGTACCCAGAGAAAACAACAACCTGCCGCAAGTCACTGACAAACTTTATTATGTAAAGGTGTATCGAGTACGCCACACCATTAGCAGGATTCAAACTCACAACATTACTGGTGATAGGCACTGATTGCATAATTAGTTGTAAATCCAACTACCATACAATCACGACCACACAAAAATATATGATAGCTACAATA
This sequence comes from Bathymodiolus septemdierum, assembly GCA_963383655.1. Lineage (NCBI taxonomy): Eukaryota > Metazoa > Mollusca > Bivalvia > Mytilida > Modiolidae > Bathymodiolus > Bathymodiolus septemdierum. Next base: position 41,625,764 of record OY726521.1, on the reverse strand, counting down.
CTAGTTTTATATACAGTTACAAGCACACAAACTGTCAAATGCTGAAAATCTACAGATTTTAATTATTTTGAGTATTTAATGCACTTTGCCATGATATGCTATATTAATGTGTGTTTTTTTTTTTTTATAGGACTTGGAGCTATATCTGCTGCAGTGATGTCTTCCATGGACAGTTCAATCCTTGCATCAAGTTCAATGTTCACATATAATATCTATTCTCATCTGTTTAGAAAGAATGTAAGTCATTATAGTAATAAAGTCAGTATAAGTTGGTAAGGAAATTACTCTTTGTGGGGAGGGAGAGGAGGAGGGGTCGTTGTGGACAAGATTATATAGTACAGTCAAGCCTGCCTTAAAGAACACCTCTATATAACAAATCACTGTCTATAAAGGGCAGCCTTATATTTCCAATTAATGAAGAGTGCATTTAATTTTAACCTGTATATATAGGGCACCATTTGATGTTGCCTTCAGTTCTCTTTTTTACAGGTTTGATGACTGTATATAAGTTGAATTGTCATCTTCTAATATACCCAGTCTCTATCATCTCTGATATATGTGAGTTTCATTCCTGTTAGTTACTTGTGGCAGGTCGGTGGTTACTTGTGGCAGGTCAGTGGTTTCCTGGTTATCTAACTTCCTCCGTTACTTGTGGCAGGTCGGTGGTTTCCTGGTTATCTAACTTCCTCCGTTACTTGTGGCAGGTCGGTGGTTTCCTGGTTATCTAACTTCCTCCGTTACTTGTGGCAGGTTGGTGGTTTCCTGATTATCTACCTTCCTCCACCAGTGAAACTAAGACTATGATATAACAGGAATATTGTCGGTAGTGGCATTAAACACCAATAATTTATCCACAATCTGATTCTTTATATTTTGAAATTTAATTCGCCAGGAGAGATATGGATATATATTAATGAGATATATAGAATCTAACACCGGCAAAAATGCAAGACAGGGAAATCTCCGACACTCGAGGGTAAGATTTCAATCGTTCGCTGACAAGGCTCGCCGAGTCAGCGAACGATTGAAATCTTACTCGAGGGTGTCAGAGATTTCTCTGTCTTGCACTTTTTGCCGGTGTTTGATTTTATTTCTCACTTTTATCAGTAGTTGTGTATTGTTTGACAGCTATGTACTTTTAGCAGACGATCATGTAAACAATGTGAGTTATTTCCCCTTCATGTCAATCAAAAAAGTAATTCCATATTTTTGTGTATTGCGTGAAGGTTATTATGTAATAATATGGCTGATTGTTAGGATTTGCCTGTTTATAAAAGATTGAAAACTTAAAACTTATATACAGTGAATGTTTATTTTAAAAAGGAAAAGCATGGAGAATTGGGGGGGGGGGGCAGTTGACATATACCGGGCAGCATGCATTTGGCGGTAAAATGCATGTGATTTTTTTGTCTTGCACTAGTGCAAGATAAGAAAATCTCACATCGCTAAAAATAGGAACTGGTCTGTCTCAAAAGTGAGAACAAAATCCTCTTGTATACATGTACTTAATAGACAACATTAATAAACAGCTGTTTTATATGTGTACTCTATACTTCTGAGGGATAAATATTATATTATATTTTGTTATTGTATTGTTAAATGGTATACCATTATAAAATTACTATTCAAAGTGTGGAGCTACTAAATGATACAATAAACAAATGAAGTAATCTTACAATATATACACTAACATGAGTTCGAATTCCACTCGGGCGAGATGTACTTGATACAACATTATGTGATAAAGCTTTTCAGTGATTTGCGGCAGGTCGGTGGTTTTCTCCGGGTACTCCGGTTTCTTCCACCAATAAAACTGACCTCCACAATATAACTGAAATATTGTTGAAAGTGGCGTTAAACATAATAACTCTAATACAATCTTACAATATTGAGATCCATGTGATCAACATCACATTTACATCAGCACAATAGCAGTAAAATGTTACAAAAAAACAATCCATTCATAAATATCATAGATAAATATCTGTAATGGTAATTGAGTTACTATTTTATCATTATTTGATAAACCTCTGAAAAAGAAATCTCAATTTTTATGACAGGCATCAGACAGAGAGTTGCTATGGATACAGAGGATAGCTATTTTCTTTGTTGGAGCCCTAGCAACAGTGATATCAATTCTAGTACCAATAGTGTATGGATTATTTATTTTAGCAGCAGACATTGTTTTTGTCATTGTACTCCCACAATTAATTTGTGCTGTATATTTAAAATGGACAAATTCTTACGGCGCCATAACAGGATATTTTGTCGGGATATTGTTACGAGTTGGAGCAGGAGAACCTACCATTGGTCTTCCATCATTTATTTTTTATCCAGACTATGATGTTGAATCTGGACAAAACTTTCCATTCCGTACATTTGCCATGGTTACGTCATTAGCTTGTATTGTAATTGTTTCCATAGTAACGAATTACATAGAACAAAATGTGAATTCAAAAACAAGCTATAAGCTGACAAAAGATAATGTACATGTATTTGCCAGTACAAGTAATAAACAGTTGTTAAAATTACAAAACTTAAATGAATCATGAAGATATTGTCAGGATAGCATTAACCTATGAAGGGATTATTTTATTTATTTAGTGGTTTAACAGAAAAATTCAATAGGTGCTGGGTAGCCATTTTTTCAATTTCCAATTATATGAAAATTTTAATCCAACAGATTTTCTTTACATTTTTTTCATGTATATTGTGATATATCAAAAGAGCCTTTTAACTGCCACCTAGTCAACATTTTAGCCCATCTGTTCCATATGGTCATCACTTTGTGTTCATCATTATATGTAAATGTTTACATGTCTTTTTCTCACAAATCATTGATTAAGTGGAGCCAAATTTGACAGAAATGCTACTTGCATGATCCTTAACATTTAAAATGATTTGTTGACATTTCAAATCTCTTCTGTTCATAAGCCATATACATGTGTGATATATGTGATGGATTGTTACACGATAGGAATGTGCCTTAAATGACCCCTCTACAAAGTTTATTTGTCATTAGAAATCCAAGATGGCCACCACCACTGGACAAAGTTTAACATAGAACCCTATCACTAAATATTGCAAGATTATACTTAACGTTTGAAAGGATATTTGACTGGAATGATCTTTGAATTAGTCCTCTACAAATATTTGTTTTTTGAGATGGTCATAAATCCAATATTGCCACCACCACAGGACATATCTTTCAGATAAATAAATTGATACTAGAATGCAATTTTTTCTCATAAACTACAAACTTGACTGAACTCAAATTGTACACGAATAGTCATTACAAAGTCTTTATTTTTTGCATTGATTTGACATCCAAGATGGTCATCACTGCAGATACAGAGTTTTAAGATAGAAAGGTATGTAAAAATGAATAACATGATTTTTTGCAGAAACTACAAAGTTGATTGAAGTCAAATCATCCATAAACATGTGAATGATATAGAGTCAGGTGAGTGTCTAGTAATGAAATTTCCTTCTCAGAATATTATATAATAACATATATATTATGGATTTAACCATTGTTTTTATTAAATACAGAATGTAACCGTATTAAATATATTTGTGTCTTTTATTTTATTTTTTCGTATTTATAAATGTCCCTTTCCATACCTTTGACATTCTTTGACGACTATTTTACCTATTTTGTTCCAGTATTGTTATAAATACTGTTATAGTGACAGCCGGAACCTTTGAGCCGTAATGAAAGCGGGAGGTTTGGCACTTTAAAATCTTATTCAACCCACCATTTCTTTTAGAAATGCCTGTACCAAGTCAGGGTCATTACGGTTTTCACAGTTTTCCGGTTGTTGACTGATTTTGTTTGTTTATATAATTATGAGTTTTGACTTTCCCTTTGTAAGATTGTTCGGAATTCGGTAATTTTGTTATTACCCTTATCTACAATGATGACAATGTATGAGGTATCTGTACAAAATTTCTAAATCAACACAATTTTATTAACTTTATAATATAGCATTAATATATCACATCACAAAACAATGGTTAAAAATTGTGAAACAATTTCAATAATTTTAATGTTAACAACATGTAAACAAAACCTTGATGTGACCCCATGACATCGAAAGTTTTCAAGGCTAAACGTTTTGTTTATTGTGATGTTGTTATTGTTTTGGGGAAACTGAAGACCCAAGACCCAATGAAAATTTGTGTAACAAACGAAATCCGTAATATATATTGATATCTCAACGAGGATTATAAAATCATGACTTTTTTTTTTAGCTTCTTTTGAGTCAAAAAATGTTATGTACTTTATTTATTAGAAAGATGCTATGTAAGAAGCATGAGAAGTTATGATTCATTTTATGATATTATTCATTTGTTTGCTCAATGTTTTTACATTTTTGTCACTCTATTTTTTTTTATGTCCTATGCAGGACAGAACTGATAAAAAAACATCTCTAATGCAAGAGGGAAACATTTATTGAAAATTGTGGCATCCTTAGAATCTAATGACTATCAATTTGTATGAAATTAATTGCAAATTGAAAATACCTCTATCTGCTCCTGCTATCTCAAAATTGAATTGATTTGGTTTGATTTGATTTATTGTGTTTAACGCCACTTTCAGATATATCACGACGACCAGTTTTAGTGGTGGAAGAAGCCGGAATACCTGGAGAGAACCACCGACCATGGGCAAGCAACTGATAAACGTTATTACTTGCGGGTGCGAGTCGAGTGCACTCTTTTTTGTAATTTAAAAAGCCGGGTGCAAATCCACACCATATTGGTGATAGGCTTGTATGAGTTGTTAGGTAATCCAACTACCTAACTCATTGATCCACGTGGGAAATGGAAATTCATAATGAATTAGAATAAAATATACAATAAATATATATATTTTGAAGAGAAGACAAACATCTCTCATGTCAATGACTGAGTTGAAGCATCTTATTGGCACAAACAGAATGAAAAATCTATGTTATAAACAGTATAACTATTGTTGCATTCCGAATATAAAAAATATATTAATCACATGTTACCAAGCAACAATTACAATTCACTCCTGCACTCATTATTCAGAATGCAAAAAGTAGATATACATGTACTATATTTATGATATAACTTTTTCTTTTAGTAAACTTCTGTTATTTTTATTATACAACATATTGTCTCATTATAATATTATTATTATTAGATTGTATAAATGTGTCAGTTCATCTTGTATTATTTTGTTATATAATTATATTTGTTAATATAATGTACTTGTCTCCTGTTACACATTTTGTATGTGACTGTGAGTTTTTGAATAAAATTATTAAAGAAGGAAATTCCACCTGAATTATTTGGAGAAAATGTTTTAAAACTGATTTTGTCTGAAATTATTGAAAGAATAAAAACTTACATGACAGGAATGTTTTAATGTGGATCTGAAATCTATGATGACTGCCGTAACAAGACATAGATTTACTACAATCATATCAGTGGTGTAATAGTTAGCGTGCTCGCCATAAAATAGTTGCTGAGTTGTTATGAAACAACAATCACCCACTCACTTACTAGATTTATATGGGAAAAATACTTCAATATATCTTACTCTTATTATTTGGGTTTTGATTTTGTTTGCTATGGTGTTTAACGCCACTTTCAACAATATTTCAGTTATATCATGGCGGTCAGTTTTATTGATGGAGGAAACTGGAGAAAACCACCAACCTGCCACAGGTCACTGACAAACTTTATCACATAATGTTGCATTAGGTACATCTCGCCTGAATGGGATTCAAACTCATAACATTAGTGGTGATAGGTACTGATTGCATAGATAGTTATAAATCCAACTACCATACAATCACGACCATGACAGTCACCTTATTATTTGGTGGACCTTTGAAGATACACAATATATAAATACCCACCAGTATTTATTTTGCTTAACAGAAGTAGCAATTCAATATAATACATTGTGTCTATTGGACAAGTTTAAGTCAGCAGAGCAATACATGATCTTGAGAGCCTCTGGTTTAATTTTCTGGTCCATATCTGTCTTATTGTTTTACTTATAGTGATTTCTTTGCCTGTCATATAGCTAGGTTTTAATCTTGACAGTAGCTCAGATTTATATTATTTTTGTTGTTGTTGTAAACATGGTGTTTTTGTTTTGTTTGTAAAACTTGTTTACTTTTTAGATATTGAAATATTGTTTATGAAGGTTTACAAATATTGATAAATAAACTAATAATCAAAGTGTGGTCTTCAATTCATATTGTGTAAATTCTACTTCATGTTTTTAAATTTCATAAAATGGAGGTTCAATCTGGACACTGGAATCCATGGGATCTTAAATCTAACATAGACTGCAATGTAGAAAATGTTCTAGAGAACCTGTTTTGGAAATCTTGTAAATGGTATGAATCATAGTTATGGGCAGTGCAAATTCAAACATGCAGAACCAATGTTCTATGACATCCAGAGATTAACATCAACTGTAATGGAGAAAATTTCAAAAATGGCATGAATCACTGTGTTATGTAGATTTAAGTTTAATAATTTTAGCCCCCAAGGTGTATGGTTTCAAAACCTTTTTTGTCCAAAGTTGGAAGTAGGCTGCGTGGGGGGGGGGGGGGGGGGGTCATAAATCTCTTAAGAACCAAGAATGGAAATGGAATGATATTTTGCATAGATGATGTCCCTTCACTAAATAATTGTAAATTTGATGATTATGTAGTTTGCATCCATCCTACTGAGCATTATACCTTAACCTACACATTGAAATTGACAGTTCAGAATGAAATTTTACCACAATAAAAGATTATTTCAATTTTACCATAGCAAATTTTCCATTTATATGTAGCAACATTCCAGTAGCACCTGCATATGGAGTAAATATCTCTTAAGTTGATGTGATATTCCAGAGCTTGTGGTTGTTATCATGATTTCCTTGATATAGAGTTGCTCCTAACAAGGATGCTATTAAACCAAGGGTTACTAGTGGTTACGTTGAAGATATTGCATCGAAAGTTTTATGGTTGCCACCATGACTCGGTTAACCGTTAAATCAAATCAATTAAGTTTTATTTAAAGTCGGCAAGACACAAACAATATAACATAAGCTCGCAATGAGCTTTTGAACCGACATATATAAAATATTACATAAAAACATATACAATACATTTACATACAGACACAAGTAGCACATACATGTTCATAAATATCAAGCATGCACAATTAAATTGCAAAGCAGGTAATACATAATGCAATGAAACATAAAAACACAGCAAAGCAAAGCACACAAATAAAATAATAATGCAAAGCAAAAAAATCAAAAGCAAAACACTGAAAGTTTTGGTATACCGCCCTGTCACAAATAACTAAGAATTTTGACATGCTATGCATGTACAGGATTTACCATTGCAAAAAGAAATAAGATTTTTAACTGCTACAGAATATCTGTGTCACTGATGAATGATCCATTTGTTGTAATAACAATCCCACCCATTCCTCATTTGTGACTTATCAGTTGGTTTGTAGCAAGACGATGCCACTATTAGAGTGGGAATTGCCTACCCGAGTTCACCCCCGGTGATGGTAGGGCTCATGTTGTTCAATATTTAGTTTTCCTGATTGATAATTGTTTGTATCTTTGCCCTTTTCTTTTTGTCTGCAAACTTTTTTTGGGGTATTTAGATTTTGATTAAATCTTGATACAACGTTGAAGCAATTAAAGAATTTTCTTAACACCAGCAAATGCTTTTTTTAAAGTTCTTTGAACACCAGTGGGACATTTAAATCTACGCTTTTACGACGACGTTTCCATGCACAAAATCGAACTTGAAATGAAAATTCTAAATTTGTAAGTGTTGGACCCATTTTAAGCCCCTTATATCTTGGAAACGGTATAAGTAAGAGTCATAAAAAATCTGTTATACTGTATAAGGAACATAAAGAAACAAATGGTTGAAAAATAAACACTCTTGTATTTCCGATCAACAAAAAAGGCATTAAATTTTAAGAGGACCATCTAATCAACATTTCTCCGAACTTTGGTTCTAATTGGCCTAGTCTGGTCTCTGACAAGAAGATTAAAAGCAGACATCCTTTGTGAAGCCTTTGGGCCTCTTGTTTCTTTTGTACGCTTCCGATCAACAAAAAATACATAAACTTTTAGAATGCCATCCAATAAACATTACTACATGTACCAAGATTGGTTCTAACTGACACGGTGGTTTCAGAGAAGAATTAAAAGATTAAAAAGAGGCAACACCCTTTTTCTTTTCAAATATTTCATTGATAAATCAATAGGATTGGATAACAGGCTATGCCTATGCAAATCCTCTCCAACAACAAGATGGAACAATTAGAACACAATTTACATAAGACATAGAGCAATCTACCCATCATGTATACATGCAATTCATCTTAATTACCAAGTATAAACACATGTATATTAATAGCAGAATCATACAAACAAAACAAAAAAGATTTTTCCCTTTCTTTTCTTTTTTTGTTAATAGGTATGATATAATATGTATATTAATAGCAGGATCATACAAAAAAAGTTTGTTTTCCCTTTTTTTTCCCCTTTTTAATAGGTATGATATAATTTGGAATAGCCAAATTATGGCTTTATATTTAAGCTATTATTATTTATAATATTAATGATGATGAATTGGCATAGCATGATGGATAGACTGAACTTACATTTAACACACAATATATACAACATGTAAACTGAAATTATGAAATCAAAACCACTAATTAAGTGAGGTTCACCATATCAATATGAATTAACTCTTTTTCAGTATATATATTTATGATTGAATAAAGGGAATTTGGGAGAGATGGAGGAAGAAGAGACAAATAAGTAAATAAGGGGGGAAATATCTAAACAAAATAGTGATTGTGATTGAGATAGGCAAGTACAAATTGGGTAAAGGGGGGATGGAGAAGGAAGACCTGAATAATTGAAAGATTTACAGCTATTAATTAAGCTGAAAAATTTAAAGATTTGGAGCTACATGTATATATGGGAAGACTTTTCAATGTTATATAACCAAATACAAAGAAAAGGAAAATTTATTGAATCATGTGAATCTTCTACTACCAGTAATGAAATGGTGAACAGCATGGAATATCTCAGTATTCTCCTCTACAGTAAGGATTGGTGAGCCTTTCAATAATATATCCAAATTTAAAACATCTTGAAACTTTCTTAGAGAATTAAAAAGTTGTATTCTGTGTCTTATGACACTTTTGGGCCTCTTGTGCACTTCCGATCAACAACAACAAAAACATCAAATGAACATCCCAGCCAAGTTTAGTTCCAATTGGAACAGTTGTTTCAGAAAAAAGGATTTAAAAAAACAGACAACACCATTAATGGCACTCTTGGGTTCTTGTTTCTTATAAACAGTTGAGGGGCGGGCGAGGCCAACCGTACCGAGTGTTTTAGTGCCTAGTCACTTTTATTTTTTGGCATAACAATGTAACTGGACAGTGAGAGAATCTATTTTAAGTTACTTTTATATTTTAACACGTGAGCACAGCAACCAAAGTGATGTGACTTTTAGATTTTAAGTGACTTACATTTTAATCTGAACTTTTTAAACCAAGCGAAGAGATTTTTAGATTTTATCAGTAAATCTTAAGAGGGCCAACTAAAGTGACATTTTAGATTTTAGTCGTATGTACAAGTTTTACAAGTGTATATAGGATTTTAATTCGTGGTTGTGGATGAGGTGGAGGGATAGCACAGCACTGTATATAGAACCACCACTGTTCAACATACGATACAGTATGGACTATGGTTCTCCTAGAAAGGAGAGGTAAGATAAGGGAATATGACTACCAAGTTTGGTTTCAATTGTCCCGGTAGTTTCAGAGAAGACGATTAAAATCCAAAAGCATTCGGAAAACGACGAAAACGGACGCCAAGTGTCAGACGACAATACCTCACAGACCCTTTGGGTCTAGTGAGCTAATATAAATTGTGAAAACTCGTGATAACCCACGTGGTTTAAAATATTTATAGATGTAGATTTAGATATTATATGTGTATTTATAGATTAATACTTCCTGTGTGACTTTTCAGCGGTGTTTCCCTAATAGCTGTAAACAATGGAATTTTAACAAAACAATTATAATTACGTTCGAAAGATTCAATTTATTATCTGAGTCTGAATATAAGAATTGGGATACTACAGAAAAAGAAAAGAAAACAGGCGATTGATTTCTACTTTCAGTTTTGGTTAGTTTTGGGAAAACCTGCTCAAGTGGTTACTGAATTGGTAAGTTGTGAATTGCATGTAAAAGATACACCGATTTTCCCGCAAATATTGTCTGTACTTCGTCGATTTACAGCTTCTTATTACCCATTTGGTATCTCTAAACGTTCTTACTACAAATGTACTCTCTAAATTGAATTACCTGATATCTGGATGTTTACGTAATAACAATAATATTTAGTTAACACATTGATATAGTTAGATAAACGGTGGAACATTAATGCCATCTTTCAAATTGCATAGGAAAAAACCATGGGGTTACTTTCTATATAAAGGTTTATATATGTAGACGTGCCGCTGGAATGGGTTGACTTTAAAAAAAAATAGCTTTCAAATATATGATTGGGTCGTAAATTTTCCACTTCAATATACAATGGATGGTGATGTTTAAACTATACATATGTTACATCAATTACTCTTATTTCTACAAGCACATACAGATTCTTTATTACCAAGACAAAACAGCAGTAAAATATGTCATGATTTCACATGATATGGTGCAACATGTGATCTGTGTGTGTTTATTTTTGATTGTAGTCTCAACATATGAATGGTCAGAATGGATCACCAATAACTGAATATTATACTAATGGGCATATAGTTATCGTACTTTGAAAAATATATGAATGGGTCTGATTTCCATGCTTAAAGAATATATGAATGAGAGGAGAATTCAAACTCCAGCGACACCATTGTAAACAATTTAACCTTAAGTAACCTGCACCCCCTCCCATTCTGTGGGAGAAACTTTTATTAAAACACTATAAGATCTAGACATGTTCAACAGAATAACCAACATATGCAAATTTATATCAAGTGTTGCCGAAGGGATATCTGACTTGTGCATTGTCAACGACATCTGACTTGTGCATTGTCAACGACATCTGACTTGTGCATTGTCAACGACATCTCACTTGTGTATTGTCAACGACATCTCACTTGTGTATTGTCAGCGACATCTGACTTGTGCATTGTCAACAACATCTGACTTGTGTATTGTCAACGACATCTGACTTGTGTATTGTCAACGACATCTGACTTGTGTATTGTCAACGACATCTGACTTGTGTATTGTCAGCGACATCTGACTTGTGTATAATATGTCAACGACATCTGACTTGTGTATAATATGTCAACGACATCTGACTTGTGCATTGTCAACGACATCTGATTTGTGTATTGTCAACGACATCTGACTTGTGCATTGTCAACGACATCTGACTTGTGCATTGTCAACGACATCTGACTTGTGTATTGTCAACGACATCTGACTTGTGTATTGTCAACGACATCTGACTTGTGCATTGTCAACGACATCTGACTTGTGTCTTGTCAACGACATCTCACTTGTGCATTGTCAACGACATCTGACTTGTGCATTGTCAACGACATCTGACTTGTGTATTGTCAACGACATCTGACTTGTGTATTGTCAACGACATCTGACTTGTGCATTGTCAACGACATCTGACTTGTGTATTGTCAACGACATCTGACTTGTGTATTGTCAGCGACATCTGACTTGTGTATAATATGTCAACGACATCTGACTTGTGTATAATATGTCAACGACATCTGACTTGTGCATTGTCAACGACATCTGATTTGTGTATTGTCAACGACATCTGACTTGTGCATTGTCAACGACATCTGACTTGTGCATTGTCAACGACATCTGACTTGTGTATTGTCAACGACATCTGACTTGTGCATTGTCAACGACATCTGACTTGTGTCTTGTCAACGACATCTCACTTGTGTCTTGTCAACGACATCTCACTTGTGCATTGTCAACGACATCTGACTTGTGCATTGTCAACGACATCTGACTTGTGTATTGTCAACGACATCTGACTTGTGTATTGTCAACGACATCTGACTTGTGCATTGTCAACGACATCTGACTTGTGTATTGTCAACGACATCTGACTTGTGTATTGTCAGCGACATCTGACTTGTGTATAATATGTCAACGACATCTGACTTGTGTATAATATGTCAACGACATCTGACTTGTGCATTGTCAACGACATCTGACTTGTGTATTGTCAACGACATCTGACTTGTGTATTGTCAACGACATCTGACTTGTGCATTGTCAACGACATCTCACTTGTGTATTGTCAACGACATCTGACTTGTGTATAATATGTCAACGACATATGACTTGTGTATAATATGTCAACGACATCTGACTTGTGCATTGTCAACGACATCTGACTTGTGTCTTGTCAACGACATCTGACTTGTGTATTGTCAACGACATCTCACTTGTGCATTGTCAACGACATCTGACTTGTGCATTGTCAGCGACATCTGACTTGTCGATTGTCAACGACATCTGACTTGTGTATTGTCAACGACATCTCACTTGTATATTGTCAACGACATCTGACTTGTGCATTGTCAACGACATCTGACTTGTGCATTGTCAACGACATCTGACTTGTGAATTGTCAACGACATCTGACTTGTGCATTGTCAACGACATCTCACTTGTGTATTGTCAGCGACATCTCACTTGTCCATTGTCAACGACATCTGACTTGTGTATTGTCAACGACATCTGACTTGTGTATTGTCAACGACATCTGACTTGTGCATTGTCAATGACATCTGACTTGTGCATTGTCAACGACATCTCACTTGTGTATTGTCAGCGACATCTGACTTGTGCATTGTCAACGACATCTCACTTGTCCATTGTCAACGACATCTGACTTGTGTTTTGTCAACGACCTCTAACTTGTGTGTTGTCAGCGACATATGACTTTGTGTATTGTCAGCGACATCTGACTTGTGCATTTTCAACGACATCTGACTTGTGCATTGTCTGTATTCTCCAAGTAGATCAAGATATGGGTGCCAACGAACGTTTAAAATTGATGATCTCAACTGGAAAACAGGATGAATGTTAGGGTTATGGTGTTTAACGCACCTTCAACAATATTTCAGTCTTATCGTGGAGGTCAATTTTATCGGTGGAGGAAATCGGAGTACCCGGAGAAATCCACCGACCTGTCGCAAGTCATTGACAAACTTTATCACATAATGTTGTATCCGGTACATCTCGCCATGGATGGGGTTCGAACTCACAACTTAAGACTGGAAAACAAACAGGTGACTGTAAGCTATTAGACTTGATTAGTACGAGCATCATTATAGATTTTTAAAAGTTTTTTGCTTTGATCAGGGATATGTTAAATAAATAGTATTTGAAATAGTTATTTTTAGGATTATTTCTCAATAGAACGATGTCCCATCGCGTAGCGTTTTAACATTAGTCGTTTGATTTTTCGCCCGTTTCCAGTTTTACAATCATGCTATAATGAAGATGTCTCTTTGACTCGGAAGAACCAAATCCGTTTAGGTCAAATATTAAAGCAAACCGTGTTTCCTTGAGCAAGAACACTCAATAGTAGATAGATGAATACAGAAAGCCCATGCAAATGAGGAATGTGTGGATTCACATTTAGGAGAGGCTTTCAAGTAAAGGAACTATTCGGATACAACAACATTAAAACACACACACAAATAGTTCTGACGACACGAACTGGAATGAGACTAAGTTCTTCCATAAGGCGTTATAAGTGTTGTACGAATATCGTTCGAGATTGTGGAAAATTCCATCTATTCGTGATAGGGTAGAGGAAAAAGTGTAGAAGACGTTGGGATCGTATCAACCGGTTTAATTCTACCACATTTTTGTGTCTGTCCCAAGCCAGGACGTGGATTTCCAACATCACATGTCGCGGTCTCTCTTCTGTTAAGTGAGTAAAGGTCAGATGTGATTGTTCGTTTTCTTGATATTGGTGGAATTGTTGACCATCACTGTTTAAACTCTCTTTTCATGAAAGTCAAATTTCACTCACGAGTGAAATATGCACAAAGGCCCATTTAGATAACAATTAATATTTTATTCATATTTTCAGAGGCAAGGATAACAGCTTTTCAATACAAAATAGACAATTGTTATGAAGACTCGAACTTTTATATATACATCATGAATCAGCAATATTATTTGATATATTGAAATGAAACCATGGAAACGGATGATAAAAGAAGTGCGTTAGATAATAAGAAAAAAAGGATACGTAAGGAATATGTAAATGATTTTCGCACGGGTAAAACAACAGTTCTTGAAAAAACTTTAGCCAAGAGTGTAAATAGTTACTTCGATAACCAAACGCCAGAGATATTACCAAATATTACCACAGAGGCCACTCCTTATAGGGGAAGTCCAGCACCCATTCCTTGTAGTGATACGAAAATTGAGCAATCTCAACATGCAATAGAAAATGAAACAACTAAAAGGAACCAATATCGCCAAGGAGATATATATGAAATTTGTGACAACAAAATAGTTACAGAAGAGTTGAAGGAGGCCGAGCTACAGGACGTCAAAAATGTTGGTCAAGCTGCAGCAGAATTAACGTCAACAGATGACGAAGTGATGAGCACCAAAAGTAATGGGTCTGATGTAATACCAAATAAAGAGGTTATAAGATGTCCCGAAAACGACGACACAGACCCAGTAACCACTACAATCACAAACACAACGAATGGTAGACTAACAGACAATGGTATAGTTAGAAAGGAGGAAACACATTCAAACACGAGCAAGATTAACTCAAAAGTGTCAGTGTGTGATGGTGAAACCAACAAAGAATTGAAACCAGAGACGTCATCAGGGGATGGAAATGTTGACGTTAGTATGCATTCTACTTTAAATACATCATATAAAAATGTAGACGAATCAGCCGTTTGTCTTGAATACAACAGTACAAACTATATTGACAAAATGTCTAACAGTTCCAAAGTAGAGTTACCAAGAGGAAATTCGGAAGACGGTACAAATACTACCGTGGAATCGGTTCTAAGGAAAGACAACTCCAGTCAAAATGCCAATGACAAAAAAGAGATTGAAAATGCTACTGTCGGTGGTTTGGATAAGATACATGATACAGAAAGTACTAACAGTGATGTGGTATTACCAAAACTGACAGAAAACAATGATAAGTCGAATACTGATGAAACACTAACTGAAATTAGCAGTGGTACAATTCCACCAGTCAACGATTTAGAAACAAGAGAGGATGGCTACCATGAAAAGCTAAAGCCCGATCAGATGATAATAATTGCTAGCGAGAATGATATTGGTGATACTCCTATTTTGTCAAAACAGGATATACTTCCAAACTACCTTATAAACAAAGAACTTAAAGACTGCTCAACACAAACTAATTTTGCATACACGTCCATAGAGGAAACGTATAGTATACTATGTGAAAAATGTGGTCACAAAGTGGATATGAAGGAAATTCTTCTGAATCTGTTCAATTACCCTTTAATGTTAAACAATGGTCATCTCTGTACCGAATTGGAGGAGGAATTACTCATCAATTCCAACATTGATAGTCTTCAAGCAGAAGAAAATGATTTTCCGATGGATGAAGGATTTGGGTTTGGTTGCCTAAATCCTATCACTACTACCACTAGTGCAGAAATATCTGATCCACTTTCTAACCAAGCTATTGCTATGGACATGCCAGTGTTAAATCAAAGTTTGGAAGATCCATCATATTGTCATTTAAGTAAATCTGGACATGCCAATGAAGACAAACAAAGTTTAAGAAAAACTCCAAATGTTACACAACAGTCAGAGGATCAATACGCGTGGAATTATGCTTCAGAACCAAACCTGTACGACTCCACCGATTTACCAGGTCACACTCCAACAAGTGAATTGTCAAGGCAGTTAACCTTCTACACAACTGACGATTTAAGAGGGGAACAAAATACACACATGTCAGATTCGTTTCAACAAGGACAATATGCACAACACTATGCACAAGAATATACACAACAACATGTACAACAACATGCACAGCAACATGTACAACAACATTCACAACAACATGTACAGCAACATGCACAACACATGCAACAATATACACAACATGCACAACAATATGCACAACAACATGAACAACAATATGCACAACAACATGAACAACAATATGCACATGCTAGAGATGAGTTTGACCTAGCTGTAGAGGGATTCCAAGATGAATACGATTCACTTACATACATGGAGAATGAAGCTGACAATTTCCATCCGAATGATGTCGATACCAAAGTCCAGAAAGGCGATGGTTCAGTTGACAAAGACAGTAAAATGCTTCCACCTAGAAATGTAAATCAACAAGACAAATACCGTGGAGGTCATGTCATTAAAGGTTCATTCTCATCTACGTCACCAGGAACGAAGACAACAATTAGTCCACTGTATTCACATAATCGTACCTTGAATACTGGGAAGAGGACAACAGACACCAAATTCAAGAATAAACATTCGTGTAAGTTAATTACTGTAACACTTAATATATAAACCGTCAACGTGTGTGGGGAGATGTCGTTCTTAATTAAATGTTCTAAAATCCTGGTGGTATAAGTCAAATATTATAATATTGTCACGCGAGTGTTTATTTATATATGATAACTATGAATGTGTATATGTGGGGATCATCTATGATATAATAATATCAATTATTACCATCTAGCTGTGCGCGGGGCTACTTCTTGAATTGCATGTTATATATCAATAATTTAATATGATTTTAATATTTCAATCTGATTGGCTAATCCGCCTGGAGAAAATTTTGATTATACTCGATAACCTGGGTTGGTATTGTGACGTCACCAATGACAAATTCAAATAGTCACATGAAATAATCGTAATTAAAATCGAGGAATCATTAAATTTTGTTGAAAAAATTAAATTATAAGGAATATTTGAAATTGTTGAACGGGTTATACTTGCATAACCTGGTTTGGGTTAGTTTACGCTTTTCATAAACCGCTTCGCGGTTTATTAAGCGTAAACTAACCCAAACCAGGTTATATCGTATAACCTGTTCAACAATTTCAAATATGGTTTAACATGTTTTAAAATCCTGCTGATGCAAATCAAATATTGTAATACTAACTATGACTGTATGCATGTGTGAGGGGATGTACTTCTTTTGACAGGAATTTCGTCAGTATTAAATTATTAATTCATGATTGGGAAGACAAAAACATTCAAATTATTTGAAAGCACAAAACCCAAAACCAAAACCAAATTAAGATAATAGTAATCGTCAAAATGAAACGATTTATGTTTATACAATGAAGGTTTACCAAAACCATTGTTTTTCACCACTAGTATATCATCAGTACATCGATATGGAGAATCGCACTCAAAAGCTCTTTATATTTAAAAAAGAAAAAACAACAACAACCTGTGGTATAATATAGCGCTTTTTTTTCTTTTGTATATTTCATCATATGTTTGCATTTAATTTCTCATTGTAGACAAATACAGAGGAGACATGATGAATAAACTAACTACTTTTGCGGAGGATAATGCTCTAGTTGTATATAACGTCAGTGCTGATGGAAACTGTATGTTCAGTGCTGTTGTTGACCAGTTATGGATAAATGGCAACTTCTGCTTTACCACAGATTCACTCAGGAATCAAGCAGTAGAGTAGGTGTATTCTGTTTTCCCTATTCTGCTCAATCGAATCCTTTACTTTAGAACGTTTTATTAAAATACATTTGTTCTGA
Source organism: Bathymodiolus septemdierum (assembly GCA_963383655.1). Lineage (NCBI taxonomy): Eukaryota > Metazoa > Mollusca > Bivalvia > Mytilida > Modiolidae > Bathymodiolus > Bathymodiolus septemdierum. The sequence goes on along the minus strand of OY726521.1, from coordinate 41,607,894 downwards.
TTTTACAATCATATAGATGTATTTTCTGTGTACAAATTTATTCTTCTTTTCTGAAATCTGAGTCTAAATAAACCGAACTTCGATAGGATGGTCCTTTGGTTGTCTCGTTTCATAAATATATCCGGCTGTTCCACTCTTTATCAAAGATGGCCGCCGTTGCTAAGCATTCAAAACTTCTACATGACTCAAATTAGCTAAAAAGTTCAACTGTGGCTATATGATTATGAGCTGTTATTTTTAATTTGTTGTGAAATTGTTTATGTAAAACGTTTTGACGGTAATGAAAATGTCATCTATTTTAGTGGGGTTCGTGTTTCTCGAACTTAAGTTTTACATGTATGTGTGATGTTTTGTATATCTTTGTTTGTCCTTTTATCCTTTTTTGTTTGTCCATTGTGTTGTCTGTCCTTCTTTGATTTACAGATTCTGATTACCCCTATGGTAACTTCAAACTCTTCTTACCAAAATCATTTAAATTCGTCCAAAAGACACCTGGTCAAATTATCTCACATTATGCTTTAATGCCCATTGGGTGGTACATTTTCAGACATAAGCCAAAACTCTGGCTCCTCTTCTAAGATAGCTGCTGTTATTGAAAATAAAAGGTTCCTAAAATGACGAAAGCTTATAAATTTCATGCTGCAATGAGCAGATATTTGCTAGATGATAATAAGTTGTTTACAGTTTAACATATTCTGTTGGGTTTTCTGTGAAGTTCCAAATTTGCAAATGTTTCCTCAATATAAAATTGATCCTATTTGCTTTCAGCGAACAGTCATTCTTCATATACAACTGCATGAAGAAAAAGCTGGCTATTTAAAGGACACTGAGGATTTCATCTTCTTTTTTTATGATTTTGTTTAAGATATACAAATATACCCCAATTCTCATTTTTAGTCAGATGTTATCTATAAATATATTTTAATATTTTTTTTACAAATTTAATACAATTGTGTATCAATTGAATAACAGCAGTCTCATTAGAGCCTCTGCTATTTTCATTTAAATCAGCAACTACCTATACAATCAGTGCCTATCACCACTAATGTTGTGAGTTCGAATCCCACTCATGGTGAGGTGTACTTGATACATTATGTGATAAAGTTTGCCAGTGACTTGCGAGGTCGATTGTATTCTCCAGTTCCCTCCACGATATAACTGAAATATTGTTGAAAGTGTCGTTAGACGCTATAGATCAAACCAAACCTAAACCATTTAAATCAGTATGAAGAAGAAACCACAAATAGTAAAAACATAGTTATATAAATAAAACAGATCAACAGTTATGTATATTTTCTCTATAGGTTAAAGTAATCAAAATAATTCGATGTTTTATAGGTTCTTAAGGAGAGTTCCAACTCATAAAGATGGAACACACCTGGATTCTTTCCTAGCGACTGAATCTTGGGACGAATATCTACATCGAATGGACAGGAAGGGAGAATGGGGTGATCACATGGTACTACAGGGCGTGGCAGAGGTCATCTTATGTAGAATCATAGTGATTAGTTCAGATATAGTGAAGACAGAATTGATTCCTTGGCATGCAAAATGTGACATGAAAAAGCTGGACATCGTTCTACTTGGTCATATGGGAGAATTTCATTACGTTAGTCTAAGACCATTCAACTGGATGTGTAGCTGGGCGATTAGTAAGTCATGTTATCTCGGTTAAACAATCATGATTATATACCGGTATAGGTCCAATAATTAAGTCAATTCAGATATGATTGGTGGGTTTACATGTATCTTTGTATGTCCCCAATCATTTCAATCATTGTATTGAATTGTTTGCCCCTTGTGGGACCTTAATTGGCAATAAAAAATTCTTATTCTTATTCTTATTGTTTCTTTAACTAAAATATGTTCCTAAATTCATCAGTTTATTATAGGTAAAAATAGCATATGTTTGGAGTTATCTAGTGTTAATAAAGTGAAAAGCAAAAAAATACCACACTGTCGGAACAGATCCAAAATACCACACTGTCGGAACAGATCTAAAATCCAATAGGAAACCCTTAGAAAGAGACAAAATTGATACCCCTAACACATGACCACTCATCACCTTCATGAACACATACACATGACCGCTCATCACCTTCATGAACACATACACATGACCGCTCATCACCTTCATGAACACATACACATGACCGCTCATCACCTTCATGAACACATACACATGACCACTCATCACCTTCATGAACACATACACATGACCACTCAGCACCTTCATGAACACATACACATGACCGCTCATCACCTTCATGAACACATACACATGACTGCTCATCACCTTCATGAACACATACACATGACCACTCATCACCTTCATGAACACATACATATGACCGCTCATCACCTTCATGAACACATACACATGACCACTCATCACCTTCATGAACACATACACATGACCGCTCATCACCTTCATGAACACATACACATGACCGCTCATCACCTTCATGAACACATACACATGACCGCTCATCACCTTCATGAACACATACACATGACCGCTCATCACCTTCATGAACACATACACATGACCGCTCATCACCTTCCTGAACACATACACATGACCGCTCATCACCTTCATGAACACATACACATGACCGCTCATCACCTTCATGAACACATACACATGACCACATACACATGACCACTCATCACCTTCATGAACACATACATATGACCGTTCATCACCTTCATGAACACATACACATGACCGCTCATCACCTTCATGAACACATCCACATGACCGCTCATCACCTTCATGAACACATACACATGACCGCTCATCACCTTCATGAACACATACACATGACCGCTCATCACCTTCATAAACACATACACATGACCGCTCATCACCTTCATGAACACATACACATGACTGCTCATCACCTTCATGAACACATACACATGACCGCTCATCACCTTCATGAACACATACACATGACCGCTCATCACCTTCATGAACACATACACATGACCGCTCATCACCTTCATGAACACATACACACGACCGCTCATCACCTTCATGAACACATACACATGACCGCTCATCACCTTCATGGCTAGAGTTAAATAAGAAACCATAATTTGACTTCTAACACAGCAGGTATGTTATTAGTTCCAGAAAGGTGAACGGTTGCATAACATATACTGTGATAGAAGTATTTGTTGTTGTTTTTTGACAGCTACATTATTTTTTTAAACAAGTAACAATGAGATCTAGAGTCCATATAGTAAAATGAAGAACAACAATACCACCGTGTGAGAACAGTTCTAAAATGAAGAACAACAATACCACCCTGTCAGAACAAAGAACAACAATACCACCCTGTCAGAACAGTTCTAAAATGAAGAACAACAATACCACCCTGTCAGAACAAAGAACAACAATACCACCCTGTCAGAACAAAGAACAACAATACCACCCTGTCAGAACAAAGAACAACAATACCACCCTGTCAGAACAAAGAACAACAATACCACCCTGTCAGAACAAAGAACAACAATACCACCCTGTCAGAACAAAGAACAACAATACCACCCTGTCAGAACAAAGAACAACAATACCACCCTGTCAGAACAAAGAACAACAATACCACCCTGTCAGAACAAAGAACAACAATACCACCCTGTCAGAACAAAGAACAACAATACCACCCTGTCAGAACAAAGAACAACAATACCACCCTGTCAGAACAAAGAACAACAATAACACCGTGTCAGAACAAAGAACAACAATACCACCCTGTCAGAACAAAGAACAACAATACCACCATTTCAGAAAAAGGAACAACAATACCACCCTGTCAGAACAAAGAACAACAATACCACCCTGTCAGAACAAAGAACAACAATAACACCGTGTCAGAACAAAGAACAACAATACCACCGTGTCAGAACAAAGAACAGCAATACCACCGTGTCAGAACAAAGAACAACAATACCACCCTGTCAGAACAAAGAACAACAATACCACCATGTCAGAACAAAGAACAACAATACCACCCTGTCAGAACAAAGAACAACAATACCACCCTGTCAGAACAAAGAACAACAATACCACCCTGTCAGAACAAAGAACAACAATACCACCGTGTCAGAACAAAGAACAACAATACCACCGTGTCAGAACAAAGAACAACAATACCACCCTGTCAGAACAAAGAACAACAATACCACCCTGTCAGAACAGTTCTAAAATGAAGAACAACAATACCACCGTGTCAGAACAAAGAACAACAATACCACCGTGTCAGAACAAAGAACAACAATACCACCCTGTCAGAACAAAGAACAACAATACCACCCTGTCAGAACAAAGAACAACAATACCACCCTGTCAGAACAAAGAACAACAATACCACCATGTCAGAACAAAGAACAACAATACCACCGTGTCAGAACAAAGAACAACAATACCACCCTGTCAGAACAAAGAACAACAATACCACCCTGTCAGAACAAATAACAACAATACCACCCTGTCAGAACAAAGAACAACAATACCACCCTGTCAGAACAAAGAACAACAATACCACCCTGTCAGAACAAAGAACAACAATACCACCCTGTCAGAACAAAGAACAACAATACCACCCTGTCAGAACAAAGAACAACAATACCACCCTGTCAGAACAAAGAACAACAATACCACCCTGTCAGAACAAAGAACAACAATACCACCCTGTCAGAACAAAGAACAACAATACCACCGTGTCAGAACAAAGAACAACAATACCACCGTGTCAGAACAAAGAACAACAATACCACCGTGTCAGAACAAAGAACAACAATACCACCCTGTCAGAACAAAGAACAACAATACCACCATGTCAGAACAAAGAACAACAATACCACCCTGTCAGAACAAAGAACAACAATACCACCCTGTCAGAACAAAGAACAACAATACCACCGTGTCAGAACAAAGAACAACAATACCACCGTGTCAGAACAAAGAACAACAATACCACCCTGTCAGAACAAAGAACAACAATACCACCCTGTCAGAACAAAGAACAACAATACCACCGTGTCAGAACAAAGAACAACAATACCACCGTGTCAGAACAAAGAACAACAATACCACCCTGTCAGAACAAAGAACAACAATACCACCGTGTCAGAACAAAGAACAACAATACCACCCTGTCAGAACAGTTCTAAAATGAAGAACAACAATACCACCCTGTCAGAACAGTTCTAAAACAAAGAACAACAATACCACCCTGTCAGAACAAAGAACAACAATACCACCCTGTCAGAACAAAGAACAACAATACCACCGTGTCAGAACAAAGAACAACAATACCACCCTGTCAGAACAGTTCTAAAATGAAGAACAACAATACCACCCTGTCAGAACAAAGAACAACAATACCACCCTGTCAGAACAAAGAACAACAATACCACCGTGTCAGAACAAAGAACAACAATACCACCCTGTCAGAACAAAGAACAACAATACCACCCTGTCAGAACAAAGAACAACAATACCACCCTGTCAGAACAAAGAACAACAATACCACCGTGTCAGAACAAAGAACAACAATACCACCCTGTCAGAACAGTTCTAAAATGAAGAACAACAATACCACCCTGTCAGAACAAAGAACAACAATACCACCCTGTCAGAACAAAGAACAACAATACCACCCTGTCAGAACAGTTCTAAAATGAAGAACAACAATACCACCCTGTCAGAACAGTTCCAAAATGAAGAACAACAATACCACCCTGTCAGAACAAAGAACAACAATACCACCCTGTCAGAACAAAGAACAACAATACCACCCTGTCAGAACAAAGAACAACAATACCACCCTGTCAGAACAAAGAACAACAATACCACCCTGTCAGAACAAAGAACAACAATACCACCCTGTCAGAACAAAGATCAACAATACCACCCTGTCAGAACAAAGAACAACAATACCACCCTGTCAGAACAAAGAACAACAATACCACCGTGTCAGAACAAAGAACAACAATACCACCCTGTCAGAACAAAGAACAACAATACCCCCCTGTCAGAACAAAGAACAACAATACCACCCTGTCAGAACAAAGAACAACAATACCACCCTGTCAGAACAGTTCTAAAATGAAGAACAACAATACCACCCTGTCAGAACAAAGAACAACAATACCACCCTGTCAGAACAGTTCTAAAATGAAGAACAACAATACCACCCTGTCAGAACAGTTCCAAAATGAAGAACAACAATACCACCCTGTCAGAACAAAGAACAACAATACCACCCTGTCAGAACAAAGAACAACAATACCACCCTGTCAGAACAAAGAACAACAATACCACCCTGTCAGAACAAAGAACAACAATACCACCCTGTCAGAACAAAGAACAACAATACCACCCTGTCAGAACAAAGAACAACAATACCACCCTGTCAGAACAAAGAACAACAATACCACCCTGTCAGAATAAAGAACAACAATACCACCCTGTCAGAACAAAGAACAACAATACCACCGTGTCAGAACAGTTCCAAAATGAAGAACAACAATACCACCCTGTCAGAACAAAGAACAACAATACCACCCTGTCAGAACAGTACACCCTGTCAGAACAGTTCCAAAATACAATGAAAAATAATTCAGAGGCAAAATCGATACTCCCTACACATATATATAAAGAGATATGGTTGATGAAGTACAAAACAGAGCCATCTGTAAATTATCAAATAGACCTGCTCTATCATTCTTCATCTCACTGTCGCATCAATGTAATAACATAAATATATTTATTTCTATTTCAGAGGCAAAAATAAGACTGCTTAATGAGCTACATGGCACTTCATACCAAGGACCATCGGACGTTGACATCAGTATTGCCTCTGACACAAGTGAAGTACTTAACTCAACAGACAAAGAGAGAAAGACTGATGAAGATATAGAAGAAGTACAGAATAACCAGTATGGCAATAGAGAAGGAGAAACAGAAGAAATTACAGTGGGTGATAAAACTACACCACCTTCTACCAGTGGAGAATTAGATCTATCATATATTGCCATTTCAAATTCAGATCTAATTGAGGAGGCAATTAACTCTAAAGCTACAATAGAGCTGTTTGATAGTTCAGGTTAGATATACTATATATAGGCACATATAAACCAGATAGTAGTATATAATCCAATCAGGGCCTTCATGGTTTTGATCGTATTGTAGTTGGATTTTCAACTACCTGTGCAATCAGTGCCTATCACCACTAACGTTGTGAGTTCGAACCCCGTTCATGGTGAGGTGTACTCGATACAACATTTTGTGATAAAGTTTGTTGGTAACTTGCAACAGTTCGGTAGTTTTCTCTAGGTTCTCCACTTTCCTCCACCAATAAAACTGATCGCCATGATATAACTGAAATATTGTTTGTAAGTGGCATTAAACACCATAAGCCTATAATTCAATCCTAATTGACAGATTGTTCTAATGTTCTAACATTGTCCTTACTTGAGATATTATATTTAATACGCAATGTTCAACAATGAGGAACAGTATATACATTTTGTACTAAGCACAAAAAGTCACCCGCCGTTAGTTTCACCTTAAGTAACAAAGTTATCGTCTCGATTGGTGAAGCTATATTTTAAATAGTGGGTTTGGCTGGGGGGTATAAATGCTGCATTAATATGCTAAGTGAATTTGTGCTGCAGTGTATCAATGGTATGGATTTGAATCTCGCTTTGAGGGAGGAACAATATTACATAAAAATTGTCAGCTTATATATATCTGAATATTTCTTTGTTTTATCATATTGTAGCTAGTGACGACCCATGATTCTCATGTGTCAAGTAGTCGTCAGTAATTTTCCATAGTGATTATATTCCAAGATGGAAATTCTTTGTTGTATGATCTCATGTGTCTGGTACAAAAAAAACCTTTGTAATATGACTTTTTTGTATAGGAAAAACCTTTGTAGCATGACTGTCTGGTACAAGTGGTGTTATGAAGTGGAAAGTTGGATATGTGGCTGTATTTAGTGATAAACTCTGTGAAAACCTATTCCTGTATTTCGCCTTCCTCATTCTTCAGTACAAAATCACTTTGTTGTTGCAGACCTTCCGCGTGAAGGTACAAGTGTATCTAGTGTGTTATTTGTACACTTCTTATTGCAGATTGTCGTGTACTATTATTAGACCAATGAAACAAACATAATATTGTTCATGCAGTAATTTCAGATTTCCTCTTTAAAAAGTTGTGTATCGATAATGTTTATAAATGTTGACATTTTCACTTAATTTTTTTTGTTTTAAACTGCAGTCACCAGATGATTTTATTATTTGTAAGTATATGTGCAATTTTACTTTCATATTGTGACTGTGAAATGAAGAACGGCAATAAAAGCAATGTTCCTTAACTCTGAATTGTGTCTAAGTGTAATGTTTGACAGTCTTTCATATTCATTTACGTCCATATCCTTTCTTACTAATTTATTATCTTGATATTTATATCAGTATTTGAGTTTGTATATATCTCTACATATTATTCTTTGCAGAGGACTTGAACCGGATTGTAAATGATGTGGACTACATTGATAAATTTAGTAGTGTTCCTGTTCGTCACTTAACCTTCTATATAAGACACCTTCTGGAACCAGAGGACATCCATGTCCATCTTTACTCCAGGAATGTCAAAAACAATATCGGAAAACGTCTACCCGTGGAATATGTTATATATGGCAGTGTCGGTGAAGATTTAGTTTTTTCTCTATATACCTGTGGTAGAAGTATGATATACCCACATATATTGTACTACATTCCCGAGATAGCAGACATTGTTTACCACACCAAACCTGCTCCAAAGCCGCATTCTCTTCTTGTAGATACCGATGCATGCCGACCTGGATTTTTAAGGCTTCAAGTTATAGACGAGCAACACTTCAAAGACTGTGCCTTAGTCAGAATAGACGACAAAGTTTATTTAGAAATGCTGAGTTTTTCCTTTTCTGTGAAAAACAATTGCCAATGGATTGAACTCCAGGTTAGACAAGGATTGCAATGTTCTAAATGGCCACATGCACTAACGTCACAATTTAAAACTCGAGAGAGACCAAGTGGATGGCCTGATAGTGAAATGTTGTCGGAATTCTACAGCAGACCTTGCCATATTCGTAAAAACAATCACTATTCCAGTCAACACGTCATGGCTGAGACTGAGTGGCAGTTCATATTTCCATTCATAGAAAATGACCTTATCGTGTATTGTATGGATAAATACATGAAATATGTGTTACAATACTTCAAAATGTTGATAGAATGTCATACTTCATCATGCCCAAAGATGTTGAGATCCAACCATATTAAAACTATCATGTTAATTTGTTGTGAAAGTCTTCCAACTTCAGTATGGTCAAACAATATGGGAGGTGCGATTTTGTTTCTCGTTTCAACACTCATGCAGAAATTGTACCAACGATATATACCACATTACATCATGAATAGTGTTAATTTGTTAGACACCCATACAGAACAAGAGATGGATGCTCTTCTCAGAGATTTGGAACACATACGTCTATTTCCGCTGATGGCATTCAACGTGTTTGCTGAAAATAACAATTTGTTAAATCAGTGGATAATTCACTCAGTTGTGAACGACATCCAGAGATTTAGAACTGATCGTGATCACCTGAAATCTTTAGAACAGACATTTTGTCCAACACTTTTTGAAATAGCTAAACGATTAGTTATGATGGGGATGCATAACTTTAAAAAGGGATATAAAATGTTACAAAGAGCATACAAGAAGACCAGTCAACTCGAAGAGGAAAGACAAGTAGAAAATCCCCAGTCCTTTGAACAATTTGTAGAACCCTTCGCTTATAGCATTGATGATCCAATAGTGAGGTACTTTTTCACAAATTTTGTGGACCGAGAACTTCACATAGACATCCTGAACAAAATGATAATTTCCGACCATGTCCGAATAGTTGGCGACATTGTTGAGAAAGTCGATGGTGGAGACTTCAATAGATTTCCCATTCCTGACGGGAGTAAACTGGATGACGTAGAATATTTGAATAGCTTTGCACAGTACCTTATGACAATAGATGCATTAGAAAATGCAGCGCATTTCTTACGGTGTGGAATTGCTCTTGGAAAAGAGGGTCTAAGTTCGGAGACTATTGATGTCAGCGAAATAACCGACAATGAAATAAAAACACAAATCGCCAACAAGAATATTAAAACTGTTCAAAACTTCAACCACGTTTTATACCACATGTATAATCATTTAATTCAGTGCTATACAGATATGGAACAAAAACTGTTGTTTCAAGAATTCATTCATGAGTATGAAGATTTGGTCATAGCATTTGATACTGCATGGTACTATCGCCAACTAGCTAATGCATGGAGAGATCTTGGAAATGAAGAAAAGTACGATTACTATGAGAACAAATCAGAGGAATATAGACAAAATGCACAGCATACACATGTTTAGATTGCTTAACATGGGCAAAATACATGTGTTTATATTGTTTACTTTTATATCTAAATCATATACATTATCATGTTTGCATGTCAGTTTTGCTACAACCAAGCTCTCAAACAGACTATTTTCCTTGACTTCCATAACTTAGCCATTGTACAAAATCATCATGATACAGATGAACAAACATACATGTCATTCTAGCCTGATATTTATTATTGTAGCATTTTTTTCAAATAATTTGAGGATTGATAAAAATCGTTGAAATAGTTGAATATACCATTATATTTCTCTAACTTTATCAAATATAAGGATACATGTTTTATAAATCATTCAGAGTATGGTAATAATTATTCTTTCGACATGAAACAAGTTTTCTACAACAATAAGTCATTCATAAATAATTTATTTTTGGAAAATTTAAAACATTTATGTCATGTACCTTGTATTATATAATATTTCTATTGTACGTTCTAGTATCATGGAAATAAGATAGACGCATATCAACCAGCCGATGTATAATAATGAGTGATGGATATTTTTCTAGGCAGACTAGACATGCTTGATTATTAAAAGAAGGAATAGAAACAACTTCCGCTGTCTCATTTCTTGACATTTACTTCGAATCTGACAAGTGGTAATCTTTCTACCAGATTCTATGACAAAAGAGACAAATTCAAACATGTAGCTTCAGTTTAAATTTCAGCTTGTTCATGTTTTAAATGTGGCATTTGATGAAAATTTATATATTTAATAATGGTGGCCATCTTGGAATTGTTTATTCACAGTTTGTAGTTCAATCAGGTCTAGTTTTAAGGGTCACATAATGTCCTATATTAAACCATGTCATATGGTGACTGCAATCTTGGATTTTCCATTCATACAAACAGTGATAACATTGTAAATGACCATCCAATTATATTATTATTCATATATAGTTGGGGTCAACCAAAAGTATGGCTTTTGAGAAACAATTATAATTCATTCTCACAAGGGTCCCCTGTTTAATTATGTCCTGCTCTGACAACCATCTCGGATTTCCTATCATTATTTTGTTGAAAACTATCCAGGGAAGCTTGTAGACAATAGTTTAGTGGTTTCCCTTGACTAATAATTTTAAATTACATGTATTTCTTCTAGAGTTATTCCCCATTGATCGTCTTTAAACAAATTTAAAGATGTAAATGAACATGAGAAACTTATACTTTTAAGAAAAGTTTGAAGATACCAAAGAGGGTAATCATTAGCTGTAAATCGAAAAAGGACAATAGGAAAAACATCTACAACACACAGAAAGCCAACGATTGAGCAACACGAACCCCACAAAGAACGAGGTTGAAATCTGGAATAGTGATGCAAAACAATTCCACCAATAATAACTATATCAATACTGTTATTTACCCGATGATCTCCAGGTTGTATGCAGACCACCATTTAACGGTGATCCTTTCTGATTCACATGCAATTAAACTTCTTTTTACCCGATGATTATCTGGTGTAAGACATTCAGTGGATTGCTATACTTTATTGTCTTGCAATAACACCTGTATTTACCTCTTGATTTCCGATTGTGATGTTGCATTTACTTACAATAATGCTTCTGTTTACCTTGCTATTCGAAGGATATAAAAAAAAGTTTGAAGATATCAAAAGGGTACTCAGAAGCCGTAAAATGCGAAGAAGGACAGACAACATAATGGTCAAAAGCAAAAGACCAATAGGAAAAACATTTACAAAAACACACAGAAAACCAAAGATTCATCCACACAAACCTCGCAAAGTGAACTCTGGAATTGTAAGCAATTGCTGTTCCACTAGTATTACTGTTAAACGTCAACAGCATTATGTAATATGAAAATCGTGTTGGACACAAGTAGAAGTTTATAAATACAAATCAAACATGAAACCTCTCATTACAAAACTAATGGGAGTAAAGACGAACCAAACATCGTTTTTACGAGGAATTCGCAGCGGACAACACAGCACTGAACTAAAAGCGTGAAAACATGAACAAAACTACTAGAAGCCACTAAAATGCATTGTAACTCATTATATTATTACTTGTTACCTTAAGCTTGAATTAAGAGATTATAGATATAGAATACTCCTGTTATTCAGTCTTTTTTTATTTTTCTGCAATACATATTCCTTGAATAAACAAGTAGCTCAAATTAATTTTTTTAATCGGCTCTTTCTTGTTTAAAATGAAGCAGCTTTTGTACGCTTGAATTTTTTTTTATAATTTATAATGGCGGCCATCTTGGATACAATTGTAAAAAGAGACCATGGACACTCAAGGACAATCCTACCCCATATTAGGTTACATTGGCTCAGTGATTTCAAAGGATATTTCCAAATATTTCTTTTGGTAATATAAGATCAGCTTAATTTGCAAAACGCGTTGTGTTCAGAATACCTCTTTTCATATGTCATTGTACATTTCATTAAGCTGAAGCTATTTTCAAATTTTGGCTAATTTCGTGAAAAATGCGGCTTTCAATGAGTCTGAAAGTGTGTCTTACCGTAAACCCCTTTTTATAATATATTTATAGGGGTTATGGTGTTTAACGCCACATTCAACAATATTTCAGTTATATCGCGGCGGTCAGTTTTATTGGTGGAGGAAACCGGAGTACTGGGAGAAAACCACACACCTGCCGCACTGAGTCATTGACAAACTTCATTACATACTGTTGTATCGAGTATACCTCGCCATAAACGGGTTCGAACTCACAACTTTAGTTGTGATAGACACTGATTACATAGGTAGTTGTAAATCCAACAACCATACGATCACGACACGACGGCCCCGTTCGTAGAAAATAGAAATACAAGATTGCAAGCAATTTAAAACAGAAAATGTCTTATTTAACATACAAACATCGTGAACTAAGTACATATTTCTTCAACTACCTTCTTGAGTGGTGTTTGATCCCAAACAGATTGATTTGATTTGATTTATTGTGCTTAACGCCACTTTCAGCCATATTTCAGCTATATCATGGCGACCAGTTTTAGTGGTGGAAGAAGCCGGAGTACCCGTAGAGAACCACCGGCCATGGGCAAGCAACTGGTAAGCTTTATTACTTGAGGCTGCGAGTCGAATGCACCCTTTTAGTAATTTACAAAGTCGGGCGCAAATAGAAGATTTAATTTAATACTAAACATGAAGAGCAGAATAAAATGTTCAAACGTAGAGGTAAGTTTGTGCTTTTTTCAAAAATATGTTCACGTGCAGTTTCATTGACTCCAGTTTGTATAAAAACAGGACATCACGCTTTCTGCCAAACTAACTGAGATTATGACACTTTGATATATCTCACAAATGGAATGGCAAATCCAGTGTAGTTGATATTGCACTTATTACGAAAAGGTTACAGACGACGGACGCGAAGTGATGGCAAACATTCACATGGTCTTTGGCAAGATGAGCTATAAAGAATAGTTTCCTTCTTCATATTTTTCACACCTCCCATTTCCTCTCCAACCCATTTCTTTCACCTCTAATCCTATTTTCTTACATCTCTCTTCTCATTCCTCCTGTCCCTCTTAATTTCATGCCACTTGCGCCTGTGGCTGTGATATCAACATCTTTCGAATATGAGAAAACACCCCTCTTACCCACTGGCGCTTATGGCATGGAATTACCACCACTTTTTTAACTTTCTGTTTACATATTTATTTTCAATAAAATTCTTTATTTCATCTCTTTTTCTTGTATTTAACGTATTCGTGTCAATATATTCTTACAATCTTATGGTAACAACATCTTCCATGTGCCGGACATCTACTCTGTAGAGTAGAGGGCCGCCACAAGCGCCTGTGCTCCCCCTCCCCCCTTTTCCACTCTTTTCCCCTTCTTGTGATAATAGAGATGAATAGAAGAAACAAATTTGAGTTTTTAATATAAGACGTAACCCTAAAGGTCGTATACTCTGAAAGGAATTAGTAGACATCTATTTTTATCGACTACCCTATCGAACTTTAATGGCTGAGAGATTTAAATAAATACTTGTAATCTCTCCAATGAATGGTGTCAAGACTTGTATGGATCTAATTATAACTTATAGGATTTTTTTGTTTAAAATCCCAATTTGAATTCTTTTTCCTTGTTGGATTTTCAATCTATTCCCAAGAAGGATTTTATTGTTGGGGATTTTCAATTTAAAAAAGCAGATAGGTAAGTTTTTTTTTTTATTAATATGAATTATTTGCTGTATAGATTACTCCCCTTATTTTGGGAATTTTCTACTTTCGTTTTATCTAGAAAGGAAGTTGACATAATATTTGGTATGTATATTGAGTCTAACAAAAGTTTGATTTCACAAAATTATTGACAGAAGTTTTAATAATATCATCTTTAAACGTAGACTGCTTACCCTTCGCAAGCATCTAGGTTCACCCCTGATATTTGGTGGGGTCCGTGTTGCTCATCTTTGTAGTGTTCTGTGTTTCGTTTGTCTCCGTCCTTTGTGTTGTGTACCCAATGTTGCCATTGTCTCTGGATTGTCCATTCTTGATTGCCACCCCCTACCCCTTTCCTCCGTTTTCCGGGTCTAACTCTTATTTAAAGAATGGTTAAGATTGTTGCCTCATTGGCAATAACGGGGCCGTAGCTATAATCCGACAGTCCGATAGCATACGAAAAACAGTATATATAAAAGAAGCTAAAAAAAAACGATAACGGATTTTTGCACTTAACGTTTTCACTGCTGATGCAGATCTTCAGGTACAATGTTATATATATATATATATATATATAGAGAGAGAGAGAGAGAGAGAGAGAGAGAATGGATTCAGGGGCAGCTATTTTTTTCTCTCACTATTATGTCGAAGGCCAATTAAGAATCTATCTTCCCATTGACCCTACTGTGCATGTATGGATATATCACTACTAATAATTTTTTGTACAAAAATTATCCGAAAACTTTAAATGTACACATTGTTTTCCTTGTACTGGACATACTAGGATAGCCGTATGCTTCCGTAAAATTTGATTGTTTATTATGCACACAAAACCAGAGAATCCGGCAACACTGACAGATTTGTTTACATAAGAAATTCATGTATTATGTACGTGCATTGTTTTCGGTCTGAATATAGTGGAAATACTGCTTGTTGGGCAGTAGTATAGACACACCGTATAAGTCCTATTTGCGGGGGACGGTGCGAATTGCGAACGGTCACCGGAAGCTACTGCAGCTGCCCTTACGTCATGTGACCAGACCCAGAACAATCGTAACTACTCGGCCATTCTCGCTACCCTGCAAATAACCTCGTACGTACATAGTAGAAATTCTTCTTAAATTGTTTGCCGGAAGTTAAGTTAAGTTAAGCCGCACAAAAATACAGTCCACGAAAATCCATTAAGGAAGACATACTAAGTAAAATCTAATCATGCAAAACTAATTAAAACTTTAATTGAAATATAGAAAATTGCTTAATATATAACTTTATCAAACTTTCATGTAACTGACATGTGAAAAGTAGTGCGATTTATACGCCTAATGCATACGAGGTTATTTGCAGGGTAGCGAGAATGACCGAGTAGTTACGATTGGACCCAGAGGTGACCATCCATACCGGAAGTAACCTTCGGAACACCCCCTTTTTCAAAATTTCGTAGATTTAGCACTATTGGCCGGTTGTTGATGGAGTTTTCCAGTTGGTATAGTCAGTTGTGAAGGGGGATGAGCATTTCGCGGGTTATTTGTATGGGACCGAGTGCGCATGTCCGACCGGAAGGTGGTCCGTTTTCCCGCCATATTTCAAATTTTCTGGTTTGATCACTATGGACGTGTTTTCTTTGCGTTTTTTTTGTTGGTATTCGAGTTATCATTGCTGTGGAAGAGGGGGAGGGGAGGGGGGGGGGGGTTGTCGTATAGTGGGTTATTTGTAGGGTACCGAGTGCACGTGTCCGGACCAGTTTTCTCGCGCTTTTTCAATTTTTTGTAATTTTATCACTATGGACATGTTTTCTATGGGGTTTTCATTGGTATTAGAGTTGTTATAGTTGTAGAAGGGGGAGGACCATTTCGAGAGGTATTTGTATGGTACGGTGTTTTCCGCGTTTTTCTGTTTTTCTTTTGTTATCTTATCGCATATTTCAGCATATCTCGAAGTTTTTGTCTACCTGGGGTCTGTGTACAGGCTTCATCCTCTTGTCCGCCGGTTTGAAGGGGATATCACTCCTGTTTTTTCGCGTTTTCCTGCGATTATGTACAAGGAGGTAACTATGTCCCAGTATTTGTGGGTATCTAGATGGTCCTACGCTTTGATCTACTTATTCTGTACCCATTCGTGCTAATTTCTGCTGAGTCGTACTCATTTCTACCTGCTCATTCTCTGCTTATCCGTGCTGATGCTGATCAGAAATAAACATGAATAAGCAAAAATGAGTAGAAATGAACACGAATGAGCAAGCAAATCAAGTTCAGCAACACCACCACCAACGCAACTGGCAAAAACCCGCCACAAAAACCAGGTAACATCTATACTACTTTTATACATTGTCATGATTCAATCTGTACAACGATTTCTGAGATGTTTATCACATAGGGTTACGTTAAATCTATGTAAAAGATATGTTCCGTGGTGGCGACCATCTTGGATTTCGGATCGGCACCAAAATAACACTCATTTGATAGAGGACCACCCTTGGATCATTCATACTATATAATAATCCCGATTTCTGTCGAGACGATTCTTTGATAATTCAGCCAATCATGATGCATTATTGACACACTCTGCTATCATGGTTGAATTTCTGTTCGGTATGAAAATTACAAACTTAGTAGAGGTCCACCCAATGAAGATTCATGTTTGTTTTCATCTAAGCCATAGGATGGGGTTAAAATATAAGAAGTTTACGAGCGACGCACGACGACGGACACAAAGTGATGACAGAAGCTCATATGGTCCTTCGAACCAGATGAGCTAAATAACTGTTACTAAAGTGGGAAGAAAAATTATGCAAGGGTAGCGGGGAGTAAGGGTGAAAGCGACGGAAATTGGGGATGGGGGAAGGGAAGATGGGATGGAGTATCCCCCTGTCCGTCTTCAAAGAGGCATGCGGGGCACAGGCACTTGTTTCATTCAAAAAATATATGCCCTCTCCTCTTCCTTACTTCAAGGTAAACATCTGCCCTTTACCCTTCCCCCACTTCGCCTCAATGTTTTTCGCTTATTTGTGATCCTTTCGCTGACCCAATTATATCGTTACACTCCCGAGATATTTCTCTTTTCGACTGCCACATTTAAATATAAATACCGGGCCCCCTCAGACGAATTGGACAAGAATATTCAGCGAAAGCCGCATTTTCTATTTTTTCAGTCACTGAAACGGATACAACCACTTCCGGTTTGCGCTGGATTTTTCATATGCATTCGGAATTCTCTAGACCGGCCATGTGTAACAATGCCATCATGATCATCTCCTCTCAAATGTAAAGTAAGCCTTTAAAATACAGATAATTGTTCCAATGCAGATTACAAAAATATGTTCAACTCCAAATTACTGACATTTGATTTTTAAAACACCTTTTTTTTTTAGTTTTTGAATCAATTTAGAACGGACCGGAAGTGACTGTATCCGTTTCAGTGACTGAAAAATAGAAAATGCGACTTTCGCTGAATATTCTTGTCCAATTCGTCTGAGGGGGGCCCGGTATTTATATTTAAATGTGGCAGTCGAAAAGAGAAATATCTCGGGAGTGTAACGATATAATTGGGTCAGCGAAAGGATCACAAATAAGCGAAAAATATTGAGGCGAAGTGGGGAAGGGGTAAAGGGCAGATGCTTACCTTGAAGTAAGGAAGAGGAGGGGGCATATATTTTTTGAATGAAACAAGTGCCTGTGATGCGAGGATCTGGGTTACCGAGTGGTCTAGGTAGTTGGCCACATCTACCTGTATAGATCATTGTAGCCTATCACCTCTGTGGTGCGAGCTCGAGCCTGATTTTGGGCGATCGCCAAAATTAAGGTGCAGTCGACTCGCAGCATAATTATGTGAAAAAGTGTACCAGTTGCTTTCCCAAAGTCGGTGGTTCTCTCCGGGTACTCCGGCTTCCTCCACCAATAAAACGGGTCGCCACGATATAACTGGAATACTGTTGAAAGTGGCGTTAAGCACAATTCAATCAACCAATCAATCAAGAGACCTTAGGCGTGCGTTAGATCATGAATTCATGAATTTTATATTCAGGCTTTCGTGCTACACACCCAGCATTCTAGGGAAAAAGGAAGGACTAGTCTGGTCGGCCGGAGTCGGAATAATGTGTCCAGATGCAGTAACATGTTCACCGCGGGTTACTTTTTCAGTGAACTAACAATACAGAAATCTAACTCTGCCCAAAGCCGACAAAAATGCATCACCTCTTACCATGATATAGCTGGAATACTGTTGAGTTGGCGTAAAACATCAATCAATCAATCAATCAATCAATCTCTCGCCATGATATATATATATAGCTGTAAAATTGTTCACTGGGCATAAGGCAATAACATTGGAGAACTAGAACATTGTCAACGTCACATGTCTTCTCATTTTAAAAGTACAAAATGCAAACTAATCAGTTTGAAATCAACTATTTATACTTTAAAGATTTACATGAGACTGACAGAAAATCAGCTATGTATCATTAAATAACAAGCAAATGTGTGCTGTCAAAACGAAACTACACAATTGCAAACTACATTCCAGTAGTCTTCTACTATTGACATACTCCTTCTTCAGTCTCAATAATCTCGCCTCCAAATTCCTCCACTTTCTTTTCCTTTTTGGTGCTGCATCCCCTCTGTTGACAGCATCTATTGATGTTTCCAGTGATGATTTCTGGTCCTTTAGACACCTAATAAATGTCCATAACGATGGGTGTCTTACAGAAACAGTATTATTCCACATACGATGGTAACCTGTATCAATAAAAAAAACAGATAATTAGGAATTACCATTTACAAAACTATTCTGATTCCTAAAAATGAAGAAACAATTAAGAGGCTCTCCTGGAAAAATGTCTACCCACATTTGCATATGCTTGCATTAAGACTTTAATAACTCAATAATTTATATGTAATATATATGTACGTATTTGCCATAGGGTCATATGTTCCCAGCTGGTGGCCATCTTGGATTTTGGATCGACCCAAAAAAAAAATCCATAAACTTCCATGCAAAGCGCCAGAAAATCTACAGAAAATTTTCCCGTCAAAAATGATTTATATTTCAAAAACTAGCACACGAACGTGTACTTATTTGTCCTTAATTTTAAAGGAATATATTTTAACTTAAAAAAACCCAGAATTTATGAAAAATTATTAATTTTGAATTTTAGCAGCGAACATCCTTATGATAACTGGTTTGTAATAAAGGCAAATACAGAAGTTTTGCTTACTCTCAACACTGTTATTGGTCCCGTTGTCCATGTTACGCTCATAGACACTCCACATTCGTACCGAGAAATTTCCATTTAAGTAATTCCTCTCAAAATAATCAAGGAAGTCCTGTAGTTCATGGTAGCGACGGCAAAGTCGTACTGTGCTGCGTGACGTTCTTAGTAACTGCAAATTCTGACGAACCACGGCCAGTGGCAGGTATCCAATTGCCATAACTTTTCGTATGCATTTCTTGAGTCTGCGATGTCGTCTATAGTCGGCTGCTAGACCTAGGTTCTGAACTTTTCGCCAAAGACTTTGGCAAAAGTGGAAATAACAACCACTGATCTGTGTATGGCGAAATTCGGTCTCAACAGCGGAAATTAGCGCCTGTTTAAAATCGCAAACAACTCTTCTTGGCCGCCATCTGTGTCCTGTAATGTTTCGCACTTTGGTCTTGATGGTTTGCAGCACGTGTCTGTAGTCACCAATAGTTCTGCCTGTCATTAAACAGTTAACAAAGCACAAAACCCTGTTTCTATATTTACCATGTATGGTGAAATATTGTTCATATAGGTTAGGGCATGTGCGAAAGGTGCTGTCAGGGTAAATTTCAGTGCATTCTCTGAGGTTTTCGAGATTGTCATTTGTGGCATATAAAAGCATACCCCAATCATTGTCTTGTTGCAGAAGAAACCTATCATTTGACCAAGATCTTTTCCATGGTCCGTGTATATATATATCGTCTATTGAATGGGGAACTTCAGGTACATGTTCGAGCCTACTGCGCTTCATAGAAGTTCGAATTCTATGAAATTCCGGGATGTGCTAACGGTCGTCACCTCCTCTTCTAACATGATGTCTATTAACACTATCATAAACGTGCTTTAATGGTACACTAGGGTCTTGACTTCTTTCATGGAATTTAGAATGTTATCATGTCCAATCACTCCGTCGTCCTCTTCATGATTATGGACACCTTCATGCAGGACTCGAATATTAGGGGACTCGTCTTCGATGTTAAAAGTACATGTTCGTAGGTTTGCCCTACACTCCTGTCGCCAGCAACGCCAATACATGTATATAGCACTCGCGCGCTCTCTGTTCTTCTGATACTTAAAGCCTTTGTATATCAAGACTTTTCCACCGCGATTTCCAACTATTATTCTTGCAGCCATAATAGCTATAAGAGGTCTAATCATAGAAAGAATCGCGAACCGTCTATATATATATACTCAACCCAAGAAATGAATCTGATTGGCCCTTTAATATATGACACTTTGTTTTTGAATGAAAAGTGCCATTCGAAATGGCATTCTAACAGTAATGACACGCATGTATATATTTTACAAAAAAATCACATGGGAATTCGGACCATGTGACATACCCGGAAATATTCTTTTTCATAAATAAAATGAATATGCATAGTTTGTGTCCCAAGAACCTGAGACTGAATGTCACTTCTTTTTTGATTGACATTTGTCATTTGCCAGACTCCTCTGGTTTTATCCATTTCAAAGCATTAATTTTTCCCCATTGCTTCCCATCTTTCTTTTCACAATTTCGTAGTTACCATACATGTCTTAAAAGTACAACTGAGAAATTATTATTGTGAAATTTTGAATATTTCATAAAAGTTTTTGCTAGACAAAACCGCGGTCTATACCAAAGCTTGGAAAAGTCCAGAGAGACTAGTTCCCCGCCAAATTTTTAATCGCTTATATTTCAAATTTGTGGTAATATTGTTCCTGTGTCATACTTTAATGATTTTAGGAAGATATCATTATTTTGAATTTCAGTAGCTAAACCCTTAAGCGAAAGTTGATTCTGACAGTTAACTGAAAACAGTACCTTTTATTACATGTAAAAGGACTATTCCTTAGATCGAATTCAGTCTAAAAACATAAAAAGAAAACTGAAACGAAAAATGACGCTATATATATTTCTCCTTTGAGTAGAAAAATACGGTGGTACATTTAAGACACATATTTTTTTTTTTTTCTGAAAAAAAAAAAATATGTCGAGCACTCTACTTATTATGTTGAGCGCTCGGCTTAATATCTCGGGCGCTAGACGTATTATCTCGAGCACTCTACTTATTATGTTGAGCGCTCGGCTTAATATCTCGGGCGCTAGACGTATTATCTCGAGCACTCTACTTATTATGTTGAGCGCTCGGCTTAATATCTCGGGCGCTAGACGTATTATCTCGAGAGCTTGACTGACTATATCTATTTATCTATCTAATTTTATCTTCCCAAGGGCCACAAATCTGAGGTCCAAATCTTTGGGCAGATATAATGCCATTTCAAATTGTATTAAAAACTCAAAATGATAAAAACAAACTAATTACCCAATGTACATCTATAACACCCCATGATCAATATAATGCGAAGGATTTGGGAATAGATGCAGAGACTAGATATTCACCCGCCCCCATTTTGAAAAATATCCGTCATATTATTTATACAAAAGCCCGAATTGCTCACCTGGTATCCTAGGCTAGACATACAATACCTTATCCCTGTCCAGTTTGATTATGAGTGGCCATTATAAAGTACCTTCCATACATTATTCCTGTCAGGTTTGGGTTACATTGGACATGTAATTTCAGAGAAAAAAATGTGATTTTCAATAGGAATCAATGACAACATAAGTGGCATCACTGCCGCCATGTATGCCACCCGGAATCAATGAGAACATAAGTGGCATCACTGCCGCCATGTATGCCACCCGATCAGTCCAAAATAATGAATTGTTATAGAAGTCTATCAGTTATCATCCCTTTTGAGCTTCGGGAAAGATTTGGACTTATAGTTCAAAAGAGAAGGATTTGAAAACTTAATTCATTTCGAGAACTTTTCATTTTGTGTAGAACTCGTCTTAAATGCCGAGTTGAAATTGTGAGGCCAGCATTATCATAATTTATTTTTGCTTGAAATTGATGCAAAATGTCAATAATTTCCTTTCTATCCATGTTTCCCTATGCTGGCTATATTAGGAATGAATTCAAATGTTTGAGACTATCAAAATCATATTATGTCGAGCGCTCGACATATTTTTTTCAGAAAAAAAAATGAATGCGTGTCCTAAATGTATCACCGTAGAAAAATGATAACTACCAAACCAACTTTATTATTGACGATCCATTAAGTAGAAAACACAGGTCCCTTACTTTCGTCGACAATGCACTACATGTACTTTATACTCGTGTTTTCATTCGCAAATTTCCATCCATCTTCGAAAAACCCCAGAATTATGTCCGTCCGTCCGCCATGCATATAAGCAACCTCGCCTTAATCAAACTGATGAAAGTTTTGAAAAATAATTTGGCCAAAAATGATATATATTCGTAATTTCAGGATATGGGCCATTCATTTTTATACGCCCGTCAAAATACGGGTTTATTATGGCATACCGCTGTTCGTCCGTTCGTCCGTCCGTCCACGCCTCGTATGATAACATCTCTCACTTGTTCCCCCTTTTACTGATAGGACACGCCGTGACATACATTGTATTGATAAAAGGGGAAGCAAGTGAGAGGTGTGATTTTAGTCAGTTTGGAAAACGCCAGTCTACATATGGTATATACAATTAATTGGTTTAAAAAAGGCAGCATATTAATTACTGTTCTCACGCTGAGCAACTGACCTTCAATTGTCACAAAGGGGGGGGGGGGGGGGGGGGGGAACGTATCATGGCACAGTTGTTTATTTTGTCATATTCCGATGCTGTTTCTTTCCGTGATATAAGGGGTCACTTAGGGACAATTCCTTCAATCGTAACTTTTTATATATGCGCTTGTCGTAGAAGGCGACTATAGCAGGGTCATCCGTCGGAATCCCGGGGAATACAAATAGGACCAACTTGTCGTCGGAAGAGACAGAAAAACAAGTTCCCGTGTTAAGTTGTTGCCCATGTTGACCCATCCCAGAGTCCTCTCTTTCTGATTTTTTGTTTACAAACTTTTCTCATCCTGAATATGATTGAAATATTGCTTGCTGGACCTTAAGCAATCAATCAATCAATCAATCAATCAATTAATTCGCACACATTATTGTTATCCAGCTCTATTGATGTGTCGACATTGCTTTTTAACATAAATATTCCATGATAAAGGGCGGGGAACACTGGTACGCTCTTCTTTTTGTCTTTTCCTTTTCTTTTTTTTTGTATTCATTTATTTCATCTTTCTTTTCAATAGTGACTTTTCTTGGCTGGACTCGGCTACACGCTACTTGAATAAAACCTGAAGTAGTCGCTACTAAAAAATATACGGAATACTTACACTACCGGTTCATCACGACTGGATCCAGGTTTTTATGGAGCCCGTGTTGTTCATATATGTGTTTTTTTGAGTTATTGTGTGGCCCTGCCAATTGTTTGTTCGTCTATGATATCGTGTTTCCGATGTTCTGGACCTTTCTTTGGTGAGTAAACGGTTCGGTTTCTGGCCCCATATTACACATGTTATAGTGTTAACTTTCAAAGAAATAAAGCATTTGGCGGACTATCGGACCGTCGGACTATCGGACTGTCGAACTATCGGACTGTCGGATTATAGGTCGGACCCCGGCAATAACATGCATAACACTTGAAATAAAACGATTGATCAAGTACAAAAACCAGTGGGCAACTATATTGTCATTTTGCAACTACTTATACTCTTATATATGCTTTATGTGTCATACTTGTATGTTCTTCAGGGATCACGATTTGGTCATATAAAAATATTTTTATATACTACAGACACAGGACTTCATTTGAAATTCAAATAATAAAATAAAAAAGAGAAAAAGAGGCAAGAGATATAGTAATTATATATAAATAATAATATTTTTGACAATTTTTCTGCCATAGATAACCTGTCCGCCATTTTTAGCTCGTATGATAATGTCAAAGAGAGCTTTAGTATGACTCGACGCAGTGCCGGAATTAAGACAAATGAGGCCCTGTGCTAGTAAAGTTATGAGTATCCTTACTTGGGCCCTGAAGGAAGGAGGTAGACCCGGTAGGCCTACACAGGCAGTCAGGCATACATGCTCAGGAAACGTAGGAATAGTTACGTAATATTAGGTCAGACATGTACACTGCATCTGCAACAAACTCGAAATTAGGACGATGGGCCACTCCTGGCCAACGGGGCCCTGTGCTTAAGTACACCTAAGCACAATGGTAAATCCGGCATTGATGTCTCGACGGACAGGATCTGTAAAGAAATGCAATCCACACCTGTACTCTCGATCATGGTTTTGATCATACACATAAGTTAATAGGCTCCTGACCTTCGCGTCCGTCATACGTCGTCTGTTGTTCCAATTTTCATTTACTTTTGCTGCTTAACCAAATTGAACTAGATGCTTGGTAACACGAGATTCAGATTTGTATGGGGGAGGGCACTAAATGAGATTCAGATTTGTATGAGAGGGGGGAAGGGCACTAATTCCATGTTTTTTCCTTGTTCGTCATTTTTCTTTTAACTATTACATTGACAATCCTTCTATTTACGATTACCCCTTTGGTATCTTCAAACTTTTCTTAAACATTATGTCGTATTACACGTACATGTATGTAAATACTATTGATTTTAATAGTTCTAAAGTAACATTTTTGTTTACAAAAGTACTGCTTCTTTCCAGGTAGAAAATGGAAGACGATGATGAAGAATCTAATATCAAGGGAAGTGTGAAACAAAAAAGATTTAATAAAACACAGTCTACACATATTTCATTCTTGTGGGCCTCACCTCTGTATAGCATTAAAGAGCACGAGGAATCACCTCCATATGAAATTGTTGAACTACCAGGAATTATACCAGAGACAGAAAATGAATGTTGGACAGTTACTTTTGTATGTATTAATGAATATAAAATCATAGTATTTAATGTTTCTTTCCTTTTTTAAAATTTTGTTTTTATTTGTTTTTTCAATAGTCAGGAATTACATAGGAAACTCATTTAAGAAATAAATCACGGAAGCCAGAATGTGTTGGGAGTTTTAACATGGATTGGCGGATAAAATTTACTAATATCCGCCAATTCATGTTAAAACTCAAAACACATTCTGGCTTCCATGATTTATTTCGATTCTGATATGTCTAAGAGTACAAATACGGTAGTATACTTTGATTGGAAGACGTAATTTATATTTACGTTTGCGGAAAATGTCGCACACAATTTAAGCTGCCAATGGAAAAGTCAGTCACATTCACCGGCATGTGCTAATGAGATTATACCGAAAGGATAACTCGCTCATTTGTTAACAAAGCGAAAGAAGGAGGTCATGTTAGAATGATACATTACCACCTGACTTTGATGTACAAGGGTCTACAAGATAGAAATATTTATCAGACTATTCATTTCAAAATTCTTTAATGTTTCTTTCTGGCTGCTGATGAGTGTGTCCACAATCAGTCATGAGAAATGAGATCGAGTTTTTACTGGCTTTGTTGATCATAATTAGTTTTATTCTGGTGATTTAGAAAACAGGCATAACATACATGTAGTTGGGAATAAGGTTGTCTTGAAGCTGACGGACATTTTAAACTGGCTGATATGAGATCTAGTAAGTGGTGCTTTACGTCAACGATTTAATTTTTTAGCAAGTTTCTTAGTCAAATATGACAATTAATATTAACATACACACTTTTTGTTGGATCGTCGTGGTCGTGTGGTTGTGCCTATCACCAATAAAGTTGTGAGTTCGAATCCCTTTGGATACAACATTATGTGATAAAGTTTGTCACTGACTTGTGACAGGTCGGTGGTTTTCTCCAGTTTCCTCCACCAATAAAACTGACTGACACGATATAACTGAAATATTGTTGAAAATGGTGTTAAACACCATAATCCATTGTTTTTTTTGGTTGATGTAGACAGACCTAGTTTACAACCTTTTGTTAGAAATATTTGGGTTTATGCCATTTGGTCATGAGTTGGGAAAGGATGGGATTGTGAATCTTACGACACACTGAACATGTCCACGAGTATTGGTTAAACAGATATAACGGTTAACTATGGCATGGTATTTATATGGCACAGGCTACGAATACGACGGAAACATATTCGTAGCCTGGGTTCTACAAGTACGACGGGTGGAAGTTGTGACTAAATGATCAACCTGTTTCCGGACATGGACACCTATTTTACGGAAATTAATCACGTATTGCTAGAATCTAGAGGCTACGAATACGACGGATTTTTGTTTTTCTTAAATATACTGTTTTTTATTTCATTAAATGACAATTTATGAATATTTTATATCATTTTCTGTTTGTAGTTTATATTTGTATTCCAATACAATCTGATGCATTGAAAAACTAGTCTTATAATACACGATTAAGCCCATAGTTTTCACTGGTATGAGTAATTCTCAGAGTACAACTCACACTTCCCAACACTAATTATTTTCAAAATGGACGACGATGGTAGTGCGCTCCGTGTTGGAGCAAAGTATAAATCTTTTACAGATTTAGAGTGTGCCCTAAAAAAATCCAGCAGAATAACTACGTCCAACTTTATAAGCGTAGCTCAAGGAAGCTTGGTACGGGGTCCAAATATAAAAACGTGGAAGTTACTTTGAGATATATGAAGAGCTGAAGCAGACACATTTGGAGTCTGTTATAAGGTTTTTCAATGACAACTGGCATCCTATCAGATCCGAGTGGGTAGAGGGAATGCAGTCAAATGCACACAAGTATCTTACATTGTATTTCACATCTACATCTACAGGATACTTCTAAACTTCAATGTGTTGAAGACTTTTTAGAAGGCATGCTAGGGAAACTAAAATTTGAATAACATATATACGTTTATGAATAAACATTATTTTTTCTTCATTTTTTTTTATAGGATAAAAACAACATAATATATTAACAATAGAGAAATGATTGGGCGCCAGACTTGAAAGCATCCAAGTCTGGGCTATTAGCTACCTGGTTTGGTAGTGAATTCCACAACCTGATTGTCCTATTGTCTTACTTGAAATTTTAAATTGTATATGATAATTCTTCAATTATAAATATCTATGTATATTTTTTTCTTTAAACTTTATAGTATCACAGTAATAAATGTCTAAAAACAATATATTTAAGAAAACAAAAATCCGTCGTATTCGTAGCCTCTAGATGCTAGTAATACGTGATTAATTTCCGTAAAATAGGTGTCCATGTCCGGAAACCAGTTGATCATTTAGTCACAACTATCGCCCGTCGTACTTGTAGAACCCAGGCTACGAATACGTTCCCGTCGTATTCGTAGCCTGTGCCTATTTATATCGTAAATAATCAGCTGTTACACATTTTGCAATAACAAAGACACACATTCAACACAATTAAAGCTTTAAACATTTAATATACATGTATGTTATTTTGGCATGAACCTTAAACGGAATTATTGGAAAACAATAATGGTGGAACGGAACATATACATTACATAATAACATACTTACTATATTATTTTGGGATTTATCTTTTTAGCAATCCCATTTTAAAGACATGGAATTGAGTAAGGTAACCTATAATGTTTCTCTATAATAAACAATATTTACTTCTTTAATGCACTGATTAAACTATAGTGAATAAAGGAATACATTAGATGAAAACTCTGCTCTGTTTACAAAATGTGTTTTCTACCATTCAGGCCGACAGGAACAGACAAATTGATTGTACCAGACACAGTCAAGAATTAAATAGTATCAATGATTTGACTGAACAGCCACAACACAATCATGACTACCATAGTTCACAGAGTACATTTGCCAAGTTTGGATACGAAAATCTTTCCGACCTTGATTCCTACTATGAAGAAGACATTGCCATGGAAACACCTGGTCACATGATATCTGTTCCTGGGTGCAATGAACAAACATTACAGTATGAACGTGGTGCGTGGCCAATTGGAAAAATGAAGGGCATTCATGAACACCTGAGTCTTAACAAAATGAGAGATGACAGAGGGGGAGAATGCAATGATCAACAAACAAATAGAGTTTCTTTTGGAGAAGAAATAGAAGATTGTTATCAGAGAAAAGAAAATGAGTCAGAGGAAACTATCATTAATACGGGAAAACATCTGATCCTTAATGATCATACTCAGCAGACGACCTTTTCGGAGAAATTATCGTCTCCTCGTGAAGATATGAGTGAACAGCAGACGACGAAAACAATAGCAACAACATTAACTGGAAATGAAACCAACAGTTTTGAAAACGGGTTAGAGTCGGTAGACTTTAATGAAGTAGACGACAACAATACCACAACAATATCTTTCCCGAATAATGAAAATAGTATTTGTATGTCAACACCATCTGAAAATCCAAAAGTAAACATGGCGTCTACTCCTGATTTTCAAACGTGTAACGATCCACAGCGTAAACAAGATTATATCGAAAGAAGAAATGATAAATCAATATTAAATGCGGATGTTACAGGATGCTATCAAGAATCCACAGATATAAGCAAATCAAATAATCCAGGTGGTATGTGCTCCAAAAGTTCCACATTGAAAGAAAGTTCAAATAAGGAACACAAACATGATGATTCAAGTCGAACAGTTCCTGTTTTGTCTGCAAAAAAGACAACTAGCATTTGTGACAAAAACACGTGCTCTGAAGACATATCCACAGGGTTGGAAACATCGAAAAGTACACATGAACACAATACCTCTCACGAAAATAAGTTGCATGGGAAAGAAGACTTACCTGTCGTCAGGAAACCCAAATCATACTTCTATAATAATATAAAATCAAAGAACCAAGTTGTCATGGAAAGACCTAGTCGTGGTAACAAAACGACAGCACCGCACGTTAAAAAAGAATACGACAATTCTTTACAGCTGTTGAAAGATTTGTGTCTTATCGGATCAACAAAATCGAACAATAGGCTTACTAGGGAAGACAACATTCCTGCAAATTCACATATCAATCTCAAAGAACAGTGTAAACATGATGAAATCGACGATGATAATGGTTTTATCATCAGGCATTTTGGAACCAAAGACGATTCAACAAACACCAATCATTTCTACGGAAAATCAATTCAAAATTTGAATAGTTTTAGAGAAAAGAGAGGTCATCATTCTAGAAAGGAGAACGATATTGAACACATGTATAAATCTGAATGCAGTAAGTTGGAAAAGTCTCGATATAAAGAAGGAAATAAAGAAACATGTAAAGCTGGGTCTGTCGAATACGTATCGACGTCGAGACGCGGGAATCATAGCCATCAAAACGGGTGTTCAACTGGAACGCCTTTTGAAGTTCAGGCAAATCAACCATGGAGTCCAAATCATAGCACATTCAGTGATGACAACAATGAGATATGGAGTTCAGAGCATAACAATCCATTTTGGTCAGAAAGCAAGCAGCCATTTTTTGAAACGTCCAACAACTCAAATTGTCAAAATCATGCACATACTATGTCTCTAGATTCCAATCAGCCTCACAACATCCAATGGAATCCTGAACATGGGAGATCATTTGGTTCAAGTGATCAACACAGCTCTCATCACATCCAGTCAATGAGTTCAGATTATAAGCATCACCTCAGTCGCGAGAATAGCCAATCACCGAGTCCACTAGAAAATAAACCATTTACAAGGGCGTCTAGAGGACGGGAACGAAGTTCAGGGTACACTTGTCATTCTGAAGGTATGGTTTTCTCTTAAATGCAATTTGATTCTAACTGTATTGAATATGTGACTGAGGGGTATATATTTCTTGGCAGGCTCCAGATATGTGTCTTATTATTGGCACAAACATATATTGGTATCATCTGGTTATCACTCGTACAACACTTACATCAAATTTTTTTTTTAAAACAATGCAGTTTCGAAATACGCCAACATGTCCCTAAATATTTGTTTTT
Organism: Bathymodiolus septemdierum; assembly: GCA_963383655.1. Lineage (NCBI taxonomy): Eukaryota > Metazoa > Mollusca > Bivalvia > Mytilida > Modiolidae > Bathymodiolus > Bathymodiolus septemdierum. Next base: position 41,577,194 of record OY726521.1, on the reverse strand, counting down.
ACGATAGATGACAATATTATCCTAGGGCTATCTCCCTTAGTCTTTGTCATAACTATAGCCCGCGATTGGTTGTAGAAAAGTTTGAAGATACAAAAATGTACCAAAGTTGTAATAATGAACCGTTAATCAATGTACAGATAATATAATGGTCAAAAGAAAAAAAAGATAAAATAACAAAAATGTACCAAAGTAGTATTGAACCGTTAATCAATGTACAGATAATATAATGGCCAAAAGAAAAAAAAGATAAAATAACAAAAATGGTCAACAAAACACTAAAGATTCAGCAACGTAAACCCCAATAAAAACAGAGGGTGAACTCAGATGCTCCAAAGATGTAGGTTTAGTGTGTGTTATTTAAATATGGTGGTTTACAAGCAGTTTGGGATTGAACACCACTGGAAATGTTCTACAGAAAAGTGTATTTAGTTTTGTTTCGTTGTTGTTCCCGTATTGCATCGAAAATAGTGTCTACCTGAATGAACTGATAATCACATAATGTTGAGTTGTCACTGCAGTGCTTGCATGTTTTCCTTGCTACGAATGGTATACGTCATACGATCTGTTTTAGCCAATATCGATTACTATGTATTTGTCTATAGATAAAATAAGATTAATTAAAACTATGCTAAACGAGAAAGATGAATCAACACTAAAAAATTACCAATTAAGCATTAGTTCCTGGTTAGCATAAGAATATTTGACATTTATTAAAATTCAATATTGTTCAATTAAACAAACATACTACAAAACAGGAAGACAATCCCGGGAAGAAGGAATTTACACCTACCGAAACTGATAGCAACAAAATCTTATAATTACAAAGTACTTTTAAAATATAAAGTAACCCATGTGAAAGTTTCTAAACAGTGCCATTTTTTAATTTATATTTTTGTTATTTCAGATTGTTCTAGCTGTTCAATTAAGAGGCACTTGTCTGAGTTGACGGAGTTAATTGACAAGCAAGGATACGAGTTAAAAAATGTTCCTGGTGACGGTAATTGTTTGTTTGCTGCTGTTGTGGACCAGCTCAGAATAAATGGAGATTTTTCCTACAATACTGAAAGCTTACGAGCAAAGTCCGTTCAGTAAGTTTAAAGTGTTTGTAATATTTACTTCTTATTTCTATATGTTAAAATGTATACTATAGAAACAGTCATTCAGATTCTATGATATAAATATAAGTATTATTATTCACTTACTTATCTGCTATCTGGGGGCAATTCCTTTCTCCAGGTTTTAAGAATATTCAATTGTTCTAATAAAATGAAAAACCAAATAATACCAAACTGTCAGTACAGTTCCAAAATCTAGAAAAACAATAATACCAAACTGTCGGTACAGTTCCAAAATCTAGAAAAACAATAATACCAAACTGTCGGTACAGTTCCAAAATCTAGAAAAACAATAATACCAAACTGTCGGTACAGTTCCAAAATCTAGAAAAACAATAATACCAAACTGTCGGTACAGTTCCAAAATCTAGAAAAACAATAATACCAAACTGTCGGTACAGTTCCAAAATCCAATAGCAAAATCGTAGAAAGAGGTAAAATCGATACCCATAATGTACAAATACATTCCTGTCTTGGTACAGGCACCTCAATAAAAGGTGGTGGGGCTAAACTAGTTTTGTTGGGCCAAACATCTCCGCTAACAAAGTTTTTATTTTTTTTTCATTTGAATCGAATCAGTTCTGCATTTTGATTGTTTATATTTTGTTGACTTTTAAAAAACAATCTAGGAATCAAGAATGGATACTTAGGATTTTTCCATCCGGTTTAATAACGCCTCGTCTTAGTGCCTGTTTCAAAACAAGGACATTGATGTTCCTCAAGTCCTCTCTTTGTGTTGTGAGACCTGGGGAGTAATTGGTGTTGTGTTTAAAGTTCGCATTGTCTAATCTATATAAAGTTTGTTTTGTCTATACACATTTACAGATATTTAAGAAAAACTCCACATGTTGAAGATGGAACTCATCTTGAAGGGTTTCTTACAAATGAGTCATGGGAAGACTACTTGGAAAGAATGGAATGGGATGGTGAATGGGGTGATGACATTATCCTAAGAGGAATATCAGAGTTAACTGGAAGAAAGATTGTGGTGTACAGTTCTTATATGTCCAGAACAATACTTACTCCTACTCATGTTTATGAAAAGGAGGAGTTGTATATTGGACATATTAGACGCCTGATGCATTTTGTCAGTTTACGACCCCGATTTTGGAATGTTATGTGGCCTGTTCGTAAGTATAACTAATACATCTTCAATACTTTATCATTATCGGTAATCTATACATTTATACTTTATCAACGGACTTGTCATGATACTGAGAACGAACCGTCAGTGTGACATCAAACACCAACGTGAGTTTTAAAGGTCTCGACATATATTATCTCTAGTAACCCAGGTCGTCCTATCGGACTCGCTTTGATACTAGGGATAATGTCTGTCTCGACCTTCACATCTGCCGTTATTAAGTCTCCCAAACAACGTTTGGAGACTTATTGTTTTTGCTCCGTTTCTTATTATTATTATTATTCTTCTTCTTTCTTTCCGTGCACCATGAACTTGTCCACGGCAGATCTCAGGAACTACAGGACAGAATTTCATGAAACTTGGTGGAGTTATAGATATATGTTTCTAGTTGATCCTAAAGTTTTCAGATTTGTGGTAAAGGGGTCAAAGCCATATTTTTGGGGGTTCAAAGGGGGTGGGGGTTACTATAGAATCCTATGGGAAACTTGAAATTTCGTACATTAATGTTGATAACTTCTAACTGGATAATGATAGAGACATAAAATTTGACATAGTGATAGGTCACCATTAGAGGAGCAATTCTGCTTTTTCAAAATTTTCAAGATGTCTACCATTTTCAAAATGGCTGCCAAAACACGGCATAAAAATGGGGAGTAAAAATTCAACATTGTCCGACATCATCAAAATTTGATATGTGGGTAGATAGTGTCAGTGGCCGGTTTGGGAGACTTCATAATCGTTAAGATTATAATCATATCTTGTTCTATTTATATTACTTGTGAAGTATTTTGTCACCACTACATATATTTCATATGTGATCGATAAGTGAAAATGTCGTCGTATGTGCATTATCCTTGTCAAAGATCAACATTTCTGATTGTATCGGTTTATTGAGATGTAGCTTTTTGCTTGTTTTTATTTATTTATACTAAATTAAAAATAGTTTTTTTTTGTATTTGGCGCTTTGGTGAAGGGGACACTGAAAATCGCCATTGTAAAAATGGTATGAGAAAAAAATAATAAAAGATTAAAGGATGGGTAATTTAGGATGGTTTAATTGTAGAAGTAACTGTTTTTAATTCTTTATATTTTGTTGTATATTACTTTTTATTTATGACTACTGATGGGCAATTTCACATCTCTGGAATGCAAATATATTTGGCCTTGAAACATATTCATCATGTTTTAATTTAAGGAGCCATGTATAGGAGAAATAAAGAAATAATGGACGAACTTCAACTTCACATGACAACAAAGGCGTCTTCTGTAGAGGCGGTAGAGGAAAAATTTATGGTTGTCAGTAAAGCATTAACCAAGGGAGATGTAGTGGAAGCAGATAGAGTTCTGGCTGAACTGAGGGAGTCAATAGAACAAAATAAAACTTTACCATTCACTGATAAACTGTCTAGAACTTGGGATTTACCAGGTAAATAGATATACCTGTATTTATCTAAATAAAAAGAGATCACCATCTGCTGATGAATAATCTATACCACAATCCTCTCTTTTTCATTATTCAAGACTTATCATCGGGTTTGTAACAAGTGTAACATGATGGGTGCTACTAGTGGAACAGGAATTCTTTTGTGGGATGATTCGTATTGCCCAGTCTAATCTTCTTCTGTGTTTTTATGGATCATTGTTTGTCTTTTTGTGTTTTGGTCATTGTATTGTCTGTCCTTCAATTTACGGCTTCTGATTACCCTTTGATATCTTCAAACTCTTCTATACCCATGGAATCACCAGGTATAACAAGAAGTATTGTTGCAAGAAATTGCAGGATTATCGTTGGAAATCCCTAGGTAAATACAGGTGTTATTTCAAGAAATAAAAGGATAACCATCCACTGAATGTATGTCTTACACCAGCGAATCATCAAGAAAAAAAGGTTTTGTTACATGGAAATAATACAGGATCACCACCTTCTTGTGTTCCGCCTACAACCTATTTAAGAAGTATTGATGTAGTTGATATTGGTGGAATTGTTGACCTCACTATTTGTATCTATCACTAGTGGTATGTATACAATACAGGAAATCAGCAGATTAAAAAGAGGTGTTGTTGCAATAAAATAGAGGATCACCATTCATTTGTGGTCAGTTGACAACCCCGGGGAAAAATATCAGGAAAACAGAAGTGTTAACACATGCAAAATTAAAAAAAAAAAGCAATGATGATTATGAGGAGAAAGGTATCACTATTCACATATGACATTCCTATAAACTGGGAAGAATCAGGTAGATAGAATGGTTATTGCATGAAAAATAAAGGATCACTATCCACATTGTCATTTTTGTAGAATTACCATTTGAGCTTTTATTTCTACATCCATTAATGGACACAATTTCTAAAGTGTGATATGAATATGCATCTGTATTCCCTAAAATAACGCTTTCTTTTACTTTATCTTTTCAGAAACTATGGAGCAATTGATAGGAGATACATTCAAGATTGATGAGATTAGTGGCATTACGATGTTACATCTATCGTTTCTGGTTAAAACCTTAATAAAACCACGATATTTCTTCGAAAAAAATAAAGATTTGAAAAACGTGTTTGACAATAATAAAGATAATTGCATCAGAATAGGGAGTGCCGCCTTACAACTACATGCTGATTTATATGATTTTACAGACATAATGCTGCCGAGTAGTTTTTCTATTTCAGAAAAGCGAGCCATGACAGAATATCTATCTTTAACAATAGTTGTGATATTTCCGCGTCAAAAATATTGTATTAGAGATACAATACTAGAAAATGTGTCTGATAAAGATGTGTTAATTATCGATGATTCTGCAACATATCCAGGGTACATACGTCTACGTCCAACTAACACTGCTTACTGGTCTGGTTGTGTGGAGTGGTTGTCCTGTCAAGAAGGTTTTCTACGCCATTTGAAAGTTAACAGAATAAATGATGAGTCATTTGATTGTTTATCTGTAGAGCAATTTCAAGGTTTGGAGTATGGTGTGTGGCCAAGACAGGCATACAATTGGACAAAACGGGAGCCGCAATCGGGATGGCCATTGAAGGAAATGATCAGAGAAGCTTCAGAGAAGGGCTGTCTTATAATAAGACGTGCTCATGAATTCAGCGAACATCCAGACATCGAGTGGCAGTTTGTGTTTAATGAAGCAGAGAAAGTATTAGTTCAGTCTTTTACTGATGCTATGATGTTTTGTTTTCGTGTTTTTAAAACATTAGTCGATCATCATCAGACACAAAATTTGAAGGTAAAACCAAAAACATATTGGCAGTTAACTGCTATGTTTTACTCCAGTGAGAGGATTCCTCACCAGGTGTGGTCCTCCAACCCAGGTGGTTGTATTATGTTTTTGATTTCATGGCTGTATAATCACATACACCAGAAAAACCTCCCACATTACTTTATTCCTGAAAATAACATGATAGAACATGTAGATGACCAAGAAATGAAACATCTTGAAACTAGCTTAGAGGCTATACGTTTGTTTCCTTTCCACTCTATTTACTTTCTTCTAGAAAGTCATTCCTTTCTAAACCTTTCAGTTATTGATCAAATAGAATCTTCTATTGAAGATTACAAACTGTTGAAAGATAAACATAAAGTAGTTGAAATGATTTTTGTTCCAATCAGTTTTACTTTGGCAAGGCGAAGTGTTAAATGCAATCTAAATCCGTTTTATATTCAGGCTTTAGAATATATCGAAAATGCATTTGAACTGACAATAAACGTGAAGAAGGAAGATGATCACACCTCCTTTGTTGATTTCATACTGAGGTTTTTATCATCTGTCAAGGATGGTGATGTCAAACTCCCTTTTGCACAGCTAGTTGATAAAGAAAAGAAAACAAACTTGAGTCAATTGATGTTAAAACATAAAGCATCCCAAATGATTTCAAACATTCTGAGTCCAGAATATACAGGAGTATGGGGACACGTGTATATTGACGTCACTGAAAATAAATGGGATTCCTTGTATGATATAATAGGTGGTATGTTTGTAGGGGAAGAATTTGAGGAATGTGTTGAATTACTGAGGTGCTCTATTCTTGTTCTGCAAAGAGAACTGAATGCATGTCAGGTCGATTATAGTACAATCACAGACGACAATGTTAGAAAGCAACTTCAAAGTTCGAACATGAAAGATGCTTATGGAAATCTTACCTATCTAGTATATTTCTACAAATATCTATCCATGTGTTATGACATGATGAATCAGATAGAACTTTTCCAGGAACATATACATGATTATGAAGAAATAGTCAGTCGCATCCAAAGTCCTGGTCAATATCAAAACCTAGCAAAAATTTATAGACAACTAGGAAATAGTGAAAAGGCAGTCGAGTTGGAAGAGAAAGTAAAATCTTTAAAGTCGAGTGGTGGACATGGTAGAGTTTTAATGCTTTTGGTATAATAAAGCATTGTGTACATTATAAACCTAACATCTAGCTAACAAGGGTTATGAATGTAATATCCATGCCAAAGTACATTTCTTATTGTGTAGCAGACGACATTGCCTACATTCAGTCATTCTAGTACAGTGGACATAAAACCCTTTCGTATTGTCCATATTTATATTGTCGTTTGTATGAAATAGTGGGTTATTTCAAGGGTTGTATTTAGGACCTTGCTTGTTTTGAGGTTGGGTGAATTAGGTAAAATTTGTTTTATATGTTGACCTCATGTAACACATATATTGTGTCTGAGCGTTATCTAATAAAATCTTGAAATTCTTGAATATGGGTAGAATTTTTTACAAATGTTTGTTTATAGCTGTTTGTCGTCTAGAGATCTAAATATTATGAATGAAGTGCTTGTTATTAAACTTTATTAATATATTTGATCTCGCCACATTGTGTGCTTGTTCCATGCTAGAAGTAATCTTCCCAGTCCTAAGCCAGGACCTTAATTTCCATCCAGTTCAGTCAATGTATTTCACTGTTAGGAAGTTTATGGTTTTGAGAGGAGTAGCTCATTTTGGTTGGTAATATTATGGACCATTTATTTTGTTTTATTTTGTTCACCCCTTATATAAATATTTGAATATGTTTACAACTAATTTCCACATGGAAACCAAGAAGTTGATACATGAATATTTATAGATAATTTTTAGAATTAAATCCATATTAAATAGTTTAACATGAAATGGTAAATATTAATTAGGGGTTAGAATTATGGTGTTTAATGTCATTTTCAACAATATTTCAGTAATATCGTGGCAGTCAGTTTCATTGGTGAAACAAACTGGAGTACCCATAGAAAACCACTGACCTGTCGCAAGTCACTGACAAACTATCACATCATGTTGTATAGAGTTCACATCGCCTGAACAGGAATCGAACTCACAACTTCAATGGTGATAGGCACTGATTACATAGGTAGTTGTAAATCCAACTACCATACAATTACGACAGCCCCTACATATTAATTACATTTTATTGATTTTAAAATGATAACAATTAATGTGTGTATCTTTGCATTAAAATCTGTGATATTTGTAAATAATGAGCAGTACTACGGTACTTTGTATATTTAAAAATTGGTTGTGAACAAATAAAAAATATCTTTTTACAATACAGCATGTAATTATACTAGTAGTGACCATCTTCGATTTCTGATCCACATCAATAAGTAAAGTTTGAAAATACCAAAGGGGTAATCAGAAGCTGTAAATCAAATGAGTGCCAAATGGTAAAAAAAAAGGACGAAAAAAAAAAAAAAAAAAAATGGTCCACAAAACTACACAGAAAAATAAAGATTGAGCAACACAAATTCCCCTAAAAACTCAGGTGCTCCAGAAAGGTCAACAGTTCCTTTGTGAAGGACGACCCATTGTTTATTCATGTATAGTTACTAATTTCTGAGAAGAATCACATTGGGTACTGATAAACAATTATATCCACTGGCAGTCAAATTGAATTTTAACTGCATCAGTGGCGTAGTGGTTAGTGTGCTCGCCTCGAGTGTGGTAGATCGTGGCTTCGAACCCTGATTGGGTCAAATCAAAGACTATAAAATTGGTATTTGTTGCTTCTCCGCTAAGTATGCAGCATTAAGGAGAAAGAGCAAGACAGGTGGAGTTGGAATCGGGATAATGTGTCCGAGTGGGACGACATGTCTAGCCGCGGATTGTTTCAGTGATCTAGCACTAAAAAAATCCAACTAAGTGTGTTGGTCTAACACAAAGTGGGTCTCATCATCATCTCATTGACAATTAACTTGTTCTTGCCATGATATAGCTGATATGGTGTTAAACAACAACCACTCACTCACCCAAATTGGATTTCCAAATTAAAATATAACTGTACATATTCTACCTGAATTTGCAAATCATTTGAAATTTATTAAACAATGTTTCTGACTATAATACACAGGTCAAGTTCAAATATACTGGTAATTATTATTCCCATTATGATTCCAGAATTGTGAAAGTGAACAGATCACACTAGCCCAATTTGTTTCAATTAGGAGATAACTGTATTGTATTTGTATTTGAAAATTTCACGGCATCAATTGGAGATTTGATGGTCGCAAATTGAGTTTACTGGCGACGCATTAGCAGAAATTTCACGGCATCAATTGGAGATTTGATGGTCGCAAATCGAGTTTACTGGCAACACCGTTAGCAGATCCAGTAAACGGAGATTTGCGACCATTAAATCGACAATGAATGCTATGAAATTTTCAAATACAATACAGTTATCTCCATTCTAATGTAATCATGTGTAGGATAGATGTGTATTACCACATTATTGACAAGATGACGTAAGTGGTAATCAGCTAAAATTCTAAAAATATATCAATCGTGGAATTGATACTGTGAAAATGACACCATTAAATCGACAATTGATGCTGTGAAATTTTCAAATACTATACAGTTATTTCCATTCTAATGTAATCATGTGCATTGCCACATTATTGACAAAGCGGTAATCGGCTAAAATTCTTAAAATATCTTGTGATATTTCAACCGTGGAATTGATACCATGAAAATCACAGCATTGTCAAATTGCAAATCAGGGATATTATACAACTACATTAGAATATGTTTTAGTGGTTTCTGAAGATTTTTTTTTTTTTTTTTTTTATCATAATAAGCCTAATTTGCATCAATGGTATAAATCAGCTGAAAGACAAGTCAATATACACACTGTTATGCTGCTGCAGTATAAATTGGAGCTCATTTTGAATAAAAATAGCTGTAATTTTCTACCTCAAACAAATTATTGTGACAATGATGGCCATCTTGGATAGATAGCAACGTTTGAAACTACTAGTATAATAAAGCAGTAATGGTCAATTAAAAATATTTCAATTTTTTTTGTAAAATTGTGGATATCTTGGATTGAGGACAGGGCTGTTTTACACAGTTTGGAAAGTGGTCCACCCAGGTACCATGACAGCCAATTTTTGTTCGAGGGTAAGATTTAAATGTGAAAATTTTACGATGTATAACTGACCGACAACAAATATAAAGTGATGGCAAAAACTTGTATAGTCTTTGGTTTATAAGTGAGCTAAATATTTGAAAACAAGACAAAAAAATATACATTTTACAAAACAAACACTTTATTAAGCTGTATGATATGCTCACATTATTATGTACTCATATAAAAATCTATATGTATAAAACAATAACAATTGTATAAAAAAAAGTCTTAAAATATTATGAAATCTATGGAAGACAATTATGTGTCACCTCTTGTGTAGCAGACTAGCAAAAATTAGCACCCCAAAACTTGTCCATGCGTATAATCCTGGTCCAAGTACATTCCAAAAACTTCCTTTGGTCTCTATGCTTACAAAGATAAGAATGGTATAAAATAAATCATAATATAAGTGGTTTCAGTATAGAATTATAATTCCATACATTAAACATAATTTATTGTTTAAAAAAGACAAAAGGATAAGATACATGTAAAGATCCATAAAATACTTGGTACAAACAGTTATATCATGGTGGTCAGTTTTATTGGTGGAGGAAACCCAAGGACTAAAGATCTATAGAATACTTGGTACAAACAGTTATATCATGGTGGTCAGTTTTATTGGTGGAGGAAACCCAAGGACTAAAGATCCATAAAATACTTGGTACAAACAGTTATATCATGGTGGTCAGTTTTATTGGTGGAGGAAACCCAAGGACTAAAGATCCATAAAATACTTGGTACAAACAGTTATATCATGGTGGTCAGTTTTATTGGTGGAGGAAACCCAAGGACTAAAGATCCATAGAATACTTGGTACAAACAGTTATATCATGGTGGTCAGTTTTATTGGTGGAGGAAACCTAAGGACTAAAGATCCATAGAATACTTGGTACAAACAGTTATATCATGGTGGTCAGTTTTATTGGTGGAGGAAACCTAAGGACTAAAGATCCATAGAATACTTGGTACAAACAGTTATATCATGGTGGTCAGTTTTATTGGTGGAGGAAACCCAAGGACCCGAAGAAAACCACCGACCTGCCGCAAGTCACTGAACAGGCAAAGACTATTAAACATATTTTATTGTTCAAAAAGACAAAGAAATATGATACAAGTAATAGAATACTTGGTACAAACTCTCATATACATCAGATCAAATTAAAGGAATCTGGTATGTGTACCTTTTGTTACGGTTATGGTGTTTAACACCACTTTTAATAATATTTCAGTTATATCATGGCGTTCAGAGTTTTATTGGTGGAGGAAACTGGAGTACCCAGAGAAAACCACTGAACTGACAGAGACTATTGAACATATTTTATTGAGATGTTACAAAATTACAGATCTTGGGCATGGTCTGATCAGATGGATTAAGAAATGACATATATTGATTTGCCTTTAAATTTAGAAATAGTGGTCCTGGGATTATATAATAATATAGAATACAATTATGTGAACAATAACATTATACTTTTAACAAAGGTCTATATTTACAGAAAAAAAATTAAGAAAAATCTGTCAATTTACTGGCTTTAAAGAACTATTTAAAAGAGCATCTTGAACTGGAAAGACATGTTTTTTTTAATAATGTGACATTACAGAAGTTTGATGCTTTTTGAGGCCCCTGGAATCCCATTTGACTGTCAAATAACTGTTTTAAATTTAGGGAATGACCATTTGACTTCTATGAATGGAGGCAGTGTTTCTTTTTTTGTGTTTTTTTTTAAACAAAAATATTCTGTCACAAAATTTTATAGAAAAAAATTAAATTGACACGAGGAATGCAAAAATTAATAAACTGATTCTGCAGTTTTCAACTAGAAACATTACTGATTTTTCATGTTCAAAAAGAAATAATCCATTTTTTGTTTAACATGGGAGGGATTTAATGACCCTCCCCAATAAGTTATATGGTCGGTCCTATATTGCAGATATATGCAACATATGCTTCCATACAGCTGCTAATTTTCAACTTTCATGGCAATAATATCTTTTACCACAAATATACTTATTAAACATAAGTGTTACTATTGGTAACCACTGGGACCAAGTGTCAACAGGAATAGTCATATTAACATTATACAGACAGGTCAGGATTAGTCTAACATTAGTTTCTCTTATTATAATATATATATATATATATAAAATAAAGTTATTTAATTCACTACAAAAATATATAAGCAATATTAATCTTTGATACATCATAGAGATACATTTTTTATACATGTATTCTCTTTCTTTTAATACACCTTTGTTCTTCTTCTTCAATTGCACTTTCGACTCCTTTTTATCCTTTAAAAAACCTTTCATCATTATTCATTGTTTATCTATCAAGGTTTCCATCAATTGATGTTAATATAAAACCATGTGTGCTAGATCTTGAAATGTATGTGGTTTTTTTTATTTGTTTGTTGTTTTTTTTCTATCTTATTTATACAATAATATTATGCTACTGTTATGTGAAACTTTTGACTATATATGTACTAACAAATACTAATTAACTTTATATAGTAATTAATAATGTTAACAAGGGGGAATAAAATATATAAACAAATTAATAATTCAAAATTGTATTCTATTGATATATAATTCATGGGCTTCTCTCACTTTAAATTTAGGATAAATTTGGTCAATATGCACTAACAGACAAAATATATTGAATTTAAACACTGAAGAATATGAATATAAAAGTTTCAATTTTTATCCATCTTTCCTCTTGGATTTCATAAAATTCTATATAAATATATATATTGACCAGTGACAGACTTGAAGTTAATCATGATTTGGGTAATTTTTCCAAAATATGGAAATTTTAATAATATTTTTTAGTACAGTGAAGTCTGTCTAAACCTAACCCTGAATAAACCAGAATCCTGTAGATACTGTTCTTTAGATAAAATCCTAATGTAGGAAATCTTTCTTATAAAACCAGTATAAACCGAACACCAGTCTAATATGAACACACTAGTTGTACCCAAGGAGGTTCAGCTTAGACACTGTTTATGGTCATAACAAAATTGACATGACATAATTGAAAACAAAGAAATTGATTTCTGTCAAATTCATACATATTAATTTGATAGCTTTATTGCTACTAAAACAGTAAACTATAAATCATATAGAATTACCTTGATTGTTAGGTTTATGTTCCCAGTGCATAGATCTCTCTACAGCCATCTTCCAGCGGGCAAACCTCTCATCACGCTCTAGATAAAAGACAAACAATTCTAAGTAAGACTAAAGCAGTTGTTTATTTCTCTAATAATACAAAATAAGGAATAAATTCATAAAAACTGTCATCTGTATATAATTGTCAAGAAATACAATTTAATGTATTGTTTGCTTTGGGTAGCTGGTTTATGATAAAACTTAAAATAGAAATTTTACATACAATAAGACAGGACTTATTATATAAGTGAGATACCAGTGAACAATGCATCTAAGTTAATCAGTTTTATAAGTTGATGTATCACAGATTTATAGGTCATTGTATTAGATTTATAGTAGTGGATTTATATACAATGCCCAATTTCTTTTAATAAATGTCCATGTAAATATGGCAAAGTGTTTCTGCCATTCTGAAGGCACTGAAAAATTCCAAGTCATTTTTCCTTGTTTTATCCAGTCAGATATTCCCTGTGAAGATTTGTATCTGCTTTGCTTTCTTTGGCAGTATTTTTTGGTACCAAATTTTGGCATTTAGCAATAATTTCTTCCTCCGTAGGAAGTATAACGCTTCATTGCTTCAAGCTTGTGCAGACAACAAAGGCCCTCTCCCTTCTATCAGTGTTATGTGGAGTGTATTTTAATTCTTTTATTGCCTTTTGTTGTTTTACAAAATAATTAAATGGAAAAAAATTGTGTTTAAATAGAACTTAAACATATAAGTTTTTCCTACCTGTCTGAGTTATGGAGGGATTGAATGTATCAGTTGTTATAATAGCCTGATCATTAATATTCCATATGCCCACACCTTCAGCTGACCCAGCTGCCATAGCTGCACCTAATGCTGTGGTTTCTGGCATAGAAGGTCGAACTGGAAAATATATATCAAATTATTGATTCCATAGTAACTAGTAAATCAAGATATGAATGTCTAATTGAAAAAAGTAGATTCATTCAAGATGGTAGAAACTTTTTTATCCTAACATTTTGTCAGTTGTGCTCAAGTAGATGAAAGACTGTAATGAATGCAAAGGGTTACGGTTATGGTGTTTAACATCACTTTCAACAATATTTCAGTTATTTAATGGTGGTCAGTTGTATTGATGGAGGAAACAGGAGTACTCATAGAACTAGAGGCTCAGTGGGCTGCACCTGTGTCGCTGACCTTTCATTATGCTTTGAGGAAACTTAATACAGAATCTTCCATACATGTAGATGCTTCCTACCAAGATTCAGTTCATATGGCTAAGCAGTTTCAAAGGAGAAGATTTTTTAGAAATCAACCAATCAAAAACAAGAATTGCATGTGGTGGCCATGTTTGCTAACCGATCGGGACGAAATGAGCAATCTTCATAGAGGACATTCCATAGATGCTTCCTATCAAGTTTCGGTGGTAGCCATGTTTGTTAACCGATTGGGATAAAATGAGCAATCTTCATAGAGGACATTCCATAGATGATTCCTACCAAGATTCGGTGGTAGCCATGTTTGCTAACCGTTCATTTGGCCAAGCGGTTTCATAGGAGAAGATTTTAAAAAATCGGCCAATCAGAAACAAGAATTGCCTGTGGTGACCATGTTTGCTAATGGATCGGGACGAAATGAAAAATTTTATAGAGGACCTTCCATAGATGCTTCCTACCAAGTTTCAGATCAATTGGCTTTGCGGTTTCAGAGAAGATTAAAATGTGAAAAGTTAACGGACGACGGACGACAAGTGATGGCAAGGTGAGCTAAAAACACAGACAAACTTTATCACATGATGTTGTATCGAGTACATCTCGCCATGAGTGGAATTCGAATTCACAACTTTAGTGATGATAGGCATACATAGTTGTTAATCCAACTACTATACGAACACGACCACAATGGCAAAAAAATGAATGGAAGAAACTTGACAGATAATTTAAAGTTGTAACTACCGTTAACCCAATCAGAAAACAACATATCATATAACCTTATAGGTAATAAAGAAACAGTCTACAAATACATAGAGAACTATTTGATGTTTGTTTGTTTGATGGTGTTTAGTGCCACTTTCAACAATATTTCAATTATATCATGGCGGTTAGTTTCATTGGTGGAGGAAATCGGAGTACCTGGAGAAAACCACCGACTTGTCGCAAGTCACTGACAAACTTTATCACATAATGTTGTACACCTCGCCCTGATCGAGATTCGAACTCGCAACATCAGTGGTGATAAGCACTGATTGCACAGGTAGTTGTAAATCCAACTACCATACGATCACAACCACAATGGCCCCAAATGAATGGAAGAAACTATAATAGATAGACAGATAATTCAAAGTTGTAAGTTAACTTACCCACCCAGAAAACAACATATAATATGTAACTTTGTAGGGTAATATAGAAACAGTCTACAAATATATAGAGAGCTATTTGAAAGCTAACAAAAATGTTGCATGTCTACTTCAGTAAACTACACTTACCAACAACAATACCCAGTAAATCTGTTTGTATCTGCATCAATAGATTGTTCATTGTCATACCACCGTCTACTTGTAAGGATTTCAATGGAATATCACTGTCTTTAACCATGGCTTCTAGTAACTGAAAGAAGAATATTTATCTTATTTTACTGGTATACAATGGAAATACAGTCAAACCTGTCTAAGGGCTGTTTAAAAAAAAATGGCTCCAACATGTGAAAAAAAAATGTCCAAATTAAACTCACTCCTAAAAACTTTCTGCTGATAATTTTCAATGTTGTATACATTGAAGTAAATGAAACAAGAAAGAAACTATGAACAGATAAGTAATAAATTTTTAAGAACCTTTTATTGAACACAAATTGGCATAAAAAACATGTAAAACACATACTTATTCTATATCAGTTAAACAATTATTTTGTATAATGGTTTCTCAAACAATGCAACTGATATAAATGACTTTTTGTGCAAAATATTGGGTTATTGGTACTTGTAGTTTTTCTTAAAAGCTATTTTTTTATGAAAAATTCTCAATATTTTTGTCCAATCTACCTGTCAAATAATAACGAATATTTTTACTTAAGACAGCAAAATTTTCAAACTTTAAAGATAAGTAGCCATTTGTAAAAAAAAATCCCATTGATTCTTTGAACGATCGCAAAATAATTGGTTGTAGAAAAAAAAATTTGTCTATTTTTGTTGCACTCCTGACATTTTATAATAAAGAAAAAAAAAAGAAGAAAATATCACATTTTAAAATGCCAACATTGAACAGTGATGTTACTGTTAACTCATACAATAATTTTTACCTGTTTCATTGGAAATATTTGTACAGAAATGACAGTATTTGAAAATTTGTAACAATTTTTTGTGCCATACCACTTCTTTAATACCCAGTTTTAGCAGCAATATTTTTAATTACATTTGAAAATTTGTATTATACCACTCTAATATATTTATAAGATAAATCATAAAGAAATAATTAGAATATTTTTATAGGCTAGAAAAGGCAATTTATTATAAATTATCATTATTTTATCAATGGTACTATTTTATCAGGATATGTTGCACTCCTGACATTATATTGCCATCAAGAAAAAGAAGACTTATTAACATAAAAACAATTCACAGGAGAAAAAATCAATTGGTGTTCTTTCAAGCATTAGTTTTACCAAGTTTTAATGATAATTGTTTCTTAAAGTAACATTTTTCTAGTTATTTGTAAATTGTTTACAGCCATACTTCTCGAAAATTCCAACTTATTTTTGAAATATACTATACAAAAACATTTAAAACATGTATTAATCTAAATTAATATTGAAAATAGATGTTTAATGTACAATTACAAGCATTTTTTGGATACTTAGAAAATTGATTATATCAAATTTCAATGATTTTTAAATATTTATGTCAGGAGTGCAACATTTACATGGTCAACCATAAATTATCTATAAGAAAATAGATAAATGCATTTATCATAAACTTTATCAAGTCAATTAATCTCCAATAGCTAATGAACCTAGAAAACATGTTCCCTTGTCAGAGAATGTCTCTAGTATTAATACCTAATAGATATTAAAGCATGAGACCATTTAAAATGAACAAAAATGATTTATTACATAAAATTGAAAGCACATAAAATGCTATTGGCACTTATAATTTTTTCAAACATTATTCTAAACTTGACAGAATCTCATTTTATTTAAATCATACATATAAAAAGCTATAAGTTAGACTGTGTAGAAGATCACTTAAAACTAGTTGCACTCCTGACATGAATCAAATGCTTCTGTGAGAGATGTTATTCTAGATATCTTAAAGATTTTTTGCAGTAACAAACATCAAATCATTACAGATCTTTTGAACTATTTAGATCCAATAAAATCATAAAAATGAGTAAATTAGACAGCTGTAGCAGTAGGAGCCATTTTTTTTAAACTGCCCCTAAACCAAGCCTTGAATTAAATACAGTCAAACCTTTCTAAACCAAACCTTGAATTAAATAGAATCATGTATTAACCAAACTGTACTTAAAATCACAATGAAAATTGTTTTTGAATTAACCTGCTATTCCGACCACATAAAGATTAGTCTCAAGGAGGGTCGCTTTAGACAGGTTTCTTTGTATGAAACTGCATTAATTTGTTGATGTTTTAACTCACAGGTACATATATTTATTTTAATTTTGTCACAATCCTTAGTCTTTAGTTATAGGCATCTATTTTTAGAGATGTTTTTTATTTATTTATAAAATATAAGGGCATATTGTCTATGATTTTGTTGAACATTTTTAACTGTCCATAAATGATTTGTTTAAGCTATCATTAAACAGTTATGCTGCAAAAGATACGATTTGTGTTCTCTTTTTGACAAAAAAGACCCAAAACTATCGTTATCGGAATTATTGTCCAGGATGACAAGAATTCAATTTAACCCGCCTCTATTCATATGACCTTCTATGTGAACCTGTCTTGAGCATGCACACTGTTTAGAAACAATAAACAACATGTCGGAAGAGAAAGTGTCAATGCGTGGAAGAAAGCGGACTTTGACGGATTCAGAGAGAAAGAGGAATAGAAGTGCAATATCTTCCAAATGGAACAAATGCAGGATATATGTAGGGGATCAGATGGACCGCATCCAAACTCACGCTGAAGTGGCAAAGATTTTGCTTGATAGGTAAGCCGAGCATGCTGCCTTCTTTTCTCAATCGTTTTTCATATTTTATGAATTTATGATGACGCCTATGATCATTTTCGGTAGATATTATTCAATATATATAATTTTGCACCTGGCAACAGCAAATTATTGTCAATGAGTAGCATAAAATGGCCGTATTTGCGAGGTAAACAAACACCACATGCTGCAGCATACTGGCATAAAAATAGATAAAAATAGATTTGGCCTCGCTCAGGTCAGTACATAATTAATTTCCTTCCAGTAACGATGGTCAGCTTTTTTAAATCGAAAAAACAACATTTTGTTGCGTATTTGCCAATAATCTGGTGTTTAATCTTCTTTTTATGAAGGTCAGTATGGAAAACGACAATAATTTTCGGTATGAAAAAATTACGATTTTGGTAGACAAGATGCCTTTAAATCTTGACCTAGCCTTTGACTAATTACTTCAGTATTCATGCAATAATGCTATATAGCTTTTTAGATAAATTTCTCTACATCTCATTTTCTCTAATATCTGTATACATGTACTTGTCTAACTTCACATGTGTTATTTGGTTACCAAAATAGGGTTAGTTATATGAAGCTTACCACCACTTTCAACAATATTTCAGATCTATCATGGCAGTTCTGTTTAGACTGACTTCACTGTATTTTATGTCTTAACATCATTTTACTGTCAACTAAATTTTTACCTTCTAAGTTCTAAAGCTGTCCTACGGTGTCCTGACAATAAAATGGAGCTTGATCGTGATCATTGCTGTTTGTGGATTGTGCTATGATAATTTATTGGAGGAAACCACATACCAGGGAAAACCACCGAACTCACAAATCACCAACAAACTTGATCATATAAAAATGTATCTAGTACATACATCTTGACATTGACTAGGAATCAAACTCAAAGATTTAGTGGTGGAAGGATGTAGCTGTAAACCCATACAATGGTGACCACAATGGCCCATCATTACTCTTTTTTCCCTCCTTTTAAGTATTCCTAGAAATTTTTTACTTTGGTCATTTTCATCCCACTAGATTTGCTGCTCAGATCAGCTTAAACAACCACCAATCAAATAATATAGTTCTGTCCTGAAATATGTTCTTAACTCCCTTATTTCAAAGCATACTGCTTTAAAATCTGTCCAGATATACTTTTTTACCTCCCTTGTTTGAAAATAATCTAATTCTAAAACAGCTCCTCGGACATGTTCTTACCTCCCTTGTCTGAAAACAAACTGCTTCTAAAGCTGCTCTTGCAATATGTTCTTTGGTAGTAAATTGTGTTAAACCACATATAATGCTGAAAATAGATGACATTGTCCTTATTAATACAAGAGAGATAACTCTTAGTTTATATAATTTAAAAGTACATGAAATTACAACTATTACTGTGTAATATTGTTTTGAAATATTATACTTGTCTACAGATGTAATGAAATCAACTGAAACATCTAAAAAAAAGTTTATAGATATCGAAAAGTTATGAAAAGAATGCTTAAACAGTGATAGTCATTAATTCCACCAATATCAACAAAATGATAAATCACCTCTCAATTTAACTCACTGAACACAAAAAAGACCACGATGTTGAAGTCCACGTCTTGACTTGGGACAGACACAAAGAGGTGGCATGGTTAAACCGGCTAATAGGATATCAACCCTCCCCTCTTGATAACTGGATCTTCAATAGTATCAGTTCATTATCTATCCCATTCTCAAAAAGAGAAGCAGGTGTTTGGCCGGTGGAGTGGTTAAGGTGTTTGACTTATGCCCACAAGCCTGTTGTGGTTTCGTCGCCATATACCCATATCAACTGTTTAGGTTTCCAGTTATCTACCTATGGCTGGGTGTTTCAGTAGTCATTTTGTAATAACTGTCAATCTTTCCTCCATCATTCAGTCTAATAGTCACATTATAGCTGAAAGTGACAATAAATACATACACCTTACTATAGTAAGCAGTAATGTGTGGCTTTCTGTTGAATCAAAATGTGGCCTTTTTGCCTGACATTATTGAGATTGTATATTTGATGTCTATTTTAGAATGGTAATTGACATTCTCTTTAATAAATAAAGATCTATGTCTCGCCTGCCTTTAATAAATACAGATCTATGTCTCGCCTGCCTTTAATAAATACAGATCTATGTCTCGCCTGCCTTTTGCAAATTGTTTGTGTGAAACATTTTTCAGAAAATAAACTAAATCAATGTACCATGAAACTGTACCCTCAATATGGTGAACCTAGGTTGTATGGTAATGAAGAAACTGATCTAATCACAAAAACATGATTGTTACTGTCATCGCCGCTGGAAAAGCAATGCCTATGTCTAGCGTTCAGCGACTTTGGTCGCTGGTCACACTGGTGAGACAAAACTATATATAAACTTACCCTCTTGCATCATCCTGCCAATAAGGACAAAATAAACCTGAGAATGCAGGAACAAAATAGCATCCATGTGTACTGTCTACCTTCTGAGCTAAAGTCTCTGTAAAACATCCCAGCAAATATTACAATTAATCATTTTTTTGTCTTACATTTGTACCAGAACCTGTACTAATATTATTTACAATGTCAAGATAAGATCAAATATTCCTACAAATTATTGACTAAAGATAAAATATTCCTACAAATTATAGACTAAAAATCATAAGTAGAGAAGCTAATCAAAGTAAACACAGTCCAGTCCATGTGTAATGAAATTGGTTATAATGAAAAGTACTATTCTTTCAATGCGGTGTTCATCTTATTTTTGTCTGGATAACTAGTTTACTCTGGATATTTTGAACTACAAACATAAGTCCCTTCGACTTGGACTCAACCATTAATAAATATAACTAACCACCTTCAGTTTAGGCCAAAAAAAAATATATGTGTGTTTACGGTCACCCGATCTACCCTAATTTTTGCTAGCGACCCTATGAATTTTTACACAGAATTCGGATAACCATTTTTGTTGTTTAACCAGCAGCAATGTTTTATTTATTCAACTGCTAGCTTTTTGTCGAAATTGAGAGCAAAGAAGGTAGAAAAACTGCATATTTCATCATTTTACCGCAAATTTCGAAATTGAGATAACGGAATCGGATTCCGGAACCGGGAACGACTATTTCCGGTTTTGCCGATAATAAAAAAAAAAAAAAAAAAAAAAAAAAATAAAAAATAATCCCGACCGACCGACCCTAGATTTTTTTGACATGTGACAGTAAACACACTTATATTTTTTTTTGGCCTTATTGTTAATAGATGTTTTTAACATTTATTAACATGTTAAATATAACTAATCAACTTCAGTTTATTGTTAATAGATGTTTTTAACATTTATTAACGTGTTAAATATAACTAACCAACTTCAGTTTATTGTTAACAAAATTTTTAACATGTAAAAAATAACTAATCAACTTCAGCTTATTGTTAATAGATGTTTTTAACATTTATTAACATGTTAAATATAACTAACCAAATTCAGCTTATTGCTAACAGATGTTTTAACATGTTAAATATAACTAATCCACTTCAGCTTATTGCTAACAGAAGTTTTAACATGCTAAATATAACTAACCAACTTCAGCTTATTGCTAACAGAAGTTTTAACATGTTAAATATAACTAACCAACTTCAGCTTATTGCTAACAGAAGTTTTAATGTGTTAAATATAACTAACCAACTTCAACTTATTGCTAACAGAAGTTTTAACATGTTAAATATAACTAACCAACTTCAGCTTATTGCTAACAGAAGTTTTAACATGCTAAATTTAACTAACCAACTTCAGCTTATTGCTAACAGATGTTTTAACGTGTTAAATATAACTAACCAACTTCAGCTTATTGCTAACAGAAGTTTTAACATGTTAAATATAACTAATCAACTTCAGCTTATTGCTAACAGAAGTTTTAACATGTTAAATATAACTAACCAACTTCAGCTTATTGCTAACAAAAGTTTTAACGTGTTAAATATAACTAACCAACTTCAGCTTATTGCTAAAAGAAGTTTTAACATGTTAAATATAACTAATCAACTTCAGCTTATTGCTAACAGAAGTTTTAACATGTTAAATATAACTAACCAACTTCAGCTTATTGCTAACAAAAGTTTTAACGTGTTAAATATAACTAACCAACTTCAGCTTATTGCTAACAGAAGTTTTAACATGCTAAATTTAACTAACCAACTTCAGCTTATTGCTAACAAAAGTTTTAACATGCTAAATTTAACTAACCAACTTCAGCTTATTGCTAACAAAAGTTTTAACATGTTAAATATAACTAATCAACTTCAGCTTATTGCTAACAGAAGTTTTAACATGTTAAATATAACTAATCAACTTCAGCTTATTGCTAACAGAAGTTTTAATGTGTTAAATATAACTAACCAACTTCAACTTATTGCTAACAGAAGTTTTAACGTGTTAAATATAACTAACCAACTTCAGCTTATTGCTAACAGAAGTTTTAACATGCTAAATTTAACTAACCAACTTCAGCTTATTGCTAACAAAAGTTTTAACATGCTAAATTTAACTAACCAACTTCAGCTTATTGCTAACAAAAGTTTTAACATGCTAAATTTAACTAACCAACTTCAGCTTATTGCTAACAAAAGTTTTAACGTGTTAAATATAACTAACCAACTTCAGCTTATTGCTAACAAAAGTTTTAACATGCTAAATTTAACTAACCAACTTCAGCTTATTGCTAACAAAAGTTTTAACATGCTAAATTTAACTAACCAACTTCAGCTTATTGCTAACAGAAGTTTTAACGTGTTAAATATAACTAACCGACTTCAGCTTATTGCTAACAGAAGTTTTAACATGCTAAATTTAACTAACCAACTTCAGCTTATTGCTAACAGAAGTTTTAACATGCTAAATTTAACTAACCAACTTCAGCTTATTGCTAACAGAAGTTTTAACGTGTTAAATATAACTAACCAACTTCAGCAGCTGTCTTTATTATACCAAGATTGTCTCTTAACCACTTGACACTAGCACCAGCTATAGCAATAGCTCCCTGAAACATATAAATAATAAATCACATGATCATATGAGTTAGGGTTATAGTGTTTAACACCACTTTCAACACTATTTTTGTTATATTGTGGCAGTCAGTTTTATTGGTGGAGGAATCCAGTGTGCTAGGAGTAAACCACCAACCTGTCACAAGTCACTGACAAACTTTATCACATAATGTTGTATCGAGTACACCTCGCCTGAGTAAGATTCAAACTCACGTCAGTGGTGATAGGCACTGACTGCATAGGTAGTTGTAAATCCAGCTACCATATTATCACGATCACAACGGCCCTTACATGATGATATGGAATCTTAAATGTAAATTCCCTATAATCTCAAACTCAAAGGTGGTTCCTCGACTACATTGAAATATACACTTGGTCTATTAGTAATAGTTTTGGTTTAGTAGTAATAGTTTTGGTCTATTAGTAATAGTTTTGGTCTATTAGTAATAGTTTTGGTTTATTAGTAATAATTTTGGTTTATTAGTAATAGTTTTGGTTTATTAGTAATAATGTTGGTCTATTAGTAATAGTTTTGGTCTATTAGTAATAGTTTTGGTCTATTAGTAATAGTTTTGGTCTATTAGCAATAGTTTTCAGTTTAATTTCTCTCAGATAACTCTAATGCCTGGATATTTTGAAATATTGTAAATTCATTAGTGCCTTTGACATTGACAAAAGAAGTTACTTGTGGCTTGTGGAAATCAATAATTCTAACAATATTAGATATATCTAAAGGTCAAATTTTTACCTACTATATAATACTTTTTGTGAACTTGTTCTGTCAGGTAGATAGATGAAATACTCGTCTTAAACAATTTCCGGTCCTTTCCTCATTCAGCACTCATCACCGGGTTTGTAATTAGAGTAACATGACAGGTGCCACTTGTGGAGCAGGAACTGCCTACCCTTCGGGAGCACCTGAGTTCACCCCAGATTTTAGTGAGGTTCATTGTTACTCGAACTTTAGTTTTCTGTGTAATGTTTTGTAGATCGTTGTTTGTCCTTTTGTACTTTTTCTTTTGGTCATTGTGTTGTCTGTCCTTCTTCGATTTACAGATTCTGATTACCCCTTTGGGATCTTCAAACTCTTCCTTTAACCTGACATTAATTTAAACAACATTTAAATTAAATAATCAGACATATTTTGTAGAATAGAATAAAATATTTATACTTTAAAATGATCTAAACATGATTTAGTACAGAAATATCAAATACCTCTAAGGCATATACTACTGGTTTCCCTTTTCCTAACTGGTACCCAACAGTTGTAAGAAGTCCTTGTTCAGAATTTATAGGCTGAAAAAAGAATAAAAATAATAGATAATAAAAATACAAATTCTGATCTGTAGAACAAACTTAAAACTAGGAAGAACTGTTTTAGATACCTAAAACTTATGTCTCCCCTTAATGCGGCCATCTGTACAACAATAAGTTACACTTATGAGTTGAATGATACTATTTAAAAAAAAACAATTATTTGACCTTAAGGTCAAAGGTCAAGGTCCAACGAAGGTCATTACACTACGTGACACACCGCCTTATGGTCATGCACCCACATACCAAATATCATTGACCTATCTCGAAACATAAAAAAGTTATGGTCCGGACAAGCTTCGCTGAGAAGAAGAGGAAGAAGAAGAAAAAATCAGACTAAAACAATGTCTCCCTTCGTTTGAAGGGGAGACATAATTAACAAAACATGAGAAATACCAATTTAGCATTGACCACTGATCTTAATTTTATTACTATGAGCCTGTAATCACTCACCTGGTTTTCAATTTGACTTTTATAGAAAAATTACAGCCAATTCAAAAAAAAAATTTGGCCATTTAATGAAGTTTCTACTAATAGTAATACCAGCCATCTTGGATGTAGAATGGAGGGTGGTGATGTCACATTTTGAAAAAGGGCTAACTACAGCTCATTTTATCTCAAATTTCTGAGCAGAAGATTTTCATCTGATTTTATCTGAAAAAAAATTCACCAAAAAATCGAAAATATGTTGAACTACTCATTTCCATGAAGCTGCTGTTAAAAGCTAAGCTCATTTTGACTTATAGTAAAGCAGCAAAAGTAGACAATTAAATAAATTTTTATCTTTAGTAACAGCTGTCATCTTGAATTGAGGTGATTACTCACAGACAATCCCAACCAAGTTTGCTTTAATTTGGTTCTGTGGTTTCAGAGGAGAAGATTTAAATGTGAAAGTTTACACAGATTGACGATGAACATTAAGTGTTGGCAAAATCTCACATGGCCTTTGGTCAGGTGAGCTAATAAAGAATAGGGAATATAAAACAGATACGGAAAAATAACAAATCTTGAATAAACTTTAAAACGTATTTACTTAAGGGAAGTTAAAATAACAAGATCCCGCATATGTCTTATAATCACTTATCAACCAGAGACTCAATGTGGCATGTAATCACTTATATTGGCTGTGGATTTTTTAAAGAAATAATTGAGTGAAATATTTCTATAACTACAAATAATTAAGGCTGTCAGTGGAAGACAAACCAGCCTTATCTTGTTTAATAGTGAAATACAAATTAAATACAGGTAATAACCACTATAGAAAAGCTTCTAGATTTTACCTGTCAAGCTTTGTTAAGATGGTCTCTGAGATACAGCTTGCACCAAAACTTATAATGCTGTATTGACAGCTACATTGTTTTTCAAGTGTTGTTGGCCATATTTAAAATTGTAGAGTTTTACAAACTTGGGTGTCTTAATATATTATAGCAGGTAAAGTCATTCTTAAGCTTCAATGAGATATGTCAAGTATTTTCCGAGATACAGCTTTCACCAAAACTTTAACATTGACAAAAAAAATATCTAAGAAAGTCAACATGCATAAAATCATATATTAATATTAATATACTTACCTCTGTGCCTGTATTCATCAACATAAAACATCCTGTTCCATATCTATAACAAAAGACACTCATGTTTAACATAGAAGACACTGGCTGAAAATGGATTTAGTGAATTTTCACTTGCTTTCAAATTGTTTATTTTTGTTTAAATTTACAGATTAATTAATTAACTAACTTTGAGAAAAATGAAATTCAAACAGGAGTTTCAGGATCTTCTTGACTATTGAACAATTATTCATTATCATTTGACAGAAAACATAAAAGTGGGTTATATTCCCTTCACTCTTTCAATCAATTAATTCAAATTATTTTAATCACCCTTTTACTTTTTTGTACAGAAGTGCAAAATAAATTTTTGTCGCTTAGTTAAAACATATGACACTCCTTAATTTGGGCTACTCTTATGGTGCCCATATGGAGGCATGATCTACAATGAAATAAAATACATATTTTTCTCTTATTTATACTTTCTCTAACTGTTTTTGCTTGGAATATATACAGGATTTACTGACAGATACAATCTAGTATTTTTGCGTAATCCTTCGACAGGATTAAGATGAACATCCTAACCAAAACGAAAATGTAACGCTGCAAGAAATAAAATCTCTTCTGAGCATCTAATGTAGGAATAAATGTAATGAATTATGGGTAAGTGCACTTTCAATAATATTTCAGCTATATCATGGCGGCAAGTTTTATTGTTGGAACATTCAAGTCTTGTTTATACCATATGTTTATGTTTGTCTAATTACATGTACATTCTATACTTACGTGTTCTTAGCCTGACCTGGCTTGAAACACAACTGTCCAACTAATGCTGCTTGTTGGTCCCCTAAAATCTACAACAAATAGAAACAATTGATAAACTTATCTTTCAAAGTTCTTAATTAGTATCTCAATAGCCTCTTGGGTTTGTTTATGTCAAAGTTAAACCATTTTACTTCATAAATATAGAAAACTTTACTTATACAAAGGTCCCCCAAATGAACTTCCATGAGTAGGGGATTAATTTGAGAAAAAGTAAAATCATATTTCATCAGTTCAATTACACAATTTGGAAAAAATAATTCAAAGCTTATAAATCTCCTATTTTGAACTGCAGACCATCTGAACTTTTGTAACTCTCTTTAAAAAAAATTGAGCAAGGGTTTCCCTTACATTCTAGCTTTTAAAATAGTTGAAACAAAATGCAGATAAAAGTAAATAAAATAACTCATCTAATTCCTAACACGGAGTTACATGATAATTAAATTAGTTGCTGCAAGGGAGTCATCTGATTTAAAGTTTTTTTTCCCTTTAGCTTACATTGAAAAAATGGCAATTTTAAACATATTAAACTTGGAAACACATGTGTATATACATCATAAGAGATATTTTATGAAGCTTAATTGATAATTTGAAACTAGAGGTACCATTAAAACATATGCCTCTCCTTCATTTAAACTCACAAACCCTATCACTGATAATAAGTCACTAATTGCATAAATTATCAACAAATTCGTCCAATTGTTGCACCAAACAATA
This sequence comes from Bathymodiolus septemdierum, assembly GCA_963383655.1. Classification (NCBI taxonomy): domain Eukaryota; kingdom Metazoa; phylum Mollusca; class Bivalvia; order Mytilida; family Modiolidae; genus Bathymodiolus; species Bathymodiolus septemdierum. Next base: position 41,549,802 of record OY726521.1, on the reverse strand, counting down.
GTGAGCGAGTGATTGGTGCTTAATGCCAACTCAGCAATTATTTTAGCTACATCATGGCGAGAACAAGTTAATTTACAATGAGATGATAATGAGGTCCGGTTTGTACTAGACTAACTTGCTTAATTGGATTTTTATAGTGCTGGCTCACTGAAACAACAGTCTGTGGATAGACATGTCCCCCCAATCGGACACATTATCCCGATTCCGTGCCAACCAGTCGTTGCTCTATCTCCTTCATGCTGCGTGCTTAGCGGAGAAGCAACAAATACCAATTTTAGTCGTTGGTTTGACCCGATCGGGGCTTGAACCCATGATATGCCGCATTCAAGGCGAGCACGCTAATCATTACACCACTGATGCATATCTACCAAACAATGAGATGTCTTTCACAAAAGATTACCAAAGTTGGAATTCAAAAATATTGAAATCCAATTCTTCCATGTCCCAGTTATTGTTCTTCTGATTCTAAAAATGATTAGATCTCAAAAGTCTTTGAAGTACTAATGCCTTGGTTTCAAAAGAACATAAAATATCAAACTATACAATGTGTATTAGGATGGTCGGTGGTTGTCGATGTTTATTCAGGGTTTACACAAGTGAATGGTATTAGACATTTTTTTTTAAATTATTTACATAATTTTTCTAGAAGTCAAAATATTACCATAATATAGTCAAACTTATCATGTGTGACTTTCCAAGGGGATGCTGAAATAGTGTCAAAATAAGAAAGGCATTCTTTAAATACAGGTTTAATTAATATGAAATGCACCTTGAGAGGAAATTAAAAGTAAGGTCTCACAATGCAAGTGATTGCTTTGTACACATTACATGTTTATTCCTTTACAAAAATAAACAAACTACAAAAAAAGTTATTGAATAAAAGAAGTGGTCACTAAAGCAGGTTGACTCTACCAGAATATATGTTTATTTGTTCACAACAAAACAATTCCAATTCCAAACTTCTCCCTCACATTCTCTTTAATTCCAAAAAGTTGATATCTAAATATTGAATTGCTTTTAACAAGCCACCATGGACATCTCAGCATAAATAAATAAATACCAATATCGTCTTAAGGACCTTAATAATCTATGTTGGGGGGGGGTTTTTCTGACTATTTTGTGCCCCGACACATTTTTAATAAAAACGTATAGATAACATTTCGTGTGCATGACGTGTTTCTGGAATAACCTTCATCAGGCACGCTCAAAATCAAAAGAATGTAAAGCCAAATAATTTAAATTTTGGGAGCAATAAAACCAAAGGTCCTAAACAGGATAGCCAAATATCAGCTAAAGTCACCTATGTTATTAGGAAAGACAACTTTTCAACAAGATATTTGACAATACTTAAATACAAACCCCTGAAATTGGAAGTCCCTTCAAAACACTGACTTCTAACTTTCCATATATTTCAGAAGAGCTCCTGATTTCTGGTAGAATTTCCTTAGGTATATCAAAGAATCTGCAATAATAAAAACACACATACACACATTACTTTAGTATATTTAGCACACAAATTGAATGGAAGAAATTGGGATACATCAGTACATATTCAGCTGTCTATAAATCCTTCTTAAGTATGAAAGTGATGGTCTATCAATATCAACAAAACAAACAATAACCTCTTGCCTCAAATCAATATTATATCTGTTTGTGAATCTTTTTAAAGTATTACACTTTTAAGTTTACTTATGTCTTGTTTAAAATCTAGTATCCGTGACTACTGTTTTTAAAACACTGGTAATATTCAAATGGGAGGGTCAAATTATGTGTTTTTATCAAAAAGATGAAGAATAAAAAATGTTTTTTTATGGGTATAAATCTCTAACTTGACCCATATTAGTAATATTTAAATATGGGAACAGGACAAAAGCCCCCCCGGACATAAGGCCCCAGACAAAAGCCCCCCACCCCCTCCCTAATGAAATAATCATACAATCTTATTACATTTGTTTTATATTGATGGTGATAATAAAATATCTTAAAGAATTAATACAAAAAATAAAATCCTTTTTTTCCACATATTGTTCATTGTTATGTTCATTAATAAAGTGTAAATTAAAAAAAAGCACTGCTTAATTGTTTAATTGAAATTAATCATGGAAAGTTAATCAGGAATTGTTTTTATTGACAAACAATTGACAATTACCTTTTTAACTTTTGAAGTTATTAAAAGTAATCAGTGAGTTATTTTCTTGACGAGGGTTATTGTAATTCTTAAGCAAATGCTTCAATTTCCAAAAATCTTCAAGTTCCAAAAATAACTTATTATGAAAAATAATGTTAATCCATAAATAGCAGTACAATAAGTTCAAAATGTGTGCAAAGATACAAATATATAAATATGGTTTGAGGTAAAATACAGTCTTGAATCATGTACATGTTATAAAATACAAAGAAAATTTTACATATCCGAACAGTTAAACATAGAAACAGAAATAGAAAAAACACATATGACACAAAAAAACCCATTAACTTATACTTTTCATTGTTGGGGGTCTTTTGTCCTGGGGCTTATGTCCTAGACCCGGTGTTTTGTAATATGTATTGTGTAAGTGACTGTAGTTAAACACCAAGTGAGATATCATGACTAGAACCAGAGGCTCTCAAGAGCCTGTATCGTTCACCTGGTAATAAAAAAAAACAATTGGTCCTATGTAAAAACTATGTCCTGCAGTGGTAGTCATCTTGGAATTACGATCAACATAAAAAACACAAAGTTTGTAAAGGACCTTCCAATGATTGATGCACAGTTTAGGTTCAATCAGTGCAATAGCTTCAGAGAAGAATATATTTCTGTATTTTCCCCATATGGTTCTGTGTTAATACTATGACCTGTGGTGGCAGCCATTTTGAAACATTTTTCCCATAGGGTCCAATGTTAAACTAAGTCCTGCCGTAGTCGCCATTTTGAATTTCATATCAGAACAAAAAACGTAGTTTGTAGAGGACCATCCAATGAACATTCATGTACAGTTTGGCTTTAATAATATTTGTAGTTTCTGAGAAGAAGGCATTTGAACATTTTCCCATAGGGTCCAATGTTAATCTATGTATAGCGGTGGTGGCCATCTTGGATTTCCGATCGGCATAAAAAACAGAAAATTTGTAGAGGACCTTCCAATGATCATTCCTGGGCAGTTTGGTTTCAACTGTCCTAGTTGTTTCAGAGAAGGAGCGTTTTGAAACATTTCCCCCATAGGGTCCAATGTTAAACTAAGTTCTGCCGTAGCCGCCATTTTGAATTTCATATCGGAACAAAAAACGTACAGTTTGGCTTTAATCATATTTGTAGTTTCTGAGAAGAAGGCATTTGAACATTTTCCCATAGGGTCCAATGTTAATCTATGTCCTGCGGTGGTGGCCATCTTGGATTTCCGATCGGCATAAAAAACAGTAACTTGGTAAAGGACATTCCAATGATCATTCCTTTACAGTTTGGGTTCAGTCAGTTCATTAGTTTCAGAGAAGAAGATCTTTGAAATTTCAGCCAATCAGAGCATATTATTGGCCCTGGCAGCCATATTGAATAACCGACTGGAACGAAAAACAGTAACTTTGTAGAGGACCATCCAAGGAACATTTCTGCTAAGTTCGGTTCCAATCGGCCAAGTGGTTTCGGAGAAGAAGCTTGAAATGTGAAAAGCTTACAGACGACAGACGACGGACGCCAAGTGATGGCAATAGTTCACCTGGGCCTTTGGTCCAGGTGAACTAAAAAGTTACTTTTTGATGAGATCATCTGTTTTGTACTAGACCAACACTGGTGAGTTGGATTTACACTTCTACCTCACTGAAACAACAGTCCACAGATAGACAGGTCACTCCACTTAACACAATATACTGACCCTGAGCTTTATAGTGGAAAAACAGCATCTACCTCACTGAAACAACAGTCCACAGATAGACAGGTCACTCCACTTGAACACAATATACTGACCCTGAGCTTTATAGTGGAAAAAACAGCATCTACCTCACTGAAACAACAGTCCACAGATAGACAGGTCACTCCACTTGAACACAATATACTGACCCTGAGCATTATAGTGGAAAAACAGCATCTACCTCACTGAAACAACAGTCCACAGATAGACAGGTCACTCCACTTAACACAATATACTGACCCTGAGCTTTATAGTGGAAAAACAGCATCTACCTCACTGAAACAACAGTCCACAGATAGACAGGTCACTCCACTTAACACAATATACTGACCCTGAGCTTTATAGTGGAAAAACAGCATCTACCTCACTGAAACAACAGTCCACAGATAGACAGGTCACTCCACTTAACACAATATACTGACCCTGAGCTTTATAGTGGAAAAACAGCATCTACCTCACTGAAACAACAGTCCACAGATAGACAGGTCACTCCACTTAACACAATATACTGACCCTGAGCTTTATAGTGGAAAAACAGCATTTACCTCACTGAAACAACAGTCCACAGATAGACAGGTCACTCCACTTAACACAATATACTGACCCTGAGCTTTATAGTGGAAAAACAGCATCTACCTCACTGAAACAACAGTCCACAGATAGACAGGTCACTCCACTTAACACAATATACTGACCCTGAGCTTTATAGTGGAAAAACAGCATCTACCTCACTGAAACAACAGTCCACAGATAGACAGGTCACTCCACTTAACACAATATACTGACCCTGAGCTTTATAGTGGAAAAACAGCATCTACCTCACTGAAACAACAGTCCACAGATAGACAGGTCACTCCACTTAACACAATATACTGACCCTGAGCTTTATAGTGGAAAAACAGCATCTACCTCACTGAAACAACAGTCCACAGATAGACAGGTCACTCCACTTAACACAATATACTGACCCTGAGCTTTATAGTGGAAAAACAGCATCTACCTCACTGAAACAACAGTCCACAGATAGACAGGTCACTCCACTTAACACAATATACTGACCCTGAGCTTTATAGTGGAAAAACAGCAAATACCAATGTAATGGTTTTTAATTTGACTCACCGGTGATCAATGATCCACTAAACTATAGGTGAGCATGCTAACCATTACACAACTGAGGAAGTGCAATATGTTTTGAAGGGAAAAAAGATATTCTATCTCATGAGTAAGTAAACTTAAGATAAACTGAGTGTTCATATAAAAATCATAGATTAAAATGTTTTATAATTTACATGGTTTTATCCTTACTTGCACAAATAATCATCCCATTGTAAAGTATGAATATTCATCAGCATTGTACGACTAGCATTGGTAACGTCTGTGATGTGTTTTCCCCCATTGGTGCCTCCTGTCAAGTTCTGAAATATATGAATATTCATTAATAATGGCTACATTTGTTGTAGTGTTTCCCTCAATTGGTGCCACTTGTCAAATTCTGAAGTAGATGAATATTCATTTATACTGTCTCAGTCAATTTTGGTTTAAATTTAATCTGTGGTTTCAGATAATTTTGTTTTGATCAGCTGACAATGTATGACAGACATACAACAGATACAATAAGGTGGAATAAGCCTTTGTCCAGTGAGGTAATACAGTCACATTTATTGTGTTAACTTCATAAGTCTTAATTCATACTTCCTTCATTGAAATTAAACACACTTTATCTTGCCTCCAGTTTGATTTTATTAGTTAATTTAGATATAACTAGCAGAAAGAACATATACTATAAATACTATATTATTATTTTGTACATGAATCAGGAGTTTATCAACGTGTTTTGGGAATGGTACTTTTGATATCATTTTGGGAAATTCTTAATCGACAAATTGGCCATTTGGGAATCAAGATAAGGGGGTAAGAATGAAACTTTTGGGAATTTTGCATGATTTTAGAATATTTTTTCATTGGGAAAGGGTCCTTTTACCAGACCCTGAGGAAGGATAGAAAAATTCCTGTGAATATACTGTAAACATAGAATAATGGCAAATATGAAGATCTTGACATACATTAACACTAGCGGACGAGCTGTGATACTAGTGATAATGCACGTAGACCTTCAAACTGACGTTATTGTTTTTATCAGTAAAAACATAATGTGTTTGACCATTAATTATCAGTAATAGAGTCAGTTTGTTTATACTGACAATATCGCTCGGATATATCAATGGAAATATGTCCAAATTACCGATAAGTCTTGGATTCCACAGATTCTATAACATTACAATAGAAAGTACCATAATACAGCCTTGATTAATAGCAGGGTTCACGAAATTGCATATGGGTTTGGTGGTCCTAGTGAAAAAAATGTCAGTTCTCATTAATTTTTTATTGCAAAATACCAATCTTGTGTAAGTCCTTGACAAAATCCGCCCAAATTTTGCTGGTCATGTCCGACACATTTCGCGAACTCTGCAATAGGTGGAAATATATGACCATTTCTTCCTTCTTTCTCTCTTCTCATATTTGAAATGTGAAAATATTTTCCTTCTTTTCAGTTTTGTCTGATGAATGTAGGAAACATCTTTGAACAATGACTAAATCAAAAGATACATACCCACAATAGCCACGAGTCCACTGTACCAAACAAACAACGGCCATCTTTAATAGCTTGACGAACTTCTTCGTTGGAGTCTATCAACCATTTTAGTTTTACAGCACTGAAGTAAGTAGTTATGGGTAAACCACAATATTTCTGTAATAAATAACATACAATATAAATATATGTGATACAGGGGTTTGGATTATGGTGTTTAATGCCACTTTCAACAAAATTTCAGCTATATCGTGGCGGTCAGTGTTATTGGGGGATGAATCTGGAGTATCCGAAGAAAACCACCAACTTGTCATAAGTCACTTACAAACTTTATCACATAATGTTGTATCGAGTACACATCGCCTGAGCGGAATTCGTACTCATAATCCAACAACCATATCCATGACGGTCCAGGGACAAAGCTTAACATTTTTTCTCCAGGGGTCAGCTGGGCTCCCAAAAAAACATTTCCAGGGGCCCAGCTGAAAGTTTAGGGGCCCAACCAGTTTTTATGCCGATAAACGTTAACCTTATATGTAACATTGTTAATTCTTTTTTTTAATAAGTAGTACTCAAAATGCTTTATTCTTGTTTTAATATGTTATTTTTCACAATACTGTACGGAAGGAATAAATGGAGACAAGTATGGATATATCTGAGACAACTGGACAATCTCACAAAACACAGGAAAATAACCATATATCAAAAGAAATTGTGCTTTTATTGCTGTTCTTTGCACTTTTATTTACTAATTCAGAATTCAACAGTTTTAATATTTTATATGCATCAGAGTTGACAGTTAATTCTGATTTTGCTTTTGCAATGGCTGCTGACTTTTCATGACCTTTAGACTTCTCATGTTTGCTAACACTGTCTAGTTTATAACTTCTACAGCCAGTAATAAACATATTTGTTGAGGGATCGCCATTTTCTTGACATATCGTACATACCATTCCATTATCGGTATCCTTCAACCATGACCTACCCTGCTCCCATTCCGACTGGTAAGAACGAGTCCGTTTATTTTTATCATAATCCTTAAAATAAGTAGTTTTTTCCTCAGGCGTTTTGTGCTTTTGTGGAGATTTTACACCTTCTAAATATCTCCACATATTGTCAGACAAAGGAAAATATGCATGACAAGAAGTATTGATAACTGATAACAACCGAAATCGTAAACGGAATGACTCCGTGATTTAGTTTGTCATTGTCAAGAGCGCAAAGAAGTGTACATAAATAACGTGTGATATACCTGAAATAACAAAAAACAAAACCCTAACATGTATTTAGATCACTCTCAATGAAAAATGACGAACATTTTTTCTTTGACATCAACAGACATACTGAAATTCATCGTGATTCCCCATCGAAAACTTGGGGTGTCCAAGCCGGGTTTTGGTAATTAAAATGAATTTACTGGTTACCAAAAATTTTCTTTCTCATTTCCCCACACTGATTTGACAATTAAGTTTTCGTTTGGGAACAGTTTTTATTGATATCGGAAAGAAGTTGGGGTCTTGAGAAATAAAAAGTTTCAAAGAAATAGGGTTCCTGCAAAATATTTTACAGTCGCCAGCTGAGCGAGCAGCAAAGTAAATTATATTCGCCCAGCCGAAAATCTGGTCGCCTTGGGCGACTTAAGTTTTTTCCCTGCGGTCCCTATATGTGATACAGGAAAATCCTTAGTCTGTATGAAGAATATACATCCTTTGACAATAGTTTTAGCATGTCAGAATTTAACATATTCCAAAGCAACTGAGATCACCCATGTTTTTTAGTTGGGAGTTTGTTTTGCTCTTATTAAATTTTCTTTGTTCAGTATTTGTGAACTGTGTTTGTCTGTTTTCTGTTTTGACCATGGTTCTGACATTTTCTATTAATTTAAAGCTCTTATATCAGGTCTTGGTACCTTCTGATAGTACATACAAACCCTGAGAAAGTCTTTACCTTCTGATAGTACATACTAACCCTGAGAAAGTCTTTACCTTCTGATAGTACATACTAACCCTGAGAAAGTCTTTACCTTCTGATAGTACATACTAACTCTGAGAAAGTCTTTACCTTCTGATAGTACATACTAACCCTGAGAAAGTCTTTACCTTCTGATAGTACATACTAACCCTGAGAAAGTCTTTACCTTCTGATAGTACATACTAACCCTGAGAAAGTCTTTACCTTCTGATAGTACATACTAACCCTGAGAAAGTCTTTACCTTCTGATAGTACATACTAACCCTGAGAAAGTCTTTACCTTCTGATAGTACATACTAACCCTGAGAAAGTCTTTACCTTCTGATAGTACATACTAACCCTGAGAAAGTCTTTACCTTCTGATAGTACATACTAACCCTGAGAAAGTCTTTACCTTCTGATAGTACATACTAACCCTGAGAAAGTCTTTACCTTCTGATAGTACATACTAACCCTGAGAAAGTCTTTACCTTCTGATAGTACATACTAACCCTGAGAAAGTCTTTACCTTCTGATAGTACATACTAACCCTGAGAAAGTCTTTACCTTCTGATAGTACATACTAACCCTGAGAAAGTCTTTACCTTCTGATAGTACATACTAACCCTGAGAAAGTCTTTACCTTCTGATAGTACATACTAACCCTGAGAAAGTCTTTACCTTCTGATAGTACATACTAACCCTGAGAAAGTCTTTACCTTCTGATAGTACATACTAACCCTGAGAAAGTCTTTACCTTCTGATAGTACATACTAACCCTGAGAAAGTCTTTACCTTCTGATAGTACATACTAACCCTGAGAAAGTCTTTACCTTCTGATAGTACATACTAACCCTGAGAAAGTCTTTACCTTCTGATAGTACATACTAACCCTGAGAAAGTCTTTACCTTCTGATAGTACATACTAACCCTGAGAAAGTCTTTACCTTCTGATAGTACATACTAACCCTGAGAAAGTCTTTACCTTCTGATAGTACATACTAACCCTGAGAAAGTCTTTACCTTCTGATAGTACATACTAACCCTGAGAAAGTCTTTACCTTCTGATAGTACATATTAACCCTGAGAAAGTCTTTACCTTCTGATAGTACATACTAACCCTGAGAAAGTCTTTACCTTCTGATAGTACATACTAACCCTGAGAAAGTCTTTACCTTCTGATAGTACATACTAACCCTGGGAAAGTCTTTACCTTCTGATAGTACATACTAACCCTGAGAAAGTCTTTACCTTCTGATAGTACATACTAACCCTGAGAAAGTCTTTACCTTCTGATAGTACATATTAACCCTGAGAAAGTCTTTACCTTCTGATAGTACATATTAACCCTGAGAAAGTCTTTACCTTCTGATAGTACATACTAACCCTGAGAAAGTCTTTACCTTCTGATAGTACATACTAACCCTGAGAAGTCTTTACCTTCTGATAGTACATATTAACCCTGAGAAAGTCTTTACCTTCTGATAGTACATACTAACCCTGAGAAAGTCTTTACCTTCTGATAGTACATACTAACCCTGAGAAAGTCTTTACCTTCTGATAGTACATACTAACCCTGAGAAAGTCTTTACCTTCTGATAGTACATACTAACCCTGAGAAAGTCTTTACCTTCTGATAGTACATACTAACCCTGAGAAAGTCTTTACCTTCTGATAGTACATATTAACCCTGAGAAAGTCTTTACCTTCTGATAGTACATACTAACCCTGAGAAAGTCTTTACCTTCTGATAGTACATACTAACCCTGAGAAAGTCTTTACCTTCTGATAGTACATACTAACCCTGAGAAAGTCTTTACCTTCTGATAGTACATACTAACCCTGAGAAAGTCTTTACCTTCTGATAGTACATACTAACCCTGAGAAAGTCTTTACCTTCTGATAGTACATACTAACCCTGAGAAAGTCTTTACCTTCTGATAGTACATACTAACCCTGAGAAAGTCTTTACCTTCTGATAGTACATACTAACCCTGAGAAAGTCTTTACCTTCTGATAGTACATATTAACCCTGAGAAAGTCTTTACCTTCTGATAGTACATACTAACCCTGAGAAAGTCTTTACCTTCTGATAGTACATACTAACCCTGAGAAAGTCTTTACCTTCTGATAGTACATACTAACCCTGAGAAAGTCTTTACCTTCTGATAGTACATACTAACCCTGAGAAAGTCTTTACCTTCTGATAGTACATACTAACCCTGAGAAAGTCTTTACCTTCTGATAGTACATACTAACCCTGAGAAAGTCTTTACCTTCTGATAGTACATACTAACCCTGAGAAAGTCTTTACCTTCTGATAGTACATACTAACCCTGAGAAAGTCTTTACCTTCTGATAGTACATACTAACCCTGAGAAAGTCTTTACCTTCTGATAGTACATACTAACCCTGAGAAAGTCTTTACCTTCTGATAGTACATACTAACCCTGAGAAAGTCTTTACCTTCTGATAGTACATACTAACCCTGAGAAAGTCTTTACCTTCTGATAGTACATACTAACCCTGAGAAAGTCTTTACCTTCTGATAGTACATACTAACCCTGAGAAAGTCTTTACCTTCTGATAGTACATACTAACCCTGAGAAAGTCTTTACCTTCTGATAGTACATACTAACCCTGAGAAAGTCTTTACCTTCTGATAGTACATACTAACCCTGAGAAAGTCTTTACCTTCTGATAGTACATACTAACCCTGAGAAAGTCTTTACCTTCTGATAGTACATATTAACCCTGAGAAAGTCTTTACCTTCTGATAGTACATACTAACCCTGAGAAAGTCTTTACCTTCTGATAGTACATACTAACTCTGAGAAAGTCTTTACCTTCTGATAGTACATACTAACTCTGAGAAAGTCTTTACCTTCTGATAGTACATACTAACCCTGAGAAAGTCTTTACCTTCTGATAGTACATACTAACCCTGAGAAAGTCTTTACCTTCTGATAGTACATACTAACTCTGAGAAAGTCTTTACCTTCTGATAGTACATACTAACCCTGAGAAAGTCTTTACCTTCTGATAGTACATATTAACCCTGAGAAAGTCTTTACCTTCTGATAGTACATACTAACCCTGAGAAAGTCTTTACCTTCTGATAGTACATACTAACCCTGAGAAAGTCTTTACCTTCTGATAGTACATACTAACCCTGAGAAAGTCTTTACCTTCTGATAGTACATACTAACCCTGAGAAAGTCTTTACCTTCTGATAGTACATACTAACCCTGAGAAAGTCTTTACCTTCTGATAGTACATACTAACTCTGAGAAAGTCTTTACCTTCTGATAGTACATACTAACCCTGAGAAAGTCTTTACCTTCTGATAGTACATATTAACCCTGAGAAAGTCTTTACCTTCTGATAGTACATACTAACCCTGAGAAAGTCTTTACCTTCTGATAGTACATACTAACCCTGAGAAAGTCTTTACCTTCTGATAGTACATACTAACCCTGAGAAAGTCTTTACCTTCTGATAGTACATATTAACCCTGAGAAAGTCTTTACCTTCTGATAGTACATACTAACCCTGAGAAAGTCTTTACCTTCTGATAGTACATACTAACCCTGAGAAAGTCTTTACCTTCTGATAGTACATACTAACCCTGAGAAAGTCTTTACCTTCTGATAGTACATACTAACTCTGAGAAAGTCTTTACCTTCTGATAGTACATATTAACCCTGAGAAAGTCTTTACCTTCTGATAGTACATACTAACTCTGAGAAAGTCTTTACCTTCTGATAGTACATACTAACCCTGAGAAAGTCTTTACCTTCTGATAGTACATACTAACCCTGAGAAAGTCTTTACCTTCTGATAGTACATACTAACCCTGAGAAAGTCTTTACCTTCTGATAGTACATACTAACCCTGAGAAAGTCTTTACCTTCTGATAGTACATACAAACCCTGAGAAAGTCTTTACCTTCTGATAGTACATACTAACCCTGAGAAAGTCTTTACCTTCTGATAGTACATATTAACCCTGAGAAAGTCTTTACCTTCTGATAGTACATACTAACCCTGAGAAAGTCTTTACCTTCTGATAGTACATATTAACCCTGAGAAAGTCTTTACCTTCTGATAGTACATACTAACCCTGAGAAAGTCTTTACCTTCTGATAGTACATATTAACCCTGAGAAAGTCTTTACCTTCTGATAGTACATACTAACTCTGAGAAAGTCTTTACCTTCTGATAGTACATACTAACCCTGAGAAAGTCTTTACCTTCTGATAGTACATACTAACCCTGAGAAAGTCTTTACCTTCTGATAGTACATACTAACCCTGAGAAAGTCTTTACCTTCTGATAGTACATACTAACCCTGAGAAAGTCTTTACCTTCTGATAGTACATACTAACCCTGAGAAAGTCTTTACCTTCTGATAGTACATACTAACCCTGAGAAAGTCTTTACCTTCTGATAGTACATACTAACTCTGAGAAAGTCTTTACCTTCTGATAGTACATATTAACCCTGAGAAAGTCTTTACCTTCTGATAGTACATACTAACCCTGAGAAAGTCTTTACCTTCTGATAGTACATACTAACCCTGAGAAAGTCTTTACCTTCTGATAGTACATACTAACCCTGAGAAAGTCTTTACCTTCTGATAGTACATACTAACCCTGAGAAAGTCTTTACCTTCTGATAGTACATACTAACCCTGAGAAAGTCTTTACCTTCTGATAGTACATACTAACCCTGAGAAAGTCTTTACCTTCTGATAGTACATACTAACCCTGAGAAAGTCTTTACCTTCTGATAGTACATACTAACCCTGAGAAAGTCTTTACCTTCTGATAGTACATACTAACCCTGAGAAAGTCTTTACCTTCTGATAGTACATACTAACCCTGAGAAAGTCTTTACCTTCTGATAGTACATACTAACCCTGAGAAAGTCTTTACCTTCTGATAGTACATACTAACCCTGAGAAAGTCTTTACCTTCTGATAGTACATATTAACCCTGAGAAAGTCTTTACCTTCTGATAGTACATACTAACCCTGAGAAAGTCTTTACCTTCTGATAGTACATACTAACCCTGAGAAAGTCTTTACCTTCTGATAGTACATACTAACCCTGAGAAAGTCTTTACCTTCTGATAGTACATACTAACCCTGAGAAAGTCTTTACCTTCTGATAGTACATACTAACCCTGAGAAAGTCTTTACCTTCTGATAGTACATACTAACCCTGAGAAAGTCTTTACCTTCTGATAGTACATATTAACCCTGAGAAAGTCTCTACCTTCTGATAGTACATATTAACCCTGAGAAAGTCTTTACCTTCTGATAGTACATACTAACCCTGAGAAAGTCTTTACCTTCTGATAGTACATACTAACCCTGAGAAAGTCTTTACCTTCTGATAGTACATACTAACCCTGAGAAAGTCTTTACCTTCTGATAGTACATACTAACCCTGAGAAAGTCTTTACCTTCTGATAGTACATACTAACCCTGAGAAAGTCTTTACCTTCTGATAGTACATACTAACCCTGAGAAAGTCTTTACCTTCTGATAGTACATATTAACCCTGAGAAAGTCTTTACCTTCTGATAGTACATATTAACCCTGAGAAAGTCTTTACCTTCTGATAGTACATACTAACCCTGAGAAAGTCTTTACCTTCTGATAGTACATACTAACCCTGAGAAAGTCTTTACCTTCTGATAGTACATATTAACCCTGAGAAAGTCTTTACCTTCTGATAGTACATACTAACCCTGAGAAAGTCTTTACCTTCTGATAGTACATACTAACCCTGAGAAAGTCTTTACCTTCTGATAGTACATACTAACCCTGAGAAAGTCTTTACCTTCTGATAGTACATACTAACCCTGAGAAAGTCTTTACCTTCTGATAGTACATACTAACCCTGAGAAAGTCTTTACCTTCTGATAGTACATATTAACCCTGAGAAAGTCTTTACCTTCTGATAGTACATATTAACCCTGAGAAAGTCTTTACCTTCTGATAGTACATACTAACCCTGAGAAAGTCTTTACCTTCTGATAGTACATACTAACCCTGAGAAAGTCTTTACCTTCTGATAGTACATACTAACCCTGAGAAAGTCTTTACCTTCTGATAGTACATACTAACCCTGAGAAAGTCTTTACTTTTCTGTGGTGTTTTGTCAATTAACTTTGTCACTGTAGAAGCTGTTCTCAAGTCCAACCATACTAACAAAAAATATATACAAGACATTTAAAGCATTCTACAATATACATATAGTGGATCATTAATATTATTGTATTTGTCATAGACAGTAACTGTTTTAATTTAATTCAAATCTCAGATGACTTGAATATTCAGCCATCTTTAACTAAAATCATTACTCCCTACAACATCTAAAACAATAAGGTTGGACTGTAAAACAATTCAGTGCTTACTCATCAGTTACTCATGTGAATTAAATAAGTACTCAATATAAAGAATTCAGTAAAATCATTTAATACAAAAATATGAGTGAGTGAATGACTGATTGTTGTTTAACGCCAACTCAGCAATTTTTCAGATATATCATGGCGAGAACAAGTTAATTTTCAGTGAGATGATGATGAGGTCCGCTTTGTACTAGACCAACACGCTTTGGATTTTTATAGTGCTAGTTCAATGCAATTACAGTCTGCATAGACATGTTGCCCTACTCGACACATTATCCTGATTCCGAACCCAACCATTCATTGCTCTTTCTACTTAATGCTGCATGCTTAGCGGAGTAGCAACAAATACCAATTTTATAGTCTTTGGTTTGACTTGATCGGGGCTCCAACCCACGATCTACCACACTCAAGGTGAGCATGCTAACCATTACACTAAGTAAGACCTAAGTATTGTATACCTATAGCATTATATAATGGTTTTCCTGTGGTCTTGTCCCATACTACAGTAGTTTCTCTTTGGTTTGTGATGCCAATGGCTGAAAGTAGAAATAGATATATACTATAAGCATACAGAAAGCATAGTGACGTGTGAAATATAAAATACAGAATGAACATCGGATGGAGCTTAACCTTGCACACGCTTATCTGAAAATTATGTGTCAGATTTTACAAAGTTGTCCTATGTCGATTCTACATTAATATACTTATCTTGCAGTAAAAGATGATGTAACTAACGCAGGAGTTAAGAACAATAAACATTCATAGGACGTAAATAGAAATATTCAAATGTAATTAACTATGGAAGATTGTAGAAAAATATTTACTGAACTGAATGGAATCAATGTACTATTTGGAAGAACTCTACAAATGAGATTATAGTACCCAAAAGTTCCAACCTTAGTTGGAGTCAGAATTCCACAAGTTAGCAAACAAGAGAAATCCGTAGCTCTATGGTCACAAAAAAATTATGAGTTACAATTCCACAGTTACTACATTAGCAAGATAAACTGGATTTTTTAAATGTTCATTCTCTTGAACGTTGTTTGTGGTTTGACCAGATCAGGCCTCAATTCCTATCTGTCATCTCCTAATGAACAAGCTAAGTTATACCACAAATGTGTTTTCAGTCTAAATTGATGTTGTAGCTTTGATTACCTTTAATACCAGCATGATCTTTATTAAATGCCTTGATTACCTTTATTACAAGCAGGATCTTTATTAAATGCCTTGATTACCTTTATTACAAGCAGGATCTTTATTAAATGCTTTGATTACCTTTAATACAAGCGGGATCTTTATTAAATGCTTTGATTACCTTTAATACAAGCAGGATCTTTATTAAATGCCTTGATTACCTTTAGTACAAATGGGATCTTTATTAAATGGCTTGATTACCTTTATTACAAGCAGGATCTTTATTAAATGCCTTGATTACCTTTATTACAAGCAGGATCTTTATTAAATGCCTTGATTACCTTTAATACAAGCAGGATTTTTATTAAATGCTTTGATTACCTTTAATACAAGCGGGATCTTTATTAAATGCTTTGATTACGTTTAGTACAAGCGGGATCTTTATTAAATGCCTTGATTACCTTTAGTACAAATGGGATCTTTATTAAATGCCTTGATTACCTTTAATACAAGCAGGATTTTTATTAAATGCTTTGATTACCTTTAATACAAGCAGGATCTTTATTAAATGCTATGATCACCTTTAATACAAGCAGGATCTTTATTAAATGCTTTGATTACCTTTAATACAAGCAGGATCTTTATTAAATGCTATGATCACCTAATACAAGCAGGATCTTTATTAAATGCTTTGATTACCTTTAATACAAGCAGGATCTTTATTAAATGCTTTGATTACCTTTAATACAAGCAGGATCTTTATTAAATGCTATGATCACCTAATACAAGCGGGATCTTTATTAAATGCCTTGATTACCTTTAATACAAGCGGGATCTTTATTAAATGCCTTGATTACCTTTAGTACAAATGGGATCTTTATTAAATGCTATGATCACCTTTAATACAAGCAGGATCTTTATTAAATGCTTTGATTACCTTTAATACAAGCAGGATCTTTATTAAATGCTATGATCACCTTTAATACAAGCAGGATCTTTATTAAATGCTTTGATTACCTTTAATACAAGCAGGATCTTTATTAAATGCTATGATCACCTAATACAAGCAGGATCTTTATTAAATGCTATGATCACCTTTAATACAAGCAGGATCTTTATTAAATGCTTTGATTACCTTTAATACAAGCAGGATCTTTATTAAATGTTATGATCACCTTTAATACAAGCGAGATCTTTATTAAATGCCTTGATTACCTTTAGTACAAATGGGATCTTTATTAAATGCCTTGATTACCTTTAATACAAGCAGGATCTTTATTCAATGCTTTGATTATCTTTAATACAAGCAGGATCTTTATTAAATGCTATGATCACCTAATACAAGCAGGATCTTTATTAAATGCTATGATCACCTTTAATACAAGCAGGATCTTTATTAAATGCTTTGATTACCTTTAATACAAGCAGGATCTTTATTAAATGTTATGATCACCTTTAATACAAGCGAGATCTTTATTAAATGCCTTGATTACCTTTAGTACAAATGGGATCTTTATTAAATGCCTTGATTACCTTTAATACAAGCAGGATCTTTATTCAATGCCTTGATTACCTTTAATACAAGTGGGATCTTTATTAAATGCCTTGATTACTTTTAATACAAGCGGGATCTTTATTAAATGCCTGGGCTACCTTTAATACAAGCAGGATCTTTATTAAATGCTATGATCACCTTTAATACAATCAGGATCTTTATTAAATGCCTTGATTACCTTTAATACAAGCAGGATCTTTATTAAATGCCTTTAGATTTTCTATGGCTTTATCTATACACACAGTCACTGAATTCAGTATCTCCATAGGATCTTCTTCTACCCATCTACATTATAGAAAATATCATTTTATCCAAAAAGAAATCCTTTCAAAAATCCTTAATTTTTATTACTTCAAATTTTTTTTTTACCAGGTTATCATTGTTATAAACTGGTTGATGAGATTCCCCCAAAAACCTATAAACTCAATAATTAATATACCAGTCCTATAAGAAAAGTTTGAAGATGTTAAAGTGGTAATTAGAAGTAGTAAGTCAAATTAAAAGACAGACAATACAATGCCAAAAGAAAATGTCATAAGCATATATAATCTATTAATGCAAAAGATCTGCCTAACAAATACTGAAAAATTTCATAAAAAAGAATCATATCATAATTTCTTTAAGCTTACAACTAAAAATAAATATTTGTACAATAATCTTACCCTTCTTTTGGATAGATCTGGCATATCTCTGTCTGATGGTAAGTTATCAATTCTCCTGTGGTACTGGAAAATATCTGAATGAAATAATGAATTCTTTATAAACTGAATACTGATGCTTTTGATTAAAATAAACTTTCATGTAGAAAACAATTTATTCTGAATCAATGAATACATACAATTATAATTATTTTTTCACAATTCACAGTATGTACGGGTGCTCAGCAAGAGTTCATGGGCTACAATGCTCACTAGAGAAA
Organism: Bathymodiolus septemdierum; assembly: GCA_963383655.1. Taxonomy (NCBI): domain Eukaryota; kingdom Metazoa; phylum Mollusca; class Bivalvia; order Mytilida; family Modiolidae; genus Bathymodiolus; species Bathymodiolus septemdierum. The sequence goes on along the minus strand of OY726521.1, from coordinate 41,531,351 downwards.
ATTATAATAAATTATGTACATTCTCATGTACAAACATTTGAACCCTTTACAAAATCTTCCTACCTTCAATTTTGGTCTATAATTGAAAAAAAACATGCCTTTATTGGCTTTTAAAAATCTTTATTGCAATGCTTATTGCTATACATGTACACAGTCACATAGATACAAACTTTTGTCCTGCCCTTAAATGGTTCGGTTGGCTTTTATTTAACCAAATTAAAGTCTAAGCCAATTTGTGACCTGCTTGTTCCTGAGAAATAATTCCTATTAGGCCAAAAAAAATAATATGTGTGTTTACGGTCACCCGACCTACCTTAATTTTTGCTAGCGACCCTATGCATTTTTACAGCAATGTTTTATTTATTCAACTGCTAGCTTTTTGTCGAAATTGAGAGCAAAGAAGGTAGAAAAACTGCATAATTCGTCATTTTACCGGAATTTTCGAAAATTAAATACTGGAATCGGATTCCGGAACCGGGAACGACTATTTCCGGTTTTGTCGATAATAATAAAAAAAAAACCAAATTAATCCCGACCGACCGACCCTAGATTTTTTTGACATGTGACAGTAAACACACATATATTTTTTTTTGGCCTTACACAATTCGGCCAAAATGGCTTAAATGAAAGTGTCTTGGCCAATCACTGAATTAGGAACCAAGACAGCATTCTCAACTTGAAATTGGCATCTGTTCAAGACTCCTCATGCAATGCTAATTACCATTCTAATGCAATTTGTTTGTATTGTGCAATTTGATTGGTTACTATGCTACGTAAAAGTCTCAATCTACAAGTCGTATCTAAGGGGTCCAGCTAGAAGGATCCACCATCTTAAAAACGTGAATCCTACATATCATATTTACAACAATAAACAAAAATAATTAAATTGACAACCTTACAAACTTATTTTAGTTAAATTTTATCCAAATTGAAGTGTACACGAAGCCAAAAAATGTCTGATCTTTATATTTTAAACTGGAACTCTTCATATGACGTCATGTTGTTTTTGTGCCAAAGTCGTCAACACCATTTTAATTTGTGTGATTTTTAGACCCAAGGAAATGCAAGAATACATTTTTATGTTTAGTATTGCATTAGAATGGAGATAACTGTATTGTATTTTAAGCTTTGCAGATGTAAATCTTGGTTTTACTGTCGCAAATATCTGTTTACCTAGTTCCACTATGCGTCACAAGGTAAACTCAATTTGCAACTGTAACATAAGATTTAATATTGCTCTAAAAAGTGACAATACTTATGAATAACACCTCAACCTCTGCTGGTTACTTGGCATGCAGCAGTTCTGGTGAATTCTTTTTTATTTTACAGAAATTAGAGGGTATGCATGGCAGCCATCTTGGATTTTCATTTGCTCCAAAAAGGAAACAACACTCCCCTAGCAAAACATTTCTGGCAGAAGGTAGGTCTTGAAAAATTGAAAATGTCACAGCCAATCAGAGGCCATGAAAGCAATCTTTAATTTCAAATCACTATGAAAATTAGCAACACTTTAGAACCCAGAAACGGAAAATGTCTTTACCAATCAGAGGCCAAGGGTAATGATCTGTTCACAACTTCTTCAGAACTCAAACGAGGAATGTGTGTTAAATTCTATGGGTGGAGCTCTTAAGTAAGTTAATTATATATAAGACAGTCTACAATGTAAATCATGTAAAATATTTATGGAATACATAGGGACAACCAATGGATACTTTTTGATCAGAAAAACTTACATGGTGTATATTTGGGGAAATCGCTATATTTTTTTGTACGTTCAATGTCTTAATGAAATGAAATGATTTTGCATAAAATATATTGACCTTTGGCTTTGTCACTTGTTCAGTTGCTGTTGGATTTTGACATTGTGGACTGGCATATGATATTCTTATTGTTTTGTTCACATTTGCAACACACGAGTCTGAAGCTATATCGATTAGCATTGGCAACTTAAAAGTTATGAGGCAAGATGAAGATCGCTGGTCAAACGCCGGTCATTCAACTTGAATTTCAAGCCAATCAAGGGCATTGACTGGCTGCGGCGATCTTTGCATTGCCCTACGATTTTATGCCAAACTTCTATGTTTTTAACATTATTTTATTTCTTGAGTTATGTCCTTACTAAAAATCGTGTACTGCTTGTTCCCTGATCAACGGCACCTATAAAACTTTGTGCTTGGCTTCCACTTTTCTGCATTTTTTTTCCAACGTCGCTTCTATCAATGAAAATGTCAAAACTAATGCCCCAAAAGATATAGATAAAAATATTGAGATGAACAACAACGTTCCGGTTCCTCGAGTATTTAACAATAACTTTATATTCGCGATCGTTTCATCTGTCTTCCATTGCGGCATGTAGATCATTATTAAAAATTATAAGGGAGAACAGTTGTGCTCTCCAGAGGCGGATCCAGACATTTTCATAAGGGGGGCCCATTTTTTTGTTTGAAATAAATCTCCAGAGTCTGAGCAAGGATTTATATAAATCCTTGATCTGAATTAGTTTATCAAAATCAACACTAGTTTTTATTTTCAAACTAAAACTTGCTTAACCGTATGATTTACCTCAAATTGTTACACATGGCAGTTATCGTCATTTTCAACCTGGACATAAGTATTCGTCACCTCCGATTTTTTACTATATATTTCATATAAAACCACATGTTTTCAAGAAAATATTTTAAAGCTATCTCTGGGCAGATTTTTATGAAATTTATTTCAAGACACGCAGAATTCTTTCAATATTATTTGTTTATCTGATAGTAATTTTTGTCTGCATGGTTTTTGTTTTCTGGTGATTTAAACACAAATGTTGATTTTTTTCGATTTTAGTTTGGTTAAAATATATAGAAAATTTGACGTCAGAAAACAAAAATTATTTTTAAATCATAAGAAAATAAAGGCAATCTAACGGAAAATCATGCTAAAATAAACAAATAATCTTTAAATATTTCTGCTTCTTCTGGTGCAAAAATGATCAAAATCCGTTTAGAAATGACTTCACAATAAACATTTTGAAAAATGTGGTTTTATATGAAATATATAGCGTAAAATCGAGGGTGACGAATACTTATGTCCATTGACTGTATATCACAACTATCAGACTAATTAAACAAATGTAAGGCCCGAGTTTTATCAAATTGACCAGTGAAAGCTTAAAATCCCATAAAACTTAATTTGGGTACAAATGTATATGTATTCAAACCCATGTCAGTCAGTGGTGGATGAGATGAAGATTTTAGCATCCGACGACGACCGACACAAAGTGGTGGCAGGAGCAATCGTGGATCTTCATCTAACGACGACGGAAGCAAAGTCTTACTGATGTAAAATTAGAGGCTCTGAGCCTGTGTCGCTCACCTTTCATTCTGTTTTGAGGAGAATTTATACAGAACCTTCCATATGTGCTTCCTACCAAATTTCGGTTCATTTAGCTACTTGGTTTCAGAGAAGATTTTTAGAAATCGACAAATCAGAATTGTCTGTGGCGGCCATGTTTGTTAACAGATCCGGACGGAATTAGCAATCTTTTTAGAGGACCTTTCATAGATGCTTTCTACCAAGTTTCTGTTTATTTGGCCTAGCGGTTTCAGAGGAGACATTTTTTTAATCGGCCAATCAGAAACAAGAATTGCCTGTGGCGGTCATGTTTTTTAACGGATCGGGACGAAATGTGCAATCTGGGTTTCAGAGGAGAAGATTAAAATGTGAAAAGTTAAAGGACGACGGACGCCAAGTGATGGCAAAAACTCCCATTGCCTTCGGCAAGGTGAGTTAAAAAGATACCGAAGCGTAATTCAAAGCGAAAATTACAAAACATGGTAAAAATAAAATGACAAGGATGAAATAGGAAATATTCTGTTAAAACACGTTTTTACCAGTCTATAACATAGCTCAACAAGCCCCCCCCCCCCCCCCCCCCCTGCTCTCGGAAAAGATAAATCATGGATAAACTTTAATAAGTCATATTCGTTGGCCCCAAAAAATTCAATTGACCCAAACGTATGTTTTGGGGGTCCACATAATACACCATTTGGGCCAAATGTGGATCTGCCCCAAAAAAATGAATTCGTCAAGGAGCATTTAATTATCATGTACAGTTTGGCTTTATCAGGTGTATGCATCTTGCATTTTCCAATCAACTCGTTAAAAAACACACAATTTGTAGAAGACCTGGGGCGTAGAGAGACACAGAGGCACGGATGTAAGGAAATCGTCTTTACATTTAAGTAACACAGTGCGCATTCAGTATGAAGATATGGTTACAAAAAAGGAAAAGGGACCATAAAGGTGTCAAACCAGTAATTCAACCAATCAGAGCTAAGAACATAGTAGTCCCTTTTAAAAAAAAATTTCCTTTCACTTTGTTGTATTGTGACAAATACTGAATGGAATGGAATAATTAAATTGATAATTGAAGTTAAATGTATAAGGATTATTTTGAGCCCAAATTTGATTGATTTAATTGTATTTTAATATGGATATGGAGGATTTGATGCATGACCTATAAATAGGGAATTTCTGGGGGATGACAGAGCTATTTTTAGAGTAGGTATTTTCCATAGCCTGGCATTTCACTGCAAGACTTTAAACATGGCCTGATATTTTGACAGAACGTAGAGGAATCATGGACGTTTCAGAAAATGTATGGTCTTCGAAAGGTTAAACTTAAGATAAAATGGTCAGGTAGGCTCGAAAAAACACAAATTTAGTAGAAAACCTTAAAGAAATTAATTATAGGTTTCACACCTTAAGGCTAGCTATACGTGTTTTGGTTTTTTTTTCTTTTTTTTTTCTTTGGGTGTGTATGACCATATGACCACAATAGCCACGGTCCCGCAGCTAAAGGATCAGCAAGCTACAAATTTTACGACAATACAATAAAGAATGTTTAGCTTAAGTATGCAAAAATCCATAGGGGTCAATGGCTTTTTGTCATAAAAAAAAAGTTACCAGTACAGGGGAAAATGTGTTAATTTACCAGTGATCTTTTTAATACAATCCATAAAATTGTACCTTAAATATAAGATTTCAGAGTTTCAATGGAAATCAATTCATAGCTATATATATAGCATAGTACAAATGTATATACTGAATCAAAATGGGATTATGCCATTCTTGTAAGCATCATCTTGTATAATAAAAACATTCATCTGATAATTGTAAAATAATATTTCCTGTAATTCAATATATTCAAACTTTAATTTTTATGAAGATAATGTAACATTTGACGAAAAGATTATGATTTTAGGTAACGATAAGGGTACAGAAAAGGAGCTAATTTTGGGACTATACTTGTATATTTTGCCAAATTGATAATTTGGAAACAGTAAAATGAAATAAAATACCAGAATATACTATGTCAAACAGCAACGTCACTTAAAATATTTAAATGAGAACTGGAATACCATTATAATACTTCACCTAATATTGATAATAAAATAAATACTATCATAAATAACCTACATGATTAGAAAAAAATATAATCTCCACACAGATTACGATGTAACCCACTTATTATTGAAGAACGTAAAATGACAGGAGCAGTTTTTTCATGGTCGTTCTATCTCTTCTTTACACAAAAAATAACGAAATTCACGAACCATACAAAAAACCGGGGTGAGCACAGGTGCTCCGGAAAGGTTAGCATTTCCTGCTGCACTAGTGACAGCCGCCCTGTTGCTCTTGTTACAAACCCGGTGATAAGTCGTGACTGAGGAAAGGATCTAATTGTGATTACAACAAGCACAACATACCTGTGGTCATTGTAACACAGATATTCCATAGCGACTGGCTTAGCCATATTTGTGGCAACCTTCATTTCAAGCTCAATGGGATGTATGCTATCAACAAAATCACAAAACTTTGAAATATAGCGAAAGGTCATCATCTAAATAGCGGATTGTGAAATTAAATGATCGGACTATAGCTTCTTATCGTTTTTAGAAGCCCCTTTATAAAGTATGCCCCGTGCGAATAAAAGAACAAGTCGGCCTGAAGAGGAGCATAGCTGATACCCATAGGAATGCCGACTGTCTGTTGAAAAACATGCCCGCCAAACATAACAAATATGTTGTCCATAAAAAAAAACTCGAGCATTTTGACTATGTCACTGGTTTCAGATAACTCTTTGGTAGAATCTGTGATCATTTGTGCCACATATTCCGTAACAGTTAACGGCCAAGTCATGGTGGCCACAGTAAAACTTTCGAAGTAATAACTTCACCTTAACCACTAGGAATCCTTGGTTCAGTAGCTTCCTTGTTAGGAACAACCTAGCTGCAATAATGTAGCTCCTGTGACAAACTTGTGTTCTGCTTCTTCTGGTGCAAAAATTATCAAAACCCTGTTTAGAAAGGATTTCACAATAATTTTTTTGAAAAATGTGGTTTTATATGAAATATATAGCGTAAAATCGAGGGTGACGAATACTTATTTCCATTGACTGTATATCGTATGTAGTTTGATAGTTTTTCTTTGTTTTGTATTTAATGTGTTGTTTTGGTAACAATCCTTTGTATATGGATTTCAAACCAATAAAAATTATGTTCTGTTCTGTTTTTTTACAATCACCCGGCCTAGGGATTGCTACAGTTGAAAACAATATACCGAGTTAACAAAATAGTAAATATAGTTTTGTTTTGGTTTTTCATCTTTCCCGCTAAAACTATTAATAGAACACTATTAATGTAACAAGGTCTGTGATTGGTTTGCAAAGAAAATATTTGATGGGGAAATTCCCTAATGAAGTCACTTGCCCACGTGTTGACACCATGAACCAATAACAGAAACTTCCGCCTTGTTTTTATCGCTAAACGGATTGACAGTTGTCGAAGTATTTTATAGAATGAAAGAAACCCTGAAATGCAGTAAAGAAACAAAGATGAAGGTGAAAAACGAAGATAATAGTGCTGTTGCTTCAGAAAAAGGTATGTTTTATATTTACCAGTTTCTATATAATCACAAGAAAATTTAATTTATGTAAGGTACCAAAATATAATTATCCTGGGAATGACGGTTCGGGTGAATGGCATCGGATCGAACTGTACTGAGACAGAGACTGTATCAGTGTATCATATATGAGGGAAATTATGTATCCCATCCCACTTTAATGCACACATTTAATTCTGGTGCATTTTAAACTTGAACATAAGAATCAAATTAGAATAGAAAAACATAGGACAAGTGAAATTAATCTTATATGAGAATTGAAAGTGAAAATGAAAGTTAAACTTAGGACTACAGACAGTATGTGGACAAAAGTAATTATTTTTTCTCTCTCAAAATATCACATTTCACATAAACCAGATTTACATGAAATAAATCCCCTGTTCAAAGTAATTTTATGTAATTTGATGAGATTTTTAGAATTAAATTCAGTAGTTTTATATTTTTATTTGACTTGTAGTTTCTGGAAAATCGAGTATATTTTCACTAAATTTTTTGGCTTGTAGTTTCTGGAAAATCATGAAATAAACACGAAGTCATAATTTGCTGTATAACCCAAAAATCATGTTCATGTTAACTCATGATTTCTTAAAAATTTTAAAGTAAAACAAATATGAAAAAAAAAGAATATGGAATGACATAAAATTCTGAATTTAATGGTGGAAATTGAATTGAAATCACATAAAAAAACTAATTCAGCTTGAGGAGATTTTTTTGAAAAGATAAATGTGGTTTATATGAAATATATAGAGATATTTTCAAAAAAGGACTGACTTTTGTTCACATATAATATGCTGTATGATATATAAATAAAATCAGTCTAATATATTTTATTGAACAACTAGTTCATGGCACTGAGGGCCATATGACATTTTATGAATCAGTTGGTATAACTTCAAAATATTTTGGGGTTGATCGACCAGTCCATATAACTGCCAGTTGGCATTAAGTGCCATAAACTATTTATTATATTAGCTGACAGACTAACACAACATGTTTTTTATTTATATATAAGAATATAAAATCAGGACAAAATCCTGAAGTTTTGATTACCATATATTGCACCTGAAATATATGATATATTGGACCTTTTAAAAATATACAATATATTGGACCTGCAATATACATTATATTGTACTAGTTTCCTAACAAAGTCAAATAGAAGATATACCTATTTCCTGTTAAGAGCCCACATAGGGCAATTGAGCATAATACAAATGTAATACAGTGGAACCTGTGTGATCCGACACCTGAGTTTTCCGACATCCTGTGACTTCCGACACCTGAGTTTTCGACATCCTGTGAATTCCGACAAGAATTTCAGGTCCTAAAATATTTCTTTAACATTCTTTGTTAAAAAACCTTGAGTATTCCGCAACCTGTCACTTCCGAATTACGGTCCCAGTGTTATTAATTACACTTAATTAATCCTGTCTTATCCGACCCTTTGATCTGCTCATTAATAAATTACCATGCTTCCATGAGTATCATTAAATAAATTGACAGGCTTAGCTCACACAATAATAGTGATTTTAACTAATTGATTAGCAGGTAATTAGAGGCTCATTAAGGGTTAATAGTAAGATTACAAAGAATATATGTAATATTAAGTAAAATTTTACAGTTAACTGTTTGCACTTTCTTTGTAAAGGACATGTGCAAAACCATTATCTGATATATTATGAAATTATTCTAGGATTGTGTACACAAATAAATTATGATTTGAATTTATTGATTGGCAGGTAATTAGAGACTCATTAATAAGGGTTAAAGTAGGTTTACCAAGAATACAATAAAGTTTTACTATCTTTGTAAAGGATATGGCTACAACCAACAATTATCTGATCATATTATGAAATTGTTCTAAATATATTAATTTTGTATAAATTAGATATTAAATGTATTTTCATCTACATTGTATACAATCCCTTTACATTGTAGTTCCAATTATCTAAGCCATCCTACATAATCAAACATACACAATTTCTTCTCTTGTTCAATTTGTGCAAATTTCTGTTAACTAAAAAGAAAACCTGAGTTTTCCGACATCCTGTACAAATCGACACATTTCCCTGGTCCCTTGGTGTGTTGGATTAGACAGGTTCTGACATCCTGTACAATCCGATACATTTCCCTGGTCCCTTGGTGTGTTGGATTAGACAGGTTCTGACATCCTGTACAGTCCGACACATTTCCCTGCTCCATTGGTGTGTTGGATTAGACAGGTTCTGACATCCTGTACAATCCGACACATTTCCCTGGTCCATTGATGTGTCGGATTAGACAGGTTCTGACATCCTGTACAATCCGACACATTTCCCTGGTTCATTGGTGTGTCGGATTAGACAGGTTCCACTGTACATTAAAGAAAGGAGTTATGATTGTAAAGTGGTACATGACAACACATTATAACATTGAAAATAAACAACATGCACTGTATAGTACAGGGGCAGTAGTGGTCGTTATCTTATGGTAGTTGGATTTATAACTACCTATGCAATCAGTACATATCACCACTAAAGTTGTGAGTTCAAATGCCACTCAGGCAAGGTCTACTCGATACAACATTATGTAATAAAGTTTGTCGGTGAATTGCAACAGGTCTGTAGTATTCTCTGGGTACTACTGTTTCCTACATCAATAAAACAGATATAGCTGAAATATTGTTGAAAGTGGCATTAAACAACATTATCCTTATCCTTATACTTATTCCTTGTTCAGTACATTATATACTATGACAGTTGCATACATACCACAAAAATGAAGATAAACATTTACTGTGGTCACCTGTACAAGATTCTTAGAACTGATTTATATTGTATTTTAATATTTGAAGTTCTGCTTATCTTTTTACATTAGAGGTATCTCTTATACTTTTAAATTTTCAAGATTATTTATTTAATACTTATTTACATTTTTAGTTTTCATCCCATTTAAAAAAAGTTGATTTTGTTGTTTGTCCTTTTTCTTTTGGTCATTCTGCTGTTTGTCCTTCAATTTACAGATTTTGATTACCTCTTTTTTTTTTTTTTTATTCAAACTCAACAACATACTTAAGGTCACATCAGATAACCTTTATCTGACCAACCTCTATCATCTAACAACAACTTACATGTACATGTACTTAGGGTCATGTCAGGTAACCTTTATCTGACCATCCACTATCATCTAACAACAACCTACATGTACATGTACTTAGGGTCATGCCAGGTAACCTTTATCTGACCATCCACTATCATCTAACAACAACCTACATGTACATGTACTTAGGGTCATGTCAGGTAACCTTTATCTGACCATCCACTATCATCTAACAACAACTTACATGTACATGTACTTAGGGTCATGTCAGATAACCTTTATCTGCCAAACTCCATCATCTAACAACAACTTACATGTACATGTACTTAGGGTCATGTCAGGTAACCTTTATCTGCCAAACTCCATCATCTAACAACAACTTACATGTACATGTACTTAGGGTCATGTCAGGTAACCTTTATCTGCCAAACTCCATCATCTAACAACAACTTACATGTACATGTACTTAGGGTCATGTCAGGTAACCGTTATCTGCCAAACTCCATCATCTAACAACAACTTACATGTACATGTACTTAGGGTCATGTCAGGTAACCTTTTTCTGACCATCCACTATCATCTAACAAAATCTTACACACTTAAAAGGTCATCTCAGGTAACCTTTATCTGACCACCCACTATCATCTAGCAACAACCTACACACTTAAAAGGTCATCTCAGGTAACCTTTATCTGACCACCCACTATCATCTAGCAACAACCTACACACTTAAAAGGTCATCTCAGGTAACCTTTATCTGGCCATCCACTATCATCTAACAACAACTTACATGTACATGTACTTAGGGTCATGTCAGGTAACCTTTATCTGACCATCTACTATCATTAACAACAACCTACACACTTAAAAGGTCATGTCAGGTAACCTTTATCTGACCATCCACTATCATCTAACAACAACTTACATGTACTTACGGTCATGTCAGGTAACCTTTATCTGACCATCCACTATCATCTAACAACATCATAGTATAGGTCATCTCAGGTAACCTTTATCTGACCATCCACTATCATCTAACAACAACTTGCATGTATTTACGGTCATGTCAGGTAACCTTTATCTGACCATCCACTATCATCTAAAAAACAACCATGCACAACCATAGCTCAGTGAGTTATTCCAAAACAAAGCAGACAAAAAGTAACTCTTTAATTTATGATGAAAAAATTATCAGAATATCATTTGAGTCATTAAGCCATAAATTAATTATATCATCTGAAATGTTATATTCCTCATTTTGTTCTTTAATTATACTCAATTCTACGATGAGACATGTAGGTCAAGACTTTTTATTTTAAAAAATATTATATTATATTATGGCAAATATACAAAAAATGTACTTATATACATTTACCAATGATACCTATAAACCTTTTACCATACAGATACACCCAACTCTAAAATGTGTTGTAGTCATGTTTTAATGGATACATGTACCTAGTTTTCCCCCCACCCCCTTAAAAAGACAATAATACTGTTAATTGTCAACTGATTTAGAAGTTTAATGTGTATTGTGTCAATTAGAATTTAAAATTTAAGATAACCACATGTAAATTAATGTAGGTCTAAGGATATATTGATATGTTCTTAAATAGTAATTTCAAATAGAAATACTATTTTGTATTTGATGTTAAAAAAATACTTTCTGACTTGTTGAAATCAAATTTCCTTGGGACAAATTTTGGTATTCAGAATAGACAGCCACATGTGTTCAGTTTATACAGGTGGTATTCAGAATAGACAGCCACATGTGTTCAGTTTATACAGGTGGTATTCAGAATAGACAGCCACATGTGTTCAGTTTATACAGGTGGTATTCAGAATAGACAGCCACATGATGTTCAGTTTATACAGGTTAAATTTTTCTACATTGGGGTTTTATTTAAAGTTCAGTTTTATTCAAGGGTTAATACATGTTTCATTGTATATATATATATATTATATACTGTCCCAGGCTAGTATGAAAAAAAGCAAATAAACAGTGTAAATCAGGTGGGCTTTGGTTGTTTTTAAAGTGTACCTGCCGGTGCATGTTATGTTTTCACATATATCATCCTGTAATATGTATAATATGTAAGTACAAGGTGACTTGTATTAATCAAGGTGACATTTTGTATAACTTTAATTTACATGTAATAACTAACATACAAACTAGAGCTCTTTATAAGACGGGCTAAGGACACAAAGTGGAGGTAACAAAAATTACATTTCAGCTTCATTTTGTGAAGGGGGACTTTTGGCATGCCATGTATAAGAAACTAGCAATGACGTAGCCTGTTGTTTATAAAAACTCTATATAAATATAATTAAGGAAAGTTTTTCTATACATTTATAATTTCTTCTGATTGGTTTGTCAAGTTGTATCATGGTTTGGGATTATTTTTTTGTCATATTTATATTCTGGTACAACAATTTCACATATCTTAATTTGTTCATTGAGACTTCTCCACCAAATAGCAGACTGACATGAAAATTGTACACAAATTTGACATTCAAAATGGCTACCTTTTTTAAATGGCAAGATGGTTGGTATACATACATGTACATACTTTATTTTCAAAACATTCTCATGAAGTCATTTCTTATCCAATTTTCTTGAAATTTTTTCCATTAAGAACAGAATGAATAAGAGTTTATTTCATATTTTCATATACATGTAATTTTTTCATACTTTTATTTAGAAGCAGTATAATTTAAGCACAAATGTGAATTCTCGATGTCAAAATTTTCTATGGTTACAAATGTATATAGTCAGCCAAATGTTACGCAAAACCTCTTTCCAAAATTTTAAACATCGTTCGGTCAGCATTGAAACCTGGCCTTCAGAAGTACTGTGACACTGGCCACTCCAGAAGTGATGTGAATCAGATCTTTTGGGTTCATTAAATCCTGGCCTCTCTCCTTTGCTCTGAACATCCTGTCAGCATTTTGCTGGATAGATGATTGCTGCTTAAACAAGGGCACACAACAGTTATATTGAAGTCTTCACCTTGGAAGTTTTTATGCTCACCGTCACAAATTGGTATGCAGTGTCTATCTTACAGATGACTTGGAGTTTCTTTGCACATTTCTAATCTCTTTACATCACTTTTACCTTATTTTTGACATTTACTAGACTGACCATTACCGTGAGTAACAAAGTGAGTGCTACATTTTGTACATGTGGAGCCAGAACACGGGACATTTGGTGAGACAACTTTGGTTTTCTGAGTGTTTTCTAGCACCTTTTGATTTTACCTTCATGAAAACCTAATTGCCTCAAGGTAAAATTGAGTACTGTGCCAGTATGGTGTCACTGGAGTTTGTGAAACATCCTCCATTCATATATTCGAAATACAAAAACTATGCCCTTTCATAAATTAGACTAAAATCCAGAGTAAACACACAGAGATCAATCTTGCACTTTATAATGTTAATTTATAACATAGTTATAGAAGAATTTCTCTTGGCAATAAAGAAGCTGCACGGGCTTGTAGAAATATGAGCAGCTATTGATATATCGTATCTTAAAAATCCCCACCCATCGATATATTGAAGTGGAAAATTTATGACCCAATCGTATACTTGAAAGCTGAAAAGGTCAACCCAATATTCCAGCAGCACATCTTTATACCTTAATATAAAAAGTGATCCCTTCATTTCTGATTGGGTACTGGTGAAGATTCCCAGTGCTCAAACCCACAGAGCTGCTCAGCCTGTCCTCAGGGCTCAAACCCACAGAGCTGCTCAACATGTCCCCAAGACTCAAACCCACAGAGCTGCTCAGCATGTCCCCAGGGCTCAAACCCACTGAGCTGCTCAGCATGTCCACAGGGCTCAAACCCACAGAGCTGCTTAGCATGTCCCCAGGGCTCAAACCCACTGAGCTGCTCAGCATGTCCCCAGGTGGCAAATAGGTAGGTGTCAGGTTATTATACAGAAAGCCTGACCATGAACCACAGTGGATACCATGTTTGAAGAGTGCCACGATCTCTATCCTTATTTAGTGGCAGTCAAAAGTTGTTGAGTCAGTTGACCCATCCCTTCCCTCATTTTTGGATAGTTTTTATAAATAATTGATCTTGTCCTCGTACTGAATATAATTGTAATGCTGCTCGCTGGATGTTAAGCAATAATCAAGCAACCAAGCCTCATTTATAACTACCAGGTACTGACAAAAAGTTTAGATTAGAACAAAATTCATCTTTAAAAACACAGTTGATGGTTTCAGAAATGTGCCAATGAATTTAATATATTTCCAAAACACATAACAGTACCGTAGTACAATTGTGGTGTAAAAAAGTCATAATTTTGTACAAGCGAGTGGATTCTAGGTATTTTCTAGGTCAAAATATTTCACATTACCCCCCTTTCCATAATTTTAGCTGTCACATTTTCTTAAAATTTTGTTATGTAGTATTTACACTTTCTCTTAGAAATCTTTTATAAGTTATAAAACTTTTTCTTATTTTGGAGGATTAAATTTTTAAAAATAAAATCTTTTGAAAAGGCCAAAAAATTCAAACACATAGTTATGCAATATCTATGGGTAAATACTGTTATTTGATTATGATTAGTTGGATCAAGTTCTATTTCAATACTAATGTTACAAATTGAATTGCAAAACTGTAAAATTGGCATTGAAGTTTCTAAACTGGAATTCCACTTTGTTCAGTATAAATATTTCCATTGCCTTACCAAACTTTTAAACTGGTCAGGGAATAGGTATTCAACTCTAAAGGTGCTAGTTGAAGCAGTAAAAAATTGCATATGACCTACAATCTGCCCTGACGGACACTATTATCCTGCCCTGACGGACATTATTATCCTGCCGTGACGGACACTATTATCCTGCCCTGACGGACATTATTATCCTGCCCTGACGGACACTATTATCCTGCCCTGACAGACACTATTATCCTGCCCTGACGGACACTATTATCCTGCCCTGACGGACATTATTATCCTGCCCTGACGGACACTATTATCCTGCCCTGACGGACATTATTATCCTGCCCTGACGGACATTATTATCTGTAAAGAAATGAGAAATTTTAAGATTTCAGGGTAATGGTGCTCAACCACTTTCAGCAATATTTCAGTATATCATGGCGGTCAGTTTTATTGGTGCAGGAGACCAGAGTACGTGGAGAAAACCACCGACCTGCCGGAAGTCACTGACAAATTTATCACATAATGTTGTATAGAGTACACCTCGCCATGAGCCGGATCAGAACTTACAATATTAGTGGTGATAGGCACTGATTATATTGGTATTTGATAATTCAAACTACCATGGGATCACGACCACCCCTTTAAGGTTATAATAGGATACATGTTACAATAGTGGCAAGTAACTATATATATATATATATATATGTATATATATGAAAATCAATCTCAGATGGAACTATCCTATTATTAGGGAGAGTGGAGAGGGGAGCAGAAAGGGGTCTGGTCAGAAATCCTGAATTCAAAAACTTGAAATCCTGAATTATTGAATTTAAAAAAGCTGCACTTATATATGAACTCTAAAATCTGAAATAGGAATTCCAGAATCCAAAAGTGTATATTCTGTGACTGTATTCCCAAACTTATATAGATCCACTCCCAGTGTCTTGAAATAGGTTTCCCCCTCTATAATAAGTGTATATTGCAGGACTTTGAAATAGAAAGAATTATTTATAGAATCAGTTACTATGTTTTTTTTTAATAAAAATACTTATTATTAGTTACAGCTAATCTTTCAAAGTCAATATAATTTTTAATAGATTTTCCTCAATATTTCAAAAAACCCAAAGGTCTTTAACCATGATGTAAGCAAATATCTCTCCCTATCACCTGCTATTGGATGCTTTTAAACCAATTAAATCATGTCTTACATTTGTGTATTGGTTTATTTTTAGCCTGTATTATAGTTTTTATATCACATCATAACAGGAAATGTGTATACATATTGAGAAAGGAATACAAGACATAGCATCCACATTAATAGTATTTTTATTGTTAATTGATAATTAATAACAGACATATACAGGTATTTATATTGAATTTATTTACCTGTCCTAGGTGTGTATGACTAATAGCTTTAGATAAATGTCTACCTGTACATGCTCATTATTCATTTAATATTTTAATTATACAGAGATCATGCTTTTCAGATGTCATATTTTTTTGTTGATTTGAGGTAAAATTAAGTGACATATTAAGTGAAAATATTTAATCCAAAAATTCCACAATATTTGCCTTTCATATTACTTTAAGTAACTGCAATGACTTGTCTTTTTTTTTGGCTCAAGAAAGAATAGATTTATACATGTTATAAATTTCTGGATTATAGTCACTGAACCTTCCTTAGGCTAATACCATTTTTTATTCATTGAATCCATTTCTTATTATGGTACATTAATAACTTATAAGTTTTATGTGACCTTAGAAAATTAGGTGATTGTTATTCTTTTTATCTGTTTTTTTTACAAGCCAAAATGATGCAAAATGTGAATACAAAAATAGTAATTATTTATCTGGGATTTTTCTACCTTCCCATCCATCCTTCCCTCATTTCTACCACAAACAAAATAAATGCCAAATTTAAAATGCTCAAAGAATTCTTGAAAACAAAAATTGTACTGTTATTAATGAGGTTGTATTTTGCTCAGAATTCAATCAGAAGCAGTTATATAAATATATATATCTTAAAAAACCAACAATCACATTCTTCAGATTTATAAATAAGTTTTATTTCAAATTAAGCAAAGAAATACAAACACATGTTATAATATTATTTCTGTTGAGTTTTAATTTTCTGTAGGGGATTCCCCTACAAATTGCCAAAGGTAAACCTAAGACATGTAAATTGATAAGTACAACACATGATATAATCAGCTGGACTTGTTTTCTGCTTGAATTACTTCAGGTGTTTAATTAACAACCAGGGATATTTAATTTTCCACTCAATCCTGATTCACAATGATACATTTTGTAAATAAATATACAAATCCAATATTAAATGATAAAATCACTAATAAACTCACCTTCACATGTCCATTAATACTGGTTTACCAGCTAACTATTTCACATGTCCTTCGTTTTACCAGCTTACATACTGTATCAATTCTGACATACTATAGCAATGCTTAATCAATTCTGACATACTGTAGCAATGCTTAATCAATTCTGACATACTGTATCAATACTTACACCAATTCTGACATACTGTATCAATACTTACACCAATTCTGACATACTGTATCAATACTTACACCAATTCTGACATACTGTATCAATACTTAATCAATTCTGACATACTGTAGCAATACTTAATCAATTCTGACATACTGTAGCAATACTTAATCAATTCTGACATACTGTATCAATACTTACACCAATTCTGACATACTGTATCAATACTTACACCAATTCTGACATACTGTATCAATACTTACATCAATTCTGACATACTATAGCAATACTTAATCAATTCTGACATACTGTATCAATACTTACACCAATTCTGACATACTGTATCAATACTTACATCAATTCTGACATACTATAGCAATACTTAATCAATTCTGACATACTGTAGCAATACTTAATCAATTCTGACATACTGTATCAATACTTACACCAATTCTGACATACTGTAGCAATACTTAATCAATTCTGACATACTATAACAATACTTAATCAATTCTGACATACTATAGCAATACTTAATCAATTCTGACATACTGTATCAATTCTTACACCAATTTTGACATACTGTAGCAATACTTATATGTACATCAATTCTGACATACTGTATCAATTCTTACACCAATTCTGACATACTGTAGCAATACTTACATCAATTATGACATACTGTATCATTTCTTACATCAATTCTGACATACTGTATCAATACATACATCAATTCTGACATACTGTATCAATACTTACATCAATTCTGACATATTGTATCAATACTTGCATCAATTATGACATACTGTATCAATACTTACACCAATTGTGACATACTGTATCAATACTTGTATCAATTCTGACATACTGCTGTGCATAATACTAACATAAATTCTGACATACTGTATCAATACTTACACACTGTATCAATACTTACATCAATTGTGACATACTGTATCAATACTTACATCAATTGTGACATACTGTATCAATTCTGACATACTGTATCAATACTTACATCAATTCTGACATACTGTATCAATGCTTACATCAATTGTGACATACTGTATCAATACTTACATCAAATCTGACATACTGTATCAATTATTACATCAATTGTGATATACTGTATCAATACTTACATCAATTGTGACATACTGTATCAATATTTACATAAATTCTGACATACTGTATCAATATTTACATCAATTCTGTCATACTGTATCAATACTTACATCAATTATGACATACTGTATCAATACTTACATCAATTCTGTCATACTGTATCAATACATACATCAATTATGACATACTGTATCAATACTTACATCAATTCTGTCATACTGTATCAATACTTACATCAATTCTGTCATACTGTATCAATATTTACATCAATTCTGTCATACTGTATCAATGCTTACATCAATCTTGACCTACTGATTCAATACTTACATCAATTGTGACATACTGTATCAATACTTACATCAATTGTGACATACTGTATCAATACATACATCAATTATGACATACTGTATCAATACTTACATCAATTCTGTCATACTATATCAATACTTACACCAGTTCTGTCATACTGTATCAATACTTACATCAATTCTGACATACATATCAATTCTTACATCAATTCTGACATACTATGTCCATACATCTATTCTGACATACATTGTATTTTGTCAATGCATCAATTCTGACATACTGTGTCAATACATCAAAAGATTGACATACTCTTCAATGGGGGATAATTTTGAAATAAAAACATATATATCAAATCATTTTATGAAGAACCAACATAAGCAAAATCATAAATGACTGTTATTAAGGGAATCTTAAATTTCTTTATAATTTTATATATTTCAGAAAATCAAGTGGATTTGTTTGAGAAAAAGAACAATCTCTCAGGAGAAACCATGACAAAAGAGGAACAGAAAGAGGAACAGAAAGTAGAATGTAAGGAAGTTAATGAAGGAGATGTGAAGGAGTCAACAGAAGATGAGACAACTAAAGCTTTAGATAATATAACAAATCAAGTCAAAGAAATCAAAATATCTCAAGATGATCTTAAGGATTTAACTGATCAGGTCGGTGAAATTAAGATTTCAGATGGAAAGAAGGAATTGTCAGATGAATGTCAGAAGACAGAACGACAACATTCAATTGAAGAGGATGGGAAAAAACACAAAAGTGATACTTTGTTAAGAAGAGGAGGTCCAAATGGGGGTGCACCTTGTGACAATTATAACGTTAATTATCAAACTCAACCTGAATTGAAGTTAAGTGGGAGCAACAAAAGATGTTACACCGAGGAATCTGAGCCGTACAAATATTCCAAACCAGTGAATAACTACGGTCTTGGTAGTGTTGATCAGATGTCACAAATGATGACCTTTCAGAATGCTGATCAGTTTGGTGGAGGAACTGTCAATATAAAGCAATCTCCCATAATTCAACCTTCAAATATTGACCCGTTTAAACTAGATTCATGTAGTTTTGAAGAGGGTTCAAACTTAGTCGATATCTTTCTTGAAACAAATCAGTTTTCAAACATTAATACTGAATTTCCCAACTCCATAAATAACATTTCTGTTGGCAATTTAGGACTGAATATGGACAATGCTTTAGAGGAGGGGAGTCCATACAACAAACCTGGACCTCCATCCAATCAGAGTGACACCACAGACAGTGGAATAAGTGGCATGAGTGTAGCAAGCCCTTATCAGGAAATGTATTCTCCACAATCATACAAAAGTAATGCCTCACCACCACATGAATTTTGTCAGGATATTCCTGTGACGTTACAACAGCAGATGAACATTCCACAGATACCGCTGCAGACGACATGCGGAGAGAATAGACCAGTAAATGATCTGTTAGCAGGACGAGAGGAAGAACTCAGTGATGCTTTGGAAATAATTCAAGGTGAAATACGAAATGATTCACGTAAAAACAAACCGGTCCAGTCTGTGAAGGAAGTTCCTGTAAGATCTCCAAACCAGCCAATACACATGATGCCTCAAAATCCTCAACAACAAATTCATCCTCAAAGTCAAAGACCAGTATGTCAGAACCCCATTCAACAGCCTAAAATGCTTAGTTCTGTCACAACTAATCAAATTATTATCCCTCCTGGTATGATCCAGTCTTTCCAGACTCAACAACCACAAACAGTGGTTCAGTCCATACCAGTCAGCAACTGTGGCAACCCAATTATGATGGTGCCACCGAACCAGGGGGCAATACCTGTTGGACCAATGCCTAACTATACCCAGCCACAGATCATTATCATACAATCAGCTCCATTACAGACGACTCCTAAAAGACCAGTTCCACGTCACATTGCTCCTAAAACGCAGAAACCAGTTGGGAAAAAACCTGTGCCAAATGCAACAGGAAACAAAGGACAGCCTCCGACACAACTACCAAGAAATGAACCAGTGCCAGTTATGTCAGTTAGACCAACTCAAGTCAACTCACCATCAATTGGATTTGGTCAGCCAAGAATTCCTAGTAATATCAACAATAGTAATATTAATGGTTAGTGTTATACATAGATTCCCCTTTTGCTACTAGTGGATATTTTTTCATTCGAGATAGTTAAATTTTCTAATTTTATTGTCAAATTTTCTAATTTTAAAGTTGAATGTTCAAATTTTAAAGTTGAATTTTCAAATTTTAGAGTTAAATCTTCAAATTTTTATGTTTTTAAATCTTCAAATTTTAAAGCTTTAGCTTTAGCGAGAACTTAATCATTTTTAAATTTAACATTAAGAGTGGAGAAACATTGCAGTCCACTATTAGCAGAAGAAGAATCTGTCGGAAATATTTTAAAATTATTAATGATGTTAAAAGGATATCAGGATTTCTCATGCAGAAATTTAGCCAGCGTGGTGAATGAAAATATTACGAAAATTTAACCAACTTGTTAAACAGAATAGGAGAAGATATTTTCTTTGCTAGATTTTGTATGACCATGTACATGTATTATGAGATAAAAAATAGATTATTTATCAAATTTTATATTTCAAATCTTAAAAAGCACCATGAAACAATAATCTATTCTATGAAACAATAATCTATCAAATTTCATATGTGGCAATTTCAATAGTAAATTTTATCTCAAATATTTGTTCTAAAATTAATTTCTGTGGAAATTGGTTATTAAGTCCTCCATTTGTTGTTAGATTAGATATATGAATGTTAAGTATTAATATTAGATCATTTTGTAAGGTTGGTTGTAACTGGAGTATTGACCTACTGGTGTGGAGAAATGGTTTAAGTTATCCGATTTTTAACTCGCTTGCCACTAAAATTAATTAACTTGTCCATGTTTACTTTATATATTTTATGGATTTTTTTAAAAATATTTGTTGTACACTGATGCTAGTATATTTACTCTATTATGTCTTGGTCTATTTTTTTGTGCTTTTTAAAACAAATGGTTAAATTTCAGCCTTTTCTTAAAAAATCCCCCTCCCCCTCCCCCCCCCCCCCCCCCCCCCCCCTGGGATAAATAATTGATTTAACTGTATTTATCTGTCATAATTCACAAATCATTTCACAGAAAACATATGTTTTGAAGAATTAGAGACAAAATTTCTTGATTTGGGCATATTTATACTTTTCAGTTCAAAAGCGTAATTTGTTAAATGTGGCTCGTAGAATGGTAGCAGAGATTCCACGGGAGCAATTGGCCTATCAGGATGAAGAAGGAGATACGTAAGTTATATAAATAAATATACTACACAGACAGGACTGATCAGTTTGTTTGAGACTGTAGAGACAGGACAAGGTGTTTTTAGGGAGACTAGAGAGACAAGACAAGGTGTTTTTAGGTTGACTGAAGACAGGACAAGATGTTTTTAAGGGAGACTAGAGAGACAAGACAAGGTGTTTTTAGGGAGACTATAGAGACAAGACAAGGTGTTTTAGGTAGACTAAAAACAGGACAAGATGTTTAAGGGAGACTAGAGACAAGATGAGGTGTTTTTAGGGAGACTATAGAGACAAGACAAGGTGTTTTTAGGGAGACTATAGAGACAAGACAAGATGTTTTAGGTAGATTAAAAACAGGACAAGATGTTTTTAGGGAGACCATAGAGACAAGACAACATGTTTTAGGGAGACTGAAGACAGGACAAGATGTTTTTTAAGGGAGACTATAGAGACAAGACAACATGTTTTAGGGAGACTGAAGACAGGACAAGATGTTTTTAATAGAAGCTATAGAGACAAGACAATGTGTTTTTAAGGAACATGACATGATATCTTGACTGTCAGTTTTATTGAAGGAGAAACTAGAGTAGGTACCCAGATAAAACCACTGACAAACCTGATCATCAAGTACACGTCAGCATGGGCAGGAATCAAACTGTCCCTGTTTAGTGATATAGATCTAAATAACATACAACAGTATTTGTTTAGGAATTTAATTACCAGCAAGACAGCTCTCCTTTTGTCTATATTTGGCATAGAGATTCAACCTCAACTCTATTATTTGGGGTCTATTTTTGGTACAGTGATTCATTGTTCAGCCAGACAGTTTTACGTTTTGTCTATATTTGGAATAGAAATTCAAGTACAACTCTATTTTGTTATCCATATTTGATCTAGTGATTCATAGGTCAGCCAGACAGGTGTAATTGTTTTGGTTGATATTTAACATAGCCATTCAATGACCAACCAAACACTCCATCATTTATAAAGGAAACAACAACACTTTTTTATCCATATTTTTTATTTTGTAACGCTGACATTTTGATATTTTACAGATACCTACATGTAGCAGCATGTAATACAGATACAAATCTGATACAGGCATTGTTAGAGAGGCTCACGAGGGAAAACATGGATTGGCTTATTGATCTGGAAAATAAGAAGCGTATGACACCACTTTATCTCACTGTTTTGGGAAATGAACCAGAAATGGTGGATGTGTTCCTTCAAAATGGTGCTAACCCTAACTCTATGGCCCAGGTAGGTTGGCTCTTCTTGTGCTTGCCCTAACTCTATGGCCCAGGTAGGCTTACATTTTTTGTGCCAACCCTAACTCTATGGGCCAGGTAGGTTGACTCTTCTTGTGCCAACCCTAACTCTATGGCCTAGGTAGGCTTACATTTGTTGTGGCAACCCTAACTCTATGGCCCAGGTAGGTTTACTTATGTTGTGCCAACCTTAACTCTATGGCCTAGGTAGGTTTACTTTTGTTGTGCTAGCCCTAACTCTATGGCCCAGGTAGGCTTACATTTTTTGTGCCAATCCTAACTATGGCCCAGGTAGACTTACTTTTGTTGTGCCAACCTTAACTCTATGGCCCAGGTAGGTTTACTTTTGTTGTGCCAACCTTAACTCTATGGCCCAGGTAGGTTTACTTTTGTTATACCCCCCGCAACGAAGTTGTAGGGGGGTATACTGGTTTCACCATGTCCGTCCGTCCGTCTGTAGGCAAATCCTATGTCGTACGATAACTAGAGTTGTGTTTCTTAGAATCTTTTAAAATTTTATCAACTGCTTACTGGTGAAGAGAGGAGGATCCCTTTCTTTTTTGACGATTTTCACTTTTGCCGTTCCAGAGTTATTGGACTTGATATGACGGAAAATAGGATTTTTACCCTATGTCGTATGATAACTTGAGTAGTGTTTCTCAGAATGTTTTGAAATTTTATCAGCAGCTTACCGGTGAAGAGAGGAGGGTTCCTTTCATTTTTGGTCAGAACAATCAGTAATGTTTTGGTTATGGAAATAGGTTGGACAGATGTGGGGAGTGAGGGGTATATCTTAGTGAGCTGTGCTCACAGTAATACTAGTTGTGCCAACCTTAACTCTATGGCCCAGGTAGGTTTACTTTTGTTGTGCTAACCCTAACTCTATGGCCCAGGAAGGTTTACTTTTGTTGTGCCAACCTTAGCTCTATGGCCCAGGTAGGTTTACTTTTGTTGTGCCAACCTTAACTCTATGGCCCAGGTAGGTTTACTTTTGTTGTGCCAACCTTAACTCTATGGCCCAGGTAGGTTTACTTTTGTTGTGCCAACCTTAGCTCTATGGCCCAGGTAGGTTTACTTTTGTTGTGCCAACCTTAACTCTATGGCCCAGGTAGGTTTACTTTTGTTGTGCCAACTCTAAATATATTCAGTAACTGGAACAATTTTGTTTAATAGTACTACATTTTTGTAATATCACAATACACACCAAAGAGATTGTGAATCTGTGCAGGTTTTTATCATTTTTTATATCTTTATTGCCATTGGAGATACATTTATCAAGATGATGAGGTTTGAGGTCCCATTAAACAAATTTAACCCTGCCATATTTTTGTGCCTGTCTCAAACCAGGACCAGGATTTCCAGCGATAAAAAAATGTCTATAATTGTCTGATTATTATTAGTTTATATAACTTTAAAAGTCTTTCAAATACTCATATTCAGTAAAGCAAGAGATTCATTACTTGTAGTTGAGTAATTTGTTTGTTGGCATTCCTTTAATATGATATTTCAAAATGTTGACATAGGTTGAAGACACCCATTACTTGTAGTTAAATGTTGACATGTTGATTTTTTATTTTTCAGTCAATTTCATCAGATGGTAAATCTATGGAAGTTAAAGCTCCAATACATGTAGCAGCGTCTGGTGGGGAGGAAAGTTTACCTACCTTGAAGAAGTTGTTAAATATTAGAGATATCACACTCAACATTGCTAATTCTGAAGGTAAGCTTCACCTTTAGTGGTTGGTTGTGTAATAAAATAATATACTGGGACTGGGTTGCACAAACATTGATTAAATTTAAGTGTCAACTTAATTGCACTTAAAATTACTTAAAATGTAAATGAAAATAAATTTACACTTAAGGTTTAATTGAGACTCAAGTTTAATTGAGGTTTGTGCAGCCCAGTCTAGACTTTTAGAATTGTACTTTCGTCTCTACTTACAAAAACAATATTATAGGGAGATTTCACAAAATTATTTATATCTAAGTTGTCCCTCTCAGTAGTGGTTTACCCTCTGATATTAGGCCACTTTTTCACTGCAGAAGGGTTGGTCTTATAAGAGGGGGGTAACTGTTACAATTAATAAAACAAATGCATTCTATGGCACTTTTTTCCTTTAATTTTCTCTCTCTCTCTCTCTCTCTCTCTCTCTCTCTCTCACAGACACACATATATTGAATACAAAATAAAGAAATTATCTAGTTTATGTATATGAAAACAAATTTACAATCTAAGCATTTTGTAAAACATGTTTGATGTGTCTGTCAAATATTGGAAGGCAGTTGGATAGGTATATATACTATGAAATTTGTATTTTAAACTGGACACAGGTCAAGTCTGAAGTGAATTAGAAGGAAAATTTGTATTTTAAACTGGACACAGGTCAAGTCTGAAGTTTTACTTGTCCTGGGCTTTGGGCAAGTGGGTTAGCGCGAAGACAGTGTAGGCACACCTATACATATACTACAGAGCTTGTTGTTGACTTATTTTATACTATGTCAACAAAAACTTATTTTGTTGTTTTATTTTTTTTAGGTCATACAGCATTACATACAGCTATTATTGCTCACGGTACAAGACGACCTAACGGAAATTACATCAACAGTTTAAACACTATTGAAACTCTTATCAAAGCTGGTGCTGATCCCAACTCACAGGTAACTATAATGCATGTATACCATCTACCCCCACCAGGATCTTAAATTGCACTAAGACAAATCTTGTGGTGTTGATTTAACCTCTGACTGATAAATATGAATATTCAAGTTCAATGAGCACAAATATGAATATTCAAGTTCAAGGAGCAGAAATATGAATATTCAAGTTCAAGAAGCACAAAATCACATGTTCTTATTCTGTAGTAGATTGTTTCTGACAGATTATTATTCTTGTGCTCAAAGATATTTTACCATATATTTTTGATTGTAAATCAAGAATTTTGTCTTCCCATTACAATCAGGACCACATTGATAGTGTGATAGTAGTGTGCTCATCTCCAGTGTGTCAGATCATGGGTTCTAGCCCCAGTCTTGTCAAACCAAAGACTATAAGATTGGTATCTGCTGCTTTTCCACTAAGCAAATAGCATAGGAGTAAGAACAAAGACAGGTTGGCGTGGAATCAGGATTATGTGGATGTGTGGAGAGGCAAGTTTACCTGCAGACTATTGTTTAATTGAGCTAACACTATTAAAATCCAACTAGGTGTGTTGGTCTAGTACAAAAAGGACATCATTATCTCACAGAAATGTAACTTGTTCTTGCCATGATATAGCTGCAGAATCACTTGCATGACATTAAACAACAATCACTCACTCACATGACATTAAATAACAATTACTAACTCACATACAAGTAGACTTAATTATGCAGCAGATTCAAAGCTCCATGAAAATCTTTCTAAAAAAATGTTTTTATTTATTTACAGGACAAGAAAAGTGGAAAGACACCTCTAATGTACGCTATTGAAAAACGAGACTATATTCTGATTGAGAAAATGCTAAGATTATTTGACCCTAAAAAGTTACGAAATGTTATTAAGTCACAAACATTTGATGGGAGCAACTGTCTAAAAATAGCAGAGGGTAGAAAATCAGAATTTAACCCACAGGACTGGCAGAGATTGTGGGACTTATTAAACAAGGCATGTACAGGAGAGCTACCTAGGGTGATGCTTGGATCTTATTGAGGAGATACAAACTCAAGTTCATTTTCATTGTTGTGTAAATATTTGTTATAGCTGTATTGCATGCTTTAATCATGTTTACGATCTTGGCAGCAATCATTTAAATCATGTGTGTCAAATATGATGAGGAGATAATGTGACAAAGACACTATAGAATTATTATAGAGGACATCTACCTCCTCTAATTACTGTTGTCATGGCAATGATAGGTTTGTAATAAGGGTATTTAATGACAATGACATTTGACAAAGCAAAAACAAAAGTCTTTAAGCATGTCCTAAAGAAATTGGATTGTTTACTTTTCAGGAAATTGTTGTACATGTAAACAATATCTGTCCTTCAAGATATAATATTACCAGTAAACAAATCTGTATATTTTTGTTTATTTTGTTTTTACCTGTTATTCATATCCAATAAATTGTGTCATTAGACGTGGACATATTGGGGAGATTTAAAGACGTGGTTGTTATCTTGTGTTGGATATGTCTTACGGGTAGAAAATAAATCTTGTCATATGACATGTTTATCTTGATCTTTGAACTTTGAACTATATGATTTGTAAATTTAAAACTTTGTTTATTACATGTTTTTAAGATATTTATTTAGATGTTTTGTAATTTTATCAAAATGTTCACAGATTTTATTCTCATTTTAGTGATTAGAGATGTATAATATTTGTTGACATACATTCCTGTTAAGTTTCTAGTGCCATAAATGTTGTCTGCTTTGCATGGCTTTAGATACACATATAAATCATATTTGTTTGTCATCTGGTTCATCCTTAAATGTACCTTGTGGCAAGGATATCATAACATCAAATAAATTATGTTATTTTTTTCTAATACTGTTTTTATGTGTTTGGCTAAGACTTCAAAACTAGTAAATAAGATAACCTTTTCAATTTTATCCAAAAAGTCAAGAACGGTTTAATTTGAAAAAATTTCACAAGATGTTCATTAGATTCAAGTATTATGCTAAAAAACATAATCAATCTCTCAGAAATTTTTTATTAAACAAAAAATGTCTTTAAATATTGATTTTCTATGATAATAGTTCTTGTGTAACATTGTACAATAACAACAGACACTTTGATTGTTCATATTTTCATTAACATGCAATATTTGTAAAATATATAAATATATTATTTATAAAATGTCTAATTATGTGATAATATTGTTTTGTTATATTTGTTTATAAGATTTATTGATAAGTTAAAATTTTAATCTTTTATTTAAAATTTTATTAAATCTTGATCATTTTAATATATGGGTTTTTGAGATTTCAATTTCCCCCTTCAACAGTATTTTGGGGAATTTAACCCCCCTTTCAACAGTATTTTCATGATATTAACACTGCTATCAACTGTATATCAGATACATCCTGCTATTGAGGTATTTTGATGGAAGTAAGCCATCAATCTTCTATCAAATACTGACCGCTTTCAACAAGATGTAGATTCTTCTATATATAGTTGTAATGAGTACACATCATGGGCATATCATACACAAACATTGGTGGTTTGAAGTACTCATTGGATAGGTAAATCAATTATTGCTTAACATCCAGCTAGCAATATTTCAGGATGAAAACAAGTTCAACTATGTACCTTGTACATAAAAAAAACTGCATAAAAGAAATGAGGGAGGAATTGACCAACCGGGGCAATAATTTCTGACTGACACTGGAAAAATGTGGAGAGCTGGATGGGGGCAGAAACGTTATTCTTTTAGAGTGGCTGCAATGCACATACTCTACTACAGATTCCTTCAACATAATCTTGTTACAAATTTATAAACTTTATTCATAGATATACAATACATTATTAAGTATACAGTTATATGAAAATAAATTATTTTAGTTGTCATGGTAATCAAAAACAGTTAATTACTATGTCATATATGACAATGGTTGTTGCCATGGTGATCAAAACAGTTAATTACTATGTCATATGACAATGGTTGTTGCCATGGTGATCAACAACAGTTAATTACTATGTCATATGACAATGGTTGTCATGTTGATCAAAACGGTTAATTACTTTATATGTCATATGACAATGGTTGTTGCCATGGTGACCAAAAACATTTCATTAGTGTGTCATATAACAATGGTTAACAACCCTATTTACTTTGGCTTGCTTTACAAACTCACGTGCAATACTGAAAAACAGGTCTCATAATTAAGTGTATTTTATCATCTACTATAGAAACTAAATTATACAAAAAAACATATTTTTAATAATAATTTACAAGATAATGTGCTATTGAAAATATTTTTGACTATATAAAGTTTATAATCTTTTATCATTCATTTGTTTAACATTATTTAATGAGGGGAAAATGTCTACATTTCATCTCAAATTTTAACATAATTTTTTAAAGGGACTGTCGTAAGTTTACATATCAAACACAATTTTACTTTTTTCTGATATGTTAATTTTAAACAACAATAATAACAATTCTTGCAAGAAGGATTTCACTGGACAGCCGACAAAATGTGGATTTCACTGCACTAAGCTGACAAAATGTGGATTTCACTGCACTGAGCTGACAAAATGTGGATTTCAGTAAACTGAAATTAGAAAAGGGATCTTACTCTTCTAGTTGTTGTACATTATTTGATTATTCAGTTATACTTTTAGTGCTCTAATATTGTAATTGTTGTTATTTTTATGGTTTTGTGTAGTTTTATTTTTACAATAACTATCTGTATAATTTGATGTATTATGAATATATAAAAAGTAGACATATTGGGGAAAATTTTTGTGCATTTCAATGACTGTTAAATAAGTGAAAATTTTTCAGACTTGAAAATATCAACTTTTACAGTATATACTTTATATACATGTATATATACAATTACTGTAGGATTCTGTTTGTTAAGTCTGTGTAAAAATAAAAAAATAAAACATTGAACAAAAATGTATTTATTTCTCACAACTAAACCTTGTGCATCCATTATAAATTTGTGACGTTCATATACCAATACATACACTTTTCTGAAGTGTAAAATGTTATTTTAGTGAGTGATTGTTGTTTTAACACCAAATGAGCAAAGTTTCAGCCATATCATGGCAAGAACAAGTTACATTTGATGAGATGATGATGTCAGCTTTGTATTAGACCAACACGCTTAGTTGAATTTTTATAGCATTACCTCACTGAAACAACTGTCCACGTATAGATATGTCACCCCACTCGGACACATTATCCTGATTCCAAGCAAACCAGTATTTGCTCTTTCTTCTTAATGTTGTGTGTTAAGCAGCAAAGCAACAAAAAACGATTTTTTTTATAGTCTTTGGTTTGACCAAAGAGGGGATCAAACCCACGATCTATCACACTTGAGGTGATCATGCTAACCATTATGTCATTCATGTGGTTTTTCCAATACATCATCTTATTGGATACAAAAACAATAAAATGCCTTTTGAAGTACTGTACACCATGGTTTCTTATTCATAACAGTAAAATCTCACCTGAAATACAGTGTTGGTTCTGATACAAAAACAGTAAAATGTCATTATTTGTCTTGAGAGTAATGGTTTTAAACCAACTATGAACATTCACTAACCCTGCTGTTGAACTGTCTATGTTTATGTTGGCGTTCTTTTTGAGTGAAATCAAATCTATGCCAGTTTTGATGGTTTATTTACACATGCAGTTGGAGATCAATTTATCAAGAGGAGGAGTGTTAGGATCCAATTTAACTGTTTAACACAACCACATTCTTGTGTCATGTCTCAAGCCAGGGACTGGATTTCCATCAACATATGTCATGGTCTTCTTTGTGTTCAATGATTTAAGGTGAGAGGTGATTGTTGGATTTGTTCATATTGGTGATATTTGTGTCCATCACTGTTGAATCTCTGTCATAATGGATAGACAAACTAGACATACCATGTTTTAGCCATACTGGATTATTTACTAGACATACCATGTTTTAGCCATACTGGATTATTTACTAGACATACCATGTTTTAGCCATACTGGATTATTTACTAAACATACCATGTTTTAGCCATACTGGATTATTTACTAGACATACCATGTTTTAGCCATACTGGATTATTTACTAGACATACCATGTTTTAGCCATACTGGATTATTTACTAGACATACCATGTTTTAGCCATACTGGATTATTTACTAGACATACCATGTTTTAGCCATACTGGATTATTTACTAGACATATCCTATATTCTTAAGCATACTGTATATAAATGAGACATAACTTCATGTTTTAATCAAAAGTGGATAACTGAATACACAAAATAAACATGATAATGTTTGAAACATACTGACCCCTTCCTCTCCCTAAAAAACAAACAAACAACCTTTTAACACAACATCCAAATATCATTCATGTATTCTAGCAGTTCTCAGAAAAAGGTTTCCAACCATAGGATCATATTTTTAAGATACCAAAGAGGTAATCAGAAGCTGTATATTGAAGGACAAACAATACAATGGCCAAAAGAAAAAGAACAAAAAAGACAAAACAATTGTCTACAATACACAGAAAACTAATGATTGAGCAACACAACTTTCACAAAATACTGAGGTGAAATCATGTGCTCTGGAAGGGTAAGCAGTTCCTGCTTTACTAGAAGCATGATACTCATGTTAAAAATATGGTGACAAGTCAAAATGAGGAAATAAGAATGGGATTTAGACTAAGATAGATAGAACATGTCAGTGGTCATTTGTGACATAGACATTTTGCAACTGTTAACTAAATTAATGAAAAATCGTAAAACTTTCGAAGTAATGACTTCAACTTTACTACTAGGAAATGTGATTTAGTAGCTCCTTGTTAATAACAAACCTCTATCAAGTAAATTCTGATAGTAACCACAAGCTCTGGAATATTGTATTAACTGAGAGATATATACTCCATATGTAGGTGCTGGTAGAATGTTGCTACATTTATTTAATGGAGAGTTCACAATGAGATAATTGAAATAATATCTTTTGTCGTGAATTTTAGTTCTTAATTGGTGCTAACTTTTAGTTTGTAGGTGTAGGTTAATGTATGAAGCATATCTAGATGTATTTGTGGTATCCATTATTCGTGTGAAAGACGTAAAAGATCCATAGGACCCCTTGATTCAATGATCCACAGGCCCTTCAGATTAAATGATCCACATGAACCATTAAGTCAAGAATCTGTTATCTTCCAACAAATGTTGTGATTATTTTTACCTTTGAAAAACAGATAAAAAAATAATAATCAAAATATCACAAGATAAAAAAAATAAGACAAATATTTTATTTCAAACATACTAGATTGCACACGGTCACCTAAGAAATACCCAATCATGTAAAGAGACAATTAATCAGCTTCCTTCAAGTTAGAACAATTGTGGTAATAATGTACAAAGAAACCACAAAGACATGACACCTTATTTGTTTGTCCCTAAAACAACAATGCAGGAAATATCCTTTAAACCAGGAAGTAAAATAATAGTATTATACATGATGATATGTAATGATATTTCTAACTGGTTCCCACTGGTTTCTTAGAAAGTAAGTACCAGCAGCTTTGTTGAAACATTTGTAAAGGAATACCTAAAGAACATTCCTTCCAAGTTTGTTTACGATGGAACTTTTTTGATGTGAGAAGTAAATTGCAGATTGAATATGTAAAGTTTTAGACAATAGATGCAAAGTGATGACAGTAACTCACATTATTCTTTAGTTTATTGATCCACAAAACTTTTGATTAAATGATCCACATAACCTTAATTAAACAATCCACACAAGCATTGTCATCAAATGATCCACAATACCTTTTCATTAAATGATCCACATAACCTTTAATTAAACAATCCACACAAGCATTGTCATCAAATGAGACACAAGACTTTTTCATTAAATGATCCACATAACCTTTAATTAAACAATCCACACAAGTGTTTTCATCAAATGATCGTCAAGACCTTTTCATCAAATGATCCACATAACCTTTAATTAAACAATCCACACAAGTATTTTCATCAATTGAGACACAAGACCTTTTCATTAAATGATCCACATAACCTTTAATTAAACAATCCACACAAGTGTTTTCATCAAATGACACACAAGATCTTTTCATTAAATGATCCACATAACCTTAATTAAACAATCCACACAAGCGTTTTCATCAATTGAGATACAACCTTTTCATTAAATGATCCACATAATCTAATTAAACAATCCACACAAGTGTTTTCATCAAATGAGACACAAGACCTTTTCATTAAATGATCCACATAATCTTAATTAAATAATCCACACAAGTGTTGTCATCAAATGAGACACAAGATCTTTTCATTAAATGATCCGCATAACTTTAATTAAACAATCCACACAAGTGTTTTCATCAATTGAGACACGACCTTTTCATTAAATGATCCACATAATCTTAATTAAACAATCCACACAAGTGTTTTCATCAAATGAGACACAAGACCTTTTCATTAAATGATCCACATAATCTAAATTAAACAATCCACACAAGTGTTGTCATCAAATGAGATGCAAGACCTTTTCATCAAATGATCCACATAACCTTTAATTAAACAATCCACACAAGCATTTTCATCAAATGAGACACAAGACCTTTTCATATAAATGATCCACATAATCTTTAATTAAACAATCCACTCAAGCATTTTCATCAAATGAGACACAAGACCTTTTCATTAAATGATCCACATAACCTTTAAGTAAACAATCCACACAAGTGTTTTCATCAAATGAGACACAAGACCTTTTCATTAAATGATCCACATAACCTTTAATTAAACAATCCACACAAGCATTTTCATCAAATGAGACACAAGACCTTTTCATATAAATGATCCACATAGTCTTAATTAAACAATCCACACAAGTGTTTTCATCAAATGAGACACAAGACCTTTTCATTAAATGATCCACATAACCTTTAATTAAACATTCCACACAAGCATTTTCATCAAATGAGACACAAGATCTTTTCATTAAATGATCCACATAACCTTTAATTAAACATTCCACACAAGCGTTTTCATCAAATGAGACACAAGACCTTTTCATTAAATGATCCACATAACCTTTAATTAAACATTCCACACAAGTATTTTCATCAAATGAGACACAAGACCTTTTCATTAAATGATCCACATAACCTTTAATTAAACATTCCACACAAGCGTTTTCATCAAATGAGACACAAGACCTTTTCATTAAATGATCCACATAATCATAATTAAACAATCCACACAAGTGTTGTCATCAAATGAGACACGAGATCTTTTCATCAAATAATCCACACAACCTTTAATTAAAAATTCCACACAAGCGTTTTCATCAAATGAGACACAAGACCTTTTCATTAAATGATCCACATAACCTTTAATTAAACAATCCACACAAGTGTTTTCATCAAATGAGACACAAGACCTTTTCATTAAATGATCCACATAATCATAATTAAACAATCCACACAAGTGTTGTCATCAAATGAGACACGAGATCTTTTCATCAAATAATCCACACAACCTTTAATTAAAAATTCCACACAAGCGTTTTCATCAAATGAGACACAAGACCTTTTCATTAAATGATCCACATAACCTTTAATTAAACAATCCACACAAGTGTTTTCATCAACTGAGACACAAGACCTTTTCATTAAATGATCCACATAACCTTTAATTAAACAATCCACACAAGTGTTTTCATCAAATGAGACACAAGACCTTTTCATTAAATGATCCACATAACCTTTAATTAAACAATCCACACAAGTGTTTTCATCAAATGAGACACAAGACCTTTTCATTAAATGATCCACATAACCTTTAATTAAACAATCCACACAAGTGTTTTCATCAAATGAGACACAAGACCTTTTCATTAAATAATCCATGAAACCTTTTGACTAAATTAAACAAGTAGCAATTCCATCACACATGTAATTTCGTAGAAGATTCTTGAAATTTCAGCCAGTCAGAAAGAATAATTTGCCCCAGAAGCTATGCTAAATTTCAGAAATATTGCTGAAAGTGATGTTAAACAACATAAACATATCCCCTAAAATTTCTGAATGAAACTAAAATAAAATAAAATGTTCAGGACCTCCCACATTTCTACTGAATTTGTTTCCAATTTTGGGTCAATGGTTTTGCAAGAAATAAATTGCAATGTTAAGACCCAACGGACACAAACGACGGATGCAAAGTCATGACAATACCCCACACTGACCTTTGGTCCAGGTGAGCTAAAAAAAATAAAGACAGAAATATATTGAAAAATATTTTATTTCAAATACTTATACTCGATTGCACACGATCATTTCAGAAATATCCAATCATGTAAAGAGACAATTAATCAGCTTCCACACAACACTTGTCTTCAAGTTAGAACAATTATTGTGGTAATAATGAACAGTAAAACCACAAAGGGAAAGCCATCTGATTTCCTTATCATTAAGGAAGTTTCCTATTATTCAGGATGTAAATACTATTATACACTTATTTTTTGACCCAGTTTTTACAACACTTTTTCTAAAATTGGAACAAATTCCTAAAATGATCCGACATTTATCATAGTTACTAATAATTAGACAAATGGTAAAAACATACCCTATTTAAATATCAACAATTTAGGTCTTATTTACTTTATTATCAGACAGGTCATGCAGTAATGAGGGCAACCAAATATAATTACCGGTATATACTTAACTGTTTCCTGTACAAGAATTAAATTTAACACAATGTAATAGTTTTTCCAGGAATTATTACTTGAGTACAGTACAAGTATCTTTATACCTTAAATAATTTTCATGACCGTTTCCTACAAAATTAATTGAAAATAAATGAATGAGGGAGGAGGAAAGGGGGGCAAATCCTCATTTACACCTAGAAAAAAGGACCTGTTTTTCATCTGAAAGTCATTGTAGTTCTATCAATAAGATGGCTCCATCACGATGGTGTACATAAAATTATTATAAAAAATATTCTAAAAATAACTTGAAGACAGTTCTGTTTACATAATATATGTCTGGAATACTACTATCAACAAAACAAAATAAATATAACATAACAATCAATTAATGTACAAATAAAATGCAGGATTTCAGTAAGACTGGGACCTCAGAATGCAGGAGAATATAAAATTATTGTGAGATTCGGACTTCAGAAGGT
The DNA here is from genome assembly GCA_963383655.1 of Bathymodiolus septemdierum. NCBI lineage: Eukaryota > Metazoa > Mollusca > Bivalvia > Mytilida > Modiolidae > Bathymodiolus > Bathymodiolus septemdierum. The sequence continues at coordinate 41,495,286 of OY726521.1, read as the reverse complement.
AGGAAAATGTAGGATTGTTTTGAGATTGGGACATCAGAAGGCAGGAAAATGTAGGATTTCAGTGAGACTGGGACCTCAAAATGGAGGGAAATTATGATTACAATAAAAGAAAAGTCAACAAGCTTTTGAGATAAATTATTCTGAAATCAGCTAAAAATAACTTGTGTAGGCCACCAAAGATGACAAATTATGATCTTTTTAGCTTCGTTGCTATTTCTTCTTTAAGAACTTGTTATTATTAGAAAAATATCTCCTACAAATAGGGAAGAATATATAGTTCTTAACTAAAGTACATATCTCTTCAAAATTAAAGTTAATAGAAAGAAAATGTTAAAAAAAAAATACAAAGAAAGTTTGGGAACCAGTTCCTCAAAATGGAAGTATATTAATATTTGAAAATTCCTTAACAACCCCCCCCCCCCTCCCAAACAAGTCATTAATAAAAAAAAAACTTTAAAATTCATGTGATACTTTGTAATATGTTAATTTAGTTTCATAAAAAATTTAATTATTCTTATGTGGGACTTTTTTTTTAATCACAATAAACTCCAACAGAAGAGAGATGAAATTACAATTAATTTTTTTTTGGCTGCAGATTAAAGTTTGAGTATTTTTAAAAAAAAAATCATTAATTAAAGACAACCATACTGAAACAGATTAAGGGAACACATATAGGTACAATATTACTGATATTTATATACGTGTACAGTAAACATGACTAGAATAATAAGGCAAAAAAAAAAAAAAATAATGGAAACCGGAAATATGGTGTTTGTACAATCACTATGAGAAAAAAGGCATTTGTTTGATATTTTGAGTATTACTATAAATATACAATAACTTACAGGTGCATTAAAACATAATGTATGATATACTTTATTTCATGTAAATGAAGGATGTTTTAAGAAAAATAACATCAAGTTGAATTTATTTTGTTATTTCAGTGTCTGTATGACTTGTGTACAATACATCTAAATCAGGATTTTTTATGTATTTCTGACTACTTTATGAAATGTTGTTGTGAACAATTTTATCTCCTTATGTTATAATCTTCTTTATTGGTAATTTGGACATTTTCCCTTTGATCTCCCCCCACAGCTTGTCCTATTGGACTTGCTGTACTTCTTGTGATAATGTCTGTCTTGACTTCAAAACTGACATTATTCTATTTATATTTATTAGTTAAATTAAATTATTTCTGTTTCGTCACATTAATTGAAACAATATTAAGACATACATTCAATAAAGCATAAACATTGCATATAAATATTAAAACAACAAAAACAAGTGAATCCGGTAAACATTATAAGAAATTATAAAAGATGAAAAACATGTAATAAATTGTTGATGCTCTGAAGGTGAAGCCTATGAAAAGAGAGATCTTGTATGGCAAGAATTCTAAACATATAAAAAAAAATAAACAAAGCAACAAATAAAAAAAATATTATGAAGCAAAATCCTCACTCGTATGACATATTACTAAATGCTACAATACTATTGGTCAGATCAATGACCAGGAGTCAAATGGATGGAATGGTCTCAGCTTATAGCAAAATATTGGTGATGAAATTCTGAGGGAAAAAAACCCATATTTACTTGAAATTGATAAAACTATGACTTTATCTGTTATTTCCCAAATTTCAAGTAATACAATGAAATTAAAATGTTAACTGTTGGACTTTGCATCTTGAGTGTTTCAATAAATAGTTGTTTAAAATGATATCATCATTGACTACAACAATATTATTTAATGGGTATAAATACATCACATGAAAATCATGTGATTTTGGTACAAAGATCACATGATAGTTTGTAGTGTAAATGAGTCAAAACTTTTTAAGTTCTTCACAATATACATACATGTGTACATATATGGGTTTTAATTTATGAAATACCATAAAGGAAATTCTGTTCAATAAAATAATGACATCAAATTTCTTGACTGATACAGAAATCTTCAAAAATCCAGAAACCTTAAAAAATCCATTTCTATTTATTAGGATAAATGTGTGTTTTTTTTTATTTCAAATTATTCAAAATCATCATTTATAAGAATGCATCATCAAAAGAACAATTCTCATTGATATATTTTTTTTTAATTTATATAAAAAAAAGTTTCAATATTCAATTTGTAATCTCAATATAACAAGCACATTTATCAAGGACCAATTTACTGCTAACAAAATGTTACAAATCAACAACACAAAATAATCCCAATATTGTTAGTTGTAGGAAACATAACTTACCAAAAGAAACAGAAATTGATATAAAAAATAAACAAAGTTCCCCTACATACAAAATGAAACAACATGGCTACCTGCGCCACAATAAGTAGATTTATCTAGCACTATTATTTTTTCTGCTGACATCTACACACGACACACATTTGATTTTTATACTCCATGCAACAAATGACACATTTTCAACAGATGATGTAATGATATAAGTATATTGCAGTTCATGATTTGTTTCTATGACGATAGCACAATAGTAAGACACACCACCACACAATGGCGTAAAATGTTTTCTTCATGAATTGTAATGGATTGCATATAACATGAGGACTTTTTGTAGTGAATTATGGATGCTAAAGAGATCAGTTTTATTCATTCTTCAAAATCCTCAATTCCATAAATGTATTCATGAAAATGCTGATTACAGACCAGAAACTAAATCCTGTCTTTGGAATCACCAAAATAAGTTTATTGGCATTTGTTTGTTTATTTGTTTTTTTAATATAAAATCTTTGTATTTATTAGTGTATCATACAGTATTACACCACTCCTGGATATTATGTATTAGTACATGATTGAAATTCCTCTGATTATACACGATTGTCTGGTTATGTTGGTTATCTTAGTCGGATATTTATGAATCATATATAATGTAGTTATCTCCCTTACAATGATTCTCCGTTACACAAATAAGAGTAAGATTGTTCCGTCTTAATATTTGTTATCATCCATTACTCAAATATGAGTTAAGATTATTCCGTCTTATAATTCTTTGTAAACATTCATTTTCAAAGTCAAGGTATTATATAAGTATCAACATGTCTTTCTAAATGGCAATCTAATTCAACTTGAAACTTCTATCAAAAGTTCTTCAAGTCACATATATCAATTGTGTTGTAGAAAAGGAAAATACTGTTATAGATGATTGGCTGCAACTTTTAAAATTGAAATTTCTGCTAACCAATAAAAATGTTGGTACAACTGACCAATGACAAGAGCCTGTTTCATACATTTGTTGCTAGTTTAGTTGTTGAGATATCAGCAGGAGGCAACTGATATGGATCTGAATCAGATGATTTATTGAAATCTGGTCGTGACCGGAATGTACTGGTTCCATACTGGTTTACTCCATCGTCCATATGGCTAGAATGAAGATAAAAAAGAAACTGTTTAAAACCTCAATATTTAAATTCAACAGAATGGCAGTTTTTTTTGTATATTGATTTTCAATATTTTTCAGGATAAAGAAACCATTAATATGTCCAGACTTTCAGTTTAATCATCTGGCCATTCTTTATGTCACACAGCATTAACTTTTATTATTGATCAAAATTAAGGACATTTAATGCCACTTTCAATGATATTTCAATTACACAATTACTGTCAATTTTATTAGTGGAGGAAACTGTAGAACTCAGAGAAAACTATAGACATTGTTTATTAGTGGAGGAAACTGTAGAACTCAGAGAAAACTATAGACATTGTTTATTAGTGGAGGAAACTGTAGAACTCAGAGAAAACTATAGACATTGTTTATTAGTGGAGGAAACTGTAGAACTCAGAGAAAACTATAGACATTGTTTATCAGTGGAGGAAACTGTAGAACTCAGAGAAAACTATAGACATTGTTTATTAGTGGAGGAAACTGTAGAACTCAGAGAAAACTATAGACATTGTTTATTAGTGGAGGAAACTGTAGAACTCAGAGAAAACTATAGACATTGTTTATTAGTGGAGGAAACTGTAGAACTCAGAGAAAACTATAGACATTGTTTATTAGTGGAGGAAACTGTAGAACTCAGAGAAAACTATAGACATTGTTTATTAGTGGAGGAAACTGTAGAACTCAGAGAAAACTATAGACATTGTTTATTAGTGGAGGAAACTGTAGAACTCAGAGAAAACTATAGACATTGTTTATTAGTGGAGGAAACTGTAGAACTCAGAGAAAACTATAGACATTGTTTATTAGTGGAGGAAACTGTAGAACTCAGAGAAAACTATAGACATTGTTTATTAGTGGAGGAAACTGTAGAACTCAGAGAAAACTGTAGACATTGTTTATTAGTGGAGGAAACTGTAGAACTCAGAGAAAACTATAGACATTGTTTATTAGTGGAGGAAACTGTAGAACTCAGAGAAAACTATAGACATTGTTTATTAGTGGAGGAAACTGTAGAACTCAGAGAAAACTATAGACATTGTTTATTAGTGGAGGAAACTGTAGAACTCAGAGAAAACTATAGACATTGTTTATTAGTGGAGGAAACTGTAGAACTCAGAGAAAACTATAGACATTGTTTATTAGTGGAGGAAACTGTAGAACTCAGAGAAAACTATAGACATTGTTTATTAGTGGAGGAAACTGTAGAACTCAGAGAAAACTATAGACATTGTTTATTAGTGGAGGAAACTGTAGAACTCAGAGAAAACTATAGACATTGTTTATTAGTGGAGGAAACTGTAGAACTCAGAGAAAACTATAGACATTGTTTATTAGTGGAGGAAACTGTAGAACTCAGAGAAAACTGTAGACATTGTTTATTAGTGGAGGAAACTGTAGAACTCAGAGAAAACTGTAGACATTGTTTATTAGTGGAGGAAACTGTAGAACTCAGAGAAAACTATAGACATTGTTTATTAGTGGAGGAAACTGTAGAACTCAGAGAAAACTATAGACATTGTTTATTAGTGGAGGAAACTGTAGAACTCAGAGAAAACTATAGACATTGTTTATTAGTGGAGGAAACTGTAGAACTCAGAGAAAACTATAGACATTGTTTATTAGTGGAGGAAACTGTAGAACTCAGAGAAAACTATAGACATTGTTTATTAGTGTAGGAAACTGTAGAACTCAGAGAAAACTATAGACATTGTTTATTAGTGGAGGAAACTGTAGAACTCAGAGAAAACTATAGACATTGTTTATTAGTGGAGGAAACTGTAGAACTCAGAGAAAACTATAGACATTGTTTATTAGTGGAGGAAACTGTAGAACTCAGAGAAAACTATAGACATTGTTTATTAGTGGAGGAAACTGTAGAACTCAGAGAAAACTATAGACATTGTTTATTAGTGGAGGAAACTGTAGAACTCAGAGAAAACTATAGACATTGTTTATTAGTGGAGGAAACTGTAGAACTCAGAGAAAACTATAGACATTGTTTATTAGTGGAGGAAACTGTAGAACTCAGAGAAAACTGTAGACATTGTTTATTAGTGGAGGAAACTGTAGAACTCAGAGAAAACTGTAGACATTGTTTATTAGTGGAGGAAACTGTAGAACTCAGAGAAAACTATAGACATTGTTTATTAGTGGAGGAAACTGTAGAACTCAGAGAAAACTATAGACATTGTTTATTAGTGGAGGAAACTGTAGAACTCAGAGAAAACTATAGACATTGTTTATTAGTGGAGGAAACTGTAGAACTCAGAGAAAACTATAGACATTGTTTATTAGTGGAGGAAACTGTAGAACTCAGAGAAAACTATAGACATTGTTTATTAGTGGAGGAAACTGTAGAACTCAGAGAAAACTATAGACATTGTTTATTAGTGGAGGAAACTGTAGAACTCAGAGAAAACTATAGACATTGTTTATTAGTGGAGGAAACTGTAGAACTCAGAGAAAACTATAGACATTGTTTATTAGTGGAGGAAACTGTAGAACTCAGAGAAAACTATAGACATTGTTTATTAGTGGAGGAAACTGTAGAACTCAGAGAAAACTATAGACATTGTTTATTAGTGGAGGAAACTGTAGAACTCAGAGAAAACTATAGACATTGTTTATTAGTGGAGGAAACTGTAGAACTCAGAGAAAACTATAGACATTGTTTATTAGTGGAGGAAACTGTAGAACTCAGAGAAAACTATAGACATTGTTTATTAGAGGAGGAAACTGTAGAACTCAGAGAAAACTATAGACATTGTTTATTAGTGGAGGAAACTGTAGAACTCAGAGAAAACTATAGACATTGTTTATTAGAGGAGGAAACTGTAGAACTCAGAGAAAACTATAGACATTGTTTATTAGAGGAGGAAACTGTAGAACTCAGAGAAAACTATAGACATTGTTTATTAGTGGAGGAAACTGTAGAACTCAGAGAAAACTATAGACATTGTTTATTAGTGGAGGAAACTGTAGAACTCAGAGAAAACTATAGACATTGTTTATTAGTGGAGGAAACTGTAGAACTCAGAGAAAACTATAGACATTGTTTATTAGTGGAGGAAACTGTAGAACTCAGAGAAAACTATAGACATTGTTTATTAGTGGAGGAAACTGTAGAACTCAGAGAAAACTATAGACATTGTTTATTAGTGGAGGAAACTGTAGAACTCAGAGAAAACTATAGACATTGTTTATTAGTGGAGGAAACTGTAGAACTCAGAGAAAACTATAGACATTGTTTATTAGAGGAGGAAACTGTAGAACTCAGAGAAAACTATAGACATTGTTTATTAGTGGAGGAAACTGTAGAACTCAGAGAAAACTATAGACATTGTTTATTAGTGGAGGAAACTGTAGAACTCAGAGAAAACTATAGACATTGTTTATTAGTGGAGGAAACTGTAGAACTCAGAGAAAACTATAGACATTGTTTATTAGTGGAGGAAACTGTAGAACTCAGAGAAAACTATAGACATTGTTTATTAGTGGAGGAAACTGTAGAACTCAGAGAAAACTATAGACATTGTTTATTAGTGGAGGAAACTGTAGAACTCAGAGAAAACTATAGACATTGTTTATTAGTGGAGGAAACTGTAGAACTCAGAGAAAACTATAGACATTGTTTATTAGTGGAGGAAACTGTAGAACTCAGAGAAAACTATAGACATTGTTTATTAGTGGAGGAAACTGTAGAACTCAGAGAAAACTATAGACATTGTTTATTAGTGGAGGAAACTGTAGAACTCAGAGAAAACTATAGACATTGTTTATTAGTGGAGGAAACTGTAGAACTCAGAGAAAACTATAGACATTGTTTATTAGAGGAGGAAACTGTAGAACTCAGAGAAAACTATAGACATTGTTTATTAGTGGAGGAAACTGTAGAACTCAGAGAAAACTATAGACATTGTTTATTAGTGGAGGAAACTGTAGAACTCAGAGAAAACTATAGACATTGTTTATTAGTGGAGGAAACTGTAGAACTCAGAGAAAACTATAGACATTGTTTATTAGTGGAGGAAACTGTAGAACTCAGAGAAAACTATAGACATTGTTTATTAGTGGAGGAAACTGTAGAACTCAGAGAAAACTATAGACATTGTTTATTAGTGGAGGAAACTGTAGAACTCAGAGAAAACTATAGACATTGTTTATTAGTGGAGGAAACTGTAGAACTCAGAGAAAACTATAGACATTGTTTATTAGTGGAGGAAACTGTAGAACTCAGAGAAAACTATAGACATTGTTTATTAGTGGAGGAAACTGTAGAACTCAGAGAAAACTATAGACATTGTTTATTAGTGGAGGAAACTGTAGAACTCAGAGAAAACTATAGACATTGTTTATTAGTGGAGGAAACTGTAGAACTCAGAGAAAACTATAGACATTGTTTATTAGTGGAGGAAACTGTAGAACTCAGAGAAAACTATAGACATTGTTTATTAGAGGAGGAAACTGTAGAACTCAGAGAAAACTATAGACATTGTTTATTAGTGGAGGAAACTGTAGAACTCAGAGAAAACTATAGACATTGTTTATTAGAGGAGGAAACTGTAGAACTCAGAGAAAACTATAGACATTGTTTATTAGAGGAGGAAACTGTAGAACTCAGAGAAAACTATAGACATTGTTTATTAGTGGAGGAAACTGTAGAACTCAGAGAAAACTATAGACATTGTTTATTAGTGGAGGAAACTGTAGAACTCAGAGAAAACTATAGACATTGTTTATTAGTGGAGGAAACTGTAGAACTCAGAGAAAACTATAGACATTGTTTATTAGTGGAGGAAACTGTAGAACTCAGAGAAAACTATAGACATTGTTTATTAGTGGAGGAAACTGTAGAACTCAGAGAAAACTATAGACATTGTTTATTAGTGGAGGAAACTGTAGAACTCAGAGAAAACTATAGACATTGTTTATTAGTGGAGGAAACTGTAGAACTCAGAGAAAACTATAGACATTGTTTATTAGTGGAGGAAACTGTAGAACTGAGAGAAAACTATAGACATTGTTTATTAGTGGAGGAAACTGTAGAACTCAGAGAAAACTATAGACATTGTTTATTAGTGGAGGAAATTGTAGAACTCAGGGAAAACTATAGACATTGTTTATTAGTGGAGGAAACTGTAGAACTGAGAGAAAACTATAGACATTGTTTATTAGTGGAGGAAACTGTAGAACTCAGAGAAAACTATAGACATTGTTTATTAGTGGAGGAAACTGTAGAACTCAGAGAAAACTATAGACATTGTTTATTAGAGGAGGAAACTGTAGAACTCAGAGAAAACTATAGACATTGTTTATTAGTGGAGGAAACTGTAGAACTCAGAGAAAACTATAGACATTGTTTATTAGTGGAGGAAACTGTAGAACTCAGGGAAAACTGTAGACATTGTTTATTAGTGGAGGAAACTGTAGAACTCAGAGAAAACTATAGACATTGTTTATTAGTGGAGGAAACTGTAGAACTCAGAGAAAACTATAGACATTGTTTATTAGAGGAGGAAACTGTAGAACTCAGAGAAAACTATAGACATTGTTTATTAGTGGAGGAAACTGTAGAACTCAGAGAAAACTATAGACATTGTTTATTAGAGGAGGAAACTGTAGAACTCAGAGAAAACTATAGACATTGTTTATTAGAGGAGGAAACTGTAGAACTCAGAGAAAACTATAGACATTGTTTATTAGTGGAGGAAACTGTAGAACTCAGAGAAAACTATAGACATTGTTTCGTAAGTCAGTGACAAACTTGGTCACAATAAATCTGAATGGTTTCAACATAAATACTAGTAGATAGAAATAAAACATGGATGACCAGCAATGGTATGACATGAAAAACACAAACTTCATATCTAGAAAAGATCAGTCAAGGAATATTGCTGCACAGTTTGTTTCCAAACAGAGAAGTACTGAATTCAGAAAGATTTACATGGAAAATTAAAAAACTGATATATTATATATACCCTGATGGCCTTTCCTTTTAGTTTGGTTTATGTTGTTTAACGCCACTTCCAACAATATTTCAGTTATATCAAGTCAGTCAGTTTTAGTGGTGGAGGAAACTCGAGTACCCGGAGAAAACCTCAGACCTGTCGCAAGTCACTGACAAACTTTATTACATAATGTTGTATCACCAGAGTGGGATTGGAACTTACAATGTTAGTGGTGATAAGTACTGATTGCATAGGTAGTTGTAAATCCAACTACCATATGATCACAATCACAATGGCCACCACCTTTCCTTTTGTGCATCTAGTCAATTTCACAACAACTTGTTTTGATTGTACGAAGTATTTGTTCTATTGTGAAAGTTTCATGTCATTGATAGAATCAATTTATCTTTGTCTAAAAGTAAATTCTTTTAAATGTTGAAAATAAAAGTTAAGAAGTAATGGTTGATAATTCTAGCAACCACAACAACACTATCCAATCCTCTCACCTGTCTCTGTAATACAGAAAGGATGACAGAAACTGATAGAAATCTAGGTCCTGGCTTGGGACAAGTTACAAAAGGTGGCTGGATTAAATTAGCTAGAGATCTGTCCCCCTTTTATACATTTACTACCAAGTATAATTTACATACCTATCCACCGGTATTGTTTCATCAGATCTATGTATATAATCACTAAATAAATGTCCGTTGTGGTTGTCATATGCGTTTATATAATTCTCTGATCGTAACGTACCATAACCACTGGTTACTTTAGATTCCTGTAACAATAAAAATACACATGTAAATGATAAATAAATTGAATCATATGAAAACTACATTAAATGACTTATCACCGACTTTGTAACTAGATTAACACGACAGGTACCACTAGTGGAGCAGGAACTGCTTACCTTTCCGAAGCACCTGAGTGCACCCCCAATTTTTAGTGGGGATCTTTAGTTTTATGTGCATAGTTTTTGTAGATCGTTGTTTGTTCTTTTTCTTTTAGCCATTGTGTTGTCTGCCCTTTGATTTATGGATTCTGATTACCTCCCTTTGGTATATTTAAGCTCTTCATAAAGTACATTGTTTCAATCTTATTCTAGGATGACATATTATTTTGTTATAAGGTAGTCCTCCTTATATAGACACTCGCCATGTCAGATTAATGGTCAAAGGGAGATAATCATTACAATACACATGTGATGAACTATCTATAACTAAACATGCTTGGTACCAACTTTTGTTGTTTGTAATAGACAACATAACTTTTTAAGATTTGAGATTTCAGAATAACTTTGTAAAGATTTGAGATTTCAGAATAACTTTGTAAAGATTTGAGATTTCAGAATAACTTTGTAAAGATTTTAGACCTTGAGATTTTGGTTGACACAAGGATTTGGTATATTCAGGGTTTGATTTGGATCTGTTAAGAAAAATTAAGAAATTAAAAGTTGATATGTGCTATCTTAGTTATGTCAACACCACAAATGTAGATTAGGATTCGATTGGTGCTTAACACTACAATCAAACCTGCCCATGCAGTCACCTGTAGTTAAAGGTCACCTTTTCTTGTACTGTCATAGAATATTTCATGACCTTTTTAAGAGGTCAGCTGTCAGACCATTTTTTATTTGTCTCAAAAGTGACCTATTAATAAAGGTTTGACTGTACCTTCAATAATATTACAATAATATCATGGTGGTCAGTGTTATTGATGGAAGAAACCACTGTACCCTAGGAAAATCACAAAACTTGCCACAAGTAACTGACAAACTTTATCACAAAAAATCGTATCTTGTACACTTTATTATGAGTATTTTAATGGCTTATAGGCACCAAAAGAAAATATAAATATGCCCATCTATAAAAGAAAATCTATTATTTTTGCTAACATTGTTCTCTTTTATAAATCTGTTACATGACAAACTTTTGGAGGCCGTCATGGCAGTGATCGTATGGTAGTTGGATTTACAACTATCACCACTGATGTTGTGAGTTCGAATCTCTATCAGGGTGAGGTGTACAACATTATGTGATAAAGTTTGTCAGTGACTTGCGACAGGTCAGTGGTTTTCTCCGGGTCTTCCAGTTTCCTCCACCAATAAAACTGACTGCCACGATATAACTGAAATATTGTTGAAAGTAGCGTTAAACACCATCAAACAAACAAGCATGACAAACTTACTGTTCCATTAGTTTTACAATACACCTCATCAAAGTCTGTAGGACAGTGATAGTTTAGATCTTGCCTCCATTGGTCCATCAGTGTAGACTTGTTTAATTGAAATTCTGTCGGGGAGTCAGATTTCTCTCTTTTCTTTATTTCTGTGTTACTGTCAGTTTCTGCATAGGATTCTAAAAGAGGGAAATAAAATCATAAATCTTACAAATACAAAGTGTTGAAAAAATCTGGAGATCTTTTCATAACAGTAGTTGATAATTAGCTTTAAACAGTGTGTATCAGAATTACTCCAATTAGGGTTTCAAACACTACATATATTCTTTGTGAGCTTATGTATCATCACTCAGAATTACAATTCATGATAACAACAACAAATATTGTTATTATTGTATCTAAATATTCAACTACATCTAGTTGATTGGATAACATTCACATAGTTTTATATCTGTTTGCCATCAGGTTTACTTATAATATAGTGGAAAAATTAACTGCCTACCTTTCCAGAGCACCTGTGTTCACCCCCGGTTTTTAGTGGGGTTTGTGTTACTCGATCGTTAGTTTTATGTGTATGTTTTGCAGATCGTTGTTGGTCCTTTTGTACTTTTTCTTTTGACCATTGTGTTGTCTGTTCTTCGATTTACGGATTCTGAGTACCTCTTTGGTATCTTCAAACTCTCCTTACTATCGTATTTATATATTCAATTACATCAAGTTGTTTAGATAAAATTCATATAGTTTTATATCTATTTGCCATCATGTTTACTTATACAAACCTTTTTTTTCTTTTATTTTGGAAGAAAATGACAGTATGAAAATATTATGTCACTTACTCTAGGTTTTACAACCTTTTGTAGAAACATTTTTCCAGACTAGTAATGGTATATTATTGTTAGTTTGTTTTATGGTGTTTAACGCCACTTTCAACAATATTTCAGTTATATTGTGGCAGCAAGTTTTATTGGTGGAGGAAACTGGAGAAAACCACCGACCTGTCGCAAGTCACTGACAAATTTTATCACATAATGTTGTACACCTCGTCTGAGCAAGGTTCAAACTCACAACTTGAGTGATGATAGGCACCAAATGCACAGGTAGTTGTAATTCCAACTACCATACAATCACGGCCACGACAGGCCCTGTATTATTGCTGACAAACAAGTTACAGTCAAACTTGCCCTAACAGAATTTGTGGTAACTTGCTGTAAACGGTCAGTTTAAAACCCAACAGTAAAGTTTAACAGTATTTAACTCACCATTATCAGAACCTTTATATCTATGGTAGAGTACACAAGTTATAGCTATAATAAATATGACAGCCACGCCTCCGACAACTCCTCCTATTATGTATGATAATGGTAGGATTTCTGAAAAATAATGCAATATTTGATACATAACTAGAAGATTATACAGTGAAACATGTCTAAATCAAACACTCCTGGGACCAAGAGACCTCCAATAACCCCCTTCCCCTGCCCCCTATTATATATGTCAATGGTAGGATTTACAGTGATTATACAGTTAAACATGTCTAAATCAAAAACTCCTGGGACCAAGGGACCTCCAATAACCCCCTTCCCCTGCCCCCTATTATATATGTCAATGGTAGGATTTACAGTGATTATACAGTTAAACATGTCTAAATCAAACACTCCTGGGACCAAGAGACCTCCAATAACCCCCTTCCCCTGCCCCCTATTATATATGTCAATGGTAGGATTTACAGTGATTATACAGTGAAACATGTCTAAATCAAACACTCCTGGGACCAAGAGACCTCCAATAACCCCCTGCCCCCTATTATATGTCAATGGCAGGATTTACAGTGATTATACAGTGAAACATGTCTAAATCAAACACTCTTGGGGACCAAGAGACCTCCAATAACCCCCTTCCCCTGCCCCCTATTATATATGTCAATGGTAGGATTTACAGTGATTATACAGTGAAACATGTCTAAATCAAACACTCCTGGGACCAAGAGACCTCCAATAACCCCCTTCCCCTGCCCCCTATTATATATGTCAATGGTAGGATTTACAGTGATTATACAGTGAAACATGTCTAAATCACACACTCTTGGGGACCAAGAGACCTCCAATAACCCCCTTCCCCTGCCCCCTATTATATATGTCAATGGTAGGATTTACAGTGATTATACAGTTAAACATGTCTAAATCAAACACTCCTGGGACCAAGAGACCTCCAATAACCCCCTTCCCCTGCCCCCTATTATATATATCAATGGTAGGATTTAGTGATTATACAGTGAAACATGTCTAAATCAAACACTCCTGGGACCAAGAAACCTCCAATAACCCCCTTCCCCTGCCCCCTATTATATATGTCAATGGTAGGATTTCTAAAAAAAATAATAGAACATTTTAGATTGTTTATATTTTTAAATTATTGGCTCTCCAATCTTTTGACTATGAGCTTACTTAATGAAAATTATTCCAGAAACGTGTTGTGTCGTGCATACTAAATTAGATCCTTGGGACCAAGACTGTTATGAAATGACAAGATTAATTTCAAATATTGGGAATGAATTGACATTTGAATCACATAGGATTCTGCTTAGTCAAAAAATCATTTATAATCAACGGACAATCAGGTATTTACACTTTCAAAGGTTAGAATAAATATAGTAAAAGGGAGACAATTATTCCATTCCTTAGAAAAACCGTAGTAAAGGGGAGATAACTACATTCCTAACTAGATGATTGTGATTAACAGTGTTTCAGCTAGACTTTGAAATTTTCAGGACAATTGCCAGTTTTATCAAAATTTCTTCAAGACAATCTTTAATAATTAAACTAATTTTTATTTATTCTTCAACACAATTTGAGAAATATGCGGGCAAATGCCCTGAGACTGGTGTCTAGTTAAATCTCTGGATTAACTAAAACTGACCATTGTCAATCAATGCGATAGCTAAGAAGTCTATTCCTATACTAGTTATGTAATAAAGGGTAGATAATCCTTACACTACAAATCTAAATGACTGTGATTATAAACTAACACTGACCTTTTTCAATCAATGTGATAGCTAAGAAGTCTATTCCCATGCTATTTACAACAGTACAGTTATATAGACCAAAGTCACCACTGCCAGCTCTCTGTATGTGTAGTGTGCTTATTACACCATCTGGTTTCTTTTCTTCAGAATATGAATAGTGTTCTGATGTAGCAAAGTCAATAACTTCATTATTACGTATCCATGTTACTTCCTCTGGTAATGGTACAGAACGTACTTTACATTCCACATTAGCTGTTGATCCTTTGGCTGCATATTGTTTTCCTGTACTTGATATCTGCGGACGATCTGTCAACAAAATTTAAAAATGTCATTAAAAAATGTCTACAGAAATGGGAATTCACAATATAAGATGGAGAATTAAAAGATTAAATGTAAAACTAGCTATCAAAAGGTAAACAAACATTTACATACCAATGTAGGAGAAACAACTGATGTTTTTTTCAACAATAAAAAGAACTAATTATTATATATAGCACAAATTGTCTTTCTTTGTTCATATGTGTTTTTGTAATTTTTTGGAGCAGACAGAATTTTTTTTAATTTTGTAATTGGTCTATTGTGATTTGCTTCCCCCCTCCCCCTTTTTAACAAACATAATACAAGCAATCATATTTCTACTGGACCCCATCTGTGATAAACAAAAAAAAAATCACTTGTTCACTCATATTTCTATTGTATATTATATTTTTTTTAAATCTATATTCATATTAGAAAGTTGAAATATGTCAAATGTCTGGATACTATTAGCGCAAAGAAAATGGTAAAATCTAGGTAATAACTACTCTTATGTTCTAATTCTAAAAAATCTCTCTCTCATAACCCTCCCACGATGATGCCACACATGTTCATTCATGAGTTGCTATGTTATTTGCGATTTATTTTCAATATTCCTAATACACGAGTAGAATTACTATAAATATTACTGGTATATTATTAATAAAATATTTCAGCTTTTCTTGAGGTTTGGCAGATGATTATATTGTCTTTATTCAATCAATGGGAATGTTATTTTATGAAGATGAGAAATACTCATTGAGTTAGCATGGCAAATGAGAAATAACCAATCAGCTAACACATTTACATTGAAATATATTAGGCTAATAATAAGATAATTGATTTCTGAGGTAGACATAATTGAACAGTTATTGAATAAATAAAACTGCTACCTATCACTTCTGATACCAGATAATCTTCAGAATAATAATAGTAAATAGATACTGTAGTATAGATCATAAACATCAAATATTAGGGATAAATTACCTCTACTTTTACATGTGTAACGGAAAAGCTCTACAACCTAAGGTTATAGGAACCGTAATAGGTTCATAACCACCTCTGCTAACTGCGTTGGTGGAGATCATCTTTAGCTCAGTTGGTAGAGCAGTGGCTTACAGTGCGAGAGGTCCCGGGCTCGAATCCCATCGGGGACACTGCTTTTTTTTCGCAGATGAAATATGCTCTACTATTACACATGTATCAAATAGTACTTATTTCACTGTCATCAATTATACATACTTATTTATTGTAAACAGAATCCTAAAACTTGCTTAAGTAAAAAGGTTTAAAAGACAGTCATTAAAACTGAAGCCCATAATATTTTATGCCTTATGCATTGTAGTTTTTTCTGTACAAATTTATGTGTCTATGTACACTGACTTCATTTCCTTTTTTTTTTTTTTTTACATGCTTATGCAAAGTGACAACTGTTCCTTGTTTATATGTTGATTGAGTGAGTGATTGTTGTTTAACACCAAGTGAGCAATTATTCAGCCATATCATGGCGAGAACAATCTACATTTCGATGAGATAATAATAATGTTCGCTTTGTACTAGAACAACACACTTCGTAGGTTTTTCATAGTGCTAGCTCACTGAAACAACAATCTACATGTAGACATTTTGCTCTACTCAGACACATTACCTTGATTCCAAGGCCAACAAGTCTTTGTTCTGGCTCCTTATTTCTGTGTGATTAGCGGGGGAGCAACAAATACCAATTTTCATAGTTACTGGTTTGACCTGAACAAGACTTGAATGCACATTCTACCACACTCAAGACCAGCAAGCTATCCATTACACAACCAATGCTGTTATATACTGATTGAAGTTTCATAGGATAATACATATTCTAAATCATATACCTATATATATAATGTTTTCAGAAAAACATGAATTACCTTTTTTCATAAGATATATTTCTATGGTAGCAGAAGGAAAGCCAGCCTCAACTGATGATGCTGTACATTTATATTGACCAAGATCATGATTTTGTATATGGTGTACTGTGTATAGACGATCAGTACTTAAGGCATCTGGGTAATCTCCTCGTCGCCAGATAATACTCGGTTCAGGGTTACCATCTGCTTCACAGGTCATGGTCACTGATTTCTCAAGATCAACAGGAACATGTGTCTGTACATTAACAAACTTAGGACCATCTAAAAATATAAACAGTATTTATAAAACATACACCGGTATATATACATATCTTAAGAGAAGTCTCTCATCTAGCAATCATTATATTGATTCTTACAGGAAAAATCTAACTTATTTCTTGAACATTAAGCAATACTGTAGGCAAGTGGGTAATGTTTCTCAACAAAATCCACCATCCTTTCACAATTTACCAAAAGCCAAAGAACTGCATCTGTGATGCAATGGTTAACTTGTTCGCTTAAAGTGTGGTAGACTGTAGGTTCAAGCACAAGTTGGGTTAAATGAAAGATTATAAAATTGGTATTTGTTGCTTCTCTGCAAAGCATGCAAATTGAATAATGCTGGTCTAGTACAAAGCTAATCATTGTCATCATCTCATTGTAATGTAACTTGTTCTTGCCATGTCATAGCTAAAAAATTGCTCACTTGGCATAAAACAACACTCACAAAAGTCAAAATTGATAGATTATCATTAGTATTTTTTTTTTTTACAGAAAAACGAATATTAAAAGAAATAACACAAGACATTTATATGTTTGCATGCACCATGGTCTGGTATAAATACATGAAATCACTCAGAAATCATGTCTATAATTTGTCACCAATATATATGTGCTCAACATTATACTTCATATCATGCCAAATATTTAGTAGCTTTTGAATATGTCAATACATAAACCAGAGGTCCTCACATCTAGCATGCAAGCAATGTTTCTTACATTCTATATCCAATATGGTTTCTGTCTCTGATACTCCAATCTCATTGGTTCCTTGACAGGTCAATATACTGCGATGATAATTACGATTTAAGTTTGGAATGTCCATGTAGTGTTTAGTCTCTCCAGGAATTTCCAGTCCATCCTCAAGCCATCTACAGATACATAATAATAAATGCGTTAATAGAACTGAGGCTGTATGAATTGAAAAAAATATAAAGAGTAAAAATCTCTGATAACACGTTCTCATGTACAATGAAAGAATACAAAAAGGTATCGAAGCCAAACTTTTCCTTCATATTAATTGTAATTTTCTCATTGGTATCTGTATACTCATTTTATTATTGTTTCTTAAATATTTAATTGTCAGTTCCCTTCTTAATACTATGAGAAGTTTCATCAGAATGAGATATTTTATTTCACTTTCAATTTTTTATTTTTAAGACGAAAACTTTTAAAACAAGAAGTATTTTGTGTCACTGGCAATGCATGTTATGAAAGTGTTTTTGTTATGATATATAACATACATACCATCCTAGTATTAAACTTGACAAATTTATAAGTTTCTTGATAAACAAAAATGGCAGAATGTGCCAAAAGGAGAGATAGGAGAGATGTATTTTTTGGCAGAACAGAAAAAGTGGAAAAGTCTGAAATCGAACTTGTCCTTTCTTTATGGTCCCTGACCTTGTAAATAAATGTCAAATGATATGTTTAAGCAGAACTTAAGTTATTTGTAATTGAGTGGAAACCAAAGAAGGGACGGACAAAAATTAGTAAAAAATGAACATCCCTGTCTCCTAGTGGTGGAGGTATACAAAATATAGAGTTGTCGTGATAATTTACAGACTGCCACTTACTTCCATGTAATGACTGATGGGTTAGCCTTGGCTTCACAACTAAACCTAACGTAATCATGTTCTCGTAACTTTCTGGTAACGTTGACACTCAGTGTGATCTGTGGCTTAACTGAAATAACAATGATGAAAACACATCAATATCAAATAAATCTAATTCAATAGATACAATAATATATTTGTCCATCCACAAAAGTATCAATTAGTAAGAAAGGATATTGATGTAAATGAACACGAGAGACTATTCAACATTACACTCAAGCTTCAAATTCAAGAAAAAGAATAGTAATTTTATTGCTGTTCTACAGTCACAGCAGGGTCTTCAACAACTAACAACACTCTTACATTAATATGAGTGGGAAACAGTCCCTAATTTACAGCTGAGCAGTACTCTTTATATGAGTATGACAGTCCCTAGCCTGCAGCTGAGCAGTACTCTTTATATGAGTGTGAAACAGTCCCTAGCCTGCAGCTGAGCAGTACTCTTTATATGAGTGTGACAGTCCCTAGCCTGCAGCTGAGCAGTACTCTTTATGAGTGTGAAACAGTCCCTAGCCTACAGCTGAGCAGTACTCTTTATATGAGTGTGAAACAGTCCCTAGCCTGCAGCTGAGCAGTACTCTTTATATGAGTATGACAGTCCCTAGCCTACAGCTGAGCAGTACT
This sequence comes from Bathymodiolus septemdierum, assembly GCA_963383655.1. Lineage (NCBI taxonomy): Eukaryota > Metazoa > Mollusca > Bivalvia > Mytilida > Modiolidae > Bathymodiolus > Bathymodiolus septemdierum. The sequence continues at coordinate 41,476,043 of OY726521.1, read as the reverse complement.
CTTTATATGAGTATGACAGTCCCTAACCTGCAGCTGAGCAGTACTCTTTATATGAGTGTGACAGTTCCTAGTCTACAGCTGAGCAGTACTCTTTATATGAGTGTGACAGTCCCTAGCCTACAGCTGAGCAGTACTCTTTATATGAGTGTGAAACAGTCCCTAGTCTACAGTTTAGCAGTACTCTTTATATGAGTGTGACAGTCCCTAACCTGCAGCTGAGCATTACTCTTTATATGAGTGTGACAGCCCCTAGCCTACAGCTGAGTAGTACTCTTTATACGAGTGTGACAGTCCCTAGCCTACAGTTGAGCAGTACTCTTTATATGAGTATGACAGTCCCTAACCTGCAGCTGAGCAGTACTCTTTATATGAGTGTGACAGTTCCTAGTCTACAGCTGAGCAGTACTCTTTATATGAGTGTGACAGTCCCTAGCCTACAGCTGAGCAGTACTCTTTATATGAGTGTGAAACAGTCCCTAGTCTACAGTTTAGCAGTACTCTTTATATGAGTGTGACAGTCCCTAGCCTGCAGCTGAGCATTACTCTTTATATGAGTGTGACAGCCCCTAGCCTACAGCTGAGTAGTACTCTTTATACGAGTGTGACAGTCCCTAGCCTACAGTTGAGCAGTACTCTTTATATGAGTGTGAAACAGTCCCTAGCCTACAGCTGAGCAGTACTCTTTATATGAGTGTGACAGTCCCTAGCCTACATTTGAGGAGTACTCTTTATATGAGTGTGACAGTCCCTAGTCTACAGCTGTGCAGTACTCTTTATATGAGTGTGACAGCCCCTAGCCTACAGCTGAGCAGTACTCTTTATATGAGTGTGAAACAGTCCCTAGCCTACAGCTGAGCAGTACTCTTTATATGAGTGTGACAGTCCCTAGCCTGCATTTGAGCAGTACTCTTTATATGAGTGTGACAGTCCCTAGTCTACAGCTGTGCAGTACTCTTTATATGAGTGTGACAGCCCCTAGCCTACAGCTTAGCAGTACTCTTTATATGAGTGTGACAGTCCCTAGCCTACAGCTGAGCAGTACTCTTTATATGAGTGTGAAACAGTCCCTAGCCTGCAGCTGAGCAGTACTCTTTATATGAGTGTGAAACAGTCCCTAGCCTACAGCTGAGCAGTACTCTTTATATGAGTGTGAAACAGTTCCTAGCCTACAGCTGAGCAGTACTCTTTATATGAGTGTGAAACAGTCCCTAGCCTACAGCTGAGCAGTACTCTTTATATGAGTGTGACAGCCCCTAGCCTACAGCTGAGCAGTACTCTTTATATGAGTGTGACAGTCCCTAGCCTGCAGCTGAGCAGTACTCTTTATATGAGTATGACAGTCCCTAGCCTACAGCTGAGCAGTACTCTTTATATGAGTGTGACAGTCCCTTGCCTACAGCTTAACAGTACTCTTTATATGAGTGTGAAACAGTCCCTAGCCTACAGCTGAGCAGTACTCTTTATATGAGTGTGAAACAGTCCCTAGCCTACAGCTGAGCAGTACTCTTTATATGAGTGTGAAACAGTCCCTAGCCTACAGCTGAGCAGTACTCTTTATATGAGTATGACAGTCCCTAGCAGCTGAGCAGTACTCTTTATATGAGTATGACAGTCCCCAGCAGCTGAGCAGTACTATTTATATGAGTGTGACAGTCCCTAGCAGCTGAGCAGTACTCTTTATATGAGTGTGAAACAGTCCCTAGCCTACAGCTGAGCAGTACTCTTTATATGAGTGTGAAACAGTCCCTAGCCTACAGCTGAGCAGTACTCTTTATATGAGTATGACAGTCCCTAGCAGCTGAGCAGTACTCTTTATATGAGTATGACAGTCCCCAGCAGCTGAGCAGTACTCTTTATATGAGTGTGACAGTCCCTAGCAGCTGAGCAGTACTCTTTATATGAGTGTGACAGTCCCTAGCAGCTGAGCAGTACTCTTTATATGAGTGTGACAGTCCCTAGCAGCTGAGCAGTACTCTTTATATGAGTGTGACAGTCCCTAGCAGCTGAGCAGTACTCTTTATATGAGTGTGAAACAGTCCCTAGCCTACAACTGAGCAGTACTCTTTACTCCTGTAGATAAACACTACATCTGGACATTGCATAGATTCAGAATTAATCACTACTCAAAATGAGGCTTAAGAAATTAAAATTCATATATATTTGCATGATTTATTTAGAATAGTAGAAAATGTAACTGTGATATCTTTGCTTAGGAACAAAAGTATTAATGGTAACTTGTATAAATATACATGTAGGTAACAGGTGCAGATCTAAAACAGGAAATGGCTGATGAAAGATTACCAGGGTGAGAATAGATTATTGTATAACGATTTTGTCATAAAAAGGGTAAGAATAGATTATTGTATAACGATTTTGTCATAAAAACTATCAATAAAAAAAAATTTGGCTCATTAATTTGGCACATAATACACATAAGACTTCCTTTGAGTGTATTACATAAATTATATGCTAAAATATGATTACATCATATGGTATGGAAACTTGAAACGATGACTTGTTTTTTCTCATTTTCACATATATATTCTGCCACAAAAATGTTTACCGGGAATTTCTCTCTCAAATTAAAGACATCAAACAAAGTTACATTTGACATTCTGTAGAAAACAGATTGATTTACATCACACAAACATCTTATGTATATATAAATGTATATCATTTAAATATTCGTAATGGGAAGGACATGATTTTTGTTTTAAAAAACGACATTCCATTTTTGTAGAATAAAACTGAAAATCAAGTAAAATGAGGGGTCAATTGATTCCCTCATTCTATGGGGGATCCCCTTACAGTCTCTTAACAATTGCTTTAAAAAATAGTTCTGTTAACAAGACACCGGAAATTACTTTGTTTTCCACTTTGTCTTGTAAATCTAACTTGTACAAGCCATTAATATGTCCGACTTGGCTGGTTTTTAGTTTCAGGATATTACACAATATATTTTGAAAGGAGAATATTCTGACACTTTTACTTTATACATACATTGTACATCTAATGTAGCATATGCTTTCAGTGGGGTTTTCTGTACTTCATTAACAGCCCAACATTCTATCCTCTTGCCATGGTCATCTTTTGTTGGTACAATGGTCACATGACTAACAGTGTCCTCACGTTTGTCTGTTGTACTTTTTTGCGTGGTTCGACTGAAGATATTGTGTGATATTCTCGTTGAATCTTTGTGCCATGATATAGCAGCTCCAGGCTTCCCATTGTAAGAACTACATGACAAATTTCTGGCTTCTCCGAGGGTCACTTTCTGTATTTTTCCTCCATATATCACTGGTGGGTCAGGACGTACTACAAATAATTACCACACAAAATGTTATTGAAACAAACAATGTTCAACACTTTATTCACTGCATGAATTTCCATAAATTAAATTTACAATGAATAATTTCAAATTTAATTTCTTAAAAACAAGATTTTTTCATAAATTAAATAACCAATGAGTACTTCCACATTTAATTTCCTTAAAACCAGAATTTACATAAACTGAATTTCCATCAAATAATTTCAAAGTCATCTTCTTTACAAACAAGAACTTTTCAAAATTTGAAATTTAAATTGAATATTCAATTTCTTTATAAACAAGAATCATAGAAACAACAGCTTATGCCTAAACTTCAAAGTGTAGACTGACAATTTAATATGGCTAGCAATATGATGTATCACACTTCTGTTCGTAAATATGCTGACATGACCTATATTTTGAAATAAAAAAAGAGTCACAATGACCTCATTTTTACTTTAAGTATGTCACATACATCTGTTATTTTTATCATACCTAGTACAGTAAGAGTAACAGGAGGATCTGTCTTTATACCAGGGTCTGTTGCTGTTTTAAGTACATGACATTTGTATTTTCCATCATCAGACATTTGGACATCTGTTATTTTTAAACTATATTCATCTAAAAAGATATAAAAAAAATCTATAACTATGGTAACGTTAAACAGAGTACCAATATGACATATATTTGAATGCTGATACAGTAGTCCCCTCTTACAAGGCCAGACCCACCAAAGGCCACCCCTCTTATTAGGCCAGATTTCAGAGAGAGTCAAATACTACAAGACAGTGCACCCCTAATATAAGACCAGTTTTCATTGCAGAAGGGGGCGACAACTGTAATTTGTTTACCTGGCTTTACCTGGTGTAGAGGTCATAAATTTGGGCTATCATCATTTTCAGTTTTTTATGTTAGTATAACTGACCAAACATATTATCTTGATACACCAGTCTGATTGATAGATACAATTTGTTTTAAATCATGTTTTTGCTATTAATTAATCTGATCTCACCTTAGGGGAGAGTTCATTGTCCAGGGAAATAACTTTTTTTACAATTTATACAATTCCTGCCAAAATATTTTGAAGTTTAACTTTTTAGACAAGATTGATTTGTGAAGATTTCAGTAGTTTCTGACAGTATCAAATTTTCAATACTTTCAGGTTCATACCATAATATGGAATTTTCTCAGTGGTTTGGGCCCATAAAACAAGCTTAACTCCACCACTCATTATTAAAGTGCCTGTACCAAGCCAGGAAAGTGACCGGTCATGTATTTGAGATTTGGCCTCTTTCGACAATTTTTCTATTTGATTTAGGAAATGTTCTGACAGTGTGGTATTTCTTTGTTTTCTTCATTTTATTGTTCATCTTGTTGAGATCTGGTATTACAATAAAACTAATTTAATAGAAAGAGAAAATGAATGTACACCTGAAAATCTTTATGGAAACAAATATTATCAAGAGGTTTAAAAGGTCGAGATCCCATTAATTTATTTAACCCTAACACATTTTATGCCTGTTCCAAGCCAGGACTAAGATTTCCAGCTTCATATATCATGGTCTTTATTATGCTCTATAAGTTGAGGCGAGTGGTAATTGTTTGTTTTCTTGATATTGGCGGAAATGTTGACCATCATTGCACAATTTTCTTTTCATAAAATAATATGTACACCAGAAGATCCTTAAACTGATAAACTGTGTTAATAAGTAACACTTGTGCATCAATTTATGCCAAATTACCAAAGTCTATAATTAACATTAAAGAGATATATATATACAGTATATAATATTTTTATTTATTTTAACCACAAGTCTTGGGATTTTTTTTTTATTACATCCTTTCATAAGAAATAGTTTATATATATATTATATCTATAATAATGGTCAGACAGGGGAACTGAATGTGACCATATGTATGTTCCTTTGAAAGGTTTAAAGTACTGAAAATTACACAAGAATATTATTGGTACCTTGAAAGAAAAAGTATCATCGTATATTTGGCTAAGATTTCATAGAAAGAAGGATGATATTTGATTATCGTTCTTCATCTTGCAGTCATAAAGGGTCTATAATGAATAAATCTAAGGTTAGGGTTATGGTTTTTAAAGCTACTTTCAACAATATTTCAGTTATATTGTGGTGGTCAGCTTTATTGATGGAGGAAACCAGAATACCCAGAGAAAACCACCAACCAGCCAAACTTGACCCCATAATGCTGTATCGAGTACACCTCGCCTGAGCAGGATTCAAACTCACAACGTTAGTGATGATAGGCACTGATTGTATAGACCACGAAGGCCCCTGAATAAATCTAATTTTACATAAAACAGCTCATTTAAGTATAATACCGAGTGGAATAAAACAGTCATATATTATCTAATTACCTATAATGTCAGTTCCAAGTGCCGATCGTCCACCAATCACAGAGAACCTATCGTATCCTGAGTAATCACGTTCCGATCCCAGAGCAAAGCCGTTGTGTGTCCACTGACATTCTCCTTTCTTGTTTTTAATAACACATTTGAATATGACTGTACTGTTGACTGTTACAGATTTACTTTCTGGTCCTTCATGGAATGACTGTACAGCATAAACTAAAATATAAAATACATGTATAACAGTCAAAAGAGGGTGTTAATATTTGGTTGACTGTTGACTGTTACAGATTTACTTTCTGGTCCTTCATGGAATGACTGTACAGCATAAACAAAAATATAAAATACATGTATAACAGTCAAAAGAGGGTGTTAATATTTGGTTGACTGTTGACTGTTACAAATTTACTTTCTGGTCCATCATGGAATGACTGTACAGCAAAAACTAAAATATAAAATACATGTATAACAGTCAAAAGAGGGTGTTAATATTTGGTTGACTGTTGACTGTTACAAATTTACTTTCTGGTCCTTCATGGAATGACTGCACAGCAAAAACTAAAATATAAAATATATGTATAACAGTCAAAAGAGGGTGTTAATATTTGGTTGACTGTTGAGTGTTACAAATTTACTTTCTGGTCCTTCATGGAATGACTACAGCAAAAACTAAAATATAAAATATATGTATAACAGTCAAACGAGGGTGTTAATATTTGGTTGACTGTTGACTGTTACAGATTTACTTTCTGGTTCATCATTGAATGACAGTACTTCAAATATTGAAACAAAATAACAGTCAAACAGGATGTTCATATACACAAAAAATTGAAATAAAATTAGTCAGTCAAATGTTAATATTTTGGCATTCTTGTATTGTGGCTGGTGCCAGCTATATTTCTGGCTGTATAGCAAATACTGCAATATAAATTTATATTGTTAGTGCACAAAGAAATGTTACTAAATATGTTTGAATTTGACTGGATAAAAATTCAAATGCTTTCCAGCACTAAAACTGAAATAGAAAAGAAACAATGAGTTAACATGTTTAATACATGTCTATCTTTCTATTGTTTACAAGTAAATAAGTATAAATGTACAATGGATTCTGGACAACAAGTAAGCCATTGATTTTAATGACACGAAGAGATACAACAATATTCAAACGGAAGAATGCATTTGTTGTCATTGTTTTCAAATAATATAGAAGATGAAAATCATTTCTTCTTTAACTGTTTCCTGATTATGGCACCAAGAAATGAATTATTTGCTAAAACTGAAGAAACTTATCCACAATTAAAACATTTGGATAATCTGTAAAAATAAGCAAAAATGTTGTCATTTGGTTGTGCGATTTGTCATAAAAGTGTTGGTTACTGGGTAAGTGGACCTGATATCTGCATAAACTACTGTTCATGTTCATGTGCTTTATATATTGATGTTTTATTTACTGTTGTCTTTTCTACTGAAATATAATTGTCATTGTATGATATTTGTATAGTATTGCGTTATATGCCTTCAATTTCTTTAGGATAAAATTGTGATCTTGTTCAGTAGCTAAACATCTATAAAATGTATAGTAAACTAAGAACAACAATAGATATAAACCTTTTGATGTATTTCTTTACTTCACCAGTCAAATTTCTGCATTATTTTGGTGCAGATTTTCTTTGAAGATATAATGTCCAATCATAAATCATATTTATAGTTTATACTGATGACAAAAACAAAACTTTCCACATCTGTTTTATTATCCAGGAACAAAAGAGACTTAGATATCCAATTTCTCCACAAATTGATATTAACTCTATATACTACTGGTTTATAAGTGTGTTTAAACTTTCTTTACATAGTTGTAGACACAAAAATAATTTTCAAATCTCTTAAATTTTTTTAATTTAAAGTGTTCAGGTTAGGCTTATGGTGTTTAATGCCACTTTCAACAATATTTCAGTTATATCGTGGCGGCTAGTATCAGGAGAAAAGCGTTGACCTGCAGCAAGTCACTGATAAACTTTATCACATAATGTTGTGTCGAGTACACCTTGCCATGAACAGGGTTCAAACTCACAACTTTAGTGGTGACAGGAATTAATTGTACAGATAGCTATAAATCCAACTACCACATGATCACGACCACGACGGGCCCTTATACAGACACAAAAATGATTTTCAAATCTCTAAGCAAATTAAAATTTAAAATCAAGTTAAAAAGTTTATAAAAAAAACGAAGGATCCAATTGCTTGGTTGAGGTTCTTAAGAGCAAAATTATGAAATAAAAATACAATCTTTGGAATAAAATAGACATTATTATATATTTTATTATCGCATGATGTCAATATATATGATAAGAAATAACAATTGCTATTAAATTAAGGTTTTTATATGAAATCTTACACACAATCTTTATCATAATACTGATTGTTCTGCTTTGTGCATCAAAGTATACATTTTGATTGGCTAACATTTACTGTCTATAGTTAGATCTCCTTGATGGTATCAAATAAACTGTAGCTCATAAAGGACTGAGTTAGAAATATAGGTATCATCAGTCTTCATCTACACAGACATACATGTAAGTACACACATGTTGGTTGGTTGGTTTTACGGTGTTTAATGCCACTTTCAACAACATTTCAGTTATATCATGGCGGTCAGTTTTATTGATGGAGGAAACTAGAGTACCAGTAGAAAACCACCAATCTGCCGCTAGTCACTGACAGACTTTATAACATAATGTTATATCGAGTACACCTTGCCTGAGCAGGATTCAAACTCACAACATTAGTGGTGATAGGCACTGATTGCATAGGTAGTTGTAAATCTAACTACCATACACTCACGACCACGACTGCCCTCATGCATGTAAGAGTTGTGATTATAAAGTAAGTATGATGTGTATGGCACCAGACAAAAATCAAAGTCATCCATGTGTCCTTAATGTTTCCAAGGTTACAAAAAAGAAATAAAAAGTTTTTGAAGTTCAATGAGATAATAAAAAATAAAGAGAAAACAACTATGAACAGTGTTACAGTATATGGTCAGCTATTCTTCAGCTAACACAAAATTATGTGGAATTTGCTGTGTCCAGAAAACTAAACTACAGCAAAGAAAACACAGATAAGAATATTTTCGTCCCACAAAAAAGCCAAATCATTAACAGATTTGAATATGAGGGTAAAACATATTACTTCAAAATACTTGAAATAATATACAAGAATTTATTTATGTTTATTTTGAACTGAATGACATGCTGTCTACTTGTAGAAACACAGAGAAGAAAAAATGAAAAAAATATTTTATCACCTCTAAATGATGAAAGGGTGTAATTTACAGAATGATTTTCTACTGACTCCCGCTGTGTCAGGCTGGGTCAGAGCCTGGGTCCTCATACTTATACACAGCGTGATACAACCATGAGAATATAATTATTACATGGGAAAATCATGTACCTACAGTACAAACAATCAAAAAATTTACTTAAATTAAATACACTTTGTCTAAGTTCAAATATTCAGTGATCAACCAAATACCTTAATAAACAAATAATATCAACACAACCAAACAAATCAATTTAAATATTTGAGACCTTCTACCCAATGGCAAACTGATGAAATCAAACAACCAACGACCCTTTATCAAATAATGTTGCATTGAGCTGCCTAAACAAAAATCAATGATTACATTTGAGACCCTCTACTTATACTGGAGAACCTAGGATCCTTTTTTCCATTACTTAAGGAAGCATGTTTAGACTCCAAATCCCTGTTACAGTCAAAAATTCCTTCTTGGTATGGATCCATGAATTTCATACTTCAAAATATTAAAGGGATTTCAGACCTAGCTACAACAACCAATTTCAGATTTAATCACTTATACTATGTAGTTACATTTGTTTTAAAACCAACTTTGGACTTGAAAAGTATTTAATGTTACTTAAAAACAGTGAGCAAAGGAAACATCTTACTAGGCTTCGCATATCTGCACATCGACTTCACATTGAACAAGGCCGGTATCGGGGTATTCCCCGTCAAAACAGAATATGTAACAGATGCGCCTCTAATGAAATTGATGATGAGGTACACTTCTTATTCTCATGCACATCATCCCAAGATGACCGTTATTTTATGAATTCAAAAATAACTTCTCTATGTTCTAATTTCAATAGTCTAAACTCTAATCAAAAGTTAATTTCAAATGGCTACTTAACACAGAGAATGTTGAAAGTTTGATATCAGTCTGCAATTTGATTTCAAAAAGCAAAATATAACCCTAAGATGGCTAGCTCCTCTTGCATTAGGCATGAGGATGGTATACTGGGGTACATTTATTCAACACTCATGTGTTGAATAAATGTAATCATTTGTATAATTTATATGTCATAATATTCATAAATTTTAATTCATTTACTAGTACAACTCTAGTATACCATTTTGCACCGTCCCTTGGTGCCTTCTGAAGTCAAGCTACTTATTATGCTATAATCTGAAAACCACCCTTTCTCTATTTATAATCCCAAGGCCTAGACAGCTGGCCCTTCTGCACTAGGCACGAGGTGTGCATGTTGGTGTGCAGCTATTTCTTCTGATGCACATATATATCATTTTTATCATCAGCATACCTTTAAGCATCGTGCCTTCTGCAGTTGAGCCCCCTGTTCTACTACTACGAGATGTGCGCGAGGCAATTTTGAAAGTACTCCAATGTCTTTTTGCTCATATTTTAAAATAAATGACTAATTACAAAGATCTATATAGGGTATGAGCAACATGAAGAGTTTGATTATCTTGTAAATCTAGTCTTTTGTCTCATTATTGTGATTGTGTTATTGTGTACATTGTAGTTTAGTTTATGTTTCTATCAGTTTAGAATTTCTATCTTTATATGTATTCTTGTTTTCCCCTTGTGGGCTCAAAATTGGCAATAAAATATTCTTACTCTTATTATACAAGTATCATCAATATTGGAGACTCCCCCAAAAAAAAATTATCAATAAAACATAAAAATAAATTAAATTAATTTTGAGCGTAATCTGATGAAGGTTATACCACAAACCCTGCTTTCTGCACTCTAAATTTTATTAAAACATTAGAGACATCATCCATCGTCAAGTTCATCTTTTATTTTACAGACCAATTGGAATGACCCAACAAAAAACCCCAATATTCTTTAATCAATAACAACTTCATTGTTTTTGGGATAAAAATATAATGTGGTTTGTTAAGTTTTTCTAAGACTTGAAGTAAGTAAGTAGTTTTCTATATGTTTATATATCTAGATCTTTGACTTCAGACATAATAAATAAACAGAACAGTGCATAAAAAACTAGATACTGCTGACATGTGTATCTAATAAGATAAGGATGAGTCAACAAGAACATGAACCAATTGTCTACTTTGTCTGAATACTGCCAAGGAAATCTTCCTGTATTGTATTATCATTTATTCACATGTATGAATTAAAAAATTTATCCAGTTTGGATTACAGTGTTCTAATTCATATCATATATAGTGAAACCTATAGACTCAGAATAAAACAGGATTCTGTATAAATTTAACATAAAGTCTCAATGTAGGAAATCTTTGTTAATTTAATCTGTATGAACCAACACTTTTCTATTCCGAACACAAAAATTGGTGCCAAATGACGTTCAGTCTAGACAGGTTTCACTGTATTACTACAAGTTATTAAAATTGATACCCCTTCCCCCCTTTACACACAAGACAATAGAGGAATTACATAATACTTTAATTTGAACAGGTCTAATTTGAGATTTTTATCCTGTCTGCATTTAACATTTCCATATTTGGTTGATTTTTTATTTGATTTTGAATTTTTAAGTTTTAACGCCACTTTCAGCAATATTTCAGCTATATCATGGTGACCAGTTTTAGTGGTGGAAGAAGCCGGATTATCCAGAGAGAACCACCGACCATGGGCAAGCTACTGGTAAACTTTATCACTTGTGGCTCAGAGTCGAGTGCACCCTTTTTTGTAATTTACAAAGCCGGGTGCGAACCCACACCATATTAGTGATAGGCTTGTATCAGTTGTTAGGTAATCCAACTACCTAACTTATTGAGCCATCCGGGTCATTCCATATTTGGAACATATACATATGTGCATGACCATTATAATAAAGTTTTTATTTTTGGTCAGCATCAAATCCTCCACAAATCTCTAATGGAATGAATATGTATTTATCTTAAATATATAATAAATGGGAATATTTTTTACAAAGAAATGAAAGCCTGTATATTATCATATGTAACAAGTCTGTACAACTGTTACATAATATACATAGGTTATCTTTGCTGTTTATATCTGTAATTGTTTTAATCTTTGATGTTAGTGCCAAGGCAGGTTTAGTGCACATGTGTGCATCTGGCAGAGGTAGACCATGAAGTCAAAATCTATAATCAAGGTAAACAATGGTAAGTCTTCTCTATGGTAAATAAAATACAGAGGAACATAAAAACACTGAATATAGGTCACCAAAAACATCAAATACAGGTCATCTAAAACATCAGTCAAGATGAAAAGTTCACCTAATTACTGGTCAGGGATAAAAGTGCTGACTGATGAAAAAATAGGACCTCCCCCTTCCTATTCAGTGCCAGAATATGTGCATTGTCTAGCTGTTTGGACCAAGCTTGATACATTTTAGTTAGTAATATTTTGCTCAAAAAAGAGGAAATCAGCTGATCTCTCTCTGGTTCAATGGCAATACATGTAATTGCCCACAGTGAACTATAATAAAGGCAAAGATACAATGAACTGAAAAAAATATCAAATCCATTCCAACATGGCTGTTAAGGTGCTTTTCGAGAACAGACAGCAAATAAAAAATTTAAACATTACTTAAAAGAAGCAGGACATGTATACTGAAAACCAGTTTGTGGATTGCAGTCAATGTTTGACAATATTTTTTTTTTAACATGCTAAGAAATGTGTTTACTAAAAGGCTATAGTTTTTAAGGATTTCATCTTTTGCTGACAGATATTTATAAACATCAACACTCCTACATAATCTTGGTTTATCTTTGATGATTGATTATACCTTCTTTCATGATAAAAAAAAATGCACTCTAACATGTCTATTCTATATATACATGATCTATCTCTGAGCTTTCTTTATGATGAAAAAGTCTGTCAGTCCACCAGTTCACATTTTTTTTTTTTTTTTTACATCAAACTCTATAGGACTGCTTTACACAATTCTGTACATGGTCTCCTATCTGGGAGATGCTGCTATCTGTTCATGGGTTCTTAGTTTGGGAGATCAAATTATCTGAACATTTTTTAAATTTCGGGCGATCACATTATCTGTACAGCTTCATGCGACCCTGTCTCCTATGTAGAAGCTCTAGTTACAGTAGAAACTAGATATCTGTACAAGGCTCGCTACCTATGCAATAATGTTTTCCTTCATGGTCCTCTAGTATCTGGTAGATCATGTTACCTGTTCATGGCTCCTTGTCTAGAGATCATGGCTCATTGTCTTCGAGATCATGCTATCTGTTCATGGTCCCCTGTCCAGGTGATCATTTTAAATGTTCAAAGTTTCTTGTTTGGGAGATCAAAACAGAAATGGAAGTAAACAAATGCCAGCTGGTTAAGTCAATAAGACAAAGGATTTCATGGTTACAACTGATGATCTTAATTTACAATGTTTTTAACAAAACAAAAAATATATATCAGAAGCAGTATGCCAAGGCATAACATTGTTACTTTGTGTGAAACTATAAAAGAATAAGTTTATTAATCTGAAGCTACTTCATTCTCAATCTATTACAGCTGTTCTACTACACCAAAGATCACTGACTTCAGTTATATACTGGTAGACATATTAATTCACTTTTTGTGACCACAAACATTCAGAAATATTTTCATCTGTAAATATTATCTGAATTTTTTTTTAAATATTTCTGTCTTGATGATATTGACAGAAAACAGAAAGTCTTCATAAAAGTAGACATTGTTTAGAATATCTTCTTAAATTACATTACATAATCTATAAAGTCCTCCAACAAACATTCCTTACTAGATAATTCTTACTTTATAATAGGGGATAACCCTACTTCATGAGCAAATTCTATTTTCATTTATTTTTCTATTAGAGACTGGTAAAAACATATCCCAGAATGCATTAGTTGTATATCCTATAAGAGGGGGATGTTGCACACTATTATCCATGATTTGTCAATTTTCCTTTTGATCTTTACATGTGATAATATCTATTATCAAGTGACAAGCATGATATAAACATGTAAACGTTGATTTCTAATGTGACATATACTGAGGTCACTGATGCGGCCTTGACAAATCCTCTATTAACATACTATATGCTACATGTTCGTTTTGTTGATATTGGTGGAATTGTTAACCATCACTGCTTACACTTTCTTTCTTTCTTAGATGTGTTTAGCTCGAAATGGACTTCTCATCGAATCTCACATTTCCGAGTTTCCCTTCAATGCAATATGGCTCTGAGAAATCAATTCCCGCCAACTGAATCAACAATAGTATATATACAATGTATATATATATACCAACAATATTTCAGTAAAATCATGGCGGTCATTTTTATAGCATTAAATCAGAGTATAACAACATGTAAGTTACTGACACCTCACCATGGGAGGGAGCACTGATTGGAGAGGTAGGTGTAAGTCCAACAGTAATACAACTGATGCTCCCATGGAATAAAAATTAAATCACAGAAAACAATAATTACAGAGCTGAATGTATTAGTGATAAAATACATACAGTGAAATTAGAGAAACGGTCAAACTTCCGAATTAACAAAACGTTTTACGATCAAACTACAAAATAAATCAAGCTGTCTTTATCAACTGTTCCTTAGTCTGTTATAGAAAATCTTCAGGGTAACCAACTTAACATTGGATACTTGTAAACTACTGTAACATCTAAATACCATAAGACAGTCTGGATCAGGTACTTAGCGTAAACATGCTCCTATAGACAACTCTTACTCATTACACCTTTTCTGGATCCACACTGTCTATAGAGTTGCATACCTGTTAACCCTCCCCCTTTGCACGGGAGTCTCCCGCGTAAGAGCCTCATCTCCCGCATGGACTGGGTCTCCTGAGTGGGAGACATTAATCTCATGCACACACCTTTTCCTCCCACATGATCTCCCCCCAACAAAATTGTTTTCTCTCGATTTTGAGGGTGCCTTCCGTCCCTCCCGTCAACTTTCAAAATCTTTCGCCAGTGAAAAAAATCAAGTACAATAAAATCTTGACTTACATTTTGCGATCAATATTTCTGGAAATTCCCCATTTAGAACTCCCGTGCTGATTAACGCCGAGAGATACGAATGGTAAAGGTGAATGTCATATTTAATGATATCCGGTTATTGATCTGTTTGACACCTTTACAGGTAAATTGGGTCATGGTGATTAATTAAGGTGTTGATGATTATACAACAATTATCCACTGATTGACAGTTAATTGGGGATAAGGAAGTGGGTTTGTGGCACACGCTTAGATGATTAGAAGTGTGATAGCGGCAATTAAAAATAATTATAAACCGTTGTGCAAACAGGAGTCGGACAACCTTTGATGCAGAGGAAAACTTCTTATTTCGATCAAACGTGCAATGAATTCATCTCGGATTGAGTTGTTATGGCTTGTTTGGGACCAAAGCCGATCAAAGTAATCTTTAAGGACTAAGTTCCAGGATGGAATTGATAAACCAGAAAAATGTCGAAATGTATGCTATCACCCAACGCACCAGCAGCAAAGTGACTTTTTAATTTTAGTGCTCTATGACTTTATTGTTCAGAACATTCTGTCTTCATTGTTATTGCTTTGTTATAACCTTATGATTATGAATAATTATGAATAAATTATAAATACAGTTTTTATCCTTCATTCATCATATGAAACACTACTAATAAGACAGAAATGTAAACAATATATATTGAAATGGGATGCAGTTGGTTAAATACTGAAACAAACAGAAGGAAAACATCAATAAACAATAAAAACACACATCAAATACGTTAATAAAAAATCTCCAGTTGTAGCATAGCAACTCTATCACATGTATGCAACTACAAGGTACAATTTTGTGCATTTAAAGGCGATGCACAAAATCTCCCCCTTAGAAGAGTTGGTAGGGGGGAGATCTCCCCCTAGCAGTTCCCAGAGGTTAACAGGTATGGAGTTGGGTCTAGAATTTAGAAAAAAGGGTGTCAAATATCCCATTTGTAATGAAAAACAGACAATTTGTTGAGGATTTGTGCACATAAAGTTCTCAAAATTTTGCACACAGAAAAATGTGCATTTCTTTTTCATAAGATGAGTAATTTTTACTGAGTAATATGTACCAGCATTTTTTACTGAGTAATGTGTACCATTCAGTTTTGATATGCTATTTCATTTTGACTATACTGGAATACACCTTTCTGAACTATTATCTAAAATAAATATTAAATGTGTTTGCCTCCCAACTTCAGTACTTGAAAACCTGAGAACAATTATCAACAGAAATGTGTTTATTGTAGTTTTTCCCACACTTTCTGTGTTGATTCAAGAAGTTAAAAACACAGTTAGATTTAATTAAACTACAACTGTTAAAATATACTCTAAGGTCATGACATTTTACTTATGTCCATGTTATTTTAAATCAACAATTATATATATTAATACTTATGTTCCTGCTTTCTAGCTACACAAATGAAAATTACATATCTAATCAGTCTTTAATAAATCATTAATTCTACGACTTACCTGTATTAATTAATAAAACTGTTGCTATGGAAATGGAAAGAGAAACTTGCTTCAGTAGTTCTAAGTAGTCCATTTGTAATTCTGTAAAATCTGGAAAAAAAAGAAGGCATTACATTTATTATTAAATTAAATAGTTCTATATTTAGTAACAGTAGCCATTGCTTAAAGGGACACCTTTTTCCTATGGTTATATTTTTAGTAACAGTAGCCATTGTTTGAAGGGACATCTTTTTAGTAACAGTAGCCATTATTTAAAGGGACACTTTTTTCCTATGGTTATATTATTAGTAACAGTAACCATTATTTAAAGGGACACCTGCTTACTATGGTTATATTTTTAGTAACAGTAGCCATTGTTTGAAGGGACATCTTTTTAGTAACAGTAACCATTATTTAAAGGGACACCTTTTTCCTATGGTTATATATATTTAGTAACAGTAGCCATTGATTAAAGGGACACCTGCTTACTATGGTTATATTTTTAGTTACAGTAGCCATTATTTAAAGGGACTCTTATTTCCTATAGTTATATATTTAGTAACATTGTCCACTTTTGAAAAAGAAACTTATTTCCTCTTCTACTTTTTCAAACTATTAAAGTTTATGTGTGCATAAACACCTTTTTAAGACTTTCATTGATTGTGATTGCAATAAGCTTTCAGGTGTGTATTATAGCTTCTGGTGGCACAAACCCAGAACATAACGAAAGCTATTTAACCACTGCTTAACAAATTGCTATTAAATACATGTCTAGCAAACACACCAATAAAACAGTTGACCATCCATGACAGAACAATTCTTCTTTAACAATAATAATACAAATTATGAAACGGAAGCCAAAAAACCCCATTGTTTTGATTGCTGACAGTAACGTTTTAGATGTATGTTATTAATGAGAGGTATCTTGTCACACCCAGTAATACTATGTCTACCATTGTAATTACTGTCGCTAAACAGTACAAAATAAGTTAATTACTGGAGAGATCTTACCACACATCTTACAACATGTCTGTTACATCAACATTACAAATGTCACTACCACACGTACATATATGTTGATACATTCATACTTGAATGGGCTACACACCAAAAGAGTGCAAAAATACATGACCAAGTTTCAATAGTACTAGGATGGTTATGTAGTACTAAAAACATCACAATTAGGGTTAACGTTAGGGTTATGGGTTTTAATGTCCCGTTCAACAATATTTCAGTTGTATCGTGGCCGACATTTGTATTGGTAGAGGATACCAGAGTGTACGGAGAAAACCACCGATCTGCCACAAGTCACTGACAAACTGATCACATAATGTTGTATCAAACACACCTCACCATGAGCTGGATTAAAACTCACAACTTTAGTAGTAATAGGCACTGATTGCATATGTAGTTGTAAACCCTACTACCATACAATCACAACCATGATGGCCCCTCACAATTAGCAAGAATTAGTTTTGATTGGAATATGAGCATTTAACATCACTTTCAGCAATATTATCATGGCAATAAGTTTAATTAATAGGTGGAGGAAACCATAGTAAACAAAGAACACCACCCACCTGTTGCAAATCATTAAAACATTTGATCATATACAGTTGTATTGACTACACCTCTTCAAGTTCAAGGATGGGAATAAAAACTGACAAACCATACTGGTAACACTGACTCTAGAGATAGATATAAATCCAGGTACTATACAATGATCACCATGACATTCCACCAAAGATAGGAGACAAACAAATATATGTTAGTACAAGTAGACAAATCATTGTACACCAGCCACAGACAAATCATTGTACACCAGCCACAGACAAATCATTGTACACCAGCCACAGACAAATCATTGTACACCAGCCACAGACAAATCATTGTACACCAGCCACAGACAAAGCCACATGTTCAAATAATGAGCTTAAAGCCAAATAAACATTTGTTCAGCTAAACCATGACAAGAACAAGATGAATTGTGAGCTAATGCTCACATATGATACCCCGCTCTTCGCCAAACAGGAAGTAGGAATCTGACGGGTCAAAAAACACTTCCCACAATATGGGGTACCTATATGAAGCTTGTGACCAAATATCAGATTTCTGCCATCAATAGTTGCTGAGAAAAATGTGACGAAAATTGTGCATATACAAATGTATGTTAAATGTGTATAAAAATCAACAAAATCGGCAAACAGGAACTAGGAATCTGATGGGTCCAAAAACGCTTCCCACGATATGGGGTACCTATATGAAGCTTGTGACCAAATATCAGATTTCTGCCATCAATAGTTGCTGAGGAAAATGCGACGAAAAATGAGCATATATGTTCAATGTGTATAAAAATCAACAAAATCGGCAAACAGGAAGTAGGAATCCGATGGGTTCAAAAACACTTCCCACGATATGGGGTACCTATATGAAGCTTGTGACCAAATATCAGATTTCTGCCATCAATGTTGCTGAGAAAAATGTGACGAAAAATGTGCATATCTGTTCAATGTGTATAAAAACCAACTAAGTCGGCAAACAGGAAGTAGGAATCTGATGGGTCCAAAAACGCTTCCCACAATATGGGGTACCTATATGAAGCTTGTGACCAAATATCAGATCTCTGTCATCAATAGTTGCTGAGAAAAATGTGACGAAAAATGTGCATATATGTTCAATGTGTATAAAAACCAACTAAGTTGGCAAACAGGAAGTAGGAATCTGACGGGTCCAAAAACGCTACCCACAATATGGTATACCTATATGATGCTTGTGACCAAATATCAGATTTCTGCCATCAACAGTTACTAAGAAAAATGCGACGAAAAATATCTTGGACGGACGGACAGACGGACAGAGGTAAAACAGTATATCCCGAGCGGGGGTATAGCAAGTTACATTTTGATGAAATGATACATGTCTTGTACCAGATCAAAGGTCTGGTTGAGCCGATTTTTTTAATGGTACAATGTACTAGTTCACTGAAACAATAGTCTCAAGGTAGACATGTTGCTCCACTGTGACACAATATCCCAACTTTAAATCAGTCCTTGGTTTTATTCCTTAATGACGTATGCTTAGCGAATAAGTAGCATATGACTATGTAAGAGCAAGCATGCTAACCATTACTGTGACCTCTGGACTAGAAATTACACTCTATATTGGTGCATCTTAATATGATAAAAAGATCTATACAACTTGAATCAAGAAAGGTATAACAATTAGTACCAAACTATAATGATCTACGTACAACTCAAGGATGGCTCTGTTTGTAATCATGTCTACTAATGAGCAATGAAATGTAATATACAACAACAATTATATCCCAATACACAACATTAATTATAAGCTAATACACAAACAATAATAAATGTAGAATTAACATTCTTGTTTTGACCTCTGCACCAGACAAACATGTAATGGAACGAGAGGCTCAGTTTGCTTTGAGGAAACTTAATACAGAATCTTCCATACATGTAGATGCTTCCTACCAAGTTTCGGTTCATATGGCTAAGCAATTTCAAAGGAGATGATTTTTTAGAAATCGACCAAACAGAAACAAGAATTGCATGTGGTGACCATGTTTGGTAACTGATCGGGACGAAATGAGCAATCTTCATAGAGGACATTCCATAGATGCTTCCCACCAAGTTTTGGTGGTAGCCATGTTTGTAAACTGATCGGGACGAAATGAGCAATCTTCATAGAGGACATTCCATAGATGCTTGCTACCATGTTTCGGTTCATTTGGCCAAGCAGTTCCAGAGGAGAAGATTTTTTAAAATTGGCCAATCAGAAACAAGAATTGCCTGTGGCAGCCATGTTTGGTAATTATAATGGATCATATCAAAATGTGCACTCTTTAGAGAGGACCTTCCTACCAAGTTTCACTTCATTTGGCTGAGGGTTTTCAGAGGAGAAGATTAAAATGTGAAAAGTTAACAGATGACAGACGACGGACACCAAGTGATGGTAAAAGCTCATATTGCCTTTGGCAAGGTTTGCTAAAAAGAATATTAAAATGTGAATACCTACTTGCAATGTATAGAATAAACATGTTACACTATATCAGCATTAGTTAATTTCTAAGGGAGATAATGGCAAGAGTTATCTTTCTTTTAACAGAGAAGATTTTTTAGAAATCAACCAATCAGAAACAAGAATTGCCTGTGGCGGCCATGTTTGTTAACGGATCGGGACGGAATGAGCAATCTTTATAGAGGACCTTCCATAGATGCTTCCTACCAAGTTTCGGTTCATTTGGCCAAGCGGTTTCAGAGGAGAAGATTTTTAAAAATCGGCCAATCAGAAACAAGAATTGCCTGTGGTGGCCATGTTTGTTAATGGATCAGGACGAAATGAGCAATCTTTATAGAGGACCTTCCATAGATGCTTCCTACCAAGTTTCAGATCAATTGGCTTTGCGGTTTCGGAGGAGAAGATTAAAATGTGAAAAGTTAATGGACGACGGATGCCGAGTGATGGCAAAAGCTCACACTGCCTTTGGCAAGGTGAGCTAAAAAAGTGAATGCATTGCTACATGTATTTAATTAGTAAGAAAGGATATGGGTGTAAATGACCATCAGAGATTACCAACATTACACAAATTGTGGCAGGTCCGTGGTTTTCTGTGTACACCGGTTTCCTCCATCAACAAAACTGACCGCCACGATATAACTGAAATATTGTTGAAATTGGCGTTAAACACCATAACCCTAAACCCTCCCACAAATTAAGGTAAAGGAACAGTGATTTTATAGCTAGTTCTGATTCTCAACATAAAAGATTGACTTATAATTCATTCAATGTTGCATCTACATGTCTTTGACATGTGGCTATTGGCACAATTTATACTTTTGAATTTATTTAATTTGGATGTTAAACAATATCTCATTGAGGTGGACTATCTCCTGACTGACAAACTCAGAATTATGATAGATTTAGTGTGAAAGCATATTTAATCTACCGGTAACTTCCTTTAGCTACACAGACTCATTAAAGATGAATGAATGAGGTGTCAGATGAGATAATAAAGAGAGGTAAAGGTATTAAAACTGTAATGGAAGAAGGGAGGTAGTTCATGGCTATAAATATTAAAATCCAATATTTGTAGAATCATGTGTACAACTTTCCATTACTATGACAGGAACTACCGGTACTAAAATAAATAAAAACCAAGATAAATCTAGTGTGCACATGATGTGTTTCTGGAATAACCTTCATCATGTACGTTCATAGTCAAAAGATTGGAAAGTGAAAAAAAAAAAAAAATTAAAATAGGTATCGATAGAACAATACAAAATGTTTGATTTGTGATTGTTGTTTAATGCCAATTCAGCAATTTTTCAGCTATATCATGGCGAGAATAAGTTAATTTTCAGTGAGAAGATGATGAGGTCCGTTTTGTACTAGACCATTACGCTGACTTGGATTTTTATAGTGCTAGCTCACTGAAACCCCGCAGAGACATGTCGCTTCACTCGGTCACATGATTCCGATGCGGTTCAAAATGTTTGAAAAATTATATATATTCATTTGAAGTTTTATATAATTAAAGAAAACCAAAAGAGCAATCAAGAGTGGACAATCCAGAGACACAGACGACATTTGCCACAAGACACACAACAAAGACAAACAAACCACAGAAAACTAAACAAATGTACAACAAAGACCAATTAAAAAAGTACATTTACTTGAAGCAGTGCCAATCACCAAAAGGTTTTCTACACAGGCCTATAAAAAGGTGTACTTGATACAACATTGTGTGATTATACTATTAGTGAGCTAGGTTAGTGGTATTCCATGTGCACTCTGTTTATCTCTACCAATAAAACTGAAGGGTGGTTCAATGAGTTAGGTAGTTGGATTACCTAACAACTGATACAAGCCTATCATCAATACCGTGTGGGTTCACGCCCGGCTTTGTACATTACAAAAAAGGGTGCACTCGACTCGCAGCCGCAAGTGATAAAGTTTACCAGTTGCTTGCCTATGGTCGGTGGTTCTCTCCGGCTACTCCAGCTTCTTCCACCACTAAAACTGGTCGCCATGCTAATTTGCTATAGCTGAAATATTGCTGAATGTGGCATTATACACCAAAAATCAAATCAAATCAACCAATAAAACTGACCACCCTGATGTCACTAAAATTGTGTTGTAAGTAGTATAAAATGTCCACACAAAAAAAAATCGAACAAAACATACAACGTCTAGGATAACAGAGAGATGGAAAACAAGAAAATGTATAAATGTATCAGAAGCTACAAGAATATATACAGAAGTCCCCCTGTTATAAGGCTGTCCTTTATGCAATGAAAAAAGTGGCCTTATAAGAGGGGTGGTCTCTCTTGAAGGGAATAATTATAGAAGTAATTTATGCATAATGTCTCAGTGCATCTGAATTATGGCATGATAAGTGGATTGGTCTTTGGTTAGAGGGACCTTATTATAAGAGTTGGGTTACAATATATACCCTTTTTCAAGGTTTTTGACCTATGATTGGAGAATAACAATCCTTGTCTATTTAAAACTCTTGCAATTGAGATACAAAAATGTATATAGTAAAAATATTGCACGATCTATTTTAGTTGAATATTTGCAAATAATCATAATATATCAAGGTACAAAATAATACATCACTATGACATTAATATCTCACTGACATGCCATCAATCATTCACCTTTGACCCCCTCTACTATCTATTTTGATTGGTTCTTACAAGACTTAGAAATGACAGATAAGCTGTAATAAAGCCAATGATGAAGTCTGATAATGCACTATAAATTCTCCCATATTTTAGAGTATCAAGTGCAGTCAGGTGTACATGATGAAGATTTATGAATAGAAAGTTTAGACAGTGATGGTCAACAATTCCACCAATATCAACAAAACAAACAGTTACCTCTAACCTCAAATCATTGAACACAAAAAGACCATGACATGGCATTGGAAATCCAGATCCTGACTTCGGACAGGCACAAAAATGTGGCAGAGGTAAACCAGTTATTGGGATCCCAACCCTACTCTCTTGCAAAATCTTTTTTTCCATGAAAATAGGCCCACTTGAGGCATAGTTACATAATTTACATAAAGTTGACAAGAAATAACAAGTACCCATATACAATACCTTCACATAAAAATAAACGTGAAAGAAAAGAAAATATACAGTATGCATGTTTTTTCTTTTCTTTTCCTAACTCAGGAACATCCCAAAGATGTAATGAATGTATATAAAGTTTATAACATTTCAAATTTGCACTTGAACTGAGTAGTTTCAGATAAGAATGTCTAAATGTGAAAAAATAATGATGATATAAATTGCCACCTCATGGTAAAAGCTAATAAAACCTATGGCCAGATGAGGACTGAATCCCATTTTATTCATTTGCAACTTGAGATTTAAGGAAGTTACATACCAAATTCAGACCTTAAATACACAAAATGTGTTATTATACTGCTCCAAAGCTATTTTCATTCATTAAAAATATATGGGTGAATTGTAATCTAATTTTAATTTATGGTTAAGACGTAAAAATTAATCAGGTAACAGTTGATGCTTGCTGGTAGAAATGGAAATGGCAAAACCCTGGAGTCAACAATACAATCTCTGTTTTCAAAATATATCTCTTTTAATGAGTTGAAACCTAAAATTAAAAGAACCTCAAACCTCTACCTCTTCAAACCCTCAACAATCTCAAACCTCTACCTCTTCAAACCCTCAACAATCTCAAACCTCTACCTCTTCTAACCCCCAACAATCTCAAACCTCTACCTCTTCAAACCCTCAACAATCTCAAACCTCTACCTCTTCAAACCCTCAACAATCTCAAACCTCTACCTCTTCTAACCCTCAACAATCTCAAACCTCTACCTCTTCTAACCCTCAACAATCTCAAACCTCTACCTCTTCAAACCATCAACAATCTCAAACCTCTACCTCTTCAAACCCTCAACAATCTCAAACCTCTACCTCTTCAAACCCTTAACAATCTCAAACCTCTACCTCTTCAAACCCTCAACAATCTCAAACCTCTACCTCTTCAAACCCTCAACAATCTCCAACCTCTACCTCTTCAAACCCTCAACAATCTCAAACCTCTACCTCTTCAAACCCTCAACAATCTTAAACCTCTACCTCTTCAAACCCTCAACAATCTCAAACCTCTACCTCTTCAAACCCTTAACAATCTCAAACCTCTACCTCTTCTAACCCTCAACAATCTCAAACCTCTACCTCTTCTAACCCTCAACAATCTCAAACCTCTACCTCTTCTAACCCTTAACAATCTCAAACCTCTACCTCTTCAAACCCTCAACAATCTCAAACCTCTACCTCTTCTAACCCTCAACAATCTCAAACCTCTACCTCTTCTAACCCTTAACAATCTCAAACCTCTACCTCTTCAAACCCTCAACAATCTCAAACCTCTACCTCTTCTAACCCTCAACAATCTCAAACCTCTACCTCTTCAAACCCTCAACAATTTCAAACCTCTACCTCTTCAAACCCTCAACAATCTCAAACCTCTACCTCTTCAAACCCTCAACAATCTCAAACCTCTACCTCTTCTAACCCTCAACAATCTCAAACCTCTACCTCTTCTAACCCTCAACAATCTCAAACCTCTACCTCTTCTAACCCTCAACAATCTCAAACCTCTACCTCTTCAAACCCTCAACAATCTCAAACCCCTACCTCTTCAAACCCTCAACAATCTCAAACCTCTACCTCTTCTAACCCTCAACAATCTCAAACCTCTACCTCTTCTAACCCTCAACAATCTCAAACCTCTACCTCTTCTAACCCTCAACAATCTCAAACCTCTACCCCTCTTCTAACCCTCAACAATCTCAAACCTCTACCTCTTCAAACCCTCAACAATCTCAAACTAACCATAAGATTTCTTTTAATGAGTTGAAACCTAAAATGAAATCCTTTCTGACACTCATGAATATTAAACCTATAAACCTCTTGCAACCCTCAAGAACCTCAAACCGCTACCACTTCAGACCCTCAACAATCCTAAACTAACCATAAGATACACTTATGAATGATGATTGCATGAAACCAATCTAATCTAAAAACATTAGTAATCCAATGCCAAAAATTCTACAAAACTGTAGCAAAAAATTAAAACAAAACATAGTTACGAATTTTGAAGAGGTATGAAGAATGTTGTGTTACGGTAACTTGTCAGACACCATTGTGTTAAGATGGAGTAGCTGGTCTGATCTCATTTAGATACCACCAGTTTATTGTACATTTTATGTCTCATTTCTTCCCCACGTCTGCAATGAGAGTACTTGTACATATGGTAACCTAATTTGACACATGAAGTTCACATTCTTTTTTCTACAATTTAATTATACCTTTAAAAAAGAAAGAAAAAAATATTTAAAAAATTTGCCATTGTGTAAATACTTTCACCATTTTCACCTGTTGTTTTTTATAGTCATTCTTCATGCATTGTAATATATATTATTGCCTGCTATTACAAGTCTAATAATAATAAATATCAATATTATTGTTCTTTACAGGGATTTGATTTTACAATTTGAACATGTTTGTATGTTCTTATTTTCCTCTTTAGCAACTGGTTCTTACCCCATTTTTTATTCTACTGAGTACACCTGACCATATATATACATGTAGGTAGGAATCAACCTTACAAACTACAGAGATGATATAAGCACTGATTACATATGTGAATGGTTCATGTCTATGACAAACATTTCAGTGATTCCACCCAAGTGTAAAACATTTCAGCGATCTGGACTAAAACATTTCAGTGATTACCCAATGTAAAACATTTCAGTGATTCCCCATGTGTAAAGCATTTCAGTGATCCCTGACAGTAACACATTTCGGTGATTCAACCCAAGTGTAAAGCATGTCAGTGACTCCTCTGACAGTGCAACTAATTCCACAAAGACATCTGGAACAAAATTCCCCCAGAATTCAAAATATTTTCTTTCGCATTGCTAAAGATCTTGTACTAGTAATTAACCTCAGTGGACACTTCTGATCTACAAGACATTCAAGATAAGACACTTGAAGTATCTACAGATGGTAGCAATGGAATGTGAGCAGTATAATTGTATTTTAATTGGTCTATAACTGACATGGTTGGTCAAAACACTGCTGGAATTGTCTAAAATAACACATCCACAACTTTATTTACCAAGGCGATGTACAGAATTCAAAATACAACATAACAGTTTGGCTTTGTTGGATGACCTGCTCTGGAAACTTGATGTTTGGATAAATAACATCTCTAACTGGACTGGCCAGTGATAGAAAACATATGTTGATATTTATCAGAAGATCCAAATTTCTATGTAAAAATAATGAATACTTCCACTGTAAACACAACATGGTTTAGACAGGAGAGTTTGGTCATAAAGTTGTCAAATAAAGAAGGTTAAGGGATGGTATAGGTAATGAGAGCTGACAATGTATACTATTGCATGTCAGGAGAGTAATAAACCTTTATGTCTTATGTACATACTACTTAGTTAAGGTCATAAGAATAACTCAAAATGGAGAGAAAGTGCACTTATAATGTAATTACAACTTTAAAATACAACTTAAGGTAAAAGGTCAGAAATGTTTAAACTTGGTCAAGTTCAAGGTCAGAGAGTAAAACAATTTCTTCTTACAAATTTGCAATACCAAGTACAGGGGGACAAGCTTTCATTAAACTGAAAATAGAATGTTGATGCTAGTGGTAGATATTGAATTTGTAATGTATGAAAGTTCTTGTACAATTATTTGTCAACTATATCTACTGGTATTACTTGGTTAAGGTCACAGGAATTACTGGAAATATAGAGCGGTACATTTATAATGTACATGTACTCACAACATTAAGGTACAATCAGGTGCAAGTTTTGTAATGTAGATTTATTAATCTGGAGAATGTCGAGTACAACAGTCAAGTTCAAGGACAGAAAATTCTGGGAATAGCATCTCATAATGTCAACAATGTTTAACATTGGTAAATGACCATTCTATTCTGTCTTAATCAATTTTATAGATCTATAAAACCAGATGGCATCAGACAGACAGACAGACAGACAGGTATCAAAGCTGATTATTACCATTGAACAATTAACTAAGGATGATTTATAAAGCACTTATTATGAATTATTACAAGAAAAAACAGTAAAGAGATCTTAAATCTGCCTGATCTAACAGACAGAAACAAATCAATTGGAAAGTAAAGTTCCATAACAACATGGAACTCTTTGATGTTTGGAGGTAAATAAGGTCAATGAGTAAAACACAATGAATATGTTCTAGTTCTATGCACATAAAAAACATTGTGGAGTTTTACATATAAATTCATTAATGGAAGACTTCGGGAAAAGAAAATGATGCGATTGTTGATGATGGAAAGTTGTCTAATTTAAGGAAACAATTATAGATGTTTAAGATTATACAACACTGAGCTATCTGTACCAGGGTTACTTATGATTAATCTAAATGTAATCAGGCATATTTGGGGGGAAAAAAAAAGGGTGAGACTGGGTGATTGACAGTTTTTTTGTCCATAGGTCCCTACAATAAAAACAATATAAAGAAGCTATTCGGTCTGTAAGAATATAGGATCAGATTGCTGGATTACTTTCTTCTGTAGACATCTTGCACTCTATACTGATCTTATCCTCAATACAAACCTATCAAATTTCTACTATTTTTTTTAGAATATAATTTTTAAGCTCTAGGAATGAGATTGTACTTTTAACTAAACTAAATATTTATTTTTCATGACTGCTTCATTTTAACACATACATGTAATTATCTTTTTCAACTATAAACAAACTATTTTTGTAGGAATTTTGTTTTCCTCAGCTGATTTTTTATTTTAATCTACATTCCAGTATATATTAATGATAGAAATAAATGAATATTTTTTGGAGGAAAAACCTAATTCTGGCATATACTAAATATTACATGATACTAAATATTACATCTTTCTCTGTTTTTAGCCAAAATAACACAAAGCAATTGTGTTGTGTTGACAGAGCATGAATCTGTTTAGACAAAATGTGTATCTAAAACTTACTGCACCTCTGCATATCAGAAATTATTTGATAAAGTCTAGTATTTTATATGAAGTAGTTTTTTGATAGTTAACAACAATATATGCAGATTTTGTCTTTGAGAAGTTTAAGTGCACAATAATTATCACATCAAACAATATTTTTCCCTTTGACATCAACATTGGTTTCCATGTTACTAATTTAATTCAATTAAAATCCCATCATTATGTAATAATTGCAGGCTACAGTTTAATTTATATCATTTTAATGATAACTTCAAGACTAAAAATGTGCATCTTTAAATGACATAATTGGTGATCAATAAGTTATTTACAAACATGATATAAAGTTCAATAGTTTTTTTTTTCTTTCAATCATTATATTATATAACCATGTCAGTTACTCTCTTTGACAAAAACCTCTTCTTTCAAACCAGGTATTGCATTTTCTCAGTTTTTTTTCACTTAATTTTTTTCTAACAGGATTTAATGGGAAAATTGTCCAGGTATACAACCAATGTGGATGTACATTAGAAGGTGGTGGTCTAAGCACACAATATGGTCATGAAGACATTTCCATCCAAGCTAAGCCTACACTAACTACATGTTCCGGTATATGTGTCGGAACTTGAAAATAAATGGCATAGAGGTCTATCTACAAATGTTTGACATGATCTGTCTCTGCAAAATAATTATGATTATGTTATTCTGTGCAATGTTTTATGAAAAGAAAGTATAAAAAGTGATGGCCAACAGTTCAATCAATATCAACACAACTACCTCTGACCTAAATCATTGAACAAAAAAAGAGACCATTGACATACATACAGGTATATATGCCGATATATATATATATATATAAATCCAAGACCTGGATTGCGACAGGGATAAAAATGTGGCTGGATTGAACAGGATAAAGTTATGTTATCCCAACCCTCACTCTCTTGATAATTGGAATGCAAACAATAAAAAAAAACTTGCAAGGATTAGCTTCCACTAACAAGAAACAACCACACACTCAACAAAAATGAACAAGATAAGTATGGACAGTACAATAGCAGGGTCAGTTTCCTAGTTAATTGACTTCTAACTTTAACTGACTACTAATCAACTAAGAAGGTAGAATATGTTGGTTAAAGATCATTACTCTTACGAAAAAAACAAAAACTTATAAATCTAGTTGTGACAGATTTAATATCAATTAGCTATGAACATCTAAACAAAAATTAATGGTCTTCGTGTGAGACCAGACTAAGTAGGGCATAAATTTGTTGGAATTAAATACTGAATAAAAATAACACTATACCGGTAATATACGATGAAATATATTCAACTGTTAGATGAACTTACTAGTTACAACAATAGATTGTCTATATTTTTAGCCTAAAAACCTGTCTCAGAGAGTCAACAATAAATGCTAAATTTATATATTCACCAACATGTGGTGTATACTAATAAAGATTTTGAATTTGAATAATATATAGGCAGTATATGTTGACTAGTTTGTATGTAAAAGTCTGTTGCATTTCAATATAATGTGTAGAGGTTTCCATTTTCATTATCCATTGCAAATTCATATTTTTCTTTTGTATTGTGTGTGTGAACAAACATTTATGTGATCATAGCATATACAGGAAAATTTTGCTCGATTGATATTAAGGTGAAATGCATTATTCTTTTTTTCTTAAATACAACTTACTTTGTACACTATCAACTTTTTCTGGCTTAAACAATTGATGTTTTGACTGTCTACAGAAGAGTCAGTGACTTGCAGCAGGTCTTTGGTTTTTTCAGAGTACTACAGTTTCCTTCACCAATAAAATTGACTGCCATGATATAACTGAAATATTGTTGAAAGTAGAGTTAAACACCAAACATCTACAGAAGAAGTTATAGAGTATTCTACCATGCTAAGTTGATCACTGGTTTTCAATCTTCACTAATTAATATAATGGAATGAAATGATGTAAACAAAGTTAGTTTGTTTGTGAGTAAAATTCTTGTGTTTCAATTATGTGGAACTGACATGGGCAGGAAAGATAGATATAAAAAGATCAATTTATATATATATACAACTCTACTGAGGCATATCTGACTGTAAATTGTCTTCATTCCAACAAATAGGTGGCACTTGAATATAAAAATCTAAAAACTTCCTACACAACAAGACATGTTCTTATTGAAATGGAACTGTAATTATGATATGTCCTAATTATATATACAATTAAAAAGCAGGGATAAAACTTGACACAGGCCCAGTTGTTCAGCTGGCAACTGAATTTTTTAATATTTTATGTGCAAAAGTGAGTTGTTGGACCCCAAGAATTTTTGCTTGGATGCTAAAATTGTTGTTTCAGGGAGCAGTAAGCTGGCAACGGCAGAAAAATGCTAAGCTTTGTCCCTGAAATGGAACACTATTAGGCACGAGTTGTATTGCATGGCATTATTTTGCTACATTCAAATCTACACATATAAATAGTTCTAATACAGAACCAATATCTTTTATTATATTTGATACACAACACAGAGCATGCTCTAACTAACACAAGAAGATCAGATTATAATATAAGTCATTATGGTAACATGGAAGTCCATTTAGGAAATGTCTGTATACCAATATATCACAGTCTGGACTGAATGACATGGAGTGTCATTCTGGCAAAGTTCTCACTGAATGACATGGATTGTGATTAAATGGAATTTCTTGTGAATGACATATTTTACTGTCATTTAGGGCAAGTTTTTGTGAATGACATAAGCTGCCATTCAGAGCAAATTCTTACAGCGATGGTCAAATCAACAAAAATGAACAACCATCCCTCACATCCAATTATTGAAAAAAAGGTTTTAAAAAATGTTTATATTTGTTCTATTTCCAATTGTTCAGTCTCTTGAGTTTCCTCTGCAATAGTATCACCCTTATGAAGGTTTTGTAAAAGTCATTATTGATAAACTTTTATTATGTTTTAAATGCTATAACATGGTTATTGACATATAATATAGAAGAGGACCCAGGGTTATATAAATATCCCAATAATATTTTCTATGTCAAAGTTATAATTTACAGACAGTATATTAGTATAAGTGACATCTTAATTCAATAAAGACCAGCAATTCAATCTATCATACTTTGTTCTTATATACAAATTGCATTTTTATTTGACTTCAAAGAACTAAGTGAGTTTCCCACCAGTTGATTTCATAATAAATATGTATTATACATGTTAGTCATTTTCTGCTATTTTAAGCATGCCAATAATTCCCATATTTTTTATGTGATTAACTTTGATGTTTTGTACAGTAAACTTCCATCTTCTTTATTGTTCATTACATGTGTTTTATAAATTTCTTACAAGATGTTCAATTTTCAGTTTTAATTTTAAACTTTTTTTTCATTTTCACATGTTCATGAGAAAATACAAGGGTGGTCTGTTTGTCCTATAATAAACTTTACTAGTATCTCTTGTATCATTTGCCTTTTATTTCAAGCCAAACTACTTTAATTAACATAGATAATGTATTGTTGTATTTTGTGCTAAGACTTGTAGCTTTATTACATAAGATGCATTATTGTGTGGCAAGTTGTCAGAGGTTGATGTTAAGGTATAATTTTCAGCTGTTTTTAATCTTTTTTTAATCACTACAGATTACCTTCTATTATAATTATACTTATATTTTAACATTTATTGATATGTACATGACGAATCTTCTTCTGTAAATATAAATTTCAACAGCAACAAAATTGAACTGAGTTAATTGGTGATTTCAGTAATTTTTTTAAAACCTGGTATTATATTTTTAAGTCACATAAAGAATTGGGAAAACCAGAGCTAAATTTTCTGATTTGTTACTTCAATAATGACAGCATCATACATGTTGATTTATAAACATCCCCCATTTGTAAAATTAAAACTAAACTTTTCTTCACCAACCATATAAATAAACAATTAGTCCTCTGTAATCAAGAGATACAAATTCCCATATGGGAAATAATCCACACCTAATTAGTTTAATTGAAAGAGCTATGATTACAAGACTCAAAGGGACCATGATGTAACAAATTGTCTAATCAGTGCTGCTCAGATGTTTTAATTCTTCCTTTGGGATTGTCAGCACTTTACGAGTCCTGTGAAAATATGTCAAGATTTCATGACTCTACATTAACTCTAACTAAACACAGATGTAATAAACCCTCCCTCTTCTGAGAAGCAAATGTTTTAAGTGTTTAAAAATTAATTTGTTATTTCTAAAATTGCAATCATTTCAAGCACAAACTGTTTTCTTCATCATACAATAAATATATCATAATTGATTTCATTCTTGTAACAACATGTATTTAGTGAATCAGTAATGGTTGCTTAATGCCAAATGAGCAATTTCTTAGCAATATCATGGCGAGAAAATATACATTCGATGAGATGATGAAAAAATGTCTGCTTTGTACTGGACCAATACGCTTTTTGTAGCAATAGCTGGACACACTAGCTCAGTGAAACAACCGTCCGTAGGTAGACATTTTGTTCCACTCAAAAACTTCTGAATCTATCATCTTGTAAAAGATTGTCTTTATTAAACAAGAAATTACATATGCCTAATCAACTTTTAAATCTACCATTTTTAAAAAACTAAAAACTAAAATCGTAGATATCAAATTTAGTGCACATGACAGGACACGTTTCTTGAATAACCTTCATCAGGTATGCTCAAGACTGCCTTTAT
The DNA here is from genome assembly GCA_963383655.1 of Bathymodiolus septemdierum. Taxonomy (NCBI): domain Eukaryota; kingdom Metazoa; phylum Mollusca; class Bivalvia; order Mytilida; family Modiolidae; genus Bathymodiolus; species Bathymodiolus septemdierum. The sequence continues at coordinate 41,442,851 of OY726521.1, read as the reverse complement.
TTCACAATTGTATAAATACATGCTGAAATAACAATTAGCAGATTATTTTTCTTCCAGACCCCCCTATAAACCTGCATCACAGATCAAGATACTGCACATCTCATTATCATTAAGTTCTGTAAAGATAAAGTAGTGTTTGATGTGTCCCCTGGTGGATATCAATAACACATCATCACTTACCAAGGGAAATAACTCCACATAAATTGACCATATGCTTTAATTATTTTAGGACAATATCAAAAGATGTTTACAACCTTGCTGTTGCATCTGAAAAATTACCAAAAAACACTTTACAGAGGAAATATATTGATCATGTAGGGTTCTTTTGTAAATGTTGTTTTGTAAACATTGTGTATTGTTAAATAGAAATTAGGTAGGTTTTATTTGCGGATGGGGGTGGGAGGAGTTTGGGGTTGAATATCCAGATATTAAAATATATATATATATAGATTGATTGATAAATTGTTGTTTAATATCAAGTGAGCAGTATTTTTTCAGTCATATTCATGAGGAGAATGTATTTACAAAAAATAAATCACTTGGGAAAAAAAATGGTACTCATGGGTTGGTAAAAGTGGTACTCATGGGTTGGTAAAAAGTGGTACTCATGGGTTGGTAAAAGTGGTACTCATGGGTTGGTAAAAGTGGTACTCATGGGTTGGTAAAAGTGGTACTCATGGGTTGGTAAAAGTGGTACTCTTGGGTTGGTAAAAGTGGTACTCATGGGTTGGTAAAAGTGGTACTCTTGGGTTGGTAAAAGTGGTACTCTTGGGTTGGTAAAAGTGGTACGCATGGGTTAGTAAAAGTGGTACTCATGTGTTGGTAAAAGTGGTACTCATGGGTTAGTAAAAGTGGTACTCATGGGTTGGTAAAAGTGGTACTCATGGGTTGGTAAAAGTGGTACTCATGGGTTAGTAAAAGTGGTACTCATGGGTTGGTAAAAGTGGTACTCATGGGTTGGTAAAAGTGGTACTCATGGGTTGGTAAAAGTGGTACTCATGGGTTGGTAAAAGTGGTACTCATGGGTTGGTAAAAGTGGTACTCATGGGTTGGTAAAAGTGGTACTCATGGGTTGGTAAAAATGGTACGCATGGGTTAGTAAAAGTGGTACTCATGGGTTGGTAAAAGTGGTACTCATGGGTTAGTAAAAGTGGTACTCATGGGTTGGTAAAAGTGGTACTCATGGGTTGGTAAAAGTGGTACTCATGGGTTAGTAAAAGTGGTACTCATGGGTTGGTAAAAGTGGTACTCATGGGTTGGTAAAAGTGGTACTCATGGGTTAGTAAAAGTGGTACTCATGGGTTGGTAAAAGTGGTACTCATGGGTTAGTAAAAGTGGTACTCATGGGTTGGTAAAATTGGTACTCATGGGTTGGTAAAAGTGGTACTCATGGGTTGAAATTTAGATTGCCACATAAAAACAAAGCTATAGTGGATAGTTGGAAAATTTTACCTTGCAACAGGCCACCAGCAACCACTCCTAACAGACTGTCTCTCATTAGACGTAAAAAATATGCTGAGAGTGTACAATTAACAGACAATCAACTATACATAGATAATTACTCTCAGTCAGGATTCAATTATTATCTGTAGTTACAAACTAATTAACAAATGTAGATACATGTATATACTAAATATTACAACCTACAAAGTGGAAAATGATGCACATGAAAGTAACCCTACTGTTTTGTCTAAAGTACAAAGTGGAAAATGTTGCACATGAGAATAACCTTACTGTTTTGTCTAAAGTTCATGCCTCACATCATTATCTACGAATGTGAAATGCATGTGATGATATCATGTGATCATCATGTGGTGCAATTTTCAGACATTACAATACATGTATTTTTTTAATCAAAAACGGATCATGTAATTATATATTTTTTTTTTCACAGATTTATTTTTATTTATAAACTAAGTTATTTATCCGAGTCATCCATCATAAAACTATCCCTAATACCTCCATACAAAAAGAGAAAAAAGAGAGGGAAAAATAAAATGACCTTCACAATCTATATAACAATGCCTCTCAAACAAGGGATATGGATTAATATAAGTTTAACCACTTGTTTCCGAATCCTATTGATTAATTTAAAAGTATATATAATTTATATGTGTATTATCATAATGTGTAATATTGAATTAATTAATAAAATATTTTTATACTAAACAAGGGATAAATAATAAGGCATCAAAGAAGAGTTGTCTTATCTTAGAATCAGATAAATACCAAACAAATCAATTATCCAATCATCACACAATATCTTAACATTCCTTTCTGCCATTTTCATTTCTATTTTTGTTTTCTTTAGCACTAATTTTTATTGACTGCTGAAAAAAAGGAATAATTTTTTAACGATTGCTTTATCTACTTTGTAGTAAAACTCATCAATTGGTTATCAATATGAATAAATCAAAACAAATATGAAATGAACAAAACAATAATAAATATTTTTTTTTTAATATCATTTTAATTGATTTATCTTAAATAAAATGAAGGAGACAGATAATATATTTACACAAAATTTTGCAACCTATTATAATCCTACTTGATTCTCATTAAAGGGAAAATTGATTTGTACAACAACTCCGTACAGTGATGACCAAGATTTACCAACAAAACAGCTACATTTTATGTATATCTACAGGCTATGGATGTCAAAGTGTGAAGAATTTTTTTTTTTTTTTTTTTTTTAATGATTTTATTTTATCTATCTTACAGAAAGGAGACTGGTAATATATATACATATACAAAATTTTGCACCTTCATATACAATGAAGTGATGACCAATATTCACCAACAAAACATGAATAACAACAGTCTATGAATGCCAAAAGGTGAAGAACAGGTAAGATTTGTATTTGTAGAATCACTGACTCACACTAACACCATGTGTTTCTATCTAATAATCGCTATTATCTAACAGTATATACGTTTTCCTATGAAATTAACAAAAGTCGCCTGTCTGATACAAGATGCTGTATCACCACACTGTGGTGATAAAAGAATGGCGCAACGTGCAACGTTGCACGAGATGTTCTCTGCAGAACTACTTTGACATTACGTCATACCATTGGAATGTGAGATAAAACACAGTAACCTGACATTGGTGAATGAACGGAAAAAATAATGTGACGTCATACACAAAATGCAGTCTCCCTCAGAGTATTGTATACATTTTAATTCAACCCTTGCTATTTGTTTCAAATTCGTTTTTATTGAAATGTTAGATAAACTTATTACATACATAGTGTGGTGGTACAAGACTGTGTATCAGGTCTTGTCTGTTGCGTGAACTAACCGCATCATACTGGTTCACACAACAGGCTCGACCTGATACAAAGTCTTGTACCACCACACTTTGTATGTAATAGGTATTTATCGGAGACAATTAAGTTATAACAGAAGTACTGGTTCACATAACAGACTTGACCTGATACAAAGTCTTGTACCACCACACTATGTATGTAATAGGTATTTATCTGAGACAATTATAAAGAAGTTACAACAGAAGTACTAGTTCACACAACAGACTTGACCTGATACAAAGTCTTGTACCACCACACTATGTAGGTATTTATCTGAGACAATTAAGTTACAACAGAAGTAACAACGTCAAACACAGCCTATAACTTTATTAAAATCTTATTACAAATAATATTTATGTAATAAACACTACAGACATACTGCAGCATCTGTTCTATTCATCCAGAAATACAAATTAAATTCTTCAGTATTTCCTTTGATACGGTAGATATGAAAGATGTTCTATTATGAAAAGAAAGTTTAAATAGTGTCGGTCAACAAATCCACCAATATCAACAAAATGAACAATCATCTCTCATCCCAATTCATAATGAACATAAAAAAGATCACGACATATGACATTGGAAATCCAGGTCCTGGCTTGGGACAGGAACAACAATGTTGTTATGTAGGGTACTTTTTCTAGTATTTCATGTTACGTTAAAGGGAAATAACTGTTAACTTATGACCAAATTGCATATTCATGGCAGATAATTAAAAACCAAAACTATTATTTGGCCCATCTTTAAAAATGAAGGTTTCCTCGTCTTCCTCATGGTGCTCAATGATTTTGAAAATTTGATATTTCTTGTGGCTAATCTATCTGCAAAGTCAATGTCATGTTTGTGTTTATTTATATGCAATGTTTAACAGTATTGTAAAGAAGAACCTGGATTACACCCAAAACACCAGATAGAAAACCTGTCAGACATTTAACACTTGCAGGTGGCAAGTGTGGAGAGATTAGTCACTAATGGTGTTACCAATATAACTTTTTCTTCTGACAATCAAATCATTTTCAGTGATTATCTTTCCTTGGCCATCAAACTATTGTTCAATCAGATACAAATGGAGCATTTATTTTCCAATTACAAGTTATAACAGTTAAGATGTATCATATAACATGCTCTTTATCAAGGTGTTCAGTTCAAGTAATGCTGTCTTAGTACACCAGCTATTTTTATTACAAGCCTTATTTTTCCTCTTAAACTTGTGATTTTTGAATTTTAGGTGCGTTTTCATCAATCATTTATTTCGATATTTACATTTTTATTTTTTCATTGCCCTTGTTACTTGTGCACTCTTTATTTACAGTTTTATTGTTGTGACCTCTTTTTTAGGTAAACTATCCAAAGAGGTTGGTGTATACTAGCTTTATTGTTGTGACCTCTTTTTTAGGTAAACTATCCAAAGAGGTTGGTGTATACTAGCTTTATTGTTGTGACCTCTTTTTTAGGTAAACTATCCAAAGAGGTTGGTGTATACTAGCTTTATTGTTGTGACCTCTTTTTTAGGTGAACTATCCAAAGAGGTTGGTGTATACTAGCTTTATTGTTGTGACCTCTTTTTTAGGTGAACTATCCAAAGAGGTTGGTGTATACTAGCTTTATTGTTGTGACCTCTTTTTTAGGTAAACTATCCAAAGAGGTTGGTGTATACTAGCTTTATTGTTGTGACCTCTTTTTTAGGTAAACTATCCAAAGAGGTTGGTGTATACTAGCTTTATTGTTGTGACCTCTTTTTTAGGTAAACTATCCAAAGAGGTTGGTGTATACTAGCTTTATTGTTGTGACCTCTTTTTTAGGTAAACTATCCAAAGAGGTTGGTGTATACTAGCTTTATTGTTGTGACCTCTTTTTTAGGTGAACTATCCAAAGAGGTTGTTGTATACTAGCTTTATTGTTGTGACCTCTTTTTTAGGTAAACTATCCAAAGAGGTTGGTGTATACTAGCTTTATTGTTGTGACCTCTTTTTTAGGTGAACTATCCAAAGAGGTTGGTGTATACTAGCTTTATTGTTGTGACCTCTTTTTTAGGTAAACTATCCAAAGAGGTTGGTGTATACTAGCTTTATTGTTGTGACCTCTTTTTTAGGTGAACTATCCAAAGAGGTTGGTGTATACTAGCTTTATTGTTGTGACCTCTTTTTTAGGTAAACTATCCAAAGAGGTTGGTGTATACTAGCTTTATTGTTGTGACCTCTGTTGTAGGTGAACTATCCAAAGAGGTTGGTGCTTTATTGTTGTTAACTCTGTTGTAGGTAAACTATCCCAAGAGGTTCCTGTCTTATCTTTATTTATACTGTTTTATTGTTTGCTTATGTCTGTTTGGACCACTAGAGACTTGGCTATCAAGAAGGAAATGTTATGATCCTATAAAGTGGTTTAACACTGCCACATTTTAGTGCCTATCCTAGGTAAAGACCTAGATTTCCATCATCTTCAGAGAAACAGAGTACAATGTACCTGTATAATTTCTTTTTCAAATTTTAACAGGTGTATTATGTAACTTGTTATTATTTTTCTTGTTCTAACACAAACTTTCATTTTTTATCAAAAGATGAAACAAAAATATTTATAGATGAGTTAGGAATGATATATCAGTATGTTGATCAATATATATATAGTTGATGCTTATAGAGTACACACTGTGCCACAAGACCATTCTAAAAATGTTATATTAAATTAAATGATATCTCAATCTTTAATAAATGCGATAATATATACTTGATACTTATAGAGTACACACTGTGCCACAAGATCATTCTAAAAATGTTACAAAAAAATGTTATAATAAATTAAAATTTTATCTCAATCTTTAATAAATGTAATTTTTATCTCTTACCTTGTATTATAGTGGTTTAAGACAACAATTTTTCACTCCTCATCTCTGTAATGATCCCTCCCTCTGTAATGTACAACAAGACTTAATTATATCTTCTATGTTATCTGAAAGTTCACACTATATCTTAAATTGTGTATCAAGCCTGGTCTAAAATAGCCAAATTATCAAAGTTGGCTGTTTTAATTAATCTACTCATTGTAATTCTGTCCACAGTCTATAAATATTGTGTATCACTTTAGTGTTAAAATCATTAACCTGTTGACATTACTAAATTATACATTTATAATTCTTGGGGGAGGTGACAGAGGTGCCCATTTTGATGATAAAGTCAAGATGTCTACATTTTTGGAAAATAAATGCTTTTCAGCATTTTATCAAGCTTTTTATAAATTTTTGGAAAATTAAGATTTTTTTTAATTACTGTCCACTTCAGTAAAGATAATTAAAAGGAAATCTTTGTAAAATGTTATAAAAGTCAATTTTGATTGGACAAGGTTGAAACCTTAAGTGGTAAAATATGTTGTTTACATATCAGGAAACTTCTAGCATCATTTCAATAATAAATACACAGTAGAAATAGGAAGAACCAGGGGGGGTCTAACAGTTTTTGGAAATAAGTATTCTGCCTCTTAAAAAGTTTGAATCTAAAATTTGTGTTTAAGTATTGCATTAATACTAAAGTTTTACAGTTTTATTCTTTTCTGTATGATGAAATCTGACTTTCAACGATATTCAGTTCTGGGTAGGATTGAAAATGAATAAATCCGTCCTCCCTCCCCCCAGAATCAGATGATCATCAGGTGCAGGGATGAGGTAATTGCAATGTGTAATGGTAATTGACTGTAATTAATTACAAAATGTCAAGAAATTGAATAATGTATAATTGGTCCAAAATTCAATTACATGTAATGGTAATTTAATTAATTACTTCCCAAAAATGTGTGTAAATTACAATTACTTTTCAATTACATTAACAAAGATATTGAATAAAATTGAAACTGTTTCTACTGCTATTCAGGAAAGCATATTTGGCCAAATTAAGTTTTTTCCTTTTTGAATGTAGATAATCTCTCTGTGTTTGATAGTAATATAAAAATGCAAATCTATATGTTCTTAGTCATCTTGGTAATGAATAAAATAAATAGATAAATTTTATGAATGAAATGACTGATGATGGACTGACTATCTGCTATCTGATTTATGGATAGAAATGAAATATAGATTAATTAAAATGTTTATTGTTTTATTGAAAATTAGTGATTAAAATTTGTTTATAGAATTGACAGTATACTACAAGGTCTCAGGCACTACTGGTTTCTAATCCTGGTTTGGTGCCTTCAGGTCATAAATCACCTTTATGTACACAATTCCTTGTGCACAACTGAGTGCCACCCTTTTCCCTTTAAAAGTGGGCATTGAATTTTAATAATAAAAAGTTTTAACTAACAATTTGACTTGAATTCTGTTAAGGGGTTTTCACTAACAATTTGACTGGGGCTGTGTGCTGGTTGAACATACAACATGTCGGCTCATAACATGTGTAACAGTAAAAAGATGTAACTTTGTTGTAACTGCATGGACATTCAATGTATAATGTATTGTTTTTTTCACTGTCTATATGTATATTCTGAATCATATTGCTATTGCTTACCTGTTCATTCATATTTTTTCTATGCATATTAAAGCTGTTTTAAAATGTAATTTTTAATCTAATTAATTACATTTGCAAAGTAGTTGTAATTTAATTAATTACATTTCAAAATCCCTGTAATGGTAATTTAATTGAAGGTTTTGGCCAAGTAATTGTAATTTAATTAATTACTTTCCTATGTAATTGACCCCATCCCTGATCAGGTGATGGTTATATAATTAAACCAGCCACATCTGATAGCCTGCTCATGATATATGTGCAATAAATTAATTACTTCAGTATTCAAAACATTCAATTTTCACAAAATAGTAGTTTTAAATTTCATAAAATTTTAGTATATTCCTCCGTAGCAAATATGGGTATGGGGAAAATTTAGTAAAGAAAAACAAGTGTACTGTGTCATTTTTTCAAATCTTTTTCAATATATTGTAAAGTTTGAAAATCAAGGAAATCAGTCCTTTTTTTACCTCTGTTACCAGGTCAAAAGAGTAAATGTTTAGATTTTAGTCTTCAGAAACACAGAACTTTGTCATTACAGGTCTGCAATACTACCCAGAGCACAAAATTATAAGGCTTTTTTTTTTAATTGTACAAGTTGTAAGAACCCTTCAATCGTCATTTATAAAAGAGTAAATGTTCAGATTTTAGTCTTCAGAAACACAGAATTTAGTTGTTATACAGGTCTACTTTACTACCCAGAACACTAAATCCTAAGGTTTTGTTTTCTTAATTGTACATGTTGTAAGAACACTGCACACTCCTAAGTTTTATCCCTTTCAATGAGGAAGATGTAATGAAAACAAATAAAATGCTGTGAGAAAACAGAGAAGATTCATTACTAATCCCCTGATGTGTAATTAACTGTTGTATAACACATTAGATCTGCTTCCCAGACCCACATTTTATAGGTATACAGTATTGTAAAAGCTATAGAGTTATCTCCCCCTGGTGTGCAATCTGTCTGGCCTGTACAGCTCTACAGAGGAGTTTGGTATATACATTAAAAGACATTTTATTACCATTTTTCAACAATCAATAATTCCATAAGATTAAATTGTATACATAGGATTTGTTTCTGTAATAAACAAGCAATTATTTTTACTTCAGAAGTAGTGTTATTAATTTAACAAGATTTTTGTCCAAATATCAATATCATGTTAAGTTCTAAAACAATAGAATTCCTGATATCAGCCAATAAAATATAACAGTTTAACAAAGTAACATTGTTTGAAGTTGTATGTTATTATAGATCAATCAGAATTTGATGTTTTCTGTAGATATTTCATTCTACAGATGATTAATCAACTCCATAATCAGCTTGGTTAATAACATGTGAGTAACACAGACAAACTTATGTCTCTCAAGGCTGTGGTTATTTTGCAAAGAGAAAAAATAACATTCTACAGTTTATATCCTGGGACTTGTTATGGGACAATTCTCGTCTATGACTAACTATTAAATCTGGCTTATGTTTTTTATGTTCATATTCTTAGTAGACAATCATGTCCAGAAGTTCACGACTTTTCTGCCAAACAGCTGTATTTTTTTGACTTTCATAAACACAAACAGCTGGTATGAATTCAAAATAAGTGCATACACGAAATGATATATAATAACATATTATTTTTTTCTGTCAAGGAGCAGTTAAAAAGTATTGCATATAATATGTTCAGTAGACTATTGATGTAAGCTTTCACCCATCTTTATACTACAATTATTTGCATGAAGACCTAGATTTTTTTCTGTAGTAATTGGGTTTTCTTTATTATTTTCTGGTTTGAATCTGTTGAAAAAATTAATGACATGAACAGACATTATTTTGAAGTTGTTTTTTTTCTCTCTCTCTCTCTCTCTCTCTCTCTCTCTCTCTCTGTCTTCAAAGATCAATTATACAGCATTGAGAGAAATGTATTTTTTTTTTTACAAAACTAATAGAAGTTTTGTTTTTCATATTTATATAAAAAAAGATGCAAAATATACATACCTATATGATACCTTTGGAATTTCAAAATAACCCATCAACGTTTTGATATTAAGAACACCTTACTATCAATGTCTATTAGAATTTAACACTTTACTAGGATTAAATCCAACATTAAAAGTTAGGTCTCTAGACACACCCATAAAACAATTAATTCCTGTATAATTATCTCAGCTAATTACACACACTTTTTATCTTCTAATTTACAATTTTGTACCAACAAAGTTTTCCAACTAGCTCCAGTTTACAAAAGATAGTAACTCAGCCAATCAGATTACAGGTCATGCTGTTATCACCTCTCTGTGAGAATTATTGCAGTCTGTTCTCTTCAAAACTTTTAGCAACTTGGACAATTCCATTACTTCCCTGGGGGGTTATTGTCTTTCTCAAAAATTGACAGAAGTGATATAAAAAAGTCAGTGAAAGTACAAAACTGCAGATATAAACAATGCTTGTCAATTCAATTCAGATATTGCAGGAAAATGTACTTAAAGTAAACTATAGCTGTGATAGCTTTAATACTGGGGTAAATCAGAATTTAGAACATCTGCATTTGCTCCCATTTCAACACAACACAGAACAATTCAAAAGCAGATTACTCAACAAATTGGGGAAAAACTTTTTTTTTACGTTTCCATGACAATGGAGTAAAACAAAATATATTATCAGACAATAGGAACTTTCACAAACATTAGGTGCAAGCCAGTTTATCCTTAAGGGCTACCTTCTCAGTGGTAGGTCCAGGGGAGGGTTCCAGGGTTTGGAATACAGCTTTTCCTGTTACAAATTTTTAAAAATTACTAGGAAAAAATTGAAAAAATTATACTGAAGAATTGCCTGGAACCAACAGCCCTCTTTTTCCTAACAACTCCTCCCCCTTTCAAAATTCCTAGATTGGTGCCTGCCTCTCCAGCTCAATTATTTCATTATAATTTATATAGAAAAAAATGTTCGTTGATATAATGATGTGAATTGTGTTTAATCAAGACATTCATATCTACATGCTAGGAAATTAGATTGTAGGATTTATATGACAATTCAACTTTTTGAGAAGCAAAAAACTAAGGATTTGAATGCAAGTAAAATAATTCAAATTGATTCTACCTGATTCATTATAAAGATTGTAGTTTGGAGATGTGACTCGAAGGAAAAATTAATTGACAATTTTATTTTTTAGTTCATCTTGTCCATATGGGATATTATGATCACACCTTTATATGTGTCACACATGTACATCTTTGTCTTCTAACCAACAGGGCCTAATGAAAACAAACCATGTAGGAATGTTCCTTTGGTCGACTTCATCAGAATTTGTGATTTGGTGCTGATCAGAAATTCATCATGGCAGACATGGGCAATATTGTGATTTGATTGGCTCATTAGTTAATTGAATGTGGTGTTAATTATCCTGGTTTTTTTTTTATACTTAAACAAGATGGCCACCTTCACAAGACAAAGTTTTTTTTTTTTTTTTTTTTATGAAATCCTATGGAAGAAAAGAAGAAAATCTTTTTTCTCAGAACATCTGATACCATTCAGATCCCCCTCAAACAAATAAAAAAAAATATAATAAACTCACACTTTATAATCTTATTTATTAACAGTGTATTATTATGTTTATTGTTTGCATTCAACTGTTATGAGTTGAAAAAAATACAAATAAGTATTTAATTAACCTTTTAATGTAGAAAGAATAATGTTATTTTTGCCAATACACTGGCTAGTTTGACTTGCCATTAGGGAAACTAAAACATACAAATAACACTAATGGACCATAGACAAAATTCCTTCCTATTATCACAATGCATTAACATTTGGTCAAAGTCTACTGATCTACAAGAATCAATTAAAACAATACCATGGACAATACTAATGACCGAGGCTAGACTCATATTTTATATGTAGGTATTTACACTCTACAAATCATTGCCAGTCTGGTTGTCTTAATTCTATAATAAAACAGTTCATCTTGTGTAAGTATAATAAATTAGTTATAGGGTAACAATCTTTGACAAATGTATACAAAGTCAAACATGATTTCTCATTAATTTTATTACATCTTATAGTCCAAAACATCCTTGCTTTTAACTTTGCTATCTTAAAAATGTGTTTTCCTTAACACCACTGTTACTGCCAAAATTTCCCATCAAGGTAACTGCCTAAGTTTCACACCAAAGTTACTGTCCAAATTCACACAAATAGTATAGCCAAATTTCACATCAATGTTACTATCCAAATTTAACATTAAATCTGCTTCTAAATTTCACACCAATATTACTGCCGAAATATTACACCAACGTTACTGACCAAATATCACACCAATGTTACTGGCCAAATTTCAAACCAATATTCCTGCCCAATGTACACACCAATATTATTGCTCAAATATTACATCAATATTACTGGCCAAATTTCACACCAATATTACTGGGCAAATTTCACACCAATGTTACTGGGCAAATTTCAAACCAATATCACTGCCGAAATTTCACACCAATATTACTGCCCAAATATTACATCAATATTACTGGCCAAAATTTCACACCAATATTACTGGCCAAATTTCACACTAATGTTACTTATAAAGCAAATCCAATGAAATATTTTATTTAACAAGGGTCATGAGGGGAATGTAATAATTGTAAATGAAACTTAAAAAACCAACAAACATTTAACTAAAATTATGTAAAATCCTTGCAAGCTTCATATATAATCCAGGGATTCCACTTGATGACCATGACAAACTTAATAAATCACATGCTAATTCGACTTTACAAATAAAAAACAACAAAATATTAAAAAATTAATTCCATAAATAAAGTACAATATCAACATCAGCCATGATACATCATCATATTGTCAGCAAGGTGTGGACAGATTACCAGGCCATCACAAGCTGTTTCAGTAACAGTGACAAAGGTCTACATATTTAGCAGCATGACATCTGTATGATCACAGGAAGTCCTACTCATGATATATAGATAATCAAGAATGACAATGTTATATAACTATACAAAGACATCATTCAAGGCAATTATGATTATATTTTTTGGTTTTTATAATCTTGAATTTGTTAGACCCTCAATGACCAGTAAATACGTTCTTAACAAATTTATACCTCTCTCATGAAGAAAACCATGTCCAATAATTTATTTTTGGGAGAGAGTGATGTACAGTGGCACCTTGCTATGTCATGGTGAGAGAGACCAGCAATTTTACTATTGATTTTGCCAGTTTCTACGATTTGTCATTTGGATTTTAAAATTGTTCTCTGACAGTGTGTCATTTTTTGTTTTTCATTATATTAAACATGTATTTAAGATATTCACGAAAAATAGAATTTATTATTATCACTACAAAGGGAGGGGCAATTTATATTTACATAGAAGAAAATGGCGGATGTGAGTTCTGAGATTCAATTATAATTACTTTAAGTTTAAGTGGCCTTAATATGAAGAGTTATGTAACTGGGTTTGAAGGTGCATATCAACACAAAATAAATCAAATACAGATGATAAGTATTATATAACTTTAATAATCAAATAATAGTTTTTTTTTATTAAAAAGAAAGGTGAATACTCATGTTCCAAAAAATTAATGAGAGTTACCTCCCATGTGTTATACTAGTCAATACAATAAAATAAACCAATTCAGACAAAATGGCTGACCAGACACCATTTTAATAACAATAAAAGATGTATTCAATGACATGTCCATTGTTTTTAATCTAATATAGATCCATCCATTTTGCAGAAATTGACAAATAACAAGCTTTGCATTTGTACAAAACATGCTTTAGAATAACCAAATGTGTTTATCCTTTATTTAACTGTCAGTCTGCGACAGTAATACAGTTCTTCATCAGTAAATGACCATTGGCTAGTCTGCTAATAATCAACAAATCTTCTTTAACAATTGAATACTAGTGTAGTCAACTGGAATTATAGAATGATGTCCTTGGCTGAACTTGACGATGCTTTAAATTAACAGTAATATATTTCTAACTCAACATAGATTGCCGAAGTAACACAATCATTGAAGCCAATTAAACAAAAATATAAAATACATTTTGATTGGACGAAGCTAAATATTTCTAACCAGGGAAATTATATGATTTAAATGTAGAAACTTGAGATGTTTTACCACAGAAAAAAGTGTATATTTAGTTCAAATTTGAAAATTAACGAGAATTATTACCCTTTATCATAATGGGAATATAAAATTGCATTTGAACATATACTAAGGTTCTTCTCCCTCAGGTATACCTGACCTTAGCTGATTTTGGTCATCTTGTTTAGGCCCTTTGGTTTTATTGCTCCAAAAACTTTAAAATATTTGGGTTTCCAATCTTTCCATTTTGAGTGTACCTAATGAAGGGTTATTCCAGAAAAGTGTTCAATAAATTATATATCTACTTTTTTATTACTGTTAAAGGTTATATGTAAAGTAAAATGACAGATTGATGTAGGGAAATATTGACTGGTTGATTGTTTATTCCTTAACCTCCATCTGCATATATTTCATGCATATTCATGACCAGAACAAGTTCAACAATATGGTAGCTGCCTGTATTGATTGATCAGGCTAATTGTACTTTTTAAATTATTTTGGGCAGATTTGGCTCTACCAGAAACTATGAACCTTTAATATTGTAAAATAAAGAATACAGCTTTCAAACGTGTAGAAAGATTTCATGAATCAGAATCAACTATTGAAAGTCAAAATACAAATCAGTAACCTATTTATAACAATACCTAAATATGCTGGAAACTGTAACAAAATCATATCCCTTAACACTCAAATTCCTTCATATTCCCTCTAGTAAAACTGATTTTAATGGACATTGGTTAAATCATCTGAAAGTTGTAATTCAATAAAATAAAATGACAAAGTCACAAGCTGTTACCAGGAGAAAAGGCAATCAGGGGCAATAACACATGACCTACTGTCAATTTTCAAACATTTCATCAATCTAACCCAATTCCATTATTCAAATGATATACAAATCAAATATCACAAATGTGGTAAAAAAAATATTGGCAAACAAATCCAGACATCAATCACATTATTTCCTTGTCAAAATTGCAAAAAGTTCCAGAATAAAATTAGAGTTATCTCCCTTCTACCATATCTTTTTTATAAAATAAACCTACAATAAAAATTATACTTGAAATCAAAGTTTTCAGATGGCAAATATATTACAATATATTCAAAATTAAAATTTAAAAAGAGGCATGCAAAATAATGCGTATTAAACTGCATTTCATCATAATTTTCTAAGAAAATAATCATGACTAAAAAAATCACGACAGTCTCAATTCATAATACAAATCAATATTAAAATATTTTTGGTTACAATTGATCAACTTTTTATCTGATCCCCAATATTATATTAAAATAGTTCAGCTAGGGTATATTTATGCTGTAAATATGAACCCAAACATGCTGTCAATGAGACAATTCAGATGATCTATTTGATTTATTATTACTACCAGAAGTCAGTTGTTACTTAGTAGTGGTGGTAATTATTATAATAGAGGTAGTTGAAATTACATTTACCTACTGCAATCACTGCCTACCAATAAGCACTCAAAGCTATTTCATGCGATAACTTTGTCAGTGACTTATGGCAAGTCAATGGTCTTTCCGAGTCCCATGGTTTCCTCCAATAAAAACTGACAACCACTATATTATAACTGAGGGTGGCATTAATCTCTAACCCTAATGCCTACAAGTACAAATGTAAATACGTATTCCAGCTTCCCTGGCCACCCATATGATAAAACTATTGGTTTGTTCTTTTTTGACCAATCTATCAATATTGGCCCTACCCTCAAAATATTACACAGGTTTCAAACAAAAACTTTTTTCTATTATTTTTTGCATGTTTTAATTACAAAAATATGTCTTTTTGAAATTTTTGAAGAAGAAAAAAATTAATTGTCTACCTACTTCTCAAATTGTGGGCTTAAGAATTTTTTAAGAATTTATAGCTTTTAATTCTATTTCAGCTTAATTTTCTATTTTAAATGAAAAAGTTGACATAATGATCATGATGTATAATAATTATTATGTTTATTATTAAACTGTTAAAGTGTGAGAGACATCCAAGAGACTGACAAATTGATTACTGCGCTGAACACACAGACAAGAAAACTGTATTTAAATAAAATATAAAGCACATCACTCCCCACGGATAACTTGTAAGCCATTCTATTGAAATTGCTTCTAGGCCTTACATAAAGCAACATTGTCTTATAAATAATTCCAAAAATATTGTTAAATTTTGACAATAGAAAAAAAATGTAAACAAAAAATTGACAGTATGTGGAATATCATGGGTTTGGTTATTCATGTTTATTGTCACCGTCAGCAATTGTTTATCTAGACTACCAGACTTATCTAGAAAGGAGTGAGTGAGTGATTGTTGTTTAACGCCAACTCAGCAATTTTTCAGCTATATCATGGTGAGAACAAGTTAATTTTCAATAAGATGATGATAAGGTCCGCTTTGTACTAGACCACCACGATAAGTTGGATTTTTATATTGCCAGCTCCTTGAAACAACAGTCCGCGGGTAGACATGTCACATCACTCTTGACACATTATCCTGATTCCGAGCTAACGAGTCTTACTCTTTAAAGCTGCATGCTTAGGGGAGAAGCAGCAAATACTAGTTTTATAGTCTTTGGTAACTAGAAAGGATAGCACTGACATATTATATATAATAAACTGAATGGTGAAACCCACTGTCTTGGATATGTGTCACTTGAGGTAGGTAACTGGGATTCCCACATCAGTGGTGCTAGACTTGTGGTTTAAAATCAACATCTCTAACCACATGGCCATTGAGTCCCCTTAGATGTTACATTTTTTTAATAAGTCATAACTATAGATAATCAATATCAATTATGCAATAAGCACAGTTAATCATCATTTTTGTAACTGAGAATACAAATAGCTGTTGTATGAATCAAACTATACATGACAGATGTCATTCTGAATACATATGATATATATATGTATTGAGTTATATAGGAAGATGTGATGGTGATCACACTGATGTACAATTGAGTTTATCCTCTATTAAATTCACAAATGTTACATATTGATTTTTAAAACATATCAAGTTTTAAATTATCTTAATTCAGTTTTGTAGTTTGTCAGTGACTTGCGGCAGGTCGGTGGTTTTCTCTGGGTTTTCCGGTTTCCTCCACCAATAAAACTGACCACCACGATATAACTGAAATATTGTTGAAAGTGGCATTAAACACCATAAACCATACCAAACCAATTCATCAATTTTAAACGATACAGAATTTTAAAAACTTTACAAAATACATACAAATTTACTTCATACATTCTCCCACCCTTATCTAACCACAAAACATATTACCAAGAAACAAAATTTATTGATTGATTTAATTTTTAATATAACATACTAAATTAACTAATTATTTAAACACATTTTTAGTTTATCTTTACTTGCTAATTCCCTGTATTCTACATTAAAAAAAAAGATGTTTAAAGATATAAAATATTTTTCTATGACTGAGAGATATAAAGATCAATTCTAATAGAAAAGCCATTTTGATATTAATAATTCTCTTTGGTAACTGTTGTATTGACAAATGTGTCATGTTTCAATACATCCTATTCTCTCTGTTTGCCAAGGGGCTTTAAAACATAAAAATGTCTCCAAATTCAAATATAAAACTAAGCATTTTATGAGTAATCTATAGCTTTACAGACAAAAATACACATCTACTCAGAAAATTCATCAATACTCGTTACATTGAAGACAGCTCCCTAGTTTTTTCATAAGAAGGATAATTTGCCTATTAAAACATAAACCTCCTTCATATATCTGTTGTATTGCGAGTAGATCACAGATTGATTTCTTGTTATTTTATGTCAAGTAAACAGTATTTCAGGTATATTAAACACAAGAATATTAATAAAACAATATCACTGCTTAGGTGTTGTAACAGTTATCGTTGAATGAGGTAGATTCTGATTTCAGATACATGTATATTAAAGACAAGAATATTTATAAAAACAATATCGCCGCATAGGTGGCGCAACGGTTAGCATACTCGCCTTGAGTGCAGTAGATTGTGAAAGCAATCGCCGGTCAAGTTAAACCACAGACAGTTTAGCATATACTGCATCTCTACTAAGCATTCAGAATTACGTACAAAGAGTAAAGACTGGTTAGCTCAAAGTCTGGATAATGTGTCCGAGTTGAACGACATGTCTATCTGTGAACTGTTGTTTCAATGAGCTAACACTATAAAAATCCAAGTCAGCATGTTGGTCTTGAACAATACAGACTACCGGTACATCTTCCTTTTGTCTAAAAGTAACTTGGAAAATTGATCACTTGGTGTGAAACAATAATCACTTACTCATAAATCATATAAAACGAAGGTACGTTAAAAGATGGCACTATGATGGAACTATGTGGAGGTTTTGGTTGCAACAAGTAAAAGAGGGAGATAATCTCATAGAGCTTGACAATAAGGGGAGATAATCATCAGAGTTTGACAATTTTGCTTTGCAATGGGCCTTTTACAATCACTCCCAAGTTGTTACTCATTAAGAATAGTTTTCTTTTACATGCAAGGAGAGGGGGATTCTCCAAACATGAAACACTCATTTACAATACCTCCTTATTTTGTATTTGATACATGCCACAAAATTAATGAATACCCTGAAAAAAGGGTTCATATCTTGCTAAAGAGTGTGGGAGGGAGATAGGGAGTTTATGGTGTTTAGAACCACTGACAAACAATATTTCAGCTATATTGTGGCAGTCAGTTTAATTGGTGGAAGAAACAGAGTACACAGAGAAAACCACAGACCTGCCGCAAGTCACTGACAAACTTAATCACATAATGTTGTATCAAGTACCTCTCGCCATGATCGGGATTCAAACTCACAACATCAGTGGTGATAGGAACTGATTGCATAGGAAGTTGTAAATCCACGACCACGGCAGCCTTCCTACTGATGAGAAATAAGTCCTTTAACAACTAGGGTTCCTTTTGTGTCACAACTTTAGAAAATGTAGGCATTGTGTTTATATAACAAAGTGTTCTTAAAAAATCTCTTGACTTATGCTGAACTTTAGAAAAGGTAGGCATTGTGTTTATATAACAAAGTGTTCTTAAAAAATCTGTTGACTAATTTATGCTGAACTTTAGAAAAGGTAGGCATTGTGTTTATATAACAAAGTCAGAAAGTGTTCTTAAAAAATCTCTTGACTTATGCTGAACTTTAGAAAAGGTAGGCATTGTGTTTATATAACAGTGTTCTTAAAAAATCTCTTGACTTATGCTGAACTTTAAAAAAGGTAGGCATTGTGTTTATATAACAAAGTGTTCTTAAAAAATCTCTTGACTAATTTATGCTGAACTTTAGAAAAGGTAGGCATTGTGTTTATATAACAAAGTGTTCTTAAAAAATCTCTTGACTTATGCTGAACTTTAGAAAAGGTAGGCATTGTGTTTATATAACAAAGTGTTCTTAAAAAATCTCTTGACTAATTTATGCTGAACTTTAGAAAAGGTAGGCATTGTGTTTATATAACAAAGTCAGAAAGTGTTCTTAAAAAATCTCTTGACTTATGCTGAACTTTAGAAAAGGTAGGCATTGTGTTTATATAACAGTGTTCTTAAAAAATCTCTTGACTTATGCTGAACTTTAAAAAAGGTAGGCATTGTGTTTATATAACAAAGTGTTCTTAAAAAATCTCTTGACTAATTTATGCTGAACTTTAGAAAAGGTAGGCATTGTGTTTATATAACAAAGTCAGAAAGTGTTCTTAAAAAATCTCTTGACTTATGCTGAACTTTAGAAAAGGTAGGCATTGTGTTTATATAACAAAGTGTTCTTAAAAAATCTCTTGACTAATTTATGCTGAACTTTAGAAAAGGTAGGCATTGTGTTTATATAACAAAGTGTTCTTACAAAATCTCTTGACTTATGCTGAACTTTAGAAAAGGTAGGCATTGTGTTTATATAACAAAGTGTTCTTAAAAAATCTCTTGACTAATTTATGCTGAACTTTAGAAAAGGTAGGCATTGTGTTTATATAACAAAGTCAGAAAGTGTTCTTAAAAAATCTCTTGACTTATGCTGAACTTTAGAAAAGGTAGGCATTGTGTTTATATAACAGTGTTCTTAAAAAATCTCTTGACTTATGCTGAACTTTAAAAAAGGTAGGCATTGTGTTTATATAACAAAGTGTTCTTAAAAAATCTCTTGACTTATCATATGGTGAACTTTAGAAAAGGTAGGCATTGTGTTTATATAACAGTGTTCTTAAAATATCTGTTGACTCAATATGCTGAACTTTAGAAAAGGTAGGCATTGTGTTTATATAACAAAGTGTTCCTAAAAAATCTGTTGCCTTATGCTGAACTTTAGATCATGTATTTTGAAGACATGTACTCTAAAAACACTCGCTTTCATATTAATTTACAATAATGCAATGTTAATTGATCTGAATTAGAAATAACTGCTAAAGAAGAGCAAAGGGAAGGATATCAACATAGAAAATGAATTTTGAAATGACTCCAGTTTACCACAGACATGGAAGAAGACAAAACACTTGTTGTTTAGAAATCAACAGCCTTAATATCTCTGATTTATTCTGATGTACTATTTAAAATAGCATTTCAAGATATGCTTAATAAGTCCTTAAAACAAAGTAATTTTCTAAATAAATATAATAATTATCGTCTTAACATGGGCTTATTATTCTCAGTAAAAGGTCCCACCCGCTATCATTACGATTTACATTTAATGTCATCTCTAGGCTTAGCCATGAATGACACATTGGATTACAAACAAAGCCTTGGACGAAGTGAAAACGATACTTTTCCTGTTCCTATCACAGTCAAGATGATTAAGCCAGCTTTTAAATGGCTTTTACTATCGTACAAAGGATAATTCAATAGACGTCCTTCATTGTGATGGAGTTAAGTATTTAACTACGATGGCATAGAAAAACGATCTCCAATGCATTATAGTGATGCTTTCATCGACTGGTTGAATGGCAATACCGTTATTAGCAATAATCACGATACAAATTATCAACATTAAAAATTCACAATACACAGCTACTTGTATAGTTAAATAGGACAAGTAATATAACTTTACTATTGGTTATATAGCTAATCATCTTAATTGTCTCTTCTACACTTGAAAATGTTGAAGCTCTTGAAAATAAATGGATCTATCTAATTCATGAACTAATCTTTAATAAGAGATTCATGAAATAATCTTAATTAAAGGAAAAAAGTCTTAGGTTTGAATAAAATTAATTCAAATAACAATGAAATTATTTTTTTTTTTAAATGTCAACCCGTCCCAGTTACAAATTGGTTACATATACAATGTATGCCTCAGTGAAAACAATTATATAGCTAATATCTCTACAGGACCTGAATATTGTAGTGCCGTTATTTTTCCCCCCAGAAGATATGAATTTCCAAATGAACCATGAATTTAACCTCTTTGATTCCTTATTTCTACTTAGTATTGAAAAATATAAATTTGTGAATCTCTACGGCAAATTGTAGTGCTTTTTTTTTTTTTTATTCCAGAAGATGTGAATTTCCAAATGAACCATGAATTTAACCTCTTTGATTCCTTATTTCTACTTAGTATTGAAAACTGTCAATGTCGGTAATCTTGGTAAAGATAAAAGCTTCTTACTTTTTTATGAGTACCAAAGATTGTGTATTTATAGGGAATCAATACAAGTGACCCTTGAACAACAAGGTTTCAGTCCGTTACAAAGTTCAGCATGTTTTGTGATCAATCTACCAAATCTGCTGTCAGCATGTTTCTAAGGCTTCCACGGTGATAATCAATCAACCCCTACCACTTGTCACAGTAATGTCAACTTATATACAGGAAATTATATTTAGTTCTACATTGTTTGAGGATATACTTCATTTATTAAATTATTAATAAACTTAAGTGCAGTCAAGTAATGCATAAAAACACTGCAATAGTGTTAAAGAATTATAAAATCTTTATTTTATCCAACACCACTTTTGAATAAAAGGTAGATTAATGATTCATCATTATCCTGATGTATCTTGATTCAACATTATGTGCAGAAAACATTAAGATATTACATGATATACTCGTCACATGCTATTACTGAAAGAGCTGAAAAAAACGAAATGCACTTGTGGTGAGAGAATAAAAAATTGCAGAGGCTGCAAATAGGATATATGTTGTTTGAAGTTAAATAAATATTAGTTTTACACAATTTAACATCTGCACATTGCTTTATGAATCACATTTCTGCATGTAAGCAAACATGGGTTTTCCAAGAGTAATGGTTAAATTAAAAAAGATCCATACTTGGAAATAAAAGAAGCCATTTTCAATTTCCTTATTTATTACAAGTTTGCTCATTAGATTCTGATCTTGTGTTGTCTGTAGGGTAATAATTATGAGTAGCATTTAAAGCAGTGAATAGAAACTTTGTTTTTGATAAAATACAGATATTCTGCTCACAGAGATTAATAAACCAACAGAAAATCAAATGTTTTAAACTTCTGATCTACCAACAAAATAAGACCATTTACACATTTTCGACTTGATTATAAAATTATACGTCTTTACATGTTTTTTCTTAGCAGTTATTTCCCTTTAAAGTGGGCAAATGCTCCCCTTTCATGCAAAGTACATATGAAAATAACATGTATTTTGTACGAAAGTTTAATATTGTAACAACTTGTGAATTTTCTATTTCCTATAAACAAATTTTTTAAAAGGTTCATATTTTTACAATTTTTTTTAAAAGGTTCATATTTTTACAATTTTTGTTTACAAGGTTCATATATTTACAAATTTATATGAAAATTATAAAGGGCCCAGGTGGCTCTATGAGTTAGGTAGTTGGATTACCTAACAACTCATACCAGCCTATCACCAATACGACATGGGTTCACGCCCGGTTTTGTAAATTACCAAAAAGGGTGCACTCGACTCGCAGCCGCAAATGATAAAGTTTACCAGTTGCTTGCTCATGGTCGGTGGTTCTCTCCTGGTACTGCGGCTTCTTCCACCACTAAAACTGGTCGCCATGATATAGCTGAAATATTGCTGAAAGTGGTGTTAAGCACAATAAAATCTATCAATCAATGAAAATAATACTAAAATTCTTTGTCTTTTCCTTTGTTTCATGTGAAAATGGGTACCATTTAGACCTTCATAAGGAATATAACTCTTATAAAAAACGTACAATTTTAGAATCAAATCTGGAATGTGTAAATGGTCTTTCAAGAGTGACATATGGGTACAATTCTTTGTTCCTGTTTATCATTTGAAGGCTTAAGCATGCTTTTGCTGTTTGAAGATCAAATGACAAAGAAATTCAAGGTTACTTTTCTTTAAGTTATATACAGGCTGTCGACACTATTTTGCCATCAATCGTGAATTTGTCTGAAATGTTTTTGATTACTTTTGCCGTAATAGCTAGTTTTTACATTATTTCTCTTTCATTAACAAAATTGTGTCTGTTAAGGTGATTCACAAGTGTTGTTGAGATAGGGTGAGCAGCAAGTAAGTGTCTCCATTTTTCTATAATTAAAATGTTGCTATGTTTTGCTACAACTGTGCACAACAGAAAAGACAACTGCCCTGGTACATCAATTAGGCTATTTATGTAGAGAATAAATCAGGTATAAAATGAAGAAAACCAAATTTAAGAGAGACTTTTCCCAGGACTACAGCCATTGTCAGTCATGTCTGGATTACATGAAACAAACTGATATCAAACTTATAAATGTAGGACTTATATTCTAAAATTAACAGAATATGAGACAGCTACTACAGTTTTTAAGAAAACCTTCAAAACATTTTAAATTTATGAGTGAAAATTCCAGCAAAATTTGTCAAGAAATGACCTATGTATAATTTTTGATTGTACATGAAATCATTAGGAGAAAATCGGAGGTGTCAAAAAATTATGTCCACAAACGGTTACTCATATCCTACAAGAATATGAGGCAGACCTTAAAACTGTTGATAATATTGATTTTTACAATGAATTTTCTCTTTCTGAAGTAACTAAGTATCATTTTAAAATCCAAGAATGCCATCCCATTATTAACCTCACATAAACAATATAGGTAGGTGGTATAACAAAAATAGTTTCAAAGTTGATGATAATAAACTTTAATCTAAAATTAAAAATTTCAACTAAAAAATTGTGACATTTATAAAAAAAAAACATTTATTTCTAAAATTATAAAAAATATTTTCAATTCATTTGCACATACAATGTAATGATAGCAGTAGTTTTATCACCATGTACTGAAATGTCATTTTATCAAACAAGATATTACTTTCCAAATAAAAAAAACATTTGTTCAACTGAGACCATATCCTGTCTGCTGATTCTCTCATTAACACTGTTAAATATTTAAAAGAATTCCACAATAAAATAGTCATCTAATTAATTTTTTTCACAATAAATATATTAATACAACCATTTTTGTAAAATTCCTTTCATGTACAGAAATATGGTCAATGTAAATTAATAAGATGTTATTTTTCTCGTTCAAAATTGACCCCCTTATTATATGTATTTCGCCTATATCATCTCAGCTGAATATTTTGTATAATACGACAAGCAAAAAACATATGATAAACAACATGTATAACAAAACAAGTGGAACCTTACCTCAACGTGTTTACAGGTATTTCTCAAAGGTAGACAACTCCGACCACACCTGTCTGCATCATCAACATCATCATCTATAAATACCAGTCATCGTTATTACTTTTATGAATCAACAATTTCTCATCACTTAATTACATTTTTGTCTACCTGAGACAAGGTAATTAACATTGTTTTTTGCCTACATATCCACATAATCTTAATTTGAAATCAATTGAATAAAATGTCAATATTATTACACATCCTCTAATGTTATCAGATAGAAAAGCTTGTTTGTCAACAGAATGGATCTCTTTTTATGACAATGTTTGATTTTACAGGTAATCAGCTGATTTCAGCAGGTGGAAATCCTTTGATGTACACCTGGACTCTATGATGAGGGATTATTTCAACCATAACAAGAGAATTATAACAGATTATCCTCTTATATAATTAGCAGGTTTCACTCCAATTCCTCTTATTTATGTGAATTCAACAGTTTATTTCAAATTTTACAGTCCATTACACAATCTCATATTTTTGTATCTTGTATGGTAAAACAGACAGTAATAATTTAATTGCTGTATGGTGTAATCTACACCTAAATCTTAAAGGAAAACTAGCTATCTTTGATAAAACTTAATTTGTCTTCTTAAAACCAATTCACTTTATCTATTCTTATTGAATAAATACGAGAGAAAAAAATCTATGCAATCAGTTAATGTTCATACCTTGTGAAAAAAAATTCAAGATGACTCAAAACTTGTGGTCTGGTGGTAATGGATCTATAAATGAATTAAAAAGGTGTGATTTTGTCAAGTAATGACAAATTTAGAAATCAGATGTTCTTCCTCTTGAAAACAGATTCACAAGGCAATTAACACCTTCAGTTTTCTGATGACAGCCTTGGTCTTGGATTCTGTTAAGATTGTTGTAACCTTCCACTATTATCACAGATCTGAAATTGATGCAAAGATAGTGAAAATAAACAAAGGATTTCAAGATAAGAAATTAATTACACTCATCATACATTTTGTATTATCAAGCATTCTTTATAAGATACATATATTTTATTTTATTAAGATATTAATAATATTTTCCTTTTGACAGAAATTCAATGCTTTTAACTTGAAGGATTCATTGACCCAGATTCCTTCTTCTCCTGGGTCTTCTTGGTAATGTCACTGTAGTTCATAAATACATTAATTAAACCAGGATACTTCATAGGAGTAATAGAAACAAAAATATCACCTGAATAATTAATAAAAAACCCATTAGGATCTTATCAGGATCTAAGGCATCTTGTTACAAAATATTTTTTATTTCGTCAGGTATAAGCTGGTAAGAATTCCTCTAATACTTAGATGTTTCCTTTATAGCTTAAGATTACTATCATGCGGAAATTAACTTGTGTGCCACATATCCAATGATCCACAAATACTGAGTGCCACAGATTCTATGATCCACAAAATACTGTGTCACAAATTCTATGAACCACAAAATATTGTGTGCCACAGATTCTATGATCCACAAAATACTGTGTGTCACAGATTCTATGATTCACAAAATACTGTGTGCCACAGACTCTATGATCCACAAAATACTGTGTGCCACAGATTCTATGATCCACAAAATACTGTGTGTCACAGATTCTATGATCCACAAAATACTGTGTTCCACAAAACATGTAGATATATTGAACAGCTGCTTACAGTGTTCTTTTTGTAAAGCTAATAAAGTACAAAAGATTTTTACTGTTACTATCTTCTATCACCTTGGATGTTATACCTGGGCAGTTAATAATAAAACAAGACGGAAATGTATATGATAAATCATATTTAAATCTCTTCCCGCCAAAGGGGCCACCTGTCCTACGAGTGCATGGCAGATGTGATCATTTTAACAATTACTGACAATTCTTATTGTTAAAATAATATGAAATTAAATTTTGAAACCTGAGATGAACGACTGGCTGCATCATCTTATTAATATAATAGCACAAAAAACAATAAAAGTTTTCTACATGAAAAAATACTTCAGAATAAATAAACTCAGAAAAACAATAGTAGTTCTCATGCATAGGCTTAAGTTTACATGAAAAAAAGAACTTCTAAATAAATAAACTCAGAAAAACAATTTAGCAAGTCTTATGCATTGGTATAAGCTTACATGAAATAGCTTCAGAATAAATAAACTCAGAAAAACAATGGTAGTCTCCAAAGGATTTACACGAAATTACTCCTGAATAAATTATAAACTGAAAATTTCAGTTGCATTCATTTTCTTTACTTATTACTATTGGTTTATTAAAGATTTACTTATTACATAATGTCTCTAATAAGTTATTGAAAAGTAGTTAACAAAAGAAAATGCCAGCTACAAAGTCAAACATCTACTTGTCAACTTGATCTTAAATGTAAAATTCAAGGGTTAAGGTTAGGGTATGGTGCTTAATGCCACTTTCAACAATATTCCAGTTATATCGTGGCAGTCAGTTTTATTGGTGGCGGAAACCTGAGTACCCAGAGAAAACCATCGACCTTCCGCAAGTCACTGACAAACTTTATCACATAATGTTTTATCGAGTAGACCTCGCCATGTGCGAGGATCGAACTCACAACTTTAGTGGTGATAGGCAGATTGCACAGGTAGTTGTAAATCCAACTACCATACGATCACGACCATGATGGCTAAATTCAAATATATTGAGAAATAATACTTAGTAACCATATTAACCACTGGTATATATATATTAACCATTGCTAATCACTGGTATAAAAAAACATGGGGCAATTTTCATTATGAAATGTATACTAAGAGTAAATCTGGCACCAATAACTAAATTGTATCTGTTCTGAAGCATAGGGTTAGGGTGTTTAACGCCACTTTCAACAATATTTCAGCTATATCGTGGCGGTCAGTTTTATTTGTGGAGGAAACTGGCATGCCAGGAGAAAAACACTGACCTGCCGCCAAGTTACTGACAAACTTTATCACATAGCGTTGTATCGAGTACACCTCGCCATGAATAGGGTTTTGAACTCACAACATTAGTGGTGATAGGCATAGGTACTTGTAAATCCAACTACCATACGATCACGATCATGACCACGACGATCCCCTGCTCTGAAGTATAGATCTAGCAGAGATGAAACTGCTCACTAATGAAAAAAGAAGAAACACCCTAGTCCCTATACAGTGACTGAAAAGCTTCATTTTCTTACTGTGTGCACCAGTTGGAGACATTTTATTTCCAAACATTTTGCTTAAAAGAGAGGAAATCTGCTGATCTGAGGAAAACTCTCATGCTTGTATATTAATTTTACCAACTTTCGGTGTTGTTTTAGAGGTAAAAATATTCTTCAGTTTAACTTTATGAATTAATTCTGAACCAATCAGTGAATTTTTATTTTGCTTATTTTACTTCATTCCTTTGAAAACACTGAAAATAGTTTGAAAATTGTATTTTTGCTTTTGCTAAAGGCATCAATTACAAAATTTTACATATTTTTATGCAAATGTGTACAAAATGACACTAAAAAGGAATAATGACAAAAATAAACCTATGTATCATTGTCCTAATAATCATAGTGCCTTGACCTCTGATGTCAAGGTCAGATTGGTGTTCTAAATCATAGTTCTATCCCAGATTAGATCGTACAATTATTTATAGATGATACTCTTTCTGTTCTAATGCATATTATAAGTAAGTACCATGAAGAAGGGGTTGTAAGACAAATTGTCATATCCCAAACAAGAACTAGAATTCTCTTCTCTGAACATCTTGGTTTTATAAATCAAGGAGGTTAAGCCAGCAGGTATCCTCAGGATGTTATCTCTATTTCAAAGGACCATTTGAATTATATTCAAATAATTTAAAATAAAGCTGTTATCAAGGATTTATATAGTATACTATATAAATCCTTGCTGTCATGTATAATTTGCATAAAATCAATTTAGTATCAACATGGACCAGAGGTGAATTAAATTACTATATTTAACATCTGTTGATAAATATCAAATAATTAATTAACATTGATGTATATGAAGAATACGGAGGATCCTTGGCTTCACCTCTGACCATTTTCTTCAAATCACATATACTAATCACTGATTGGTCAATTACATAATGTGAAGTCACTTTGGAAAAGATAATAAAGTATGTTTTCTGCATTTGTTGATGAGCACGTAATAAATAAACAAACAATATGCTGTTTAGTAATATTTTCATCTCCCCTTGATTGACTACTTTTTTATACTTTAAGATGCACCGACTATAATAATGATGTGAGTTGTAAGGCTGTAACAGTAATTCATAATAAACTTTTGTTTCCGTGAGAATCAAGATATTTGCCTATTGATAATATGTTTCTGCCAAAAACTTACTGATTATATTTTCCAATATTACTGCTTTATATTTACTGTGATAGATCTATTCTATACCAGTTAATAAATCTAAAGACCTCAAAAGTCAATATTACCTAAACATACTACAAACTTTACTCATCTCATCCTTTATAAAATTAATATCATATTTTGCTAAAATGAGCTTAAAGACATTTTTATTAATAATACCTTTTGCTTCAGGTAGAACAATGAATATATGTTGTAGCATTTCAAGTCTTAAATTATCGTGCTTGTCATGAAATTAAATAGGATTTTAATTGCACACACTTTGATATTGAGATGTTCTTTCAATCAAGCGTTTTTTCCTTCATCCACCACCTGACCAAATTTAATGATGATCTAAACATGGCTATTCTGGCCGAAATTGCTTGGGTCATCAAGGTAGACATTATTTATCTGCTTGTATTAAATGTTGAGAGCTCACTAAAATGACCTCCCCAGGCAATCTGTTTTTTCTGTTATCCCGTCAAGAGGACTTAATGTCACTGTCAATAGGCACGTGGACGCACAAGACTGAATCTTGTCGATGACTAGCACAAAAAATGCTGGCTTTACTGGTCAGTTTATTGACAAGCGGTCATCACTTAAATCAGTTCCACTTGACAGAATAGACAGATTAGAAAAATAATGAAATCAATGCAACATCTGATTAAATTCTAAATTAATCAACATCAGCATTCATCAAGATAGAGAGAATTAATAAATATTTGGCTCATGTATAAAAGCATATCAATTTACCCGTCAGATAGATTTATGTTTTTAAAATGGAAAACAATTTAACATTATTTTTATGAAACATTGTTCAGAATGTGATGCTGGTAATGTGATGAAAACAATAATCAAATTCTAAACTGCTTTTATGAAAAAGAACAGATTTTTATCATAAAAAAATATTCAATTTTATATCATGGTTATTGTATGACAATTTGATACTGCAAGCTCTTTATGTGGAGGGAAACTCACAAGTCCTTGTCCTTAAGTATGTACTTAAATTCAATGTAAAAATGTTTAAACATGTTCAACACATAAACACTGAAATGAGAATATAATTTTTTTTAAATAATTTTCTATTTTATAAGTTTTTTCATCAGTAATTAAGGGCCTGATATACAATTGTTCCAAAAGATGAGACACAGGCAGGTATACTTGATAAAATATTTTAGCTTAAGCAAATTTTATTTAGTCAAATACACACAAAAAACAAAAAAAACCGATAAAATTCTATGTGGTTTTTGGTAGATCAGTGGTACTTCTTCCAAAACAAACAGTCATAATATTACTGAAATCTTGTTGCAAGTGAACTTTATAAATATAAAGGTTAATTTCATACAACAAAAAAGCAACAAATTCCATTAGAAATTAGTAAAACTATTGAAAGCCTTTTTGAAATTAAATAAAAATTATTGTTTCTGATGAAAAAATTCTCAAACAAATATAATAATAAATCTTTTAAAAATACAGCTACTTAATTGTAGATTTAGAGAAAGAAAAAGATACATATAACGGTATGTAAAAAACAAATCTTTTTATTTTATATATTTTATACACTGTAGATGAAACATCCATATACAATTTACTAAACTGTAATATTCAAAATTTTTCTTTCTTATCGAAAGGTAAGAAAAATCTAAGCATCTTAATTGATTACCTGTATGCAAATGTATACTTACATGTACAAGTTAACATATGTGTAAATCCTAATCAATATATTCTGAGTGGAAAATTTATAACTTTATGTTGCAGATTTTCAGGTTGTGAAAACAATTAGGTCAAACTTGGGGGTAAATTCACTGATACGAAATTTGGTTATACATGTACTAATGACTAAATCAGGCTCATAGCTACAGTTATATGTAAATATTACTTTGAACCTATATATAAATGTCCGAAATTGCTGAAGAAATTTTCTGGATACCTGATTAATTAGTAAGAAAGGATATGGATGTAAATGGACATGAGATACAATCCAATATTACACTTAGACAACAATTAAAGTAAAGGAACAGCTTGTAGTAAGAAAGGACAAGGATGTAAATGAACATGAGAGACAATCCAACATTACACTTAAGACACAAATTCAAGTAAAGAAACAGTGCTTTTATTGCTGTTCTACATTTCACAGTCACTGTAGGGTCTTCAACAATGAGAATAACTCATACCATAAAATGAGTGTGAAGCGACCTCTAGTATGCTGTATTTGTTTGCACTCTGGCTGCATCCAAAATGGGCGACATTATGCACTACATTGTTAACAATTTCTCTACATTATAAAACTATATTATTAAGTTATTCCCCGTTATTCAAATTTCAATGAAACCAATAAAAAAAATAAAAAAAATTTGACTGAATATGCTGACATAACAGACAGACAGAATTCATACTCACCCTAATATATGTAATATTCCGTGATAAAAAACGAATTTCCTTTTAAGTATCCATTTCTAATAATAGAATTTTACTTTTAAAAGTTACTACAAGAAGAAATATAAATCCGTACCTGAATATTATCCTTCAACAGAAGACTGATATGATAGTTTTATAAAGATTTGACAACAGATTCATGAATCACAATCAGAAATATTGTTAGGTCTGACCAACTGTTACCAAGGAAATTAATCAAGAGTAAATGTAAATAAAACTAGAATCATTTTAACTATCAACAAAAACGGTAAAAGTTAAATTACATTTAATGATTAAAACAGATGTCGACTAGGAAGCTTGTTTACCTTATATACGAGTCCTTCCAAGTAAAGTGAGGTTGCTATAAATTTCTATATATTGACAATCACGATTACGAAACAGTCTTCTCGATCAGCTGATGATGTCAAATGATCACAAGGCTATATTTGTTTATAAATTGCTCAGCTTTTGATTAGAAAACCATAAAAAGCCTTATGAATCAATCCTGTCTATCATTTAACAATTTGCTCAATTTTCAAAAGGAAATAACCATTCAATTTAAATGAGAAGGTATTTATTAATCAGAAAGACGTCCTTATCTCCTTATATAATAACTTAAATTTAAAGTTCATGGAAAGATCTAATACCTAGTTTACCCTGGAACTATTTGGGTTCAAACAGTTAGTAGTTTTTGAGAAAAATAACATTAATTCATATTTCCATAGGATCATGTGTCAAAAAACTGTGCTATAGTGGCTGCCATCTTGGATTCCCAATCCACATAAAATGAAAAATGTGTAAGGGACTATCAAATTATTCATGTACAGTCAAGTTTGTAGTTTATCATGAAAAAGGCTCTCAACATATAAACCCATGAACACAAAGTACATATAAAGGCTATCAATATTTATCCTGCAACCATGTGTTTTTGAATATAATAAAGGGTTAAAATAGACTTCTGTGTTATTTAAGTCATTGATATAATAAAGCTTTTTCTGGTGCCCCTTTCAAATGTTTTACAGGCTGAGTTTTGCTAAACTAGTTGTAAATCAGTTCTCTTTCTAGCTGCTGACAGAACATATCAAAAGGGGCAAACAAGGGATAAATATATAATTTTTTTCTTATTTAATATAAAATATAACTATTTACAGATTAATGCAGTGTATTATAGTTTATGTGTATTAGGGGCAAAATTAGAAAAAGGCTTGGTAAACTTCATACATTCTCATCTAGAATAGTCGACAAGTGGAACAGTTTGACAGAAGTCACCATAACAGCAATTTCTATAAATATATTTAAAAGTAGGTTGAACGAAGAAAACTGGAATGACATAATTTTTTTTACCTACATAGATCTTTATCATCAGTGATATGGTTTTAGTATTAATTTATATACTACCAAGATGCATCTTCAGCAAACTGTTTATACACAAAACTAACCAGTTTTACATGTGCACAGTAAAGTCATCTGTATCCAGATATGTATATTATGAGAGACGGCAGAAGAAGTCTTAGACTTAATGTTACAAGATCAAGGTAATAAACCTCACCTTTCTATCAGTATCTAAGCCTCAGCTCATACACATAAATGTATATTTTAAGACACTGCATTATATTGTATATCCATCTACACGATATTCAACAATTCCATATAAGCTAAGATCTACCATTTAAATAGAAGTCCTTAGGGGACCGTGTGATTCACACAGTTCTTTACAAATACCAAATGTACATAACAAATTGTCTACAAAAATATCAGAAATCCTCCATCGTTTCATCATGTATATTGCATAACTAAACAAAGAAATAAATATCATGGGAATTCTCTCTGGTGAAAAGTAGCTACTGGCATATAACTAGCAACACACTGACATTATTTTCTTGCATTGCCATACAAATCTTTTTTACTTGAGTTTTAATCCTGCACATCTACATATACAATTCTCTGGTGAAAGCATAGATTGAAAATTTACACATACAGACAAACCTGTATTAAGAGGTCACCTTTGGGACAAAGTCAAAGATAAAGTGGTCTTATAAGACAGTGAACCTCAGAAAAGAGGTTAAATTCATATAAAATTTTCTATGACAGGACAAGAAAAAGTGACCTTTAAATACAGGTGACTGCTTAATAGAGGTAATCACATGGGCAGGTTTGACCGTACATGTAGAGGTAAACACTAAAACCATACTGTCATCAATATTGTCTTTCCTCGTTAAATAAATCAAGAATTAAATCATATTATAGTATTTTAGTGGAGATTATTTAAGATCACAGTCTTCGAAATAAGGCGGTAGTCCGAAGCCTGTGGCATGTAAAATTGTACACGGGCGTATAAAATGAGTAGTTCCACAAGTCCGACGGGCCTGTGAAAAAAAAGTCATATAGTTTCAAAAGTTGATTTCATAAGATATTGTGTGTAGATATTTAGTTTAATGTTATCCGTTTTCAGTTGCTGCCGAGTCAATGCAAAAAATGGGTAGGCCTTTTAAGAATTTTCGATATTCGAAATAGATTTAGGTGTGTCTGTTTTTTGCAATTTGATTGGTTGATATTTTTAGGAAATTACTATCATGTAGGTTTTTAAAAAGGACAAGAAGCAGGACTCACGGTAGAGGGCGAAGTAGTTGCCTTGTGAAGGTTGACTTCGATTTCTCGTTGGTCAAAAGCGAAGTTCAAGTAGCCTTGTAATTTTGAAGAGTCGCCCTATGTTGCCCGCGTATTTTTGCCACGTGCCATTTATGAAAATATCGACATCGTGTTTATTGAATTCTATGTTATTCATTAAGTATTTTGAAAGTGACTTTCTTGAAAAGTAATCCATTTCGGTTTAAAGAAACTTTAATTTCGTTCAATATCAAATAAAAATGGCACAACGAGAAATGGGGCGCAATCAGACACTGTGCTATGGGAAATGTTGATCAAAGCTACTTTTAACCAAACAAACTTTTGATTAATTTTGTTCTCAATCCTGTGACATAAAGTCGGAGTTCTCATATATAATATGTTCATATTTGAGAAGGTTGGTCATTCAAAATTCGTTGAAATGCACGGAGACACTTCAGATTATTTTCGATCCGCTTCCAAATCCGATCGGTATTTTTTTTTATTAATTGCGATCTATTTATAGAACTGTTGCTGACAGACCTGTGTCTACGTTAAGGGTTAATACCTCTGCAGTTAGAAAATAGACTTTGAACTACAGTAGTTTTGTTCCATTGTTGCACTCTGATTTGAGGTCTGACAAATAATAATTACAATCTTTACTTTAAGTTCTTCAGTTTATGACTGTCAGTGTCAACACTACATGATGTTTCATTCCATAACCAAAACGGACCATTACTAAAACGGACCATAACCAAAATGGACTACCCGAAAAAAATATGTATTGCAAGAATTTTTATTTAGTTTTTATTTTTAGTGTGCGTTGATTGTTTTTTTTTTAAACTGATCTTATTTGTGATAATTACTTTCTAGATTTATGAATAAATCAAATTAGTACAGGTAACTTAGTGAAGCCAAGTAATTATTGGTGTTTTAATTGGTTTATGACACCCAAATCACTTTTAATTAGATTAAATGATTTGATTATCAGGTGATTGTGTAAGTGTGTGTTGTCTTGAATTTACCTTTCTGGAGCAATCTGCACAGTGGTCTGTCCCCATTGTGAGAATGATAATGAATGAAACAAACTCCATGTTCTTTTATTGTCTATGAACCAAAGATCAAAGAAATTTACTCGTTTTTGTGATGGAATTTATAAAAATTCCATGTACTGCAATCGGTTAATTATATCTTAATTACTATTTTTTCTTTTTATCAACCCAAGCCCATATTCTTTGGGGGAAACTAAGATTAAAGCATTGAGGATTTAATAAACTTTGTAAATTAAAACCAAATTCTTTAAAATTAATTAACTTTTAATCAAATAAAAATCAAATTAATCATAATTGTAATTAAGTGTGTAACAATTAATTGTATGATTTGACTAAAAATGTGCTTGCAATGTTTTTTTTTTTGCAAAGGACTGGGAGCTATAAGGGCCAAAATCGGCCCCACCTCAGATGTCGATAAAACAACAACAACACTCCTAATAAACTGTTGCTATCAGAATCTGCTGTAAGTTGTCTTTTACGTGTAAGGAGTGTGTCCTTTACATCCCGCGCTAAGGGATGTATTAAAATTGTTCATCATAGCTGTCTGGTGTCCCTTTCACATAGTCAGCGTTTTCCTAGAGGAAGCTATTTGTTATTTTATTTATGCCAAATTCGCAGTCATGTTAGGATTCTAATAATAATAGGTTATTATACAGCTATAATTTTAATCCAATCAAAAACAATATGGTTGTGATCATCTTCCGTAATTAAAATCGTCAAAATGAAATACAATCGAATTAATATCAAATGGCGTCTTGTTTCAACCTCATTTAAAATATACCTTGACATTCTTTCATACTTGTATATCACGTTCACGATCTTTTATTACAACACTATTTCACTCAAGTGTACATTTTTTTCCTGTTCTAGTTAAAGGACTTTATCAAACAGAATCATACAGTTTACATGTAATGCAGTTAATACGCATTTAAGCCACAGAATAATATTTCTATTTTCCACACCTTGTGGTGTGGGGTCACTATTGTGCATGTGAAATATTAATTGCAAACCCCATTGACTGGCTATTTGCTGCCTGTCTAGAATATTTTTTTTTTCTCGGTCGACAGTTCAGAAGCTAGAAAACGATATGATGAATAGTGTCTGTCAATCATGCAAACAATAACTTATGCACATGACAGAACGCATTTTCAATGCACTACATACACAAACTTTTGATCCATCATTTGTCCATTGGAGGTTGATTTAAGAGAATGGAACTGATAGAAGTTAAAAGTTTAATTTGGGCGCAAAAGGGGAAACTTTATATAATATATGAAAATGTGATGTAACATATGCGCCAGGGATATTTCCCGAAATTCTTTCAAAATGATATAAACTGTTAATATCTTCCTGGCATTGATGAAACCAGATATGTTCGTAGTAGCCCATCACAAAATACTGTCAGTTCCCTTTTAGCGCTCTCGCTAACATTAAATTTTTCCAAAATAAATAACAAATCTTTAATTTTTTGTCTTTCTTCTTCAGACAAATCTTGGTATAAAGATTTGCTGGACGACGGATTGAAATCGACTTTAACAGTCTGCCCATCAGTACTTTCTAATTTTAAGTACTGGGGTACAAGGCCATATGACTACAAACCAAAGCGCAGTTTCAAGCTTCGATTTAAATTATTTTAATTTCCTTGATTTGTTATTTTCGATAATTAATGCCTCTCCCTCTTTATGTGCAAACGAACATATGTTTATAATTAAAACACACTAAACAAATTAATACAAATAATTAAATACATATAAAATCATAGAAATAATACATAAAATATCATATTTATTCAAGAAATTTACATTTTTTATTTCAATAGTCCGTTTTTGTTATGGTCCGTTTTGGTAATGGTCCGTTTTGGTTATGGTCCATTTTTGTTATGGGATGAAACATTCGGTAGCGAATGTCAATATACGTTCGTGCTATATTTGCATTCCCTAGCTTTCTATATATAGTTGGACCGTTGAGCAAATTGGCATATACACATGTACTGTACATATTTCTTCTGCTGAAGGCTACACAAATACGACTTTTTGCATTTTGTGTGGTATTAATTCAAAGCATAGTGATATTTAAAAAAAAAGGGGGGGTACATATTAAAAATTATCACCAAATTATATGTCTCACGCAATGATGACATCACAAGTTTTTGTTATAAGAGTCTTATAACAATATTGGTTGTGATGATGATGATGATGATGAGGAGGAGGTGGACAGTGATGATATGGAATATACTCAGGATGCTATTGACAGTATGATTTTAGAATTTTCAGGAGATTAATATAAACATGAATCCAAAATAAAGTGTCTTTTTGTGTTTTTTACTTGCATTCTGGTCTTACCTAATGCATAATTGACATGTCCACATAATATTTGGTACATCATCATGTTTTGAGTTTTGGTGGTTTGAATTAATGGTCATTAATGTAGTTTTCAAATTCGGGCCTGTAGAATTGATGGTGGGCCTGTAAATATTTGAACTTACAGGCCCGGTGGGCTTGTAAGGTAAAAAGTTAAGCGTGAAGACTGAGGTCAAGTGAGGAACTTTTCAGTATATTATCAGGCTAAAGATAAATAATACAAGTGCCAATCATAATTTTAATGTCCCATTTTACTAGACTGAACAGGCTGTACTGGATCTTATAGTGCTAGCTCAATGAAGACTTGTTATGCTATAAGAACACAATTTAGGACCCATTCTGTTTGTTCTTAAAATCTCCATCTCTGTACTGTTGTATGATAAGTTCAGAAGCAGCAGGTACTAGGTATATTCTTCTGTTTGACTTAACCTGAAGGTCCACCTGTCTTCCTACACTCCAGAAAAGACCTCCTATACCCTAGGAAAGATTTGCACTCCAGGAAAGCACACATTACTCCCAGTCCTCGAAATGAAAATTTGAATTTACTGGTCCGAATCAAATTCTTGAACTTATCTTCATATATATCTAAATAAAAACTGACAAACTTACTGGTACAAACACAGGTTTACTGGTCTTGTGACAGAGGACTGGTGTTGTGACAGAGGACTGGTGTTCATCATGAGGACTGTACTACATTACAAATGCTTAGAATTATTAGCCTTGAAATGGAAGTTCAGATTACAATATACATGTTTGTGTGTTACTGGTAACATATCCGTTAATTTGATTGTTCTGTTTTAATATAATAGATTGTACTTTTATTTATTATAAAATATTTAACACAGCAACACAATTAAATACTTTAAACAGAATGGCAGTTTTGTGTCAGCTCAAATTGCATAGTAATCTTTTATGCATATTGAATTTTCTGTGATATAATTTTTAAATATTTTTGCAGAATAGGGTGCGGATTGTAGCACTGTTAAGGTGCCATGGCAACACTCCTCTGGGTGTGAAAACAATACCTCAATGTTGATCAGACAAATTTTTTTTTTTGCTCATTAGCTTTTGATTGTTAGAAACAATTACTGTCTAAAAAGGAGACTTTCAAATAAAATATTGAAAGAAGACATACAAACACATATGCCAAAATGCAAGGATTATCAATATTTCAGTTCAATCAACTTCATTGTTTTGAAAAAAAGAAACATGGTTCTGCAGTTCCCTACACCAATATTATTTCCTGTATTGGTAGCCATCTTGAGTTTTTCAACTGACACAAAACTTAGTTGAGGACTACCACAGAGCCATTCATATCACATTAAATTACACATGACTATGCAGTTTCTAAACATGAGCTTCACACCTCAGCATAGGGACAGACCACTGTGTTAATTAAAACCAAAAATTCTAAATTCTAAATTCTAATCAGGTCCACCAGAAGAATATTCCTGTACGATTTGTGTCCATGGCAATTAATAGTTTCTGAGAAGACAATGTTATAGTATGACAGACAGACAGATTCCATGGAAAGACAATAACTAACATGCTTATTGGACCAAATGAGCTTATAAAAGTTTCTGTATGTTTCAAACCTTCTCTATGTATTCTGACATACTTTTGAGCACCGTTTATTAATTTTCTCTATAAACATACTAATACATCAAAATATTGGAACTACATTGACAAGTTTCAATGGGGTTTAATTTTCCTCAGGCAAGTAGAACTTTTTCAATACAAAATGAAAATGGTAAAGTTTGTAATTCCTTCGATGATCGTAAAAACCAATTTCACTTAATTTCTCGTTATTCTTCATCTTTTATGCCAGGGTTAGATCAATACGGTTCTTTGATAATTTTGTTACGGTATTTGTATATGAACCAACAACGGTGTAATGAAATGAACGAGAGAAAGCTATACATGGTAGAAGTTTGTATCATATATAGAGTGTAATACTGTTAATAAGATATACAACAACTACAGTTAAAGACGTCATCAGCCAATCTTTTTCCATCATAAATTAACGTCAATTTCTGACAGACAAATTAAATCATTGGTCAATATTAATTATTGGTACCTTGTGAAAAATGTTGGTCTTATTAATGTTCTAAAGAAATAGAAACGACCAAGTCTTACGAATAACGAAAACTTTGTTTATCGTTTCAATTACTGAAACATATAAATGCCCTGACAATAGGTGGAATAAACACAACAAGACCATGTTTAAATACCTTAGAGAATACAAGACAATAACGTCTGGATCAAATTCCAATTTCCGTTGATGCTTAGTGATTTTGTGAACACCAACGGGCGTCCTTATCTAAACCTGTATTAATTTTCTTGGAAATAGAATTATGGAACTGCAGATTGGCATGGTAAATGTCAATAATTTAACCATTTATCTTCATGATTGACTATTTACTTCTCAGTATCAATATATGATACTACAAGAAATAACATAGATTCAAATTATCCTATCAAAATTGAATATTTCTTCTATTCATTGGCTGACGAAAATCAACAAAGTATACATTCTGAACAAATTCAACTATTCAAAGATTCAAATTTAATTTAGTTAAATTTTCGATTTACCTACAGACTTTTTAAGAGCAACAATAATATATTTTGTGGAGAATTTCAATCATAGTATAAAATTTGACATTTGTTTTTAAATAAGAAAATATTAAAATTTTTCCCACAATTTGATTTTTAGATAAATGTATCACCATGGTAACAAATATGTTTTTAGAGTCAATGGTTCCTACTTGGTACATATTAGATCTTTGTTTTCAATCAATGACGTTTGTTGATTTTGACGAAGATTAGACAGAACACGCCCTCAGCTTTAGGTGAAATTAAACAATGTATAACAAAGAGATATTGAACATGTTCACGTCCATTTTCCTTTATCAGTTTTTACTTATCCAAATCCACCTTTTTTGTACTTTATATAAAGCAAAGGTGTTATTCAGCATCGGTTAAGTGCATAATTTAATTTAATAATGACTTAGCACTGTAAGTGTCAATAAATAAATGTCCACCCTTTAAATGCTTAAAAACGTCAGGAAATTTACAAATCTCACATCAATTTAAAAAAAAACAATTGTCAAATTGTTATGGCATAATATGTGAAAGAATGCCAAAAAACAGACTACCGGTAAAATTCTTTTTGATAGAAATATCATGGAATATAACTTTTAGGTCTAAACTACCCACTAGAAATGCAAAATCTTAATGAAGGTACACAATTCTGTAAATAAATTTAAGTTCTAATATTACAACTACAATTGTGAGCACCAAATTATTTAATAACAGATCATACTAACCATCAGAAATCATTAAAAAAACCATTTACCATATTATTGAGGAAGAATGCTTAATAGAAACAAACAACAGATACATTTATCTATCAACTTTACAGCATCCAATAACTCTTTTTATTTCTCTATTGAATTCATTTTTATTTAGAAAAACATAAATACAAATAATGATTCTTTTTGACATCAGTTTCTAATAAAACAAAGATATACAACAGAAATGGATGATTATTGGTAAATTGAGTCACGTCTATACAAAACATAATGTACGAATTATATGTTCATTACAAATTGT
The DNA here is from genome assembly GCA_963383655.1 of Bathymodiolus septemdierum. Taxonomy (NCBI): domain Eukaryota; kingdom Metazoa; phylum Mollusca; class Bivalvia; order Mytilida; family Modiolidae; genus Bathymodiolus; species Bathymodiolus septemdierum. The sequence goes on along the minus strand of OY726521.1, from coordinate 41,401,945 downwards.
TTTCGTATTGGATGGAGTCCCATAACTTTGAAATGACAAAGGTAAAGGTGTCCAAAATATGCAGACTATTAATTCCAAATAATCTGGAGAAGTTTGAAAAAGATTGGTCAAGGCATAGTGGCAGGTTAGTGCACACACAACATGTTTACAACAGATTGTTTTTCACTGGATCATGTCCCATAACTCTGGATAGAGAAAAGTGAAAATTAAAAACAATATATATAGACCACCATTACAAAGATTCTGGTAAAGCAGAGTTAGTGTGAGAACTTATAACAGACAGACAACACAACACAATACAATAATATGCATAAAACTATTACAAGTATGCACGATAACAATCACTTTGGATTAGAGCAAATTTCTCCTTCATTGATCATTTTTGTAGTAAAGTTTGTGAAATTTAATTATCAGTATTTAGGAAAAAAAAGCTTGTTGCTTCATTAATTTTCATCACACATTTTAAGCTGCCATATTAAAAGTTCCATTTTAATTACAATTTGATATAAAAAAATCGACTAATCAGCAATTAATCCATCAAGCCATGTTGAAATGACATTTACATTAAGGATTGTTGTGTAAAAAACTAATAAATAAGCAATAAAGAAATCAGTCATAATCATTTTCCTTTCTAAAATTTCTTTAGAACAGAATCATGGTCCTAAGAACAGATGGTCAGTCAATCTCCAAAATTACAAATTTTCCACAATAATTATTCTGATTTTGTTACGAATTTGGTGCAAAATAAATTAAGAATGGTTGGTTTAATCTTCATGAATTGCCAACCTATTGTAGATCTCCAATATAATAAGACAACAATTTATGGTTGTCCACAGGGGACATAATTCTAATACAAACTTGACAATGATAATAACATGGAATACTCATTTATTTCTGAGAAATGGAATATTTTAACAACCTGCTGACACATTGAGGAATAAATCAAAGTTACAACAGATTTATCTGAGCTTAATGTTTTTATTCCATAAAATACTTACAATTCATGCCACAAAAAACTATTTAAAACAAGAAAATAATAATAGATAGGCCTGAATCTGAGTTGTGAAACAAACCATGGGGAATTATAAAAATCTGACGAGCCTACGAACATGACTGAATCAAGAGTTGTGAAACAAACTGTTGGGAATTATAAAAATCTGACGTGTCTACGAACATGACTGAATCAAGAGTTGTGAAACAAACTGTTGGGAATTCTACAAATCTCAAGAATCCACGACTAAGACTACATTACCATTTGTAGTGTTTTACAGAGACTCAAGGGAGACAATCAATTATTTCAATCAACCATTAACACAATGAATCACGCCATAATATTTCCCACCCATTAAATTCTGTCATTGTAAAATAAAACAGGATATCAAATTAAAAAAGTGTTAAAAAATACTGGTGAAGGAATCTGGTGTACCCGGAGAAAAGCACATACCTTCCACAGGTCACTGACATACTCCATCACATAATGTTGTATCGAGTACACCTCGCCATGAGCAGGATTCCAACTCACAACGTTAGTGGTGATAGGCACTCATTGCATTCGTAGTTGTAAGTAAATTTATGGTAAGCATACAGGGGATATTGACATTTATCTAATAAATTGAAAGTAATGTAATGACTGACCCGGACATATAGTCGTAAAACTTTCGAGTTCGAGCTTTGTACTCATACTCCAAATAAAAACGTAGATATCAAATTCATTGCACACGACCTGTTTCTGGAATAACCTTCATCAAGTACGCTCAAGATCTGAAGATTGGAAAGCAAAATAATTTAAACTTTTGAGAGCAATAAAACCAAAGGGTCTAAACAGAACAAAACATCAAATCAGAACACTATACATATTGGATACTGTATTCTGATTAGCCATTTGCCGAGTACGAGCACTCATGTTCTGAAGTTTTATGATCGTAGAGCCAGGTTGTAACTTATAACAATGTGTCCTGGGGAGTATAACATGTCTACTCTATGTTGTTTCTACAGGGTTGACATGTCCACTTCAGGTTTGTTACTACTGTGAGTTTGCACTCGGGGTTAGATCATTCTATTTCAGCTTGCTGCTTTAATACAAGTAGATATCAAAATATGTAATACACAATATAATAATATAATGTGTTTTCATCTTCATTAATACAAGTAAGGCATTAGATACAATACAAGTAGATATCAAAATATGTAATACACAATATAATAATATAATGTGTTTTCATCTTCATTAATACAAGTAAGGCATTAGATACAATACAAGTAGATATCAAAATATGTAATACACAATATAATAATATAATGTGTTTTCATCTTCATTCATACAAGTAAGGCATTAGATACAATACAAGTAGATATCAAAATATGTAATACACAATATAATAATATAATGTGTTTTCATCTTCATTAATACAAGTAAGGCATTAGATACAATACAAGTAGATATCAAAATATGTAATACACAATATAATAATATAATGTGTTTTCATCTTCATTAATACAAGTAAGGCATTAGATACAATACAAGTAGATATCAAAATATGTAATACACAATATAATAATATAATGTGTTTTCATCTTCATTCATACAAGTAAGGCATTAGATACAATACAAGTAGATATCAAAATATGTAATACACAATATAATAATATAATGTGTTTTCATCTTCATTAATACAAGTAAGGCATTAGATACAATACAAGTAGATATCAAAATATGTAATACACAATATAATAATATAATGTGTTTTCATCTTCATTAATACAAGTAAGGCATTAGATACAATACAAGTAGATATCAAAATATGTAATACACAATATAATAATATAATGTGTTTTCATCTTCATTAATACAAGTAAGGCATTAGATACAATACAAGTAGATATCAAAATATGTAATACACAATATAATAATACAATGTGTTTTCATCTTCATTAATACAAGTAAGGCATTAGATACAATACAAGTAGATATCAAAATATGTAATACACAATATAATAATATAATGTGTTTTCATCTTCATTAATACAAGTAAGGCATTAGATACAATACAAGTAGATATCAAAATATGTAATACACAATATAATAATATAATGTGTTTTCATCTTCATTAATACAAGTAAGGCATTAGATACAATACAAGTAGATATCAAAATATGTAATACACAATATAATAATATAATGTGTTTTCATCTTCATTAATACAAGTAAGGCATTAGATACAATACAAGTAGATATCACAATATGTAATACACAATATAATAATATAATGTGTTTTCATCTTCATTAATACAAGTAAGGCATTAGATACAATACAAGTAGATATCAAAATATGTAATACACAATATAATAATATAATGTGTTTTCATCTTCATTAATACAAGTAAGGCATTAGATACAATACAAGTAGATATCAAAATATGTAATACACAATATAATAATATAATGTGTTTTCATCTTCATTAATACAAGTAAAGCATTAGATACAATACAAGTAGATATCAAAATATGTAATACACAATATAATAATATAATGTGTTTTCATCTTCATTAATACAAGTAAGGCATTAGATACAATACAAGTAGATATCAAAATATGTAATACACAATATAATAATATAATGTGTTTTCATCTTCATTAATACAAGTAAGGCATTAGATACAATACAAGTAGATATCAAAATATGTAATACACAATATAATAATATAATGTGTTTTCATCTTCATTAATACAAGTAAGGCATTAGATACAATACAAGTAGATATCAAAATATGTAATACACAATATAATAATATAATGTGTTTTCATCTTCATTAATACAAGTAAAGCATTAGATACAATACAAGTAGATATCAAAATATGTAATACACAATATAATAATATAATGTGTTTTCATCTTCATTAATACAAGTAAAGCATTAGATACAATACAAGTAGATATCAAAATATGTAATACACAATATAATAATATAATGTGTTTTCATCTTCATTAATACAAGTAAGGCATTAGATACAATACAAGTAGATATCAAAATATGTAATACACAATATAATAATATAATGTGTTTTCATCTTCATTAATACAAGTAAGGCATTAGATACAATACAAGTAGATATCAAAATATGTAATACACAATATAATAATATAATGTGTTTTCATCTTCATTAATACAAGTAAGGCATTAGATACAATACAAGTAGATATCAAAATATGTAATACACAATATAATAATATAATGTGTTTTCATCTTCATTAATACAAGTAAGGCATTAGATACAATACAAGTAGATATCAAAAATATGTACTACACAATATAATAATACAATGTGTTTTCATCTTCATTAATACAAGTAAGGCATTAGATACAATACAAGTAGATATCAAAATATGTAATACACAATATAATAATATAATGTGTTTTCATCTTCATTAATACAAGTAAGGCATTAGATACAATACAAGTAGATATCAAAATATGTAATACACAATATAATAATATAATGTGTTTTCATCTTCATTAATACAAGTAAGGCATTAGATACAATACAAGTAGATATCAAAATATGTAATACACAATATAATAATATAATGTGTTTTCATCTTCATTAATACAAGTAAGGCATTAGATACAATACAAGTAGATATCAAAATATGTAATACACAATATAATAATATAATGTGTTTTCATCTTCATTAATACAAGTAAAGCATTAGATACAATACAAGTAGATATCAAAATATGTAATACACAATATAATAATATAATGTGTTTTCATCTTCATTAATACAAGTAAGGCATTAGATACAATACAAGTAGATATCAAAATATGTAATACACAATATAATAATATAATGTGTTTTCATCTTCATTAATACAAGTAAGGCATTAGATACAATACAAGTAGATATCAAATATGTAATACACAATATAATAATATAATGTGTTTTCATCTTCATTAATACAAGTAAGGCATTAGATACAATACAAGTAGATATCAAAATATGTAATACACAATATAATACATATAATGTGTTTTCATCTTCATTAATACAAGTAAGGCATTATATACAATACAAGTAGATATCACAATATGTAATACACAATATAATAATATAATGTGTTTTCATCTTCATTAATACAAGTAAGGCATTAGATACAATACAAGTAGATATCAAAATATGTAATACACAATATAATAATATAATGTGTTTTCATCTTCATTAATACAAGTAAGGCATTAGATACAATACAAGTAGATATCACAATATGTAATACACAATATAATAATATAATGTGTTTTCATCTTCATTAATACAAGTAAGGCATTAGATACAATACAAGTAGAATATCAAAATATGTAATACACAATATAATAATATAATGTGTTTTCATCTTCATTAATACAAGTAAGGCATTAGATACAATACAAGTAGATTATCAAAATATGTAATACACAATATAATAATATAATGTGTTTTCATCTTCATTAATACAAGTAAGGCATTAGATACAATACAAGTAGATATCAAAATATGTAATACACAATATAATAATATAATGTGTTTTCATCTTCATTAATACAAGTAAGGCATTAGATACAATACCAAGTAGATATCAAAATATGTAATACACAATATAATAATATAATGTGTTTTCATCTTCATTAATACAAGTAAGGCATTAGATACAATACAAGTAGATATCAAAATATGTAATACACAATATAATAATATAATGTGTTTTCATCTTCATTAATACAAGTAAGGCATTAGATACAATACAAGTAGATATCACAATATGTAATACACAATATAATAATACAATGTGTTTTCATCTTCATTAATACAAGTAAGGCATTAGATACAATACAAGTAGATATCAAAATATGTAATACACAATATAATAATATAATGTGTTTTCATCTTCATTAATACAAGTAAGGCATTAGATACAATACAAGTAGATATCAAAATATGTAATACACAATATAATAATATAATGTGTTTTCATCTTCATTCATACAAGTAAGGCATTAGATACAATACAAGTAGATATCAAAATATGTAATACACAATATAATAATATAATGTGTTTTCATCTTCATTAATACAAGTAAGGCATTAGATACAATACAAGTAGATATCAAAATATGTAATACACAATATAATAATATAATGTGTTTTCATCTTCATTAATACAAGTAAGGCATTAGATACAATACAAGTAGATATCACAATATGTAATACACAATATAATAATATAATGTGTTTTCATCTTCATTAATACAAGTAAGGCATTAGATACAATACAAGTAGATATCAAAATATGTAATACACAATATAATAATATAATGTGTTTTCATCTTCATTAATACAAGTAAGGCATTAGATACAATACAAGTAGATATCACAATATGTAATACACAATATAATAATATAATGTGTTTTCATCTTCATTAATACAAGTAAGGCATTAGATACAATACAAGTAGATATCAAAATATGTAATACACAATATAATAATATAATGTGTTTTCATCTTCATTAATACAAGTAAGGCATTAGATACAATACAAGTAGATATCAAAATATGTAATACACAATATAATAATATAATGTGTTTTCATCTTCATTAATACAAGTAAGGCATTAGATACAATACAAGTAGATATCAAAATATGTAATACACAATATAATAATATAATGTGTTTTCATCTTCATTAATACAAGTAAGGCATTAGATACAATACAAGTAGATATCAAAATATGTAATACACAATATAATAATATAATGTGTTTTCATCTTCATTAATACAAGTAAGGCATTAGATACAATACAAGTAGATATCAAAATATGTAATACACAATATAATAATATAATGTGTTTTCATCTTCATTAATACAAGTAAGGCATTAGATACAATACAAGTAGATATCACAATATGTAATACACAATATAATAATACAATGTGTTTTCATCTTCATTAATACAAGTAAGGCATTAGATACAATACAAGTAGATATCAAAATATGTAATACACAATATAATAATATAATGTGTTTTCATCTTCATTAATACAAGTAAGGCATTAGATACAATACAAGTAGATATCAAAATATGTAATACACAATATAATAATATAATGTGTTTTCATCTTCATTCATACAAGTAAGGCATTAGATACAATACAAGTAGATATCAAAATATGTAATACACAATATAATAATATAATGTGTTTTCATCTTCATTAATACAAGTAAGGCATTAGATACAATACAAGTAGATATCAAAATATGTAATACACAATATAATAATATAATGTGTTTTCATCTTCATTAATACAAGTAAGGCATTAGATACAATACAAGTAGATATCAAAATATGTAATACACAATATAATAATATAATGTGTTTTCATCTTCATTCATACAAGTAAGGCATTAGATACAGTTTTATAATATTTGTAATAACAAGTACAGTCAAACCTGTATTAAGAGGTCACCTTTGGGACAAAGAAAAAGTGGCCTTATAAGACAGGTGACCTCTTAAAAGAGGTTCAATTCATATAAAATTTTCTATGACAGGACAAGAAAAGGGTGATCTTTTAATACAGGTGACTGCTTAATAGAGGGGACCTCATGGGCAGGTTTGACTGTATATATGACAACAAAAACTCGTTAAATTATCAATTTAAATAAATTGTCCGAAGTAATGATCTAGATTTCCTATGCCATATGTTGTTGCTTTTTTATGTGTTCAATGTTTTGAGGTGAGAGGTGATTGTTTGTTTTGTTGATAATGGTGGAATTATTGACTGTCACTGTTTAAAGTTCTTTTCATAATTAAATTGATCAAACTGCACATTTGTCCTTTTTTCGATGCAAAACAAATGAAGTCAAAATTGTTGAAATCCAGAGGTATATTCCTTTCATCATTTGTAAATGTGTAAACAATCTTAGAATTAATAGATTTAACTAGCACTAGATACCATGTAGAAATCAAAAGAATTGATATATCTAACTTGGACTTTAGATACACTTGTGTAGTCTAGAATTTAACTAGATATTTTTACAGATGCCATTGGTGTAATATATTTTTCTACATTATAATGGTCACCCTTTAATGTGTAAGAAAAGTTTGAAGACACCAAAGGGGTAATAAGAATCCGTAAATCTAAGACACCAAAGGGGTAATCAGAATCTGTAAATCTAAGATACTAAAGGGGTAATCAGAATCCATAAATCTAAGACACCAAAGGGGTAATCAGAATCCGTAAATCTAAGACACCAAAGGGGTAATCAGAATCCGTAAATCTAAGATACCAAAGGGGTAATCAGAATCCGTAAATCTAAGGACAATAGCAAATAGAAAAACAACAATAAGACTACATGATCTGTAAAACACTACACAGAAAACTAAATTGTACATGAGTAACTTTTTGCAAAAAAGTTCACACAAAAACAAAATCTATTTTAAAGATTAATACAGAGTACCCAAAGGCAGACAGGGGCCGTCATGGTTCTGATCGTATGGTAGTTGGATTTACAACTACCTGTGCAATCAGTGCCTATCACCACTAACGTTGTGAGTTCGAAGCCTGTTCATGGCAAGGTATACTTGATATAACATTCTGTGATAAAGTTTGTCAGTGATTTGTGACAGGTCAGTGGTTTCTCTGGGACTCCGGTTTCCTCCACCAATTAATGAAATATTGTTGAAAGTGGCGTTAAACGCTAAAAAAGTAATTAAAGTCAAACACCATTTTCCAGCAATAGGACAATCGAGATACAAAATCAACAACAGTACTCCAAGTCAAACAAGATTTAAAAAAAGTTCACAGTAATTAACCTGTATACCCAGAAGACAAAATAAATATAATTATTTATTGATAACAACAAATTGCCTTACCCTGGGTAAAATCATAGATTTTCAATTAAAACACTAATTTGTTATTGATAATATGTTTTTGACGAGTTAATTGCTCTTTCTTATAAAGGCTTTAAAACTCCCAAGTCTTAATTTTACACTTTAATAGACCAAAACCTAATTAACCTTCCCCTGTAATGTATTGTTGCTGAGCAAATACAATTTCCTATCATGGAATATCTAATGAATAGACTTAAGGTAAAAACCCTTATTTATAGTCAAAGCACCCCAACGCCCAAGTTGTTTGTATATAAAAACATATTTCTATTGATTGTGGTTGTTGAAAACAAACAGATAAAGTGGCAACTGTTTTCATTATAATAAAAACCAATTTCAACCGTGCTGTATTTGTTTTTATTGTTTTATCTATATGATTGTATTTCATGTTCAAATACACTATTGATGGTAAGTAAGTATAACATGCACTATATAAAACTTCTCCTTGTATTACCATTATAACATAAACTATATAAAACTTCTCCTTGTATTACCATTATAACATAAACTATATAAAACTCCCTCTTGTATTACCATTATAACATAAACTATATAAAACTTCTCCTTGTATTACCATTATAACATAAACTATATAAAACTCCCTCTTGTATTACCATTATAACATAAACTATATAAAACTCCCTCTTGTATTACCATTATAACATAAACTATATAAAACTTCTCCTTGTATTACCATTATAACATAAACTATATAAAACTTCTCCTTGTATTACCATTATAACATAAACTATATAAAACTCCCTCTTGTATTACCATTATAACATAAACTATATAAAACTTCTCCTTGTATTACCATTATAACATAAACTATATAAAACTCCCTCTTGTATTACCATTATAACATAAACTATATAAAACTTCTCCTTGTATTACCATTATAACATAAACTATATAAAACTTCTCCTTGTATTACCATTATAACATAAACTATATAAAACTTCTCTTGTATTACCATTATAACATAAACTATATAAAACTCCCTCTTGTATTACCATTATAACATAAACTATATAAAACTTCTCCTTGTATTACCATTATAACATAAACTATATAAAACTCCCTCTTGTATTACCATTATAACATAAACTATATAAAACTCCCTCTTGTATTACCATTATAACATAAACTATATAAAACTTCTCCTTGTATTACCATTATAACATAAACTATATAAAACTTCTCCTTGTATTACCATTATAACATAAACTATATAAAACTTCTCCTTGTATTACCATTATAACATAAACTATATAAAACTCCCCTTTTGTATTACCATTATAACATAAACTATATAAAACTCCCTCTTGTATTACCATTATAACATAAACTATATAAAACTCCCTCTTGTATTACCATTATAACATAAACTATATAAAACTCCCTCTTGTATTACCATTATAACATAAACTATATAAAACTTCTCCTTGTATTACCATTATAACATAAACTATATAAAACTCCCTCTTGTATTACCATTATAACATAAACTATATAAAACTCCCTCTTGTATTACCATTATAACATAAACTATATAAAACTTCTCCTTGTATTACCATTATAACATAAACTATATAAAACTCCCTCTTGTATTACCATTATAACATAAACTATATAAAACTTCTCCTTGTATTACCATTATAACATAAACTATATAAAACTCCCTCTTGTATTACCATTATAACATAAACTATATAAAACTCCCTCTTGTATTACCATTATAACATAAATTATATAAAACTCCCTCTTGTATTACCATTATAACATAAACTATATAAAACTTCTCCTTGTATTACCATTATAACATAAACTATATAAAACTTCTCTTGTATTACCATTATAACATAAACTATATAAAACTTCTCCTTGTATTACCATTATAACATAAACTATATAAAACTTCTCTTGTATTACCATTATAACATAAACTATATAAAACTTCTCTTGTATTACCATTATAACATAAACTATATAAAACTCCCTCTTGTATTACCATTATAACATAAATTATATAAAACTCCCTCTTGTATTACCATTATAACATAAACTATATAAAACTTCTCCTTGTATTACCATTATAACATAAACTATATAAAACTTCTCTTGTATTACCATTATAACATAAACTATATAAAACTCCCTCTTGTATTACCATTATAACATAAACTATATAAAACTCCCTTTGTATTACCATTATAACATAAACTATATAAAACTCCCCTTGTATTACCATTATAACATAAACTATATAAAACTCCCTCTTGTATTACCATTATAACATAAACTATATAAAACTCCCTCTTGTATTACCATTATAACATAAACTATATAAAACTCCCCTTGTATTACCATTATAACATAAACTATATAAAACTCCCCTTGTATTACCATTATAACATAAACTATATAAAACTCCCTCTTGTATTACCATTATAACATAAACTATATAAAACTCCCTCTTGTATTACCATTATAACATAAACTATATAAAACTCCCCTTGTATTACCATTATAACATAAACTATATAAAACTCCTCTTGTATTACCATTATAACATAAACTATATAAAACTTCTCCTTGTATTACCATTATAACATAAACTATATAAAACTTCTCCTTGTATTACCAAACAACTTACAAATCTTTTCTATTAGACCAATAAAGACAAAACAAGACGCCAACACATATTAGATAATGTCATGTTTACCCGTCGTTCTATGATAGAATGGAAAACATTTTATAGAGAAAATTGAAAAATTAATACGGCAATGAATAAAATGGCTTGTTTAGAATAGTCCTCAGGGGGTAAAATGGTGGAAATAAAATGAGTTTTATTTTATTTATTGGCACAGATTTGAACTTGACATGAAAGCAGAGAGACCATGATTGATCATATTTCTGTAGTTCCAAGGTTTAATGTTTCTCATATTGTACAGACATCACTTAAGCATACTGAGATGGTATTATGACAGAAGAAAGTCAGCCACCATTTTACCACAACTGAGATGAAAGTATCATAATGAAGAAAGCTAATCTCTGAAAGACAATCACATAGAAGAAAGTCAACGTATTGTATAATACCAATTTTAATTTTGTCCTGATGTGGCGGCCATCTTGGATTTCAAATCTACACAAAATAAATGAAAACTTTGTAAAAGGACAAACCAAGTATTTTTCATGTACAGTTTAGGTTCAATCATATTTATAGTTTTTGATAAATATTATTTATAAATTTTCCCATAGGGTCCTATATTAAAAACTTTGTCCTTTAGTGGTGGCCATCTTGGATTTCCAATAAGAGGAAAAAAAGAAAATACAAAACTTCTTAGATGGTCACATATATGAAACATTCCTTCCATGTAACAAACATCACACTTTGGTTTCTGAGTACAAGATATTTGAAATTTTATCCAAACAGAAAGCATAATTGGCCTAGCAACCAAGTTGAAATTGATGAATGATGCAAAGATGACCAATGTTGAGGGCCATCAAAGTAATAAGATTCTCTGGCAATTCACTGAAGACTGATACACTACCTGTAGCTTGTAACAAAGTTGATTTTGTAGTACTTAGCAGTTACATAATTAAAGTTGTCACTTCTGCCACAAAGGAACCAGTATTTAGCAGTTCTCTGCTTGGATTTCAAGATTATTTTGCCACAAAGGACTTGGCATTTAGTTGTTACTTCCTTGTATTTGTCACGTAAGCCACAGAGGATGTGACATTTAGCTGTTACTTATTGAGATTGTCACTTATGCCACAGAGGATGTAATATTTAGCTGCACCTTTGCATACATTTCCAGTCACAATACACTGTGCACAATCAAACATTAGGGGGGGTTGTTTTGTAAACCAAGGGGTGTACGTTTTTTACCCGTCGCAGAAAGAAAAGTGAGTATGAACTATAAATAAAACGTAGAAAGGGACAATGTTATATATCACAGAACTCAGCAGAAAATGGGCTTTCATTTGGTATTTTTCTGGAGCATCCTGGTTTTGCAAACACTTCGACAGTTAGCTCATGTTTTCTCATTTTGGGGGGTCAAGTCGAAATTATCATCAATTTCTGTCAAATGTGATACCTACCCTAACCTGACAGAACACAAATTATAGTATAATTGACGATTCTTCACAGTGAAATCCCTCACATAATCATAAACTTCTTCTTTTAGCATCTATGCATTGATATATTCAAACAGCCCTCCGCAAGTAAACATGAGTGCCCCCCCCCCCCCCCCTCCCATAGGTATACATCCATCATCAATGCATAGATGCTAAAAGAAGAAGTTTATGATTATGTGAGGGATTTCACTGTGAAGAATCGTCAATTATACTATAATTTGTGTTCTGTCAGGTTAGGGTAGGTATGACATTTGACAGAAATTGATGATAATTTCGACTTGACCCCCCAAAATGAGAAAACATGAGCTAACTGTCGAAGTGTTTGCAAAACCAGGATGCTCCAGAGAACCCAGAAAAATACCAAATGAACGAAACCCCCCCCCCCCCCCCCCCTAATGTTTGCTTGTACACGGTGCAATAGCATGCTGTATTTATAACAGTACATTTTCAATATAACTTAACTACATCTTAGGTTAGGTAGAAACATTTTCTCTGAAGAAGATAAAATCAAATTGTTCTTCAATGTCATTAAATAAACTATCAAGATCGTAAAACCTACAATATTGACTTTTTTTTAATGAAGTGCCATTAGAAAGAGTTATAATAGTCATCCTATAGACAGGTCGTGTTTTAATTGATTTGGTGCTGCAAGCTGACTGCAAATACTGTTAATACTAATGATCAACAACTCTTTAGTCTCTGTATAAAGATAGAACAATCATCAACAAATCTTTTTTTGTAAACTAAAACCTATCATATTAAATTAACTGTTAAATAAAAGTATTGATCAACAAATATAAACAGTACAAACAAACCTGTATTAAGAGGTCACCTTTGGGAGAAAGAAAATGAGGCTTATACGAGCAATGACCTCTTAAAAGAGGTTTAATCAATATAAACTTTTCTATGACAGGACAAGAAAAAGGTGACTTTTTAATACATGTGACTGCATAATAGGGGTGACTGCATGTGGCAGGTTTGACTTGACAGTGTAATTGTTGGAATCTAAACATAAGGTGCCAATAGAAAAATGCAGATGTCTAATTTAGTGCACATGATATGTTACTGGAATAACCTTCATCTGGTATGTTAAAGGTCAATAGAATACCTTCATCTGGTATGTTAAAGGTCAATAGAATAACCTTCATCTGGTATGTTAAAGGTCAATAGAATACCTTCATCTGGCATGTTAAAGGTCAATAGAATAACCTTCATCTGGTATGTTAAAGGTCAATAGAATACCTTCATCTGGTATGTTAAAGGTCAATAGAATACCTTCATCTGGTATGTTAAAGGTCAATAGAATACCTTCATCTGGTATGTTAAAGGTCAATAGAATACCTTCATCTGGTATGTTAAAGGTCAATAGAATACCTTCATCTGGTGTGTTAAAGGTCAATAGAATAACCTTCATCTGGTATGTTAAAGGTCAATAGAATACCTTCATCTGGTATGCTAAAGGTCAATAGAATACCTTCATCTGGTATGTTAAAGGCCAATAGAGTACCGTCATCTGGTATGCTAAAGGTCAATAGAATACCTTCATCTGGTATGTTAAAGGTCAATAGAATACCTTCATCTGGTATGCTAAAGGTCAATAGAATACCTTCATCTGGTATGTTAAAGGCCAATAGAATACCTTCATCTGGTATGTTAAAGGCCAATAGAATACCTTCATCTGGTATGTTAAAGGTCAATAGAATAACCTTCATCTGGTAAGTTAAAGACCAATAGAATACCTTCATCTGGTATGTTAAAGGTCAATAGAATACCTTCATCTGGTATGTTAAAGGCCAATAGAATACCTTCATCTGGTATGTTAAAGGCCAATAGAATACCTTCATCTGGTATGTTAAAGGTCAATAGAATAACCTTCATCTGGTATGTTAAAGGCCAATAGAATACCTTCATCTGGTATGCTAAAGGTCAATAGAATACCCTCATCTGGTATGTTAAAGGCCAATAGAATACCTTCATCTGGTATGTTAAAGGTCAATAGAATACCTTCATCTGGTAGACCTCGCCATGAGTGGGATTCAAACTCACAACTTCTGTGGTGATAGCCACTGATTGCACAGGTAGTTGTAAATCCAACTACCATATGATCATGACCACGATGGCCCCAACATTATTTAGGAACTGTACATTTAGAAAACAAATATATCCCCTAATGAATGTCAGAAGCACAGACTACTGGGCAGATGATACACTCTGGGACTAAACATACACCAATAGACCAAGTGATAGTAATAACAAAATACTTATCTAATTAATATGCCAAACTTTGTACTGATAATTCAAATTTCACAGAAGAAAATAAAAAAATGTATTTTAATATTTCTACATAAATCTTAGATTCTACTTATTTACTTACTTTGTACACAAGTGTGTCACTAATGCCAGCAGATTATGTGATTTTGGCAGCAGTTGGTTGCTTTACTATGTTAGCAGAAATTTACTATTAAATCAATAATAAACATTTATAAGGACATGTATTTATTTTCGGAGAAACAGTGCCAAATTTCTGACAAGAAAACTATTTTACCTCTTCAAATTTTAAGTGTAATTAAACAGAAATTGATGTTAAATGTTATATACAGTGGAACCTGTCTAATCCAACAAACCAAGCGACCAGGGAAATATGTGGGATTGTACAAGATGTCATAATACTCAGGTTTTATTTTAGTTAACAGAAATACTTTGGGACCATCAATTTTTGTTGGATGTCAAAAAACTCAGGTGTCGGATTGCACCAGTTCCACTGTATATGTAAATGAACATGAGACTATTTAATATTACACTTAAACACAAATTAAAGCAGAGGTATTGCTGTTCAACATTTCACAGTCACAGCAGGATATTCAACAATGAGCAAAACCCAAACCATTAAATAAAAATACTGCAGCCCCCTAGCCTGCAGTTGAGTGGTACTCTTTACTGCCGCCAATGAACACTACATCTGTACATCTTTATAATGTCAGGCTTGCCTGTGACAATTCATTTGTTCCCACGCTGAGGCTACACTCACAGAGATTAAATACGATCTGATTTCTGCACAACAAAATCAAACAAAAAATGTCAAGATAAAAAAGCCTACATAGCCATTGTTAAATCTATCTCAGTAAAATAATGGAGAAAATATGCAAAACAATTAACAAAAATATACATGTAAAACACATTAAAACTTTGATGAGACTTTCTCTAATTACAAAACAATTGATATATTTACGTAAAACCTGACACAAGTAGGGACGTGTTTTAATATCAGTAGTCTTAAAATCTGAAAATGACTTCAACTGATCACAATCCAGTGGCTAATAACACCATTTTACATAGAAAAAATCTTTTTAGGCAAATATACAAATATAAAACCAATATACCATCAGGCTGGGGTTATTGGGTATTTAACTCCACTTTTAACAATACTTCAGTTATATCATGGTGGTCAGTTTAATTGGTGGAGGAAACTGGAGTACCCGGAGAAACCACCAACTTGCGTAAATCACTGACAAACTTTAACTAGAGAAAGTTGATCTGGTGATCACAGATACCCCCGCATTCCAAATTTTCATCCAGAAACCTTTAAAGTCCCTATCTTCTAAGAGAAAAAGGGCCATAATTCATGAACGGTAAATGTGAAATACACCGTAATCAAACTTAACCTGTATTTTATGGTACACAGCAATGTGTGAAAGTTTGAAAAGATTTGGCTGAGCGGTACTTTAATTATTATCCGGAAACCAAAAGTGTGACGGACGGACAGACGGACATGAGGACCCCTATATACCCCCCACTCTCGTCGAGCGGGGGTATAATAACATAATGCTGTATCGAATACACCTCCCAATGGGTGAGATTCATATCACAGGAACATCAGCATATGCTAATTTGAAGATGGCAGAGCAGGACATTGTGTTCTTGTTGTAGGGATCAGAGCTGCAGGAATTTAAAGAAAAATCTAATAAAAGGAATGGAATATTTGGTACAATATTATTGAAGGGCTATATCACTAATATTTAAAAACAGTAGTGACAAAAACCCTATAAAGGTTATATTACAGTTGTGTATTATTCATACATTCAGGTTATAACATGAGTGCCTACAACTTTAATGCGAAACTCTAGACTGTGTCATGTGAATGAAATGGTTTATATTATAAATATTAATCATACCCATGGGAGATAACTCTCTTTCAAGGCCAAATATATATTTATTTAAAAGTATGTTGATGTCTCTATAAATTATTCATTATGCAATATTTCAAAGAAAAGAACTACCCATCCACAATTTTTACGGAAGGAGAGTCAGAGGAGGGTTCCTATTGTTGTGGTTAGTGTAAATATTTTAATGTAAATATGTTATCAATACAAATTTTTATAGTTTTCTCCTCTATGCAATAAGACAGTAGCCCCTGTCTTCCTTGGCTATTGTTGTTCCTTATTTGAACATTGGACCCTCATTGTAATTAGATATTTTCAGTAATGTGACTTGGTTCGTTTGAAACTTGGCGTGTAAACAGCAGTTGGAATATTTTTAAATTATCAGCTATTTTCTCTTTTAACTGATGGTTTTGTTAGATTTATATATTGTTACTGCATTTTACTAGGATATCAATATGTATCATTGCAGTGTATTTGCCTATCACTTATTTCACTAATGTTGTTTTATTGTTATTCTTAAAGAACATCATGACTATTTGCACAGATTAAGTTACATTTTAAAGTAAACCACAGTACTTCATTTCATATGTGGGAGTACCAGAAGTCTAGTTTTTTCAGTATTTAATTTCGTCAATCACATGAATTGTCTTATACATGTATTGCAATTTTCATTTAATATGTGGTTTATTTCATCCAAACCTGTCTTGCTTTATATTACTTTGATGAAAACCTACAAGTATAATTGACAGTCTGCTTGTTTTCCTTAATAAATTCTAAGGTACATTGATTGGGTGTACCCCAGGACTTGGTCATTTTCCTTACTAAGTCCTGAAGTACATTGATTGAGTGTACCCCAGGACTTGGTCATTTTCCTTACTAAGTCCTGAGGTACACTGAATGAGTGTACCCCAGGACTTGGTCATTTTCCTTACTAAGTCCTGAGGTACATTAATTGAGTGTACCCCTGGACTTGGTCATTTTCCTTACTAAGTCCTGAGGTACATTAATTGAGTGTACCCCAGGACTTGGTCATTTTCCTTACTAAGTCCTGAGGTACATTAATTGAGTGTACCCCAGGACTTGGTCATTTTTCTTACTAAGTCTTGAGGTACATTAATTGAGTGTACCCCTGGACTTGGTCATTTTCCTTACTAAGTCTTGAGGTACATTAATTGAGTGTACCCCAGGACTTGGTCATTTTCCTTACTAAGTCCTGAGGTACATTAATTGAGTGTACCCCAGGACTTGGTCATTTTCCTTACTAAGTCCTGAGGTACATTAATTGAGTGTACCCCAGGACTTGGTCATTTTCCTTACTAAGTCCTGAGGTACATTAATTGAGTGTACCCCAGGACTTGGTCATTTTCCTTACTAAGTCTTGAGGTACATTAATTGAGTGTACCCCAGGACTTGGTCATTTTCCTTACTAAGTCCTGAGGTACATTAATTGAGTGTACCCCTGGACTTGGTCATTTTCCTTACTAAGTTCTGAGGTACATTAATTGAGTGTACCCCAGGACTTGGTCATTTTCCTTACTAAGTCCTGAGGTACATTAATTGAGTGTACCCCAGGACTTGGTCATTTTCCTTACTAAGTCTTGAGGTACATTAATTGAGTGTACCCCAGGACTTGGTCATTTTCCTTACTAAGTCCTGAGGTATATTAATTGAGTGTACCCAGGACTTGGTCATTTTCCTTACTAAGTTCTGAGGTACATTAATTGAGTGTACCCCAGGACTTGGTCATTTTCCTTACTAAGTTCTGAGGTACATTAATTGAGTGTACCCCAGGACTTGGTCATTTTCCTTACTAAGTCCTGAGGTACATTGATTGAGTGTACCCCAGGACTTGGTCATTTTCCTTACTAAGTTCTGAGGTACATTAAGTGAGTATACCCCAGGACTTGGTCATTTTCCTTACTAAGTTCTGAGGTACATTAATTGAGTGTACCCCAGGACTTGGTCATTTTCCTTACTAAGTTCTGAGGTACATTGATTGAGTGTACCCCAGGACTTGGTCATTTTCCTTACTAAGTTCTGAGGTACATTAATTGAGTGTACCCCAGGACTTGGTCATTTTCCTTACTAAGTTCAGAGGTACATTGATTGAGTGTACCCCAGGACTTGGTCATTTTCCTTACTAAGTTCTGAGGTACATTAAGTGAGTATACCCCAGGACTTGGTCATTTTCCTTACTAAGTTCTGAGGTACATTGATTGAGTGTACCCCAGGACTTGGTCATTTTCCTTACTAAGTTCTGAGGTACATTAATTGAGTGTACCCCAGGACTTGGTCATTTTCCTTACTAAGTTCTGAGGTACATTGATTGAGTGTACCCCAGGACTTGGTCATTTTCCTTACTAAGTCCTGAGGTACATTAATTGAGTGTACCCCAGGACTTGGTCATTTTCCTTACTAAGTCCTGAGGTACATTAATTGAGTGTACCCCAGGACTTGGTCATTTTTCTTACTAAGTCTTGAGGTACATTAATTGAGTGTACCCCTGGACTTGGTCATTTTCCTTACTAAGTCTTGAGGTACATTAATTGAGTGTACCCCAGGACTTGGTCATTTTCCTTACTAAGTCCTGAGGTACATTAATTGAGTGTACCCCAGGACTTGGTCATTTTCCTTACTAAGTCCTGAGGTACATTAATTGAGTGTACCCCAGGACTTGGTCATTTTCCTTACTAAGTCCTGAGGTACATTAATTGAGTGTACCCCAGGACTTGGTCATTTTCCTTACTAAGTCTTGAGGTACATTAATTGAGTGTACCCCAGGACTTGGTCATTTTCCTTACTAAGTCCTGAGGTACATTAATTGAGTGTACCCCTGGACTTGGTCATTTTCCTTACTAAGTTCTGAGGTACATTAATTGAGTGTACCCCAGGACTTGGTCATTTTCCTTACTAAGTCCTGAGGTACATTAATTGAGTGTACCCCAGGACTTGGTCATTTTCCTTACTAAGTCTTGAGGTACATTAATTGAGTGTACCCCAGGACTTGGTCATTTTCCTTACTAAGTCCTGAGGTATATTAATTGAGTGTACCCAGGACTTGGTCATTTTCCTTACTAAGTTCTGAGGTACATTAATTGAGTGTACCCCAGGACTTGGTCATTTTCCTTACTAAGTTCTGAGGTACATTAATTGAGTGTACCCCAGGACTTGGTCATTTTCCTTACTAAGTCCTGAGGTACATTGATTGAGTGTACCCCAGGACTTGGTCATTTTCCTTACTAAGTTCTGAGGTACATTAAGTGAGTATACCCCAGGACTTGGTCATTTTCCTTACTAAGTTCTGAGGTACATTAATTGAGTGTACCCCAGGACTTGGTCATTTTCCTTACTAAGTTCTGAGGTACATTGATTGAGTGTACCCCAGGACTTGGTCATTTTCCTTACTAAGTTCTGAGGTACATTAATTGAGTGTACCCCAGGACTTGGTCATTTTCCTTACTAAGTTCTGAGGTACATTGATTGAGTGTACCCCAGGACTTGGTCATTTTCCTTACTAAGTTCTGAGGTACATTAAGTGAGTATACCCCAGGACTTGGTCATTTTCCTTACTAAGTTCTGAGGTACATTGATTGAGTGTACCCCAGGACTTGGTCATTTTCCTTACTAAGTTCTGAGGTACATTAATTGAGTGTACCCCAGGACTTGGTCATTTTCCTTACTAAGTTCTGAGGTACATTGATTGAGTGTACCCCAGGACTTGGTCATTTTCCTTACTAAGTCCTGAGGTACATTAATTGAGTGTACCCCAGGACTTGGTCATTTTCCTTACTAAGTTCTGAGGTACACTGATTGAGTGTACCCCAGGACTTGGTCATTTTCCTTACTAAGTTCTGAGGTACATTAAGTGAGTATACCCCAGGACTTGGTCATTTTCCTTACTAAGTTCTGAGTTACACTGAATGAGTGTACCCCAGGACTTGGTCATTTTCCTTACTAAGTTCTGAGGTACATTGATTGAGTGTACCCCAGGACTTGGTCATTTTCCTTACTAAGTCCTGAGGTACATTAATTGAGTGTACCCCAGGACTTGGTCATTTTCCTTACTAAGTCCTGAGGTACATTAATTGAGTGTACCCCAGGACTTGGTCATTTTCCTTACTAAGTTCTGAGGTACATTGATTGAGTGTACCCGAGGACTTGGTCATTTTCCTTACTAAGTCCTGAGGTACATTAATTGAGTGTACCCCAGGACTTGGTCATTTTCTTTACTAAGTCCTGAAGTACATTGATTGAGTATACCCCAGGACTTGGTCATTTTCCTTACTAAGTTCTGAGGTACATTAAGTGAGTGTACCCCAGAACTTGGTTCAGTTTCCTGCTTATTTTCCTTACTAAGTTCTGAGGTACACTGAATGAGTGTACCTCAGGACTTGGTCATTTTCCTGACTAAGTTCTGAGGTACATTGATTGAGTGTACCCCAGGACTTGGTCATTTTCCTTACTAAGTTCTGAGGTACATTGATTGAGTGTACCCCAGGACTTGGTCATTTTCCTGACTAAGTTCTGAGGTACATTAAGCGAGTGTACCCCATGACTTGGTTCAGTTTCCTGACTAAGTTCTGAGGTACATTAAGTGAGTGTATCCCAGGGCTTGGTTCAGTTTCCTGACTAAGTTCTGAGGTACATTAAGTGAGTGTATCCCAGGGCTTGGTTCAGTTTCCTGACTAAATCCTCATATACACACTATATAACAGCAAGATGCCTGGGAAGGTGGGACAGACAACATAGTAAAATTTTGGATTAATGAGATTCTAGACCATCACTATTTTTTCTCATTCTCTCAAGATTTGGAACAATTAAATCTAAGATTGATGTCAGCAAATACAATATAATTACCAATGATCTAAAAGAAACAATTCAAAAAACAATTTAATGACAAATTACTCCAAATATTTTGTTGGTTGCACGAAACACTTTTCTTGTGTTGTATAAAAATGCATGCATCTATTGAAAAATTGTTCAATAAATAGGTCGCTAATATAAATAAAGAGCAATAACGCTGGAAAGGTAAATTGGAATACATTTTGTGTACTCAATTTTTTCTAAAATGATTTTGAATCAGAAATAGATACTTGCTACTAAAATACATTCTCATAGACAGTGCAGTAATCTGGTGAAATAAAATCTTCAACAACAAAATATACACACGAGTTGAGTTGACGGCATATGAACATAAAAAAAATAGATTGCAATTTACATCTACATATTTAAAGTAGGGGGAGAGGTTAAAACACATGGATAAAATTGATAATGTCTTGATGGATCAGGGTGTCCATATTTGAAGCAAAAAGATTAATCTCAACAATTTGGAAATAAAACCAAAAGTGGCTAAAAATTAAGATGACATTTCTACAATCTGATTAAACTTAGATCTCTGACATGCTAACCTTTACAGATATCACAACGTTGGTAATCTGAGGAAACCCCATTAAGGGTTACATGCAAGACACCCAGGTGGCTCAATGAGTTAAGTAGTTGGATTACCTAACAACTCATACAAGCCTATCACCAATACGGCGTGGGTTCGCGCCCGGCTTTGTAATTTACAAAAAAAAGGGTGCACTTGACTCACAGCCGCAAGTAAAAAAGCTTACCACTTGCTTGCCCATGGTCGTTGGTTCTCTCCGAGTACTCTGACCTCTTCCACCACTAAAACTGGTCGCCATGATATAGCTGAAATATTGCTGAAAGTGGCGTTAAACACCAAAAATCAAATCAAAATCAACCTTACGTCATGAATATATAAGGATATGATAAATATGGCTATGACCTTTTCTTGGTAAATCAAATTGCTTGTAGAATGTAAAGTAGATAAGTAACATTTTCAAACTCTCACAATCACCATTTCAATGGATGGTACATAGGGTCACTTTCATATGACCTTGTATTGGTGCTTCCTCAGATCTCCCTCGCCATGATCTATCAGTAACATGGAGCAAGTGAGAGATCTGATTTTAATTAGATTGACATTTCTATTTCATCTACTTCTTATATTATAGTATTAGCTATAATTATATAATCTCTCAATCTTAGTTTCTAATCAAGTCAAAAGCTAATTTCATTTTGTGTATTAAAATCAATGAAATTAACTTTCTTTTCACATGAAATTTGACAGTTACTTTAAAATCAAATTTAATTCTAATTTTTTAGTCACATAGAGTATAAAATTTTAATTTAATTTGTTTAATTACAAGTTACAAAATTTGATGAAAAATAAAATCAAATTAAACACGAGACTGAAAGTAATATTAAATATTTAAGGACAGCAAACAGCTGCTCTTAAATCTGCTGTAGTGCTGAGAAACAAAACCTCAATTATCCAACATTATACAATGATAACTAGGAGGGACTAAGCTAAAGCATGTAAAAAGCACCAGTATGATATGATAGCTATGATAGCTATATAATACAAGGCTGTGGGATTAGGGTTATAGTGTTTAAAGCCACTTTCAACAATATTTCAACTATATCATGGCGGTCAGTTTTATTGGTGGAAGAAACTGGAGTACCAAGAGAAAACCACAAACTTGCCGCAAGTCACTGACAAACATTACCATTTAATGTAGTATCGAGTACATCTTGCCATGAGCAGGATTTGAACTTACAACGTCAGTAGTGATAGGCACTGATTGCATAGGCAGTTGTAAATCCAATCACGACCACAACAGCATCTTACAAGGCTGTGTGTTGAATTCAGTGACAGATGCTAATAAAAACATAGATATCTAATTTAGTGTGCACGACACATTTCGAGAATAACCTTCACAAGGTACACTGAAAGTCACAAGTTTGGGAAGCCAAATAATTTAATTGGGAGCAAGAAAACCATACGGCCTAAACAGGATAGACAAAATCTGGGAGCAAGAAAACCAAAGGGCAAAGGGCCTAAACAGGATAGACAAAATCTGGGAGCAAGAAAACTATAGGGCCTAAACAGGATAGACAAAATCTGGGAGCAAGAAAACCATAGGGCCTAAACAGGATAGACAAAATCTGGGAGCAAGAAAACCATAGGGCCTAAACAGGATAGACAAAATCTGGGAGCAAGAAAACCATAGGGCCTAAACAGGATAGACAAAATCTGGGAGCAAGAAAACCAAAGGGCAAAGGGCCTAAACAGAATAGACAAAATCTGGGAGCAAGAAAACCAAAGGGCAAAGGGCCTAAACAGGATAGACAAAATCTGGGAGCAAAAAAACCAAAGGGCCTAAACAGGATAGACAAAATCTGGGAGCAAGAAAACCAAAGGGCCTAAACAGGATAGACAAAATCTGGGAGCAAGAAAACCAAAGGGCAAAGGGCCTAAACAGGATAGACAAAATCTGGGAGCAAGAAAACCAAAGGACAAAGGGCCTAAACAGGATAGACAAAATCTGGGAGCAAGAAAACCATAGGGCAAAGGGCCTAAACAGGATAGACAAAATCTGGGAGCAAAAAAACCAAAGGGCCTAAACAGGATAGACAAAATCTGGGAGCAAGAAAACCAAAGGGCCTAAACAAGATAGACAAAATCTGGGAGCAAGAAAACCAAAGGGCAAAGGGCCTAAACAGGATAGACAAAATCTGGGAGCAAGAAAACCAAAGGACAAAGGGCCTAAACAGGATAGACAAAATCTGGGAGCAAGAAAACCATAGGGCCTAAACAGGATAGACAAAATCTGGGAGCAAGAAAACCAAAGGGCAAAGGGCCTAAACAGGATAGACAAAATCTGGGAGCAAGAAAACCATAGGGCCTAAACAGGATAGACAAAATCTGGGAGCAAGAAAACCAAAGGGCAAAGGGCCTAAACAGGATAGACAAACTCTGGAAGCAAGAAAACCAAAGGGCAAAGGGCCTAAACAGGATAGACAAAATCTGGGAGCAAAAAAACCAAAGGGCCTAAACAGGATAGACAAAATCTGGGAGCAAGAAAACCAAAGGGCCTAAACAGGATAGACAAAATCTGGGAGCAAGAAAACCAAAGGGCAAAGGGCCTAAACAGGATAGACAAAATCTGGGAGCAAGAAAACCAAAGGACAAAGGGCCTAAACAGGATAGACAAAATCTGGGAGCAAAAAACCCAAAGGGCCTAAACAGGATAGACAAAATCTGGGAGCAAGAAAACCAAAGGGCCTAAACAGGATAAACAAAATCTGGGAGCAAGAAAACCAAAGGGCAAAGGGCCTAAACAGGATAGCCTAAATCTGGGAGTAAGAAAACCAAAGAGCCTAAACAGGATAGACAAAATCTGGGAGGAAGAAAACCAAATGGCCTAAACAGGATAGCTAAAATTTGAGAGCAAGAAAACCAAAGGGCCTAAACTGGATAGCCTAAATCTGGGAGCAAGAAAACCAAAGGGCCTAAACAGGATAGCCTAAATCTGGGAGCAAGAAAACCAAAGGGCCTAAACAGGATAGCCTAAATCTGGGAGCAAGAAAACCAAAGGGCCTAAACTGGATAGATAAAATCTGGGAGCAAGAAAACCAAAGGGCCTAAACAGGATAGCCTAAATCTGGGAGCAAGAAAACCAAAGGGCCTAAACAGGATAGCCTAAATCTGGGAGCAAGAAAACCAAAGGGCCTAAACAGGATAGCCTAAATCTGGGAGCAAGAAAACCAAAGGGCCTAAACAGGATAGCCTAAATCTGGGAGCAAGAAAACCAAAGGGCCTAAACTGGATAGACAAAATCTGGGAGCAAGAAAACCAAAGAGCCTAAACAGGATAGACAAAATCTGGGAGCAAGAAAACCAAAGGGCCTAAACAGGATAGCCTAAATCTGGGAGCAAGAAAACCAAAGGGCCTAAACAGGATAGCCTAAATCTGGGAGCAAGAAAACCAAAGGGCCTAAACAGGATAGCCTAAATCTGGGAGCAAGAAAACCAAAGGGCCTAAACAGGATAGCCTAAATCTGGGAGCAAGAAAACCAAAGGGCCTAAACAGGATAGACAAAATCTGGGAGCAAGAAAACCAAAGAGCCTAAACAGGTTAGACAAAATCTGGGAGGAAGTAAACCAAAGGGCCTAAACAGGATAGACAAAATCTGGGAGGAAGAAAACCAAAGGGCCTAAACAGGATAGACAAAATCTGGGAGCAAGAAAACCAAAGAACCTAAACAGGGTAGCCAAAATGTGGTAGCAAGAAAACCAAAGGGCCTAAACAGGATAGCCTAAATCTGGGAGCAAGAAAACCAAAGGGTCTAAACAGGATAGACAAAATCTGGGAGCAAGAAAACCAAAGGGTCTAAACAGGATAGACAAAATCTGGGAGCAAGAAAACCAAAGGGCCTAAACAGGATAGCCTAAATCTGGGAGGAAGAAAACCAAAAGGCCTAAACTGGATAGACAAAATCTGGGAGCAGGAAAACCAAAGAGCCTAAACAGGATAGACAAAATCTGGGAGCAAGAAAACCAAAGGGCCTAAACAGGATAGCCTAAATCTGGGAGCAAGAAAACCAAAGGGCCTAAACAAGATAGACAAAATCTGGGAGCAAGAAAACCAAAGAGCCTAAACAGGATAGCCTAAATCTGGGAGCAAGAAAACCAAAAGGCCTAAACAGGATAGCCTAAATCTGGGAGCAAGAAAACCAAAAGGCCTAAACTGGATAGACAAAATGTGGTAGCAAGAAAACCAAAAGGCCTAAACTGGATAGCCTAAATCTGGGAGCAAGAAAACCAAAGGGCCTAAACAGGATAGCCTAAATCTGGGAGCAAGAAAACCAAAAGGCCTAAACTGGATAGACAAAATGTGGTAGCAAGAAAACCAAAAGGCCTAAACTGGATAGACAAAATCTGAGAGCAAGAAAACCAAAGGGTCTAAACATGATAGACAAAATCTGGGAGCAAGAAAACCAAAGGGCCTAAACAGGATAGCCTAAATTTGGGAGCAAGAAAACCAAAGGGCCTAAACAGGATAGCCTAAATCTGGGAGCAAGAAAACCAAAGGGCCTAAACAGGATAGCCTAAATCTGGGAGCAAGAAAACCAAAGGGCCTAAACATGATAGCCTAAATCTGGGAGCAAGAAAACCAAAGGGCCTAAACAGGATAGACAAAATCTGGGAGCAAGAAAACCAAAGGGCCTAAACAGGATAGCCAAAATCTGGGAGCAAGAAAACCAAAGGGCCTAAACATGATAGACAAAATCTGGGAGCAAGAAAACCAAAGGGCCTAAACAGGATAGCCTAAAGCTGAGAGCAAGAAAACCAAAGAGCCTAAACAGGATAGACAAAATCTGGGAGCAAGAAAACCAAAGGGCCTAAACAGGATAGCCTAAATCTGGGAGCAAGAAAACCAAAGGGCCTAAACAGGATAGACAAAATCTGGGAGCAAGAAAACCAAAAGGCCTAAACTGGATAGACAAAATCTGGGAGCAAGAAAACCAAAGGGCCTAAACAGGATAGACAAAATCTGGGAGCAAGAAAACCAAAGAGCCTAAACAGGATAGACAAAATGTGGTAGCAAGAAAACCAAAGGGCCTAAACAGGATAGACAAAATCTGGGAGCAAGAAAACCAAAGGGCCTAAACAGGATAGCCTAAATCTGGGAGCAAGAAAACCAAAAGGCCTAAACTGGAGACAAAATCTGGGAGCAAGAAAACCAAAAGGCCTAAACTGGATAGACAAAATCTGAGAGCAAGAAAACCAAAGGGTCTAAACATGATAGACAAAATCTGGGAGGAAGAAAACCAAAGGGCCTAAACAGGATAGCCTAAATTTGGGAGCAAGAAAACCAAAGGGCCTAAACAGGATAGCCTAAATCTGGGAGGAAGAAAACCAAAGGGCCTAAACATGATAGACAAAATCTGGGAGCAAGAAAACCAAAGGGCCTAAACAGGATAGCCTAAATCTGAGAGCAAGAAAACCAAAGAGCCTAAACAGGATAGCCTAAATCTGGGAGCAAGAAAACCAAAGGGTCTAAACATGATAGCCTAAATCTGGGAGCAAGAAAACCAAAGGGCCTAAACATGATAGACAAAATCTGGGAGCAAGAAAACCAAAGGGCCTAAACAGGATAGACAAAATCTGGGAGCAAGAAAACCAAAGGGCCTAAACAGGATAGCCTAAATCTGGGAGCAGGAAAACCAAAGGGCCTAAACATGATAGACAAAATCTGGGAGCAAGAAAACCAAAGGGCCTAAACAGGATAGACAAAATCTGGGAGCAAGAAAACCAAAGGGCCTAAACAGGATAGACAAAATCTGGGAGCAAGAAAACCAAAGGGCCTAAACAGGATAGCCAAAATCTGGGAGCAAGAAAACCAAAGGGCCTAAACAGGATAGACAAAATCTGGGAGCAAGAAAACCAAAGGCCTAAACAGGATAGCCTAAATCTGGGAGCAAGAAAACCAAAGGGCCTAAACAGGATAGACAAAATCGGCTAAGGTCATAATATTATAGTATTAGAGTTATACAGGAGAAATTAAGCTGACTACAATGAACTAATATTTTACTTCCAGCTATCCATGGATTGACTTATATGATTTGAGATGACTGAGGTATGACTGTACAAGTTTCACACTCATACTTCAGAATCACAATCAGAACATTAGATATTTACTTGTAAAATTAACAAAATTACTTTAGTGAAACACATTTAGTGTGGAAACCTTATTTACTTAATCCTCTTGTCAACAATAAGGTGACACCATCCAAATGTTTCAAATTATACTGCCAACTTGCATACATGTATAAACTAAATAAATTAAATTTGAAAAAAACACCAGATACTAGAATTATACTGTTAACTTACATGCATCAACTGCATCAATAAAATTTGAAGAAGAAAAAAAACCCAGATAAGTGTAAATCTCTCAATTTCAATGTTTATTTAAAAGCATATAAAACACTTTT
Organism: Bathymodiolus septemdierum; assembly: GCA_963383655.1. Classification (NCBI taxonomy): domain Eukaryota; kingdom Metazoa; phylum Mollusca; class Bivalvia; order Mytilida; family Modiolidae; genus Bathymodiolus; species Bathymodiolus septemdierum. The sequence goes on along the minus strand of OY726521.1, from coordinate 41,372,876 downwards.
ATTTCTCAGAAAATTTTGTAACTAGTAAATAAACTACAAATTTACTTCTTTCAATGCATTTAAAAACTCTGTATTTTGTTAAAATATTTCTACATTTTCACAACATATATTTACCTTATATAGAAACAGCGATCTTCAATGTTAATCCCGTCCAAATGTTTTGTAGAACACAATTTTACTTCTATCAAACGTTACTTTCTTCACTGAATTAATATTGTCTGCACCGTAGCTAATCTTTTCTATAGTCTGACATAAATTTCACTTCCTGCACAAATCTTATGAAGAGCAATAGAGTTCACAATGAAACAACCTGTAAAATATTCAATGAAAATTACAAAATTTAAACTTTTCCATAAAATTCAGCTGTTTTATATTCTACACCAGTCTTCTTGTCCCAAATTTGGTTAAATTTAAAAAATCAGTAACAATAAGAACTCTCAATGATGTATTTAATAAAAGGCCTTGAAAAAAGGTAACTTTCTCTCTCTATGCTTCAAATATCCCAGTTTAAAGTGACAAAAGATTTATTTCCTCCAAATCACTTTCAACTAAACATTTACTATTGTATGTGAAAATAAAAGGAAAATAATGTTGCATCACCAGGTATATGCCATCAAGATACTTTAATTTTCCTGTTCAGTCATCCGTGGAAATCCCGCCTCCTTCAATAACAAGCAATAAGAACTACATTAAATTCCCTTTAATAACCAATATAACACTTTAAGGGTCATTCAAAAAAACAAGTACCTGATATTTCAAAATTATTATTATTTGAATACTGTAATAACTATAAACATTAGAAAATAAAGTGTTGGTATCGACACAGGATCAACGCTATTCTTGACTGATTGAGTCTGAGATGGTAGCATTTGTTATAGCGGTAATTCTTATCGATTGTAATAGGCTATATCAATAAATAGTACGTTTGTTTGGCATACGAAAGGGAGGAACAGTGTTTGCATAGTTAAAATGAATTACCATTGATAAATTGAAACGATATTTGCTTTCGGAACAATACAACTTTTAATTAGAAATTGAATGCCGACAATGGAAACCAACTCCTGTCGGAAAAAAGATCAGTCAATTTTAGCCTCTAATTCATTATGAAACATGACTATCTAAAATAAAAAACGTATTTTATATTTTTAATTATCAGGAATCGTCAATATACAAACACAATAAAGTTCTTTATATTTCAAAATGATGCAGAAACAATATAACTATGATCTATGGATAATCAGTATAACAAAAAAAACCAACAATAAATAAATTATCTTTGTTTATTGCTGTCAATATTAATGTTTCTGAAGAAAACCCATATAAAAATAAACAACACAACAGGGATTTTATTTATATCAATATATAATTAATCATAGTTAAATTTCAATTAAGATCTACAGCTGATATGGAACACAATACAACTGGAGAAAAACAGACGAGTTCTATGCTTCACAAAGAGAGTGTGTATACAATATTAGTTATTAACTCATGAGTGAGTGAGTGAGAGAGTGATTGTTGTTTACGAGTGATTGTTGTTTACGAGTGATTGTTGTTTACGAGTGATTGTTGTTTACGAGTGATTGCTGTTTACGAGTGATTGTTGTTTATGAGTGAATGTTGTTTACGAGTGATTGTTGTTTACAAGTGATTGTTGTTTACGAGTGATTGTTGTTTACGAGTGATTGTTGTTTACGAGTGATTGTTGTTTACGAGTGATTGTTGTTTATGAGTGAATGTTGTTTACAAGTGATTGTTGTTTACGAGTGATTGTTGTTTACAAGTGATTGTTGTTTACGAGTGATTGTTGTTTACGAGTGATTGTTGTTTATGAGTGAATGTCATTTAACACTAAATGAGCAAGAACTAGTTGTATTTTTATGAAATGATGATGGTATCCACTCTGTATAAGATCAAAATGATAAGTTGGATATGTATAGTGCTAGCTGACTGAAACAACAGACCACAGGTAGACATGTTGATCCACTTGGACACATTATCACGATACTGAACCAACCATTCTCTTCATATCTAAAATGCTAATCATTGATTGGACAATTAAATAATGCTATGTCACATTAGATAAGACAATAATTATGACTTTGATTCTTGTTGGTAGTGAGTTGTACTTAATTTTATGTGATAAAGTTGGTCAGTTCTTTCTGCAGGTACTCTACTTAATTTTATGTGATAAAGTTGACCAGTTCATTCTGCAGGTACTCGGTTTCCTCAACCAATAAAACTAATCAGCACTATATCAGTGAAATATTGTAACAAGTGGAATGAAGCACCCTTTTGTATCCTTCTCCACACATACCTTTGACATTAAAACTAAACATCAAACACAACACATACCAGTATATATCATATATAAACAATGTAGGAACTATTCTAAGATAAACTTTTGTGATGCCTTATTTTGTTGAAAATATCCAAGTATAGATTATTTATTTTTTTATCCCTCAATGGATATCGGGTATGGTCGATTATTTCAATGCAAATAAAACTTCTTGTTCTTTCATTGTACAAAAGAAGTTTCATTCCCAAATTACCCGTGTTTATACCATGTTATCCTATGTGTCAATATTGACACTGTAAACACCAGCAGCATTTCCTTGTTGACCAACAATACATGCTAGGGGGTGTTTAATTAATATTGGGTACATTAAGTGGAGAAATATCGTATTTACTGTCAAAATATTGAAATCTTATTCAAATATATCTGGATGTTATTACAACCCTGATGGCAATTACATACAAGTAAGGGATCCTGAGAATCAGGGGGCACTGACATTTAACTTAAAAAAAAGTAAAACAAAGCTTTTAGTGCTGAAACACCAATTTATAAGGCAATCCTTAATACAAATAACATTATTATGTATTCAATATTCTGAACTGAATTTTGAGGTACATCATATTCAAAACCTACATTTTAAGGAGGTATTAAAAAAAAAAAAAAAATTGTTTTGACAGAGAATGATTTTAACATTTTCACCATATGGTTCTATGTTAAATAATGTCCTACAGTGGTGGTGGACAGATGGGAATTCAAATCAACACAAAAATTAAACCTTTGTAAAGGACTATTTAAGAAGAGTTTGAAGATACCAAAGGGGTAATCAGAATCCATATATAAAAAAATAGATAGCACAATGGTCAAAAGAAAAAGTACAAAAGGATAAACGATCAACAAAACATTACATACTAAAACTAAAGATCAGTAACACAAACCCCACTAAAAATGGGAGGTGAACTGAGGTGCCCCTGAAGGGTAAACAGTTCAACAATCATTGCTGCTAACATTACTGTCCAATGGTGGATTAGAGAAGATAATGAAATTGTAAAGGCAGACTTGTAATATTTGAATGTTGTTAAACAACTTTTGAAATAACCAAATAAATGTCAGCAGCCCTTTGGTTTTTGTTTTGTGGTGAAGCTTCAAAATTACATATCACTCTTATTTATATTCAAAATAATACCAAAAGATGACCTCTGATCACATATTTAAATAAACATTTGATTATGTAATTGTTTACTGTTGAGTGAGTAGTATTTCAGCTATATTCATGGTCAGAACAAGTTAATAAATATTCAATCGTGAACTATAGGATCCCCTCAATTAACAATTTAACATTAATTAATAATTTATGGAAAGCAGGTTGTGGTTTCCCAGAATATGTTTTTTAACATTTTTTTCATTATGTCATTTTTAAATTTTTCTGGTAGTGGTAATTATTTACTAAATTCTAATCAACATGAAAAAAAATCACTTTGTTGGGGACCATCTCCGATTTACAAGTGGCACACAAAATTGTACATTTTCTACAGGACCATACAAGAAACATTCTAGGGAAGTTTTTGTTGTCTCAGAGAAATAGTATTAAAAAACTTTACCCTATAAATGTCATATCCTAATATTTGCCCTGTGGCAGTTGCCATCTTGCCGATTCATAATAAAACTAAAACTTTAATTGGGACACTCCAAATATCATTCATGTACAATTTGGACGGAATAAAGTAGCTGCTAACAGTCATCTTGTATTTCTGACCCACATAAAAAATGTCAACCAAGTCGTTTCAGAGAAGAAGTTGTATCATACATGTATACAGCAGTATGTACGCCGTTCACAATATTATTGACAAACACAAAGTAATGACAACAGCTCACATGGTTCCATTGACCAGGTGAGACAAAAACGTGGCACAAAGAAGGCAGGTGGATGGAAAGTTAGATTGCCACTGTAAAAAAAAAAGCATATAATTAATAGTGTTATAAAAGCTTGCCCTCCAAGAGGCCACAAACTACCACTTCTAACAAACTGTTGCTCATTAATTCATTAACAGTTGTTGTAATTTGTCTGTAATGTGTAAAGAGTTTTAACTTCTCCATACAAGGTGCACTCATTTGTCTGTAATGTGTAAAGAGTTTTAACTTCTCCATACAAGGTGCACTCATTTGTCTGTAATGTGTAAAGAGTTTTAACTTCTCCATACAAGGTGCACTCATTTGTCTGTAATGTGTAAAGAGTTTTAACTTCTCCATACAAGGTGCACTCATTTGTCTGTAATGTGCAAAGAGTTTTAACTTCTCCATACAAGGTGCACTCATTTGTCTGTAATGTGTAAAGAGTTTTAACTTCTCCATACAAGGTGCATTCATTTGTCTGTAATGTGTAAAGAGTTTTAACTTCTCCATACAAGGTGCATTCATTTGTCTGTAATGTGTAAAGAGTTTTAACTTCTCCATACAAGGTGCACTCATGTGTCTGTAATGTGTAAAGAGTTTTAACTTCTCCATACAAGGTGCACTCATTTGTCTGTAATGTGTAAAGAGTTTTAACTTCTCGATACAAGGTGCACTCATTTGTCTGTAATGTGTAAAGAGTTTTAGCTTCTCCATACAAGGTGCACTCATTTGTCTGTAATGTGTAAAGAGCTTTAACTTCTCCATACAAGGTGCACTCATTTGTCTGTAATGTGTAAAGAGTTTTAACTTCTCCATACAAGGTGCACTCATTTGTCTGTAATGTGTAGAGTTTTAACTTCTCCATACAAGGTGCACTCATTTGTCTGTAATGTGTAAAGAGCTTCAACTTCTCCATACAAGGTGCACTCATTTGCATCTCTTGTTAAGGGCATGTTGCATATTCTATTCATCCTAGACAGACATACAACAGTTTTAGAAGGGTTGTATCCTACATATGAGAAACTAGGTCATACTTCTATACACTGGGGGTCTCTTCAGGCAAAACATTTGATATAGGGTGGTTATAGCGGACCCGCTGTTAGTTTACCCATGTTTCAATTGGTATTGTGTTAGGAGTTTAAAAAACTGCAATTGGAACTGATCTATTGAAGGAATACAATTGCCTTTGTTTACAGGTGAATCCTATTGTTGGACATTTAAAATTCTTATCACATATTTTGTTGCAATATGTTCATTTTTGCATGTCCAATAATAGCTGAAAGTCAGTGTTGGTTATTTGCCCTGGCAAATACGGGGCAAATATCCGTATTTGCCCTCAAATATCCATATTTGCACTCATATATCCGTATTTGCCCCCGAATTCAATTTCCGGTATCTGCACAGTGGTCTCAAAGTACAAGTACAAAGATGATGCATGGAAATATGCATAAAATCGTATTTCAATCAAATTAACACATTTCAAAATATTGGAATAAAGTTTAAATAACAACTAGAAACGCAATAATTAGCTCAAATGTATACGTCGCGTTGAATAGGAATTTCCATTCAAATGTCAACGTCTTGTGTAGATTTTACAAACAGTTTCTAACGTCATTGTACAGATCGACATTGTTTGGTATATTTTTGAAACCAGACTCGAAGTTGAACAAAGGCAACTCTCTTAAGGATTTATTTTCGCAATTTGTCAGTTCAAAGATCTTTTTTGCAATATAAAAGTCAATGCTTGGAAAAGGTCAATGTAAAATATGTGATAAAAAGATTATGACATGAAATTTTCCATATCGTCCCTGGTATCAACCCTTGACCCATATCAGCCCTCCAGCTTCGCTATTGGGCTTGATATGGGAGTCTCGGGCTAATACCAGGGCCGATATGGAAAATGTCATGTAATAATCTCTTATTATTGTATGACTGGAAGAGAGAAGTTAATCACCCATTGATTAAAACTCCCCTAAAAAAATTCAACTCATCTTATATATGTATAGATGTATATGTACATGATCCATAGAAAGAAATCAGTCCATTTTTGACATTAGAGAAAAAGGAAAAACGTTAATTCAACTCATCTGGTTTAGGACTTGAAGTAAAACATTGACCTCCTTTAGTGTATGGAAGTCTTATCATTAGAAAGTTGATGAGAAATACAATTAGAATCCAGTCTGTCTGATTGTTCATAATTTCTTGTATAAGAAAATATGTAAAAAGATCCTTTCTGGTTCCTCTCATATGATATTTGAACTAACAATCAAGCAAATGTTTTTTTTCTTCTGAAATTATCTTCCCTGTGATTATTTTTTACAATGAGGCTAGGGCAAGAAATCAGTTGTACATGGTCTTCTGGAACACCTTGTGCAGATTTTTGTGATAAGAGTAATTGTTGTTTTTTTTTTTATCTAGATTGTCCCTTTTCTGAATATTACTTGAAACATGGGTGCTCTGTGTTTGCCTAATCAGCATTTCTAATGATGGGAGGCAATAAACCAATTAGAAGATTAGAAGATAGTTTGCTTATAATTTTTGTGGTTGATACTCTGCTGTTGAACATGCTGGTAATGATATATATTATATCTGTAATTTTTTTTTACCTTAATCTTTTTAAACTATTTTATGGTACCGTGAGCAATATCAATACAACAATGTATTTGAAAATATGGGACACAAATTTGAAAATTTTACAGTCACTACAAATGACCACAGATATATTCTGTTTGTTGTAATCACAATCCGGACATTTCCTCATTCATGACATATCACAGGTATGTGACAAGACTGACAAGACTGGTTGCCACCAGTGGAACAGGAACTGCTTATCCTTCCAGAGTACCTGAGTTCACTCCCAATTTTTAGTGGGGTTCGTGTTGCTCAACCTTTAGTTTTCTATGTAGTATTTTGTAGATCATTGTTAGTCCTTTTGTCCTTTTACTTTTGAACATTGTATTGTGTATCTTTCTTCAATTTACAGTTTCTGATTACCCCTTTGGTATCTTCAAACTTTTTGTGCTTTTCATTATATTTATTTTCAATAAGCATTTCAAGTATCAAAAATGTTTTTCTCAAATGATAAAATTTGCTGGCTTCATATAAATGTTTATCAAATGACAAAGTGGGATGGAGTATTATGCATATTATGTACCAATTTATCCAAAAAGCAGTATGCAAATAACATCAAATTTAATTAGGGCCTGGGTTACTCAATGAGTTAGATAGTTGGATTACCTAACAACTCATACAAGCTATCACCAATACGGCATGGGTTCACGCCCAGCTTTGTAAATAACAAAAAAGGGTGCACTTGACTCGCAGCCACAAGTGATAAAGTTTACCAGTTGCTTGCCCTAGAGGGGGTGCACATTATCCACCAATGTACTTTATGCAACGGTAATGACAGTATTTCTTTCTATAGGTCATGTACATATACATCTATACTTGTACAATAATACCTCCAGCAAAGCTATTGTTAATGCGGCCTCTAATATCACATACAGGCTGCTAATAGAAGACGATGATACAGGCTGTTAATAGGGGCTGATGATACAGGCCGCTGTACTTTAATAATTTGACCCATTTTTGGGACAAGATTGATATCGTTTACGTAAAGCATCTCTCTGACTATTATCACACTATTGTTCGAACAGTGGATTATTTTTAAGAATCTAGTGTTTATTCTTTTGTTCTTGAATATATGAACTTTAACCTTTTACTGTTTTAGGCTTAAAAATGCGCTTTACTAAAGTTTTGGACTTTCGTGTCTCGAACCACTGCTGGGCTTTTCAAAGTCTATTTTGATTTTCAAAACTTCCATCTAACCACTCGGCTACGGTGACCACACTACTATAATTAGTATATTTGACTCTTGATAGTAAGCTTTGTAAAAAAAATATCAACAATTTGTTTAAAAAAGCAAGTATCTCAGATCTGGCATAATCTATGTTCAGAACTGACGGGTATGTGAACATTAAAAATGTATTCTCGCAATACAAAAACAACTAACGAACCGACCGCAAGTAACAACAAATCAGACAGACCACAGGTGAAGATTTGGGACACTTGAAAGACCTTGAAATATTTAAATATTAAAGAGAATCGAAAGGATGTTGACCGATAAAAATGTGTCGTTTTATTTTTGTTAATTGTTGTCTTATTTGGCTTTCTAAACATTAAAAGTGTAAAAATATATGCCATACCATATATTTTTTCAACAACACTATTATTGTACAAGTTAAGATACATTATTATTGAAACAAAAGAATTTGCCCGTATTTGATATAACGGGTTTCTTTTTCCGCATTCGTACTCAGGTGATGGCCTTGGTGCTATGCACCTCGGCCTTCACCTGAGTACTCATGCGGAAAAATGCACCAAGGCCATCACCTGAGTACGAATGCGGAAAAAGAAACCCAATATATCCAATACGGTCCACTTCTTTTGTTTCAATAGTACTGTATCCTATACATATACAAGATGAGTTGAATTTTTTACTAGGGAGTTTTAATCAATGGGTGATTGACTTCTCTCTTCCAGTCATACAATAAGAAGTTTAAATGTCCAACAATAGGATTCACCCGTAAACAAAGGCAATTGTATTCCTTCAATAGATCAGTTCCAATTGCAGTTTTTTAAACTCCTAACACAATACCAATTGAAACATGGGTAACCTAACAGCAGGTCTGCTATAATTGTTAAATGAATTCCATGGATAGCGGAAAGTATAAATGATAAAAAACAGATCAAAGTTAAATAATTAAAATGATCTTATAAGAATTATTGACTTTGTTACTTTTTAACCCTTCCAGCACTGCATGTTCTACAAAGGAAATAAACGTTGTTACTTAATAAACCTTCCAGCATGGTTCTACAAAGGAAATAAACTAGATACTACCCACAAAAAATCCAACGGAATAGTAAACATATTATATCTTTATCACTCTAATTTTTACAATCTTCTTAAATGTAACTAAAATCTTTATTATATCCCCACTCGTAGAGAGGGGGCTATATTGCAATCACCTTGTCCGTCCGTCCGTCCGTTTGTCCATCCGTTCACACTTTCTTTAAAGATGTCTCAGCTGCTACTGGAAGAAATGATTTTATTTTTGATACATGGCTTTGGCATAGTGACTTGTACTGTGTCTCCCCTTTCCAGGCTTACCGCACATCTACTTCCTGTTTACCGCACGACTTAGAATTTTTCATGTTTGCCGTAATGAAAACTTTCGTAACAGATATCTCAGCTTCTACTGGAAGAAATGATTTTATATTTGATATGTGGCTTTGGCATGGTGACTTGTACCGTGTCTCTCCTTTCCAGGTTTACTGCACATCTACTTCCTGTTTACAGTGCGACTTAGAATTTTTCATGTTTGCCGTAATAAAAACTTTTGTAACAGATATCTCAGTTTCTACTGGAAGAAATGATTTCATATTTGATATATGGCTTTTGCATGGTGACTTGTACCGTGTCTCCCCTTTCCAGGTTTACCGCACATCTACTTCCTGTTTACCTCATAGTTAGAATTTTCCATTTTTGCTGTAATGAAAACTTTCGTTACAGATATCTCAGCTTCTACTGGAAGAAATGATTTGATATTTGATATATGGCTTTGGCATGGTGACTTGTACCGTGTCTCCCCTTTCCAGGTTTACCGCACATCTACTTCCTGTTTACAGTGCGAATTTTTCATGTTTCTGGTAATGAGTGTTGAGATATATACAAATTTGACACAAATGAACGAGTGGGGGTATTCTTAACACGACGTAGCGTGCAACATCTTGTTTATGATAAACAAATAATATCCCTGTAATTTAATAAATATTGAATATCTAATCTTGATGAAGTTCTGTTTAAATTCTTGCACACTTTGCCTACAACTATTCAATAAATATATTTTTTCCCTTCATTAATAAATTAAATCAATTAGGTTAAGTAAAATAAGGTATTGATTAATTAAACGTTTAATCAATAAGTTTATTTTCTTATCGTGACTGAAAGTTAACATACATGTACAACGTGAACGAGGTTATAGTGAAAAGATATTAACATCACATGCAACAGACAATATGTTAGCTATGGTGACCTGGTTCACTGCTGGAGGGCAAGGAACAGATTAATTTTTTTCACACAAGTGACAATATTACATTTCTAAGTTGGAAAATACTGAATTTTAGATAGTTCAAGCTCAAAGGTAAACCATAAAACACTGCTGTTGATTTGTTGTTTATTTATCAATCTACCTCCTTAATTTATCCCATGGAAATTTTTTACCAATAATTTGTTTATGGCTTTTATGGCTGTGTCATGAAGAAAATACACGTTTGGACCTGGAATTCCAATATCATATGTCATGGTCTTTTTTGTGTACAGTGAATTAAGATGAGAGGTGATTGCTTAGGTTTTGTTTATATTGGTGGAATTGTTGACTATAACTGTTTAAATTTTCTTTTCATAATTTTGGATCTGGAAGCTCAATCCATTGTTTTGGTAATGATGGCCTTGAACAAGTATACCAGTATTACAATATTTCTGAATCAACTATAGCTTGACCTAATGACCTTTTGTGATCATGATGATGTTTAATTATGCAAAAGATCAGATGATTGTGGTACTAAAAGCTACTAAAGGTTTTTTTTTTTATCATCATCTAATGCAGTGGGTGTTATTTCTATTGAGCTGGTATCCCCATTTGTAATATTGGTACATGTATTTGGACAGTTAAGGCATATTAAAATAATGTATAGAGATAATTAGCTACAATCTATCATAGTAAAAATACATGCAGGAGTTGAGGAAATATCTGTTGTAGGAGTGATACATCTATTTATTTTGATGATATACAACCAATTTATTAGAAATAATTATAAAATATAAATTTTGAAACCAAACAAATGCATTTTGCTAATTATGAACAGGAAATTTCTAGCCATTTGAAAAACGATGAAAATGATGGGTATCTTTTACAAATGACACTCTACTTATAATCCAATTATGAACAGAAAGCTTTAACAATGATGATGATTCCATCAACAGCAATCACCTCTCTCCTTAACTCATTAAACATTAAAAACACCACAACATATAACATTGGAAATCTAGGTCCTAGCTTGCTACAGGCACAAAAATGTGGCATGGTTAAACCGGTAAAATGAGATTCCAAACCTTCCCTCTTGATAAATGGATCTCTTAATAGCACTGCATGTATAAACAATAAAAAAAAAACCTGCACCGATTCATTTCCATTCAAAAAGACCACATACTGTCACACAAATGAATAAAAATATAAGTTTGGTTCCATTTGGTTCCGAGGAGATGTTGTAACTTGTTTTCACCATGATATAGATGAAATATTACTCATTTGGTTCCGAGGAGATGTTGTAACTTGTTTTCACCATGATATAGATGAAATATTACTCATTTGGTTCCGGGGAGATGTTGTAACTTGTTTTCACCATGATATAGATGAAATATTACTCATTTGGTTCCGAGGAGATGTTGTAACTTGTTTTCACCATGATATAGATGAAATATTACTCATTTGGTTCCGGGGAGATGTTGTAACTTGTTTTCACCATGATATAGATGAAATATTACTCATTTGGTTCCGGGGAGATGTTGTAACTTGTTTTCACCATGATATAGATGAAATATTACTCATTTGGTTCCGGGGAGATGTTGTAACTTGTTTTCACCATGATATAGATGAAATATTACTCATTTGGTTCCGAGGAGATGTTGTAACTTGTTTTCACCATGATATAGATGAAATATTACTCATTTGGTTCCGAGGAGATGTTGTAACTTGTTTTCACCATGATATAGATGAAATATTACTCATTTGGTTCCGAGGAGATGTTGTAACTTGTTTTCACCATGATATAGATGAAATATTACTCATTTGGTTCCGAGGAGATGTTGTAACTTGTTTTCACCATGATATAGATGAAATATTACTCATTTGGTTCCGGGGAGATGTTGTAACTTGTTTTCACCATGATATAGATGAAATATTACTCATTTGGTTCCGGGGAGATGTTGTAACTTGTTTTCACCATGATATAGATGAAATATTACTCATTTGGTTCCGAGGAGATGTTGTAACTTGTTTTCACCATGATATAGATGAAATATTACTCATTTGGTTCCGAGGAGATGTTGTAACTTGTTTTCACCATGATATAGATGAAATATTACTCATTTGGTTCCGAGGAGATGTTGTAACTTGTTTTCACCATGATATAGATGAAATATTACTCATTTGACCTTATACAACAATAACTCTATTCTATGTAGACTGCTGATTATGTCCCCTGAATATTGCTAAATGAAGAGACAGATAAAAGATAATCAAACGTCAGCAAAGATTGATTGATTGGTGTTTAATGCCAACTTCAGTAATATTTCAGCTATATCATGCATGTCACCAAAGATAATCCTTCCAAAATAAGATGCCACAATTGTAAATAACTTGTAGCAGGTCAGTGGTTTTTATTAACTAACTGTCATGATATAACTAAAACATTGTAGGGTTAACCATTCATAAACCATTAATTCATAATTCTACATTTAATAGTCAAGAATCAAGTGTGTAATTTGGCTGCTAATTTGAAAGGCAGATTTGCAATTACTAATGAAATGCTTTGGTATTTCCTTCTGTTAAAAAAAATGAATTATATATATTGTAGTTTCCCCTCGTTCAGAGAATGAACAAGACTTTGAAAGTAAAATTGAAAAAAAATATATAGAAAATACTGGACAATAACCCCTCCCTTTTCTCCTAATATGATGCAAATGAACACATGGGACAAATGTCTTGCTACAATATGGTATCAATTAAAGTTAAAGAACATCATAGTGACATTTATTCACAAAAAGTACCCATTCTAATGATAAGTGTTTGTTATTATTACAAGGAGTGATACATGTGTTGAGTTCTCTTTAACAAAAGACAGGTCAATAAAATAGATAGAAACCAGATTTAAACCAGTCAAACAGACTTAGACAAAAAAGCTGATGAAACTGATCTAATTAGCCTACAATCTGATTAGTTCAGCTATTACTTTACCTAACTTTAATTTGATTGTCACAAACTTATAAAAGTCTAGGCAAGTATGTGTTACAAAATGTTTTATTCAATTGTCAACAAACCATTTTCTCTTGTTCTTTAAATTTACAAGAGTTTTAGAATTCTGTGTAGAAGAATGACAATTATCTTCTTGGTGGACTTGTTATATTGAATTATCTCCCTTTATTGTATTACAGCTAATGCTTCAGACATGTTTATCATTTTTGTTTTATTTAGAATTTATTCGCATGTACACTATAGTATTGTGAACATGACTATTTCTTCCCAGATAAAATATATTATTTGAGTTTTAAGCTAAAATAATCTAAAAAAAATAATTTTTGAGTGAAACAAATATAGATGAATAAATATTGTATGTTGAGATGGTTTGGTTTGGTTTGGATTTTAAAGCCACTTTCAACAATATTTCAGCTATATCGTGGCGGTCAGTTTTATTGGTGGAGGAAATCGGAGTACTTGGAAAAAACCACCGACCTGTCGCAAATCACTGACAAACTTTATCACATAATGCTGTATAGAGTACACATCGCATTTCAAACTGACCTTATTGTTTTTATCAGTAATATCATAATGTGTTTGACGTCACACTGACTGATAATTTAGAGTTTCACAGTCTGTTCATTGGTACTGACAATATCACTCAGTAAGATCAAAGAAAGCTATTCAAATTAATGATCAAACAAAAATATACATCTAAGAAAATGATCAATTTTATTTTAAAAAATGATTGAAGATCAGAATAACTTTTAAAGTTTACAAATTATAATTGGCACTTAATCCTTTATAAGAAGAGCTTGAAGATACCAAAGGGGTAATCAAAATCTGTATATCAAAGAAGAACAGACAACACAATTGCCAAAAGAAAAAGTACAAAAGGACAAACAATGATCTACAAAACATACACATAAAAATAAAGATCGAGTTACACGAACCCCACTAAAAACCAGGGGTAAATATAACATTCACAATAAGGAAAATAAACATAGATTTTTAACTTGATTATCCTTTTCTATTAATCAGAATTAAAACCTCTCTGGCTGAAATAGATTGATGATAGAGGAAATCTTTTACCCTTCTCTAATTAATGCCTAATGCTTTGTAAAACATGGAAACATAGTATTTTCATGCCTCGCTATTGATTGAGAGAAAATTAATGTTTCCATTAAAAACACAATTTGCAGATTTCTTCCTTAATCATTGAACTGTGAGAGAAGGTTGATCCAGACCTGTCAATCAATTATGCAAATTAATCCACAAATAAATTCTGTAACAAGTTTGATAAAAGTAAATAATTTGTATTAAAGGGGGCAGTGTCAATATGACTACCGTTTGTATAGCTTTGTTGTCAGTTGTAATGGTAGAGAATCGGTCATGGATTAAATGAATCCCTTTCCTTAATTAATCTGCTACTGGTAAATGAAATGATTATAATCCACATGACAATAGGAGAACTAATCGCACATCTATCATTGTCTAATTTTATACACTGCATGTCACCCAATGATATTATTAACAAAGAGGAGTTTTACAAAAAGAAACACTGGTCAAGTGTGATATGTTGCTCATCACTCACGAAAACTCATCAACAAATTACATTGTAACCTATTTATTAATATAAATTAACCCATTAATTACAAACACTAAGAGACAACTTTTGAAAACTCTTTTTTGGTATATTAAAAACCTATCTATAATATAATCAGAATTCTAATATGACCTCATTTTTTATTTGCTATACAAACAATGCTGTGATAAAATTCCTGATATACTTTACTTCGTACATGCCTATTGTGGACAAACTATGGACATCATTCCTAAGTAATTTCATGCATTCATACAGGACTGTTTGTGCATACTAGGGCTTCCATGAATAATTTCTTAAACTTACAAGATTATTCTGATTGACAACATATTCCTAATTTACCATAACATATGGGTTTTTTTAACTTCAAATTGAGAAGCCTGTTCCATTACAAGTCTAGTCAAAATTGTAGGGGTTAAGATTAGAGCTACGGCATTTAACAATATTTCAATTATATCATGACGGTAAGTTTTATTGGTAGAGGAAACCAGAGTACCCTCAGACCTGCCCTAAGTCACTGACAAACTTTATCACATAAAGTTGCATTGAGTACTATGACCTCGCAATGGGCAGGATTCAAACTCATAACTTTAGTGGTGATAAGCACTGATTGCACAGATAGTTGAAAATCCATCTACCATATGATCACTATGACCTCCAGTCACAGCTAACACCATTACCGGTTCAAAACAAAATGTCACTGTGCATTTGGATGTTCACCAATGTCACCATATGTACTGATACCTATTCCATAGATGTTATTGCTGTGTATGGTAGACTAATAGACAAGTATCTGACAACACCCTCAGTATTCTTAGTAATTGTATATTGCATTGTGCTTTTATAAACAATACTAAATCATTATAGGGTAATTATAGCCTAATTTTATCATGCATTTGTCACTTGACAGGTGTTTCAACAGTGCTACGACAACTTTATTGGGCAAAATTAGGTCAAACAGCTTGCAATTACCTAATTCTAGCATGAAATCATTAAATGGGTTACATTTTTTAATTTCAAGTATTTGATATGTAATAGAGAGCTCTTTGAGTGAGTGAGTATTTGTTGTATAATGTCAAGTGTGCAAATTTTCTGCTATATCAAGTTACTTTAATGATGATGTACTAGATCAACATTTTGAGTTGTATTTGCATAGTGCTAGCTCACTGGAACAACAGTCCATGGGTAGACATGTCACTCCACTTAGGCATATTAAAGCACCATCAAATCAATCAACCAATCAATACTATTTTGTGTTGCAACTTCAAAATGACAAGTCCAAGAACCTTTGAATGTCAGCTCCAATCTAATTGTTTTGACAGAAATCTGTACCTTCTTATAAATTGCATTTTCATAAAGTTCAAGATAAATTTCCATAACTCCAAAAATCTGAGATGACCATATTTTATGATTGTTTAGCATGCATGCTTTGAACTTATCAAAAGGGGCAATCAGAAGCCATAATTTGGAAGGACAGATAATACAAAAGCCAAGAGAAAAAGGACAAAAGGACAAGCCAAACACTATGTAGAAAACTAAAAACTGAGCAGCACAATTCCCACTAAAAACTGAAGGTAAACTCAGATGCTGTGGAAGGTGAGTAGTTCCTGCTCTACTAGTGGCACCCATCATGTTATACATGTTAAAATTCCAGTGATAAGTCATATTCTGTGATAAGTAATGAACGAGAAAAAGGACGATATTTGGAAGTTGCTTCAAAATTAATGACATATGTCTATCAAAATATCCAAAGGAAATGGACAATGAAAAGACATCCATGTACATGATGGATTTTTAAGTGGGATATCATTTTTCCTCCAAAAGCCATCAAAACAACAATAACATGATATGTAACTCATGAGGCATGTGTCATACTTGACTATAATGGAGTCTGTAATAAAATACAATTATCTTACTGCCAAGGAAACCATTATTTGTCCAGACATAATCTATTGCTGCCCCATTCTGACAAAATCCTGCCATCAATTATATGATTGCTATGAGAACTGTTATTTACAGGACAGAATCCATTGCTGGGCCATTCTGACACTATCCCACCATCAATTAACAACAACAATATAAATGTTTTACCCGAGGGTATGTAATTCTCGTTCCTTGCAATTTTCTTCATTAATACCGATGATTTGTTGCACCGAAACATATAATAACTTTACTTGGAAATAAATTTCTGTTACGACGGTTGATTAGTCGTTAACTACAAAACGAGGAACAATAACGAATTCCAATAAATAGACAAGAGTTAATATACAAATCATTATGGACCTTTTAATAGCAAACTGCAATGCTTTTTCTTGTCTAATGTCTTTACAATAAAGAAATGAATATGACCTTTTGACACTGTACTGTAACTCTGGGGATGGGAATTTCTTTTTTAATCAAGACTGAAGAATATAACTACGTCTTTAGACAGAGAATACTTTCTTTCATTTAGGAATGATGTTTTTCGTAAACACGAGAATCAATCTTTTTTTATGAATGAATTTCAGCAGGATATTCTTATATATAATGATGTTCTTTCAATTATATTTTTTATAAAATACAGGTTATTGTTATATTTTTTTTAAATCGACAAATAATCTGCAATTTTCATTTCCTTTACATAAAAAAGTTAAAACATACATGGGGAATGGAGACTTGCAGACCTTCATTGTACACTTTAATTCTTGTAAGGTAACTATTTCAATACATACATATTCTGAATCAAAATTCTTTAAAGTAAAGCTCATTCAATCATCAGCCACAAGAAGTGACATATACATGTATATAAAACAATAATCATTACTATACAAAATTGTAAAAAACAATTGAATCGTAAAAAATTTTGAAAACTTAAACGAAAATAATAGTATTATTATGTGCAAACGATTGGATTCAATACAGAGATTTTTCTGAACCCCAAAAAAATAATAAATAAAAAGAAGAAAATCATATATAAATGTTTGATTTTCAAATTCAAAGATTGAAACAAAAAAATCATTCTCATACAAAATGTAAATTGAAAAAAAATGAGGAAATCGCAAACAGCAAATTAAAAATTATGCTCAGATTAAAAAAAATGTTATGAAAATTCCAAAATAGTCAAAAATTAAGGATCAAATACATTTTCCTCTTACCTTTTCTATAGTATCATCATTTGGTTACATCAATCTCACTCTGTGACATGACAAACCAGACAAAGTCCTGAAACATCAATAATTTAATTAAAGTTTTTACCCAGACTTAGGTAATTTAGTGTGAAAATCTAATTCGAATTTTACCTATACCCTATGATTAACTGTCCCAACAAACACCCTCAAGATCCAGATTATTACCCTCGGGACATGTGACAAGATAATCCAATCAAAATAAACCACTGAGATTTGAATAGAGAATTGACAATCCTGAGGCTGTCTGTAGTGTTAATGATAATGCTGCAGTAGTAATGCACTTAATAGTATTTAAGTTGAGTTTAATCTGAGTTGTATCATTGCTGAAAACAACAATTGTATCTTGTAAAGCTGATGAGTTTGCACCAGAGAATAAATGGCTATACACATGATTGGTTTTTACTATTCATAGCACATTTTAAAACCATGTACAACCAATAAAAATCATAACTATCAATGATTTTCCAATTTCACAGCTCCAAAATGGTCTATTCTATTTTAAAATAATTTTTCAGTCTTTGAAATGTTACTTTTTATGATCTCATAACTCCAATAGGAAACATGTATAATGCAATTACTTTGTCAAATGTAAGTTCAATTCAATGAAAACATATATAATTGTTTTTCCATTTTCAAGTAAAAAATTCTACTGCAACACATTTCAAAATTTCAGTGAATAAAATGAATTTATCATACATTTTGTATTGAGTTCTAATAGGTGATTTACCAGAATAAATGTATGTACCAATGTGACCAGAACAACTCACAAACACATGCTGATAGTAAATTTTTCAATTTTTATTTAGAACTATATAAAAATAAATTCAAGAATTTGATTTGGACCAGTAAATTAAAATGTTCATTTCGAGGACTGTGATAGACTTTTTGAACATTCCTGATTTGATTCTACCATTATACGTTTTTATACGTTTTCATAGGAGTTATTTCCCTTACGGTGGGTAAAATAGTACTGGTCTAGTAATAGCTATGGAAAGGACAAATAATTTAAGTATAATTTTCTCATATAATTTATAGATATTTGACCATTGTAAAAAAACAGATGATAATTTTACATCAAGTATAAATTCACAAGTGTTCACAACATTAAAATTTTGACAGATTATGGGGGGAAATATGTTATTTTCATTGTACTTTGCATGAAAGGGGGCCATTTTGCCTGCATTAAAGGGAAATAACTCACATAAAACATGTAAAACCATATTATTTTAGAATCAAAGTAGTAGAAAATGGTCTTAAATTACAAGTGCCACATTAAAAAAATTGTTTATATGATAGCATAAATTCTTCTGAAAATAGAAAGGTTTTTATCTGAGAATATTTGATCATTTTCTAAATGATTAATTGAACCATGTTCTTCCTGCAAAGTATTATTGATATATCTAAATGAAACATGATGGAAAAGAAACAAAGTAAATGAAGCATGAAAATCAAGTGATGGTCTGATGATAAAGGAGTAATTTGTTTGTATATCATGGTAAAACATTATTTTAACTTCCAAAAAAATAAATCCTTGACATGTTTGGATGAGAATCAGTAAATCTTCAGTTTTGAAGTTTTGCTGTAAACTAAAGGTTTAGAATTAGGGTTGTGGTGTTTAGTGCCACTTTCAACAATATTTCAGCTATATCGTGGTGGTCAATTCTATTGGTTGAGGAAACCACAGTATCTGGAGTAAATCACTGATCAGCCGCCAGTCACTGACAAACTTTATCACATAATGTTAGAGTACACCTTACCATCAGCAGGATTCAAACTCACAACTTTAGTGGTATTAGGGACTGATTGCAGAAATAGTTGTAAATACATCTACCATACGATCACGACCACGTCGGTCCCTGTAAACTATAAAAGAGAACTATTAATTTAATAGTCTTGGGTAATGTCACTATCAAGTCTAACACCATTAAATATTCTCCACTGCATGCAAGCAGAATAACAATTTTACCATGGAGGTGTATTGGCTTTAGATAAGTTTGAAGATACTAAAGGGGTAACCAGAAGATACCAAAGGGGTAACCAGAAGATATCAAAGGGGTAACCAGAAGATACTAAAGGGGTAACCAGAAGATACCAAAGAGGTAACCAGAAGATACCAAAGGGGTAACCAGAAGATACTAAAGGGGTAACCAGAAGATACTAAAGGGGTAACCAGAAGATATTAAAGGGGTAACCAGAAGATACTAAAAGGGTAACCAGAAGATACCAAAGGGGTAACCAGAAGATACCAAAGGGGTAACCAGAAGATACTAAAGGGGTAACCAGAAGATACTAAAGGGGTAACCAGAAGATACTAAAGGGGTAACCAGAAGATACTAAAGGGGTAACCAGAAGATACCAAGGAGGTAACCAGAAGATACCAAAGGGGTAACCAGAAGATACTAAAGGGGTAACCAGAAGATACTGAAGGGGTAACCAGAAGATACTAAAGAGGTAACCAGAAGATACTAAAGGGGTAACCAGAAGATACCAAAGAGGTAACCAGAAGATACCAAAGGGGTAACCAGAAGATACTAAAGGGGTAACCAGAAGATACTGAAGGGGTAACCAGAAGATACTAAAGGGGTAACCAGAAGTCATAGTTCAACAGAAGGATAGACAATACAATGGCTAAAAGAACAAACAATGATGTACACAACACTATGTAGAAAACTATAGATTGAACAACATGAAGCCCAGTGGTAAGTCATCAATGAGAATGAGATGATTGTAATGTCTTCAGTGTAACAACTAGGAACCATTGGTTCAGTATCCCAGTGATAAGTCATCAATGAGAACAGGATGATTGTAATGTCTTCAGTGTAACAACTAGGAACCATTGGTTCAATATCCCAGTGATAAGTCATTACTGAGAACAGGATGATTGTAATGTCTTCAGTGTAACAAATAGGAACCATTGGTTCAGTATCCCAGTGATAAGTCATCAATAAGAATGAGATGATTGTAATGTCTTCAGTGTAACAAATAGGAACCATTGGTTCAGTATCCCAGTGATAAGTCATCAATGAGAACAGGATGATTGTAATGTCTTCAGTGTAACAACTAGGAGCCATTGGTTCAGTATCCCAGTGATAAGTCATCAATGAGAATGAGATGATTGTAATGTCTTCAGTGTAACAACTAGGAACCATTGGTTCAGTATCCCAGTGATAAGTCATCAATGAGAATGAGATGATTGTAATGTCTTCAGTGTAACAACTAGGAACCATTGGTTCAGTATCCCAGTGATAAGTCATCAATGAGAATGAGATGATTGTAATGTCTTCAGTGTAACAACTAGGAACCATTGGTTCAGTATCCCAGTGATAAGTCATCAATGAGAATGAGATGATTGTAATGTCTTCAGTGTAACAACTAGGAACCATTGGTTAAGTATCCCAGTGATAAGTCATCAATGAGAATGAGATGATTGTAATGTCTTCAGTGTAACAAATAGGAACCATTGGTTCAGTATCCCAGTGATAAGTCATCAATGAGAATGAGATGATTGTAATGTATTCAGCATAGAAAACTATAGATTGAGCAACATGAAGCCCAGTGATAAGTCATCAATGAGAATGAGATGATTGTAATGTCTTCAGTGTAACAACTAGGAACCATTGGTTCAGTATCCCAGTGATAAGTCATCAATGAGAATGAGATGATTGTAATGTCTTCAGTGTAACAACTAGGAACCATTGGTTCAGTATCCCAGTGATAAGTCATCAATGAGAATGAGATGATTGTAATGTCTTCAGCATAGAAAACTATAGATTGAGCAACATGAAGCCCAGTGATAAGTCATCAATGAGAATGAGATGATTGTAATGTCTTCAGTGTAACAACTAGGAACCATTGGTTCAGTATCCCAGTGATAAGTCATCAATGAGAATGAGATGATTGTAATGTCTTCAGTGTAACAACTAGGAACCATTGGTTCAGTATCCCAGTGATAAGTCATCAATGAGAACAGGATGATTGTAATGTCTTCAGTGTAACAACTAGGAACCATTGGTTCAATATCCCAGTGATAAGTCATTACTGAGAACAGGATGATTGTAATGTCTTCAGTGTAACAAATAGGAACCATTGGTTCAGTATCCCAGTGATAAGTCATCAATAAGAATGAGATGATTGTAATGTCTTCAGTGTAACAACTAGGAACCATTGGTTCAGTATCCCAGTGATAAGTCATCAATGAGAACAGGATGATTGTAATGTCTTCAGTGTAACAACTAGGAGCCATTGGTTCAGTATCCCAGTGATAAGTCATCAATGAGAATGAGATGATTGTAATGTCTTCAGCATAGAAAACTATAGATTGAGCAACATGAAGCCCAGTGATAAGTCATCAATGAGAATGAGATGATTGTAATGTCTTCAGTGTAACAACTAGGAACCATTGGTTCAGTATCCCAGTGATAAGTCATCAATGAGAATGAGATGATTGTAATGTCTTCAGTGTAACAACTAGGAACCATTGGTTCAGTATCCCAGTGATAAGTCATCAATGAGAATGAGATGATTGTAATGTCTTCAGTGTAACAACTAGGAACCATTGGTTAAGTATCCCAGTGATAAGTCATCAATGAGAATGAGATGATTGTAATGTCTTCAGTGTAACAAATAGGAACCATTGGTTCAGTATCCCAGTGATAAGTCATCAATGAGAATGAGATGATTGTAATGTATTCAGCATAGAAAACTATAGATTGAGCAACATGAAGCCCAGTGATAAGTCATCAATGAGAATGAGATGATTGTAATGTCTTCAGTGTAACAACTAGGAACCATTGGTTAAGTATCCCAGTGATAAGTCATCAATGAGAATGAGATGATTGTAATGTCTTCAGTGTAACAACTAGGAACCATTGGTTCAGTATCCCAGTGATAAGTCATCAATGAGAATGAGATGATTGTAATGTCTTCAGCATAGAAAACTATAGATTGAGCAACATGAAGCCCAGTGATAAGTCATCAATGAGAATGAGATGATTGTAATGTCTTCAGTGTAACAACTAGGAACCATTGGTTCAGTATCCCAGTGATAAGTCATCAATGAGAATGAGATGATTGTAATGTCTTCAGTGTAACAACTAGGAACCATTGGTTCAGTATCCCAGTGATAAGTCATCAATGAGAATGAGATGATTGTAATGTCTTCAGTGTAACAACTAGGAACCATTGGTTAAGTATCCCAGTGATAAGTCATCAATGAGAATGAGATGATTGTAATGTCTTCAGTGTAACAAATAGGAACCATTGGTTCAGTATCCCAGTGATAAGTCATCAATGAGAATGAGATGATTGTAATGTATTCAGCATAGAAAACTATAGATTGAGCAACATGAAGCCCAGTGATAAGTCATCAATGAGAATGAGATGATTGTGATGTCTTCAGTGTAACAACTAGGAACCATTGGTTAAGTATCCCAGTGATAAGTCATCAATGAGAATGAGATGATTGTAATGTCTTCAGTGTAACAACTAGGAACCATTGGTTCAGTATCCCAGTGATAAGTCATCAATGAGAATGAGATGATTGTAATGTCTTCAGCATAGAAAACTATAGATTGAGCAACATGAAGCCCAGTGATAAGTCATCAATGCGAATGAGATGATTGTAATGTCTTCAGTGTAACAACTAGGAACCATTGGTTCAGTATCCCAGTGATAAGTCATCAATGAGAATGAGATGATTGTAATGTCTTCAGTGTAACAAATAGGAACCATTGGTTCAGTATCCCAGTGATAAGTCATCAATGCAAATGAGATGATTGTAATGTCTTCAGTGTAACAACTAGGAACCATTGGTTCAGTATCCCAGTGATAAGTCATCAATGAGAATAGGATGATTGTAATGTCTTCAGTGTAACAAATAGGAACCATTGGTTCAGTATCCCAGTGATAAGTCATCAATGAGAATGAGATGATTGTAATGTCTTCAGCATAGAAAACTATAGATTGAGCAACATGAAGCCCAGTGATAAGTCATCAATGAGAATGAGATGATTGTAATGTCTTCAGTGTAACAACTAGGAACCATTGGTTCAGTATCCCAGTGATAAGTCATCAATGAGAATGAGATGATTGTAATGTCTTCAGTGTAACAAATAGGAACCATTGGTTCAGTATCCCAGTGATAAGTCATCAATGAGAATGAGATGATTGTAATGTCTTCAGTGTAACAACTAGGAACCATTGGTTCAGTATCCCAGTGATAAGTCATCAATGAGAATGAGATGATTGTAATGTCTTCAGTGTAACAAATAGGAACCATTGGTTCAGTATCCCTCTGATAAGTCATCAATGAGAACAGGATGATTGTAATGTCTTCAGTGTAACAACTAGGAACCATTGGTTCAGTATCCCAGTGATAAGTCATCAATGAGAATGAGATGATTGTAATGTCTTCAGTGTAACAACTAGGAACCATTGGTTCAGTATCCCAGTGACAAGTCATCAATGAGAATGAGATGATTGTAATGTCTTCAGTGTAACAACTAGGAACTATTGGTTCAGTATCCCAGTGATAAGTCATCAATGAGAATGAGATGATTGTAATGTCTTCAGTGTAACAACTAGGAACCATTGGTTCAGTATCCCAGTGATAAGTCATCAATGAGAATAGGATGATTGTAATGTCTTCAGTGTAACAACTAGGAACCATTGGTTAAGTATCCCAGTGATAAGTTATCAATGAGAATGAGATGATTGTAATGTCTTCAGTGTAACAACTAGGAACCATTGGTTCAATATCCCAGTGATAAGTCATCAATGAGAATGAGATGATTGTAATGTCTTCAGCATAGAAAACTATAGATTGAGCAACATGAAGCCCAGTGATAAGTCATCAATGAGAATAGGATGATTGTAATGTCTTCAGTGTAACAACTAGGAACCATTGGTTCAGTATCCCAGTGATAAGTCATCAATGAGAATGAGATGAATGTAATGTCTTCAGTGTAACAATTAGGAACCATTGGTTCAATATCCCAGTGATAAGTCATCAATGAGAATGAGATGATTGTAATGTCTTCAGCATAGAAAACTATAGATTGAGCAACATGAAGCCCAGTGATAAGTCATCGATGAGAATAGGATGATTGTAATGTCTTCAGTGTAACAAATAGGAACCATTGGTTCAGTATCCCAGTGATAAGTCATCAATGAGAACAGGATGATTGTAATGTCTTCAGTGTAACAACTAGGAACCATTGGTTCAGTATCCCAGTGATAAGTCATCAATGAGAATGAGATGATTGTAATGTCTTCAGTGTAACAAATAGGAACCATTGGTTCAGTATCCCAGTGATAAGTCATCAATGAGAATGAGATGATTGTAATGTCTTCAGTGTAACAACTAGGAACTATTGGTTCAGTATCCCAGTGATAAGTCATCAATGAGAATGAGATGATTGTAATGTCTTCAGTGTAACAACTAGGAACCATTGGTTCAGTATCCCAGTGATAAGTCATCAATGAGAATGAGATGATTGTAATGTCTTCAGCATAGAAAACTATAGATTGAGCAACATGAAGCCCAGTGATAAGTCATCAATGAGAATAGGATGATTGTAATGTCTTCAGTGTAACAAATAGGAACCATTGGTTCAGTATCCCAGTGATAAGTCATCAATGAGAATAGGATGATTGTAATGTCTTCAGTGTATCAAATAGGAACCATTGGTTCAGTATCCCAGTGATAAGTCATCAATGAGAATGAGATGATTGTAATGTCTTCAGTGTAACAACTAGGAACCATTGGTTCAGTATCCCAGTGATAAGTCATCAATGAGAATGAGATGATTGTAATGTCTTCAGTGTAACAAATAGGAACCATTGGTTCAGTATCCCAGTGATAAGTCATCAATGAGAATGAGATGATTGTAATGTCTTCAGTGTAACAACTAGGAACCATTGGTTCAGTATCCCAGTGATAAGTCATCAATGAGAATGAGATGATTGTAATGTCTTCAGTGTAACAACTAGGAACCATTGGTTCAGTATCCCAGTGATAAGTCATCAATGAGAATGAGATGATTGTAATGTCTTCAGTGTAACAAATAGGAACCATTGGTTCAGTATCCCAGTGATAAGTCATCAATGAGAATAGGATGATTGTAATGTCTTCAGTGTAACAAATAGGAACCATTGGTTCAGTATCCCAGTGATAAGTCATCAATGAGAATGAGATGATTGTAATGTCTTCAGCATAGAAAACTATAGATTGAGCAACATGAAGCCCAGTGATAAGTCATCAATGAGAATGAGATGATTGTAATGTCTTCAGTGTAACAACTAGGAACCATTGGTTCAGTATCCCAGTGATAAGTCATCAATGAGAATAGGATGATTGTAATGTCTTCAGTGTAACAACTAGGAACCATTGGTTAAGTATCCCAGTGATAAGTTATCAATGAGAATGAGATGATTGTAATGTCTTCAGTGTAACAACTAGGAACCATTGGTTCAATATCCCAGTGATAAGTCATCAATGAGAATGAGATGATTGTAATGTCTTCAGCATAGAAAACTATAGATTGAGCAACATGAAGCCCAGTGATAAGTCATCAATGAGAATAGGATGATTGTAATGTCTTCAGTGTAACAACTAGGAACCATTGGTTCAGTATCCCAGTGATAAGTCATCAATGAGAATGAGATGAATGTAATGTCTTCAGTGTAACAATTAGGAACCATTGGTTCAATATCCCAGTGATAAGTCATCAATGAGAATGAGATGATTGTAATGTCTTCAGCATAGAAAACTATAGATTGAGCAACATGAAGCCCAGTGATAAGTCATCGATGAGAATAGGATGATTGTAATGTCTTCAGTGTAACAAATAGGAACCATTGGTTCAGTATCCCAGTGATAAGTCATCAATGAGAACAGGATGATTGTAATGTCTTCAGTGTAACAACTAGGAACCATTGGTTCAGTATCCCAGTGATAAGTCATCAATGAGAATGAGATGATTGTAATGTCTTCAGTGTAACAAATAGGAACCATTGGTTCAGTATCCCAGTGATAAGTCATCAATGAGAACGAGATGATTGTAATGTCTTCAGTGTAACAACTAGGAACTATTGGTTCAGTATCCCAGTGATAAGTCATCAATGAGAATGAGATGATTGTAATGTCTTCAGTGTAACAACTAGGAACCATTGGTTCAGTATCCCAGTGATAAGTCATCAATGAGAATGAGATGATTGTAATGTCTTCAGCATAGAAAACTATAGATTGAGCAACATGAAGCCCAGTGATAAGTCATCAATGAGAATAGGATGATTGTAATGTCTTCAGTGTAACAAATAGGAACCATTGGTTCAGTATCCCAGTGATAAGTCATCAATGAGAATGAGATGATTGTAATGTCTTCAGTGTAACAACTAGGAACCATTGGTTCAGTATCCCAGTGATAAGTCATCAATGAGAATGAGATGATTGTAATGTCTTCAGTGTAACAAATAGGAACCATTGGTTCAGTATCCCAGTGATAAGTCATCAATGAGAATGAGATGATTGTAATGTCTTCAGTGTAACAACTAGGAACCATTGGTTCAGTATCCCAGTGATAAGTCATCAATGAGAATGAGATGATTGTAATGTCTTCAGTGTAACAACTAGGAACCATTGGTTCAGTATCCCAGTGATAAGTCATCAATGAGAATGAGATGATTGTAATGTCTTCAGTGTAACAAATAGGAACCATTGGTTCAGTATCCCAGTGATAAGTCATCAATGAGAATGAGATGATTGTAATGTCTTCAGTGTAACAACTAGGAACCATTGGTTTAGTATCCCAGTGATAAGTCATCAATGAGAATGAGATGATTGTAATGTCTTCAGTGTAACAAATAGGAGCCATTGGTTCAGTATCCCAGTGATAAGTCATCAATGAGAATGAGATGATTGTAATGTCTTCAGCATAGAAAACTATAGATTGAGCAACATGAAGCCCAGTGATAAGTCATCAATGAGAATGAGATGATTGTAATGTCTTCAGTGTAACAACTAGGAACCATTGGTTCAGTATCCCAGTGATAAGTCATCAATGAGAACAGGATGATTGTAATGTCTTCAGTGTAACAACTAGGAACCATTGGTTAAGTATCCCAGTGATAAGTCATCAATGAGAATAGGATGATTGTAATGTCTTCAGTGTAACAACTAGGAACCATTGGTTCAGTATCCCAGTGATAAGTCATCAATGAGAATGAGATGATTGTAATGTCTTCAGTGTAACAACTAGGAACCATTGGTTCAGTATCCCAGTGATAAGTCATCAATGAGAATGAGATGATTGTAATGTCTTCAGTGTAACAACTAGGAACCATTGGTTCAGTATCCCAGTGATAAGTCATCAATGAGAATGAGATGATTGTAATGTCTTCAGTGTAACAACTAGGAACCATTGGTTAAGTATCCCAGTGATAAGTCATCAATGAGAATGAGATGATTGTAATGTCTTCAGTGTAACAAATAGGAACTATTGGTTCAGTATCCCAGTGATAAGTCATCAATGAGAATGAGATGATTGTAATGTCTTCAGTGTAACAACTAGGAACCATTGGTTCAGTATCCCAGTGACAAGTCATCAATGAGAATGAGATGATTGTAATGTCTTCAGTGTAACAAATAGGAACCATTGGTTCAGTATCCCAGTGATAAGTCATCAATGAGAATGAGATGATTGTAATGTCTTCAGCATAGAAAACTATAGATTGAGCAACATGAAGCCCAGTGACAAGTCATCAATGAGAATGAGATGATTGTAATGTCTCCAGTGTAACAACTAGGAACCATTGGTTCAGTATCCCAGTGATAAGTCATCAATGAGAATAGGATGATTGTAATGTCTTCAGTGTAACAAATAGGAACCATTGGTTCAGTATCCCAGTGATAAGTCATCAATGAGAATGAGATGATTGTAATGTCTTCAGTGTAACAACTAGGAACCATTGGTTCAGTATCCCAGTGATAAGTCATCAATGAGAATGAGATGATTGTAATGTCTTCAGTGTAACAACTAGGAACCATTGGTTCAGTATCCCAGTGATAAGTCATCAATGAGAATGAGATGATTGTAATGTCTTCAGTGTAACAACTAGGAACCATTGGTTCAGTATCCCAGTGATAAGTCATCAATGAGAATGAGATGATTGTAATGTCTTCAGTGTAACAACTAGGAACCATTGGTTCAGTATCCCAGTGATAAGTCATCAATGAGAATGAGATGACTGTAATGTCTTCAGTGTAACAACTAGGAACCATTGGTTCAGTATCCCAGTGATAAGTCATCAATGAGAATGAGATGATTGTAATGTCTTCAGCATAGAAAACTATAGATTGAGCAACATGAAGCCCAGTGATAAGTCATCAATGAGAATGAGATGATTGTAATGTCTTCAGTGTAACAACTAGGAACCATTGGTTCAGTATCCCAGTGATAAGTCATCAATGAGAATGAGATGATTGTAATGTCTTCAGCATAGAAAACTATAGATTGAGCAACATGAAGCCCAGTGATAAGTCATCAATGAGAATGAGATGATTGTAATGTCTTCAGTGTAACAACTAGGAACCATTGGTTCAGTATCCCAGTGATAAGTCATGAATGAGAATGAGATGATTGTAATGTCTTCAGTGTAACAACTAGGAACCATTGGTTCAGTATCCCAGTGATAAGTCATCAATGAGAATGAGATGATTGTAATGTCTTCAGCATAGAAAACTATAGATTGAGCAACATGAAGCCCAGTGATAAGTCATCAATGCGAATGAGGTGATTGTAATGTCTTCAGTGTAACAAATAGGAACCATTGGTTCAGTATCCCAGTGATAAGTCATCAATGAGAATGAGATGATTGTAATGTCTTCAGTGTAACAACTAGGAACCATTGGTTCAGTATCTTATTTGTTAGCATTAACCCTCTTATCAAACAAATCATATAATGAAATTTGAAAATTAGGTTACAGTTCTATCTTCTATTTAGAATATTTTGCAGTCTTCAAATATGTGTCATGTTTTCATAAAATGGATATTTGTCATAATAAAAGAACCATTTGAAGACAAATAAACAAGTGAACAATACTTGATGTAAAGCCTACACATAGCACAGAGCTGAAATACTAAATTATTTTTAGTTTGTACTTGTACATGTTAGCCACAGTAATGATCTAATCACGAGTGTTTTGTTTCTTTGTCTAGATAAAAACAAGCTTAGATAAGATCAACATACAGTGGTATTGTCTTATAATAAAACTATTGCTGTTCGCTTTACCAGTTGATACTTTTATTGTCTTATAATAAAACTATTTTATATGGCTGTTCTCTTTACCAGTTGATACTTTTATTGTTTTATATTTCTCTTTGTAAAATCAATCTTCTATAAACAACAATTGTGTTCCACGACCATTTTCTTCATTAAATAAACATAACTGTGCAATTTTCTTAGAACGACAATTATTTTCAATCGGAAATACCTCTTAACTTACAAGACATGTGATTGACAAAAATGTTGTTTTCCAACAAAAAAAAAACTATAATGTGGTAATGAATTTCTAACAAAAGAATAAATATATAAAATAAAGCAGTGTGACTGGATAAAAACTACTTAATTGAACATACATTGGTTTGTGGAGGCGATGTTTTTAGGCAGACATTATCTGATAACTGACTGGTCCTATTTTCATTTCTTCCAATATTATATAAGTTGACAATCAACCATTGACATTGTTCTTTATTATTGCATAGAAGCCGGTGAAATACTGAGATTTTCAAGTAAAATAAAAACCGTTATTTGACCCAGTGAAATAAAAACACATCAACGTCATCACAATCGAAAATATCATTGAGTGTCCGACAATGAAAAGCAAGTTCCTTTCTTAAAGAGTCTTATTACCTTAAACAAAAGGTGTAAAATCTATGTAATAAATAGTATAGCTACTCTTGCAATCTGAATATTAAAAAAAAATCGCATGTAATCGAACAATGACGGCCATTCACTCATGTGCTAATTCAAATTCGTGAATTACTACTTGGTTTGGTTACTTGTGATTTATTTTTTATATTAGGTATGAAAAAGTAGCTAAACAATAAGTATGTTATCATTTGATTAGAAATAAATTACTTCAAGAACTCACTAAAACTTTATCTAGTCATAATTATCCATATACAGATGATAGATTTCTCTACTAATTGACAATACTATTCCTGGTGAGGTTTAGAGGTACAAGAAGGGAAATTTCTTTATAGTTTAAGTTATCTTGAATAGAGGCTGTTGTGGTCATGATCACATGGTAGTAAGATTTACATTTACCTTTGTAATCAGTGCCTATCACCACTAAAATTGTGAGTTTGAATCCCGCTTTGTTTTTTTGTTTTTTTTTATAATAATTTTGACCTTACAAGGAACAATGATTATCATGTTTATGTGAATGGTAGGGATCACCAGCTACACCACAGGTCTGGTATAGCATTCCTTGTTCTTGTATTTCTGTATAAGACTCTAATGAGGATGGAGTTAACAATGCAAATATAAAAAAAATTAACGATCCATACAAATATAGAAAAATATAATTTCCCTGGTCTCTGAAAATGTATTTAATTATTTATGCTGATATGTTCCATTTTTGTATCATTTTGTCATTATATAAATTCAAGTATAGACCTAGAAAGCTTATATCTATGTTTGAAGTTAATATTTATTATGTAGCAGCAGAAGTTTGGAGGGAAAATAAAAAAAAAAAGAAAATGCAGTCAATAAACAGTTATTTTCATCAATATCTAATAACCAAATCAACTTTCAATTTATGATATTTAACACTTTTGACAAATATTCCCATGAAATACATATAGAATAATGGCAGTTTTGAATACCGAGACAGACATTACCACTAGTATCACAACAAGTCCGATTGGACAAGCTGTGATACTAGTGATAATGTATGGCGAGACCTTCAAAACTGACTTTATTGTTTTTATCAGTTTAAACGTCACACTGACATATATATTCCAGTATTAGAGTCAGTCAGTTAATACTGACAATATCACTTTGTGTTAACAAGGAAAAATGTCTATCTTACCAATAAAGCTTCTTAATTGTCAAAAAGAAGCATATAAAACAAGCAATATTTTTCAGTTTGTACCTTTTGCTGCCTTACCACATGAGGGTGAAAAATAATTAAAGTTTTATCAGGGTCTACTCAAATAAAATGGCACATCAAAGTTTAAAAATTTGAATACAGTGTGCAGGTGTAGAAAAGAACAAAATTTATTATTGGGAAACTATCCTGTTTGTTACATAATTTTCTCTCCTTTCTCTCCTGCTACTTTAAGAGTAATAATGGCATCCAATGTACCTGATGTATATAACATAATAATAGAAAACTTAAAAAGAAATATTGCAGTTTTTAATTTGAACTATTTGAAAATGAAGAAAATTGAAAGAAAATCGAATATATTATTTATCCCATTGAAATATCAAGCAAAGTAAAGAAAGTCTGTGACTAGACAGTACCTCAGTACTTTTATTGCATTTTTCCTTGAAAATAGACAATCAAAACTTTCAACTTGATTATGTTGAGGAATTTTTATGTAAAAATTTTAAATTAGTGATAAGACTTTTCTTGAACCAATAGTCTAATATTTCGATTGGATAAATATAGAATCCAAATAAAAAACTCCTCATGAAGATCAAACGTCATCTGCATCTTTAGTCTTTAAATATATGTATCATAAGTCAAAATTACTTTTTCTTTTCTGCATTAAATATTTTTTTTATTTCAGAATAAAAAAAAAAAAAAAAAAAATCAGCATAAAGACATAATTTAACTGCCATGATATAACTGACATATTGTTGAAAGTGCCATTAAACACCATAAACCGATAGACATGAATTGTAAGGTATAATAAACAGGTCCTGGTACACTAGTGTATGGCTATTTAGACCATCAAACATTGTTGTCTTATTCAATTTTCTCATGTATTTTTTATTACTTGGCAACACATTATTGTCAATTATATTTGAACTGAGCTTATTAATCTTTTATAGTTTAAATGTGTAATCATTGACTGGAACAGAACACATTTGGTTTACATTAATTATGGAAAGTACTGGAAAGTAACAGATGGACAAAAAATCCCATCATCTATTAATAGTTTAAACAAGCTACAAAACTCCATAAAACTCCCTCAAGCATGCATTTATTTGGAGCTGAAAATTAAAATTAACGAAGTCATAAATGGACAAAAATAATAAAAGAAATCTTTAGTCTGCAAAAAGACCTTGTTTTATAAAGTTATAGATATATTGAATGCTAAGCATACATCTTATATAAATATCTCCAGGTTTGATACAAATGGTAACTTTCACAAAGATAAACAAGAAATTTTGCAGTTTTTTGTAACTTTCACCAAATTAAACAAGAAATTTTGCAGTTTTTTGTAACTTTCACCAAATTAAACAAGAAATTTTGCAGTTTTTTTCACAAAGACAACAAAAGTAAACTCGAAAAGACAGCAGGGGCTATCAAGACCCTGCAGTCACTCACTCAAAAAAACATCAGAGGCTATCAAGACCCTGTAGTCACTCACTCAAAAAGACAGCAGAGGCAATATCAAGACCATGTAGTCACTCACTCAAAAAGACAGCAGAGGCTATCAAGACCCTGT
This sequence comes from Bathymodiolus septemdierum, assembly GCA_963383655.1. Taxonomy (NCBI): domain Eukaryota; kingdom Metazoa; phylum Mollusca; class Bivalvia; order Mytilida; family Modiolidae; genus Bathymodiolus; species Bathymodiolus septemdierum. Next base: position 41,339,166 of record OY726521.1, on the reverse strand, counting down.
AGTTATTCACCTGATATTTAAAGACAGCAGAGGCTATCAAGACCCTGTAGTTACTCACCTGATATTTAAAGACAGCAGAGGCTATCAAGACCCTGTAGTCACTCACCTGATATTTAAAGACAGCAGAGGCTATCAAGACCCTGTAGTCACTCACCTGATACAGCAGAGGCTATCAAGACCCTGTAGTCACTCACCCCATACAGCAGAGGCTATCAAGACCCTGTAGTTGCTCACCTGATACAGCAGAGGCTATCAAGACCCTGTAGTCACTCACCTGATACAGCAGAGGCTATCAAGACCCTGTAGTCACTCACCTGATACAGCAGAGGCTATCAAGATCCTATAGTTACTCACCTGATACAGCAGAGGCTATCAAGACCCTTTAGTTACTCACCTGATACAGCAGAGGCTATCAAGACCCTGTAGTCACTCACCTGATACAGCAGAGGCTATCAAGACCCTATAGTTACTCACCTGATACAGCAGAGGCTATCAAGACCCTGTAGTCACTCACCTGATACAGCAGAGGCTATCAAGACCCTGTAGTTACTCACCTGATACAACAGAGGCTATCAAGACCCTGTAGTCACTCACATGATACAACAGAGGCTATCAAGACCCTGTAGTCACTCATCTGATACAGCAGTGGCTATCAAGACCCTGTAGTCACTCACCTGATACAGCAGAGGCTATCAAGACCATGTAGTTACTCACCTGATACAACAGAGGCTATCAAGACCCTGTAGTCACTCACCTGATACAGCAGAGGCTATCAAGACCCTGTAGTTACTCACCTGATACAACAGAGGCTATCAAGACACTGTAGTCACTCACCTGATACAGCAGAGGCTATCAAGACCCTGTAGTTACTCACCTGATACAACAGAGGCTATCAAGACTCTGTAGTCACTCACCTGATACAGCAGAGGCTATCAAGACCATGTAGTCACTCACCTGATACAGCAGAGGCTATCAAGACCCTGTAGTCACTCACCTCATACAACAGAGGCTATCAAGACCCTGTAGTCACTCACCTGATACAGCAGAGGTTATCAAGACCCTGTAGTTACTCACCTGATACAACAGAGGCTATCAAGACCCTGTAGTTACTCACCTGATACAACAGAGGCTATCAAGACCCTGTAGTCACTCACCTGATACAGCAGAGGCTATCAAGACCCCGTAGTTACTCACCTGATACAACAGAGGCTATCAAGACTCTGTAGTCACTCACCTCATACAACAGAGGCTATCAATACCCTGTAGTCACTCACCTGATACAGCAGAGGCTATCAAGACCCTGTAGTTACTCACCTGATACAACAGAGGCTATCAAGACTCTGTAGTCACTCACCTGATACAACAGAGGCTATCAAGACCCTGCAGTCACTCACCTGATACAACAGAGGCTATCAAGACCCTGCAGTCACTCACCTGATACAACAGAGGCTATCAAGATCCTGTAGTCACTCACCTGATATTTAATTTGACTTTTAAATCTTATAGAAAAAACCTGAGCATATGTTTTTTTTTTGTTTTTTTTTTTACATCATAATATAGTTTATTCAAAATCTCCTGTTTACAATAACCTTAATGGCCCAGGAGTGAACATTAAGGGTCCCTGTTTTACATAAATCTCACTTGTCCAGGGGTAGCAAGTGAAAATAAAAAAAATAAAAAGTCCACTTAAACATATTTCATATTCATTTGTTTTTATATTTCATTATAATATACACAATTAGACGATACAATTATTACCATGCATTAGCTTTATGTTCATAAATAATAAATACTCATGTTATTCCGAAAAAGTTCTATTTTGTTTTTATCAATTTCATTAATATGTGAAGTTTGTAATGTGCATTGTTAATGTTTTTTAAAATTATTTTTCAAAGTGTTGAAAATTGTTTGATCTCCAATTCAGGATTGGTTATATTTCACCTTATTAGGTATTTCCATATTTCCCACTTTGAGATAAATATTACAATATTAAAAATGACATCTAAATCCTCATCCCCATATAGCCCTAACATAATATTTAATTCCTTGATTTCTATATTAGCTGTTAATCCAGATCTGTTAAATATTGCTTCTATTTCTTTTATAAAAAAAATTCACAGAAGGACATTTAATAAATAGATGCTGCATCGTTTCATCATTGTCTCTTATTTGGCAGAGATGGCATCTTCCGTTTGACAAATTCATTTTTTTCAATCTATGTTCTGTATAATTTATATTATGGAGACATTTCCACTGGAATTCTTTGATTTTCTTTAATTTTGTCCAAATTTGTGTCCAATCAATATTACCCCTGTACTGTTCTTCCCACTTAATCTGACATTTTGGTTTTATATTTTGTTTAAAGATTCCCTGAATTACTTTTATTTTCAATTTATCAGGTGATATAGTTGTATTTGACTCATTTAAAATTTTTAGCTTATCGTTGATATTTAAGGTAACTCTACGTTCTGGTACTATTGTAGTTTCACCTTTTAAGACTTTTATGAACTTTTCGGGGTAATGCTTTTTTTTTATCTTAGAAAACTCTGAAATACAGTTCCTCTTATCTATTAATAAATTGTATATATCATGACAACTTTTAAAATGTGTATTATTTGAATCCCAAATATCGCCTATATATCGTAAGTTACTTTGCAGAAACGAGGTAAACACTAATGAACATATGTTAAACAAACTTAAATTTAAATTTCAGCTCATTAAAGCTTAAAACTTACAACTCTGTTTGCTTTTCCTAATAATGGGTAATCTTGGATGGAGGACTGGGGTGTCACACACAATATCTAGGATGGAGGACTGGGGTGTCACACACAATATCTTGGATGGAGGACTGGGGTGTCACACACAATATCTAGGATGGAGGACTGGGGTGTCACACACAATATCTTGGATGGAGGACTGGGGTGTCACACACAATATCTAGGATGGAGGACTGGGGTGTCACACACAATATCTTGGATGGAGGACTGGGGTGTCACACACAATATCTAGGATGGAGGACTGGGGTGTCACACACAATATCTAGGATGGAGGACTGGGGTGTCACACACAATATCTAGGATGGAGGACTGGGGTGTCACACACAATATCTTGGATGGAGGACTGGGGTGTCACACACAATATCTAGGATGGAGGACTGGGGTGTCACACACAATATCTTGGATGGAGGACTGGGGTGTCACACACAATATCTAGGATGGAGGACTGGGGTGTCACACACACTATCTTGGATGGAGGACTGGGGTGTCACACATAATATCTTGGATGGAGGACTGGGGTGTCACACACAATATCTTGGATGGAGGACTGGGGTGTCACACACACTATCTTGAATGGAGGACTGGGGTGTCACACACACTATCTTGAATGGAGGACTGGGGTGTCACACACAATATCTTGGATGAGGACTGGGGTGTCACACACAATATCTAGGATGGAGGACTGGGGTGTCACACACAATATCTTGGATGGAGGACTGGGGTGTCACACACAATATCTAGGATGGAGGACTGGGGTGTCACACACAATATCTTGGATGGAGGACTGGGGTGTCACACACAATATCTTGGATGGAGGACTGGGGTGTCACACACAATATCTAGGATGGAGGACTGGGGTGTCACACACAATATCTTGGATGGAGGACTGGGGTGTCACACACAATATCTAGGATGGAGGACTGGGGTGTCACACACAATATCTAGGATGAAGGAATGGGGTGTCACACACAATATCTAGGATGGAGGACTGGGGTGTCACACACAATATCTAGGATGGAGGACTGGGGTGTCACACACAATATCTTGGATGGAGGACTGGGGTGTCACACACAATATCTTGGATGGAGAACTGGGGTGTCACACACAATATCTTGGATGGAGGACTGGGGTGTCACACACAATATCTAGGATGGAGGACTGGGGTGTCACACACAATATCTAGGATGGAGGACTGGGGTGTCACACACAATATCTTGGATGGAGGACTGGGGTGTCACACACAATATCTTGGATGGAGGACTGGGGTGTCACACACAATATCTTGGATGGAGGACTGGGGTGTCACACACAATATCTAGGATGGAGGACTGGGGTGTCACACACAATATCTTGGATGGAGGACTGGGGTGTCACACACAATATCTAGGATGGAGGACTGGGGTGTCACACACAATATCTTGGATGGAGGACTGGGGTGTCACACACAATATCTTGGATGGAGGACTGGGGTGTCACACACAATATCTAGGATGGAGGACTGGGGTGTCACACACAATATCTAGGATGGAGGACTGGGGTGTCACACACAATATCTAGGATGGAGGACTGGGGTGTCACACACAATATCTTGGATGGAGGACTGGGGTGTCACACACAATATCTAGGATGGAGGACTGGGGTGTCACACACAATATCTTGGATGGTGGACTGGGGTGTCACACACAATATCTAGGATGGAGGACTGGGGTGTCACACACAATATCTTGGATGGAGGACTGGGGTGTCACACACAATATCTAGGATGGAGGACTGGGGTGTCACACACAATATCTAGGATGGAGGACTGGGGTGTCACACACAATATCTAGGATGGAGGACTGGGGTGTCACACACAATATCTTGGATGGAGGACTGGGGTGTCACACACAATATCTAGGATGGAGGACTGGGGTGTCACACACAATATCTTGGATGGAGGACTGGGGTGTCACACACAATATCTAGGATGGAGGACTGGGGTGTCACACACACTATCTTGGATGGAGGACTGGGGTGTCACACACAATATCTTGGATGGAGGACTGGGGTGTCACACACAATATCTTGGATGGAGGACTGGGGTGTCACACACAATATCTTGGATGGAGGACTGGGGTGTCACACACACTATCTTGAATGGAGGACTGGGGTGTCACACACAATATCTTGGATGGAGGACTGGGGTGTCACACACAATATCTAGGATGGAGGACTGGGGTGTCACACACAATATCTTGGATGGAGGACTGGGGTGTCACACACAATATCTAGGATGGAGGACTGGGGTGTCACACACAATATCTTGGATGGAGGACTGGGGTGTCACACACAATATCTTGGATGGAGGGCTGGGGTGTCACACACAATATCTAGGATGGAGGACTGGGGTGTCACACACAATATCTTGGATGGAGGACTGGGGTGTCACACACAATATCTAGGATGGAGGACTGGGGTGTCACACACAATATCTAGGATGAAGGAATGGGGTGTCACACACAATATCTAGGATGGAGGACTGGGGTGTCACACACAATATCTAGGATGGAGGACTGGGGTGTCACACACAATATCTTGGATGGAGGACTGGGGTGTCACACACAATATCTTGGATGGAGGACTGGGGTGTCACACACAATATCTTGGATGGAGGACTGGGGTGTCACACACAATATCTAGGATGGAGGACTGGGGTGTCACACACAATATCTAGGATGGAGGACTGGGGTGTCACACACAATATCTTGGATGGAGGACTGGGGTGTCACACACAATATCTTGGATGGAGGACTGGGGTGTCACACACAATATCTTGGATGGAGGACTGGGGTGTCACACACAATATCTAGGATGGAGGACTGGGGTGTCACACACAATATCTTGGATGGAGGACTGGGGTGTCACACACAATATCTAGGATGGAGGACTGGGGTGTCACACACAATATCTTGGATGGAGGACTGGGGTGTCACACACAATATCTTGGATGGAGGACTGGGGTGTCACACACAATATCTAGGATGGAGGACTGGGGTGTCACACACAATATCTTGGATGGAGGATTGGGGTGTCACACACAATATCTAGGATGGAGGACTGGGGTGTCACACACAATATCTAGGATGGAGGACTGGGGTGTCACACACAATATCTAGGATGGAGGACTGGGGTGTCACACACAATATCTAGGATGGAGGACTGGGGTGTCACACACAATATCTTGGATGGAGGACTGGGGTGTCACACACAATATCTTGGATGGAGGACTGGGGTGTCACACACAATATCTTGGATGGAGGACTGGGGTGTCACACACAATATCTAGGATGGAGGACTGGGGTGTCACACACAATATCTAGGATGGAGGACTGGGGTGTCACACACAATATCTTGGATGGAGGACTGGGGTGTCACACACAATATCTTGGATGGAGGACTGGGGTGTCACACACAATATCTTGGATGGAGGACTGGGGTGTCACACACAATATCTAGGATGGAGGACTAGGGTGTCACACACAATATCTAGGATGGAGGACTGGGGTGTCACACACAATATCTTGGATGGAGGACTGGGGTGTCACACACAATATCTAGGATGGAGGACTGGGGTGTCACACACAATATCTTGGATGGAGGACTGGGGTGTCACACACAATATCTTGGATGGAGGACTGGGGTGTCACACACAATATCTTGGATGGAGGACTGGGGTGTCACACACAATATCTATGATGGAGGACTGGGGTGTCACACACAATATCTTGGATGGAGGACTGGGGTGTCACACACAATATCTAGGATGGAGGACTGGGGTGTCACACACAATATCTAGGATGGAGGACTGGGGTGTCACACACAATATCTTGGATGGAGGACTGGGGTGTCACACACAATATCTTGGATGGAGGACTGGGGTGTCACACACAATATCTAGGATGGAGGACTGGGGTGTCACAGACAATATCTTGGATGGAGGACTGGGGTGTCACACACAATATCTTGGATGGAGGACTGGGGTGTCACACACAATATCTTGGATGGAGGACTGGGGTGTCACACACAATATCTTGGATGGAGGACTGGGGTGTCACACACAATATCTTGGATGGAGGACTGGGGTGTCACACACAATATCTAGGATGGAGGACTGGGGTGTCACACACAATATCTTGGATGGAGGACTGGGGTGTCACACACAATATCTAGGATGAAGGACTGGGGTGTCACACACAATATCTTGGATGGAGGACTGGGGTGTCACACACAATATCTTGGATGGAGGACTGGGGTGTCACACACAATATCTAGGATGGAGGACTGGGGTGTCACACACAATATCTTGGATGGAGGACTGGGGTGTCACACACAATATCTAGGATGGAGGACTGGGGTGTCACACACAATATCTTGGATGGAGGACTGGGGTGTCACACACAATATCTTGGATGGAGGACTGGGGTGTCACACACAATATCTTGGATGGAGGACTGGGGTGTCACACACAATATCTAGGATGGAGGACTGGGGTGTCACACACAATATCTTGGATGGAGGACTGGGGTGTCACACACAATATCTTGGATGGAGGACTGGGGTGTCACACACAATATCTTGGATGGAGGACTGGGGTGTCACACACAATATCTAGGATGGAGGACTGGGGTGTCACACACAATATCTTGGATGGAGGACTGGGGTGTCACACACAATATCTTGGATGGAGGACTGGGGTGTCACACACAATATCTAGGATGGAGGACTGGGGTGTCACACACAATTTTGATAGTGGACAAACCAAAGATCATCTCAGCTCAAAATGTACACAGGGAAACCTGGAAGATATAATAAACTAGTCATTGCAGCACATATGAAGTTTGAGTTCATTTTGACTTGAAATAAAACAGCTACAAAAGTTTTCAATTAATGAAATTTCTATTCTAAGTAACAGCGACCATCTTGGATAGAGGACAGGGCTGTAGGACAAAATTTTGAAAGAGGACATCCCAAAGACTATTCCAATCAAATTTGGTTTCACTTGGATCAATAATTTCTGAGTAGAAGATTTTGAGGAGATTTTGTATCAAACTAAGACTACGAAATATAATTTGAATGAATCGGTTGAAAGAACAATTTCACAATAAATCCCGGAATATATGTTGAACAATGCATTGTCATGCAGCAACTGTTTTAATTTTAGCTCATTTGATCTGATTTGGATAAATGGTTTATTAGCAGTTTTAAAAAAAAACAAGCCTTATTTACATAATCAGTATAATTCAGTTAAAAAAAACCTAGAAGATATGCTGAACAATACATGGTCAACAAGCTGCACTGTAAATTTGATTTATTTTGGCTCAGTGGTTTCAGAGGAGAAGATTTTCGTCAAAAATTTGGGGTCAAAGTCAGTTTAACTTGCAAATTTTCGTCAAAAATCTGTAAAACACATTATGTTCCAGGAAAAGATGCTACATGTCATACTTTTCATTGAAATAAAAACTACTGTTCAAATTTCATTTGGTTGGAAAATGTGGTTTTATTGGCTAAGTATGTGTGCTTACCCCCTATGTTCTATTTATAGTAACAACAGCCATGCTGGATGATTGGTGAGATCATAAGAAACAATTCTGAAAGCAGACATCCTACGGATGATTTACCCTAACATTGGTTCAAATTGGCCAAATGGTTTCAGAAGAGAAGAATTTAAAAAAAAAAGCTTACGAGGATATATGGATGAGGATGGATGCAAAGTGATGGTAAAAGCTCACATGACCCTTTGCATAAAACAATTTATGTTACTGAAAATGGATTTCACTACAGAATTTGATAGAACTAAGAATATGTCTGTTGATGGAGTCCAGTAGAATCACCTTAACAAGACCACCTTTAAAAGAACTAAAAATATGTCTGTCGACGTAGTCAAGTAGAATCGTCATTATAACAGTGCTTCAGCTAGACTTTGAAATCTTCAGTACAATTGCCAGTTTTATCAAAAATATTTCAGGACTTTCTTTACTAATTAAACTTAATGTTACGAAGTTCTTCAGGACAATTTGAGATATAGGTAGGCAAATGTCATGAGAACGGTGCCTAGTGAATCAATGTAATATGACCACAATTAATAGAACTAAGAATTTGTCTTTTGAAGGAGTCAAGTAGAATCATCATAATAGACCACCAACAGTAGACACCAGTCCTTAGATCTATTTAAATCCACTTTATTTTCATTTTTATCATCCTGACAAATAGGTATTAAAATCAAGATGACCCTGTAAACTATGAATTATGTAAATTATAATAGCATGTCAGACCTATTTAGTTATGTAAATAAGCAGATTCATGTAACACTATATTCCTTACTTACATGTGTGGTATTATACAGGAAATATCACAGAAAACTGGAATTTGTTGTTTGTGGTGGCATCTTGTTATATAAAAAGGTACATAGGGTTAGGGTAATTGGTATATACATCACTTTCAACTATTTTTCAGCTATATCGTAACAATGTATTACCAGATTTATAGAGGGTGGAAAGCTGGAATAGTTATAAGGAAATATTGATTGGCGAAAACTAATGTCTTTGGGTAGGACGTGTGGAACCTTAACATTTAAGGTTAATAATGTGGTTCTAACTCATATCAGTGGTGAGGTGCAACGATCATAATCATTTGGCCATCCAGCCTTCCAAACGGTACTAATGTTAGAAAGTATGAAATGGCTAAGACTTATACAGTACCTGCCCTACAACTCCTTACCCATCTATTACAGTGAAATCTGTCGAAACCGAACTCTGAATAAACCGAAAACTTGTATAAACAAACATTAAATAAAGTCTAAATGTAGTCTATCACTGTAAATTGTATTCTTTGAGAACTAAGACTTATAAAACAATATTTGCCCTACAACTCCTTATCTTTCTATTGTGTTATTTAAGAGAAAACCAATTCAATCTAATCAATTTAATCAATCTAACAAGCTATTATAAAACAGGAAGAAAGCCACATTATATCCCCTCAAATAAGCACCAATAATCTCCTTCAGTACTTTTACTATTTACAAATTTTAATTATTTTTAACAAGAACGACAAGTTTGTCAATATAATGATTCTTTAGTTTCATTTTATAAGGTCACATCCAGTTTCCACATGATGTAAGGATGCCAATATAATGATTTTTTAGCTCCACTGTTTTAAGTCACAACCAGTAACCACATGAGGTAAGGACACCATTCTAACTAACATAATGATTTTTTAGCTCCACTGTTTTAAGTCACAACCAGTAACCACATGATGTAAGGACACCATTCTAACTAACATAATGATTTTTTAGCTCCACTGTTTTAAGTCACAACCAGTAACCACATGATGTAAGGACGACATTCTAACATGACAATCACATTATCTCCTCATAAGATGGTATCCTACTTCACTATACAATGTTCTAAGCCAATCTCTCAATGTGTTCAATTGTACGAGATCAGGTCAAATGTTGCAGCCTGAAAGACCAATCATAACATTGAACTGCGACATACCTAGGTGTGACAAAATGTAACAGTTGACTTCCATGGAGTTTACAAGTGTAAATGTCTCTATGTTAAGTCTAGATATTGTTACTGATTCTGAACTTTAATTGTGGTTTTTTTTTCAAATAAAAGTGTGAGATATTATTACAATGTAGTTGTTTTGAACAACATGGTCACAATATCATCCACTGTGGAATAATTAGGTTTTATGGTTTGGTTTATGGTGTTTAATGCCACTTTCAACAATATTTCAGTTATATCGTGGCAGTCAATTTTATTGTTGGAAACCAGAGTACCCGAAGAAAACCCCAAACTGTCGCATGTCATTGACAAACTTTAAACTTTATCACATAAAGTTTTATCAAGTGCACCTCATCATGTAAATCCAACTACCATACGATCACGTCCATGATGGCCCCGTCCTGTAATTAGTTAAGTGACAAAACAATCATACACAAATATAATTGTACAACTATGGATACTGGGACAATATTTTTGTCATGTAGAATTAATGAGTGTAAGAAAAGAATGAAGATACCAAAATGTAATCAGAAGTCAAAAGCCAAAGAAGGACAGACCACACCATGTCCAAAAGGTAATCAGAAGTCAAAAGCTGAAGAAGGACAGACCACACCATGTCCAAAAGGTAATCAGAAGTCAAAAGCTGAAGAAGGACAGACCACACCATGTCCAAAAGGTAATCAGAAGTCAAAAGCTGAAGAAGGACAGACCACACCATGTCCAAAAGGTAATCAGAAGTCAAAAGCTGAAGAAGGACAGACCACACCATGTCCAAAAGGTAATCAGAAGTCAAAAGCTGAAGAAGGACAGACCACACCATGTCCAAAAGGTAATCAGAAGTCAAAAGCTGAAGAAGGACAGACCACACCATGTCCAAAAGGTAATCAGAAGTCAAAAGCTGAAGGACAGACCACACCATGTCCAAAAGGTAATCAGAAGTCAAAAGCTGAAGAAGGACAGACCACACCATGTCCAAAAGGTAATCAGAAGTCAAAAGCTGAAGAAGGACAGACCACACCATGTCCAAAAGGTAATCAGAAGTCAAAAGCTGAAGAAGGACAGACCACACCATGTCCAAAAGAAACAGGACAAAGGACAAAAAATGATCCACAAAACACTACAGAGAACTGAAGATTGAGCAACAGCCACCCCACAAAAAACTGGGAGTGAACTTGGGTGTTACAGAGGGTAAACATTTCCTGCTTCACTAGTGGAGGAAACCGAAGTACCTGGAGAAAACCACAGACCTGTCACAATTCACTGACAAACTTTATCACATAATGGTGTACCAAATACACCTCACCATGAACAGGATTCAAATTCACAGCTGTAGTGGTGATAGGCACTGATTGCACATGTAGTTGTAAATCCAACTACCATACGATCACGATAGCACAGTGTACATGAGAATTTGATTATCTACAAAACATAAATGTTGCAGAAAATAATACATCTATAGCATCAATAAAAATTAAAGTATATTTATGAAAAAATCTGCAGTACTAGTAAATCTTTCTTGTTCATATTATAAAACAATTTATAACACCAAACATCAAAAATCAAACATGAATGAAATGGTATTATCCTATTAAATCTATCTACAAATATATGTCTTTTTTCAGATTCCTATATCAGATAAAGGTAATGTTCGTGCTCTGACACAACTGTTTTGTTCTACTTGAGAGACCTTTACGTCCTTACATTGCATGTTCAATTACATAATATAATAGTCCAGGTGTGTATCCTCATTAACTGTAGGTGAGAATCAATACAGGTAAAAATCTTAGGTAATCATACATGTCAATTAAAACATGTCAGTGTCACTAGAACAACCATTTATTGAATTGAAAACTCTCCAATTTTACATTAAAATTATCAGATCTTTGTTCTGTAATGGAAGTGGTCTTAAAATACATTTAATATTAATTAAAAAAACTGTGATAAAGCAAGCTAATTTATCAGAAATTCCCCCATGTAATAAAGTTTTAATGTAATTACAAGAGTACAAATCACTCAGTCTTGACATCACTGAAAGAGTACAAATAGTTCAGTCTGGACATCACTGAAAGAGTACAAATAGTTTCAGTCTTGACATCACTGAAAGAGTACAAATAGTTCAGTCTTGACATCACTGAAAGAGTACAAATAGTTCAGTCTTGACATCACTGAAAGAGTACAAATAGTTCAGTCTTGACATCACTGAAAGAGTACAAATAGTTCAGTCTGGACATCACTGAAAGAGTACAAATAGTTCAGTCTGGACATCACTGAAAGAGTACAAATAGTTCAGTCTGGACATCACTGAAAGAGTACAAATAGTTCAGTCTGGGCATCACTGAAAGAGTACAAATAGTTCAGTCTGGACATCACTGAAAGAGTACAAATAGTTCAGTCTTGACATCACTGAAAGAGTACAAATAGTTCAGTCTGGACATCACTGAAAGAGTACAAATAGTTCAGTCTTGACATCACTGAAAGAGTACAAATAGTTCAGTCTGGGCATCACTGAAAGAGTACAAATAGTTCAGTCTGGACATCACTGAAAGAGTACAAATAGTTCAGTCTGGACATCACTGAAAGAGTACAAATAGTTCAGTCTGGACATCACTGAAAGAGTACAAATAGTTCAGTCTGGACATCACTGAAAGAGTACAAATAGTTCAGTCTTGACATCACTGAAAGAGTACAAATAGTTCAGTCTTGACATCACTGAAAGAGTACAAATAGTTCAGTCTTGACATCACTGAAAGAGTACAAATAGTTCAGTCTTGACATCACTGAAAGAGTACAAATAGTTCAGTCTTGACATCACTGAAAGAGTACAAATAGTTCAGTCTTGACATCACTGAAAGAGTACAAATCGCTCAGTCTTGACATCACTGAAAGAGTACAAATAGTTCAGCTTTGATGCCACTACAAGAGTAACAATCGGTAGTTAACTATCAATGACTCCTGAACACTGAAATTCCAAGACCTAACTGCAAATCAACATATCAAAAGCAATAATTTAAAACCATATTTAATCATCTGGAACAAATATTTAGGAGATCAAGTCACAAGAAATGTGATGTATGGACTGACAGACAAGATAACAATATCCCCCAACTTTCATTCAAAACTGAGGAGATGAAAATAATTCTGTATTGATGTCACTGCAAGAGTACAATTTACTACCAATATTTCAATCTGAATGTCACTTTAAGAGTACAAATGGTTCTATCTTGATACTACTATACAAGTACAACTAGTTCAGTCTTATCAGTCTTAATGCCACTGCATGAGTATAAATGGTTTTACGTTTATGCCACTACAAGAGTAGAAATGGTTTTGTCATGATACCACTACAAGAGTACAAATGGTTTTGTCATGATACCACTACAAGAGTAGAAATGGTTTTGTCATGATACCACTACAAGAGTAGAAATGGTTTTGTCATGATGCCACTGCAAGAGCACAAATGGTTTTATCATGATACCACTACAAGAGTAGAAATGGTTTTGTCATGATACCACTACAAGAGTACAAATGGTTTTGTCATGATACCACTACAAGAGTAGAAATGGTTTTGTCATGATGCCACTGCAAGAGCACAAATGGTTTTGTCATGATACCACTACAAGAGTACAAATGGTTTTGTCATGATACCACTACAAGAGTACAAATGGTTTTGTCATGATGCCACTACAAGAGTACAAATGGTTTTGTCATGATACCACTACAAGAGTAGAAATGGTTTTGTCATGATGCCACTACAAGAGCACAAATGGTTTTGTCATGATACCACTACAAGAGTAGAAATGGTTTTGTCATGATACCACTACAAGAGTACAAATGGTTTTGTCATGATACCACTACAAGAGTACAAATGGTTTTGTCATGATACCACAAGAGTACAAATGGTTTTGTCATGATGCCACTACAAGAGTACAAATGGTTTTGTCATGATACCACTACAAGAGTACAAATGGTTTTGTCATGATACCACAAGAGTACAAATGGTTTTGTCATGATGCCACTACAAGAGTACAAATGGTTTTGTCATGATACCACTACAAGAGTAGAAATGGTTTTGTCATGATACCACTACAAGAATAGAAATGGTTTTGTCATGATGCCACTACAAGAGCACAAATGGTTTTGTCATGATACCACTACACGAGTAGAAATGGTTTTGTCATGATACCACTACAAGAGTACAAATGGTTTTGTCATGATACCACTACAAGAGTACAAATGGTTTTGTCATGATACCACTACAAGAGTACAAATGGTTTTGTCATGATACCACTACAAGAGTACAAATGGTTTTGTCATGATACCACTACAAGAGTACAAATGGTTTTGTCATGATACCACTACAAGAGTACAAATGGTTTTGTCATGATACCACAACAAGAGTACAAATGGTTTTGTCATGATACCACTACAAGAGCAAAAATGGTTGTCATGATGCCACTGTAAGAGTACAAATGGTTTTGTCATGATGCCACTACAAGAGTACAAATGGTTTTGTCATGATACCACAAGAGTACAAATGGTTTTGTCATGATGCCACTACAAGAGTACAAATAGTTCAGTCTTGACATCACTGAAAGAGTACAAATAGTTCAGTCTGGACATCACTGAAAGAGTACAAATAGTTCAGTCTGGACATCACTGAAAGAGTACAAATAGTTCAGTCTTGACATCACTGAAAGAGTACAAATAGTTCAGTCTGGGCATCACTGAAAGAGTACAAATAGTTCAGTCTTGACATCACTGAAAGAGTACAAATAGTTCAGTCTGGACATCACTGAAAGAGTACAAATAGTTCAGTCTGGACATCACTGAAAGAGTACAAATAGTTCAGTCTGGACATCACTGAAAGAGTACAAATAGTTCAGTCTGGGCATCACTGAAAGAGTACAAATAGTTCAGTCTGGACATCACTGAAAGAGTACAAATAGTTCAGTCTGGACATCACTGAAAGAGTACAAATAGTTCAGTCTGGACATCACTGAAAGAGTACAAATAGTTCAGTCTTGACATCACTGAAAGAGTACAAATAGTTCAGTCTTGACATCACTGAAAGAGTACAAATAGTTCAGTCTTGACATCACTGAAAGAGTACAAATAGTTCAGTCTTGACATCACTGAAAGAGTACAAATCGCTCAGTCTTGACATCACTGAAAGAGTACAAATAGTTCAGCTTTGATGCCACTACAAGAGTAACAATCGGTAGTTAACTATTAATGACTCCTGAACACTGAAATTCCAAGACCTAACTGCAAATCAACATATCAAAAGCAATAATTTAAAACCATATTTAATCATCTGGAACAAATATTTAGGAGATCAAGTCACAAGAAATGTGATGTATGGACTGACAGACAAGATAACAATATCCCCCAACTTTCATTCAAAACTGAGGAGATGAAAATAATTCTGTATTGATGTCACTGCAAGAGTACAATTTACTACCAATATTTCAATCTGAATGTCACTTTAAGAGTACAAATGGTTCTATCTTGATACTACTATACAAGTACAACTAGTTCAGTCTTATCAGTCTTAATGCCACTGCATGAGTATAAATGGTTTTACGTTTATGCCACTACAAGAGTAGAAATGGTTTTGTCATGATACCACTACAAGAGTACAAATGGTTTTGTCATGATACCACTACAAGAGTAGAAATGGTTTTGTCATGATACCACTACAGAGTAGAAATGGTTTTGTCATGATGCCACTGCAAGAGCACAAATGGTTTTATCATGATACCACTACAAGAGTAGAAATGGTTTTGTCATGATACCACTACAAGAGTACAAATGGTTTTGTCATGATGCCACTACAAGAGTACAAATGGTTTTGTCATGATACCACTACAAGAGTACAAATAGTTTTGTCATGATACCACTACAAGAGTACAAATGGTTTTGTCATGATACCACTACAAGAGTAGAAATGGTTTTGTCATGATGCCACTGCAAGAGCACAAATGGTTTTGTCATGATACCACTACAAGAGTACAAATGGTTTTGTCATGATACCACTACAAGAGTACAAATGGTTTTGTCATGATGCCACTACAAGAGTACAAATGGTTTTGTCATGATACCACTACAAGAGTAGAAATGGTTTTGTCATGATACCACTACAAGAGTAGAAATGGTTTTGTCATGATGCCACTACAAGAGTACAAATGGTTTTGTCATGATGCCACTACAAGAGTACAAATGGTTTTGTCATGATACCACTACAAGAGTAGAAATGGTTTTGTCATGATACCACTACAAGAGTACAAATGGTTTTGTCATGATGCCACTACAAGAGTACAAATGGTTTTGTCATGATACCACTACAAGAGTACAAATGGTTTTGTCATGATACCACTACAAGAATAGAAATGGTTTTGTCATGATGCCACTACAAGAGCACAAATGGTTTTGTCATGATACCACTACACGAGTAGAAATGGTTTTGTCATGATACCACTACAAGAGTACAAATGGTTTTGTCATGATACCACTACAAGAGTACAAATGGTTTTGTCATGATACCACTACAAGAGTACAAATGGTTTTGTCATGATACCACTACAAGAGTACAAATGGTTTTGTCATGATACCACTACAAGAGTACAAATGGTTTTGTCATGATACCACTACAAGAGTACAAATGGTTTTGTCATGATACCACTACAAGAGTACAAATGGTTTTGTCATGATACCACTACAAGAGTACAAATGGTTTTGTCATGATACCACTACAAGAGCACAAATGGTTGTCATGATGCCACTGTAAGAGTACAAATGGTTTTGTCATGATGCCACTACAAGAGTACAAATGGTTTTGTCATGATACCACAAGAGTACAAATGGTTTTGTCATGATGCCACTACAAGAGTACAAATGGTTTTGTCATGATACCACTACAAGAGCACAAATGGTTGTCATGATGCCACTGTAAGAGTACAAATGGTTTTGTCATGATACCACTACAAGAGCACAAATGGTTGTCATGATGCCACTGTAAGAGTACAAATGGTTTTGTCATGATGCCACTACAAGAGCACAAATGGTTTTGTCATGATACCACTACAAGAGTACAAATGGTTTTGTCATGATGCCACTGTAAGAGTACAAATGGTTTTGTCATGATGTCACTACAAGAGTACAAACAGTTCAGCCTTAATATCACTTCAGGAATATCTTAATGCACTGCAAGAGTACAAAGACTGTAGACTGAGAATAAATATGTTTCTTATATCAAAATAAATGTGGAATCGTAATTAGCAAGTGAAATCTGTAGATAAGTGTTGATGTGGAATGACAAGCAGACAACCATTGCTACAAGCACTAGCAGTTTTCTAAATCCATCACAAAGTAATATGTATTAAATATACAGGACTGATATCCCATTCTTAGGCAAAATAAACTTAAGGTCAGAAATCAAGTATAACTATGCTAAAATACTGAACAGATATACCTACTTGACACACTAACACACTTTTTCAGGTCAGATCCCACACTGCTACGATTTTTTGTTATTTTTGTCACATTTTTGTGTCAAATCTGACATTGTAGACAATCATGTGGGCTAAAAAGTTGTTTCCAGTTCACATTTGTGCATCTATTTTACCAGTTTTAGAGGTTTTTATACTAACAATTGCAATTTGTTTACAACTGATAAAACTGTCCCAGACAGATATGCATAATTTTACAATAAAATCTGGATGAATATAGAATAAATCTGTAAATAATATAAAAACAGATTTTGAATTAAAAGAGATTAAAGTGGAGCTATATACTGTCAATGCTACCAGTATATTGACTATATGATCTTTTTCTTCTCCTATCTACCAGTGCATGTAGCATGTCTTAAAATAATTGGTCCTACAAAACTTTAGGATCATAATGTTTTATTGTTGATAATTACTTTAATGTTGGACATAAACTGACAAATCTGTTATTTTATGGGTTTAATCAGATAATGTAAACCCATCAGGTGCGAACTCACCTGTAAACTTAACCTGGGGATCACCACAGGGAACTAGAGATCATCACATCAGGTGCGAACTCACCTGTAAACTTAACCTGGGGATAACCACAGGGAGTTAAAGAACATCACATCAGGTGCGAACTCACCTGTAAACTTAACCTGGGGATCACCACAGGGAGCTAGAGAACATCACATCAGGTGCGAACTCACCTGTAAACTTAACCTGGGGATCACCACAGGGAACTAGAGATCATCACATCAGTGCAAATTAAACCTGTTAATTTAACCTGGGGATAACCACAGGGAGCTAGAGATCATCACATCAGTGCAAATTAAACCTGTTAATTTAACCTGGAGATCACCACAGGGAACTAGAGATCATCACATCAATGCAAACTTCCCTGTAAATTTAACCTGGTGATCACCACAGGGAACTAGAGATCATCACATCAGTGCAAACTTCCCTGTTAATTTAACCTGGGGATCACCACAGGGAACTAGAGATCATCACATCAGTGCAAACTCACCTGTTAATTTAACTTTGGGATCACCACAGGGAGCTCGAGAACCTCACATCAGATGCGAACTCACCTGTAAATTTAACCTGGGGATCACCACAGGGAACTAGAGATCATCATATCGGGTGCGAACTCACCTGCAAATTTAACCTGGGGATCACCACAGGGAGCTAGAGATCATCATATCAATAAGGGTGTCTTCAATCTATTCCAACATTTTGAAATATCATATTCAAGGAACACCAATAAACATATTACAATAGGTGTTTATATAATAATTAAGTATAATTACAGATGATCTAATAAATGGTGATTTTGGACATGAAGATCTCAATAAGATGTTACTACAAGAGAAAAAGTCTTTGAAAAATTGTTGAAAATTCCATCGTTATTTCAGAGACAGTTTAAAAACATGATACTTGACATGCAAAGGAATCATAAACAATTTGGCAAGTCAACTGATCATTAAGTTTTCAGCAGTAAAAAACATTTCACTGGGTCTGATACTCCATAAAATAGTTAAACTAATAATTATAGAATTACCAATAAAATATTGGCTTTGTCTTAAGAATTCTATTAATGTCTGATGAGTAATTAACACTATGACATTTTTATAATTTGTTTTCTTACTTCCTGTAGTAACCAATTTTCTATATTTAGCAATAATCATAAATGACATTTTATATTTAAAAAAATTGGATGGGCGATTTGAAATCCACAAGCCTTGTTGCAAGCTTGACGGTCATTACCATAACATTAAAAAATAAGTGTTTTATACAATCAATGGATAACTCAGGAATTACAAAAGGCAAAATCTTCAATTTAAAATATATTCTGTCTTTTATCAATTTTAAGTAAATAAAATATATACATATTAAAAAACATTTGAGATGAAAACCATTAAAACATACTTTTAACTTCATAAACACAAATATTTAACTAGATTTGTATAGATCTGGATTTCTAAGGTTATATGTCATGGTCTTTTCTTGTGTTCAGTGAGTTCAGTTAAGATGAGAGGAGATTGTTCGTTTTATTGGTATTTGTGGAATGATTGATGACCATAATATTATTACGCTAAATATCAATAGAAAACTAATTCACTAAAGACACCATTATAATATTTTTTTGTATAATCATAGGATTCACACAATGTACTCAAAATTAAACAAATGCATATTATCCGTCTTTATTAACCTTATTAAAGATACTAAATACACCTTTTTAAGGATCATAACTTAGAAACAACAAAATCCAAAATCACAATATCAAACTTTTTTTGTATTTTAATTATCTAAAGATTAGTTTCAAAATTCAAAATAAAGACTTTGAAATAATGATCAGTAACTAAAAGTTGAATGACCATCTTGTTGGTGTAATGATTCAGCAATAAGCATGCTATTCTCAAATAAATCACAAGGTCAATTCCTGGTCCTGTCAAACTAAAGACCATTTAATTGGTATTGGCTGCTTCTCTGCTAAACATGCTGCATTAAGGAGTAAGAGCAAAGACTGGTTGGTTTGGAGTGAAGATAAATTGTATGAGTGGAGCACTATATAAAAAAAAACAATTAAATCCAACTAAGCGTGTATGTCTAGTATATAGTCGACACTGCCGTGGAACAATAACTTTTTTTAAAGATCATAAGAGTAATGGTTCTGCAGCTAATAGTAGACATAATTATCATCTCATAAAAAATAACTGTTCTAATTATCAATCAGCTAAACTTTGCTCACCTAAACCTTATAAAATGAACCTTTTATCCATCTAGTGGTCATGTTCTAGTTTATCTTAAACCATTTGTTGCGACATCTCGTGTGCTATAAACTTGTCCAACAATTTTTTTTTACAAAAGGGTACAAAAATATAGTAAATCTATGACTTTGTGATACAATCTCCTTCAATGTAGCTGCATCCCCCAAAATAAATTTCTACAAGACCAGTATTCTAACCTAGTTACAGATTATATATGAAGCATCAGTAAACATTTCTATTTTTAATTTTGTAATATTTCAGAAAATTTCCTTTTCTGTGATCCAAGAACTTTTTTCTTCTTTTGGAAACTGTTATTTTGACCTAGCGCTTATGCTACCTCATATACATGTAGTTTTACTTAAGAATAATCTGCTTTGTACACAAAATAAAAATAAATTTCATTTTCTGTGATCTTTAGAATTATTTCTTTGTTCTTTTGGGAACTGTGATTTTGACATATTGAGCCCCTATCCTACCTCATATAGTTGTATTTATGAATAATCTGCTTTAACAAAATAAAAATAACACAGTCTACACTTACTGAGTATTATTAGACCAGATTTATTTTTCCCATAAAGTTATTGATATGTAAACAGTACTTTTTTGTATTATTGCTATAGAAATATTTTTTTAAGGTGTTAAGTCTAAATGATTTTTCATACAACTACAGTCCCACTAGAAAAAAACCCCCCATCATTTTTAGATATTTCAGTGTCATTACTACAGTAATGCACAGTGATGTTCTATTGAAAGCATTCAACCATTAACAAAATGAAAATGTGGGAAACTTGTTCTTAATATCCAAATTAGGCCAATCAAATAAATTTCTTTATTATATAAGAACATGTAATTCTTTTAAAACAACAAATTCAATCCACCACTCTTTTGTGCCTGTCCCAAACCAGGATCTTGATTTCCAATGCCATATGTCATAGTCTTCTTTTGTGTTCAATTGAGGAGAGAGGTGGTTGTTCATTTTGTTGATATTGGTGGAATTGTTGATAATCCGTGTATAAACGTTTTTTTCATAAATGCGAATCGTGTGCTTATGGCATTGAATTTAAAATATTCCACTTTCTTCAAAATAATGCTTGGAGACCATGATATTAATTAAACACATTTCAACCAATCAGAAACTTTATGCTTCCTGATTCCATGCATTAAAAGATGTGGATAAAAACAAAGTGACAAGATCTATTAAGAAAATAATTCATAAATCGTCCATATTAGTTTTGTTTTATATGCTTTGTAATAGAATTATCAAATCAGAAACTATAAAGACAAGTATTGGCCAGTTTGGATGTTAGTATTGCACCAAAATGAGGAAATATTTTCAAGGACCACCATCAACTGATCATTTCTGTCAATGGTTAACAGGGTTCACCAAACCAGGCGAAGTGGGCGACTTCTTCGCCTTGGTTTCAATGAAGTCGCCCAATTTCTGTCAAAAAGCGAAGTTTTAGTCCGTATTTTTTTCACCAATAATCATACTTTTTCTTCAATATTCACATAAAAGGAGTTCCCATGTTCCTGAAATCTGACCCATACTGGGTTTGATGTTCAATATTTTATTTCAAACTCGTTAGTTGCATCCTTTTAAGATCATTGTGCAAGCACGTTCGTTTTTGTGAAAGGTAGGGGAACATGCAGTAGCGCGGAAAGAAACGCTAAAATTTTGATCGATTTTCGGAAGTCTCCCAGATTTTCCCTCACTTTGCCCTTATGTCAAGAGAGAGAGAAGTCAAGTCGCCCTGTTTTTACTATGTGTGGTGAGCCCTGATGGTAACATACTTGATATTAGGTTGAACAAAAACAAAGGCTCTGTTTTAAGAACCTTTCTGCCAAAAATTTATTAAAATAGACTATAGTGGTTTCTGAAGTAAAATGTAGAATGTTTTTTTTCATACTTCTGTCAATCATAAATTGACTGCTACTAGTCTATAATGTATATCAGATATGAACAAGGTAAAAATCCTATATATTTCTGTTCAGTCTATATTGATAAAGTGAAGACAAAAGCTTACACACTGTGGTAATCCTTGTTTAGGCGAGCTACGATAAAGAAACAACTGATAATATCAAAACAAACAAAACTTTATATAACCCTCGTTAGGCTAGCTACGATCAAGTTATACTCCTCCGTCAAAAGTAACAACCGATAATATCAAAACAAACAAAAGTTTATATAATCCTTGTCAGGCTACGAACGATATACAGAGATGTGCTTAAAGTATTCGGTCACTGTAATTTTTTACTATATATTTAATATAAAAACACATTTTTTCACAACATTATTTAATTCTTGATCGATTTTTATGAAATTTTTTCCAACAAAAATGAGAACGTATGTAGTTTTCTATGATTTTGTATTTTTTTTATTTTTGAAGCACAGATTTTAAATATTCATGATTTAAATACAAACTTCAATTATTTGTCTTCAAAAGTACTATCATTGCATTTTGTTTTTGACGTTCAAAGTTTAGTTTTGTGTTCAACCCATGAACTCTTAAAATTCTTAGATTATAAATATATGCTGAAATTACAGTGTAAAACTACATTTAATACTGCCTTTTGCAGTAAATATTTCATTAAAATCGAACAAGAATTGACTTTGGAATAATGATTTTTTTTAAATGTGATTTTGTATGAAATATATAGTAAAAAATTACACTGACCGAATACTTTTTCCACGTCTCTGTAGCTTTACTGTGTCAAAAGTAACAACCGATAATATCAAAACAAACAAAACTTTATATAACCCTTGTTAGGCTAGCTACGATCAAGTTATACTCCTCTGTCAAAAGTAACAACCGATAATATCAAAACAAACAAAAGTTTATATAACCCTTGTTAGGCTAGCTACGATCAAGTTATACTCCTCTGTCAAAAGTATCAACTGATAATATCAAAACAAACAAAAGTTTATATAACCCTTGTTAGGCTAGCTACGATCATGTTATACTCCTCCGTCAAAAGTAACAACCGATAATATCAAAACAAACAAAAGTTTATATAACCCTTGCTACTGCTAGGCTACAATGTAGCTATGATAAAGTTATACATAGCCAAAACAATATCAAAAAAATACTTTTGGCAGTCAAATGAAAAGTGACTTCAAGAAAAATCAATTTTGTGGTTATTTCCAATATCTCAGACTGCAATTTTTCTTAATCAATCCATTCATTAAAAGTACTAAATTTTCATCAGCGCATGGAAAAAACCAGATTCTACAAAATTAAGGTAAAAAGGTCAAAATTATCTGTAATTAGAAACTATATTTGATTACTTTCAAATCTGCAACTTTCATTAATCTGCCCAAAGTTTGATTAAAAGTTTGTTCCACGTATAAATGGTATTCCCATGCTAGGCTATATCAAATGCACTCATATGGGTAAAAAACTGTAGACATGACCATAATTTTCAATTAACTTGGCTTAATATGATTTCTTCGGAGTCGAGTACAGATTAGCAGGAAATGACAAACTCACCCATGCGAAAATTACGATAAACTTTGTCAATTCCGTTTCTATGTTTGCTACTAAACTTTCTGCAGTGATCTGGTTAATATAGCTAAATCTACAAGTTAATTAATGAACAACTTTCAATATATACATCTTCATTATAAACACATTTTTAACAGAATCGAAGCATTTTGAATTAAATATATTTGGTACATTCAAAAACTGCTGACATTTTAAGTAACGCCACATTTAGTAATTGTTTTATGTTGATATTTGTAGAGAGAAAACATCTCAAAGATTCAGTTTTGAGGCTTATCAAATTTCATCAATCTAATTTTTGAAGTCTGTGTATTGCATTTTTTTAACCAAATAAAAAGAGTGCATGCTGTATCAAATCTGTTTAGTTTCCAATAAATACATTGTCAATAGAAATACTGATCAGCATCATGTGTCCAGATTTTGAAAAAAAAGTCTTGGAAACAATATCTGTGAATTTGTAGTTTTGCCTTCATTCTCTAATTTTCAATAGATTAATCGAGTTTGGAGTTTATGGTGTTTAACGCAACTTTCAACAATATTTCAGTTATATAGTGGCGGCCAGTCTTATTGGTGGAGGAAATCGGAGTAGCCAGAGAAAACCAATAGGATAATTGATTGTTGTTGAACATCAAGTAAGCAGTATTTCAGTTATATTCATAACAAGTTTTCAGAAGATGTCATACACCGTAGAACCATGTTGTGTTAAAGTCAAAAGAACCAATGATTTTAATTTGAAATAGTTGAGTATCCGATGTGACTGGGATACATTAAGCATAAAGCTACTACAAACAAACCAATGTTTACTTTGGGGGTTTATGGTGTTTAATGCCACTTTCAACAATATTTCAGCTATATTGTGGCAGTCAGTTTTATTCATGGAGGAAACCAGAGGACCTGGAAAAAATTATCGACCTGTCAAAAGTCACTGACAATGTTGTATCGAGTACACCTCGCCATGAACAGGGTTCGAACTCACAACTTTAGTGGTGATAGGCACTGATTGCACAGGTAAATTCTACTAACATATGATCATGACCACGACGGCCCCTGCTTACTTTGAGTTTTCCAAGGAAATGAATATAACAAAGTTTTACTGTTGTTGTCCCCAATAAAATGTTCGCAAACAATGTCCCCACAACTTACAAGGTCCATGCTGATCAGATAAAATTACAATGTCCCCACAACTTACAAGGTCCATGCTGATCAGATCAAATTACAATGTCCCCACAACTTACAAGGTCCATGCTGATCAGATAAAATTACAATGTCCCCACAACTTACAAGGTCCATGCTGATCAGATAAAATTACAATGTCCCCACAACTTACAAGGTCCATGCTGATCAGATCAAATTACAATGTCCCCACAACTTACAAGGTCCATGCTGATCAGATAAAATTACAATGTCCCCACAACTTACAAGGTCCATGCTGATCAGATACAATTACAATGTCCCCACAACTTACAAGGTCCATGCTGATCAGATAAAATTACAATGTCCCCACAACTTACAAGGTCCATGCTGATCAGATAAAATTACAATGTCCCCACAACTTACAAGGTCCATGCTGATCAGATAAAATTACAATGTCCCCACAACTTACAAGGTCCATGCTGATCAGATAAAATTACAGATTAGATGCAGTTTTTATTTATTCAATACATATAAAGTGGAAGCTCATCTCAATATTTTTGTGCCTGTTCCAAGCCAGAATCTAAATTGCTTTCACTTTTTGTTTTTGACTTAAATGTCTTGAGAGCTTATCATGTACCAGAGGAGATGTCATGATTACCGATTTATTGTGGCTAGATTAAGTAGTCAATTTTCAACTCTATTTTGGATCAACATATTAGGATTTTATTAATAGAACATGATAGGGATATCATTTAAATAACCATCCAGGCCTTTCAATAAGGGGCAGTACCAGATGCTTTTACCTGCCTAAATGATCTTTGGTACATCCTGATTTTAAAGAACGTTTTATAAGATATTCATGAAAATTGTTCAAATTTTAATAAAAAGTGTTGCCTTGTAAATGGTGAAGTACTGGTAGATTTGAAAATTATTGAAAGCCCTGCCATCTAGATACAACATAGATATTTAGCTCTTAGGAGTCTTTAAACTAACCTGATGTGATTGAAAACTTCAATATCCAGCAATTAAAACCAGTATTTCTACATTATGCATACTATATTTAATATAGACACCCACCATGGTTTATTTAGATTTTTTATATTAATCGGGGGTGGTCTATAATTATAGTTAAAATGAAGATCATGTCAATTTCTGATGTCCATTACATAAATGTCTATATTTAGATATCATAAAAACTAGATAATACATGTAATTATAATTATTTATAGTTTGATCAATGGGTTTTATTTTGGGAACAGAAAAGGTTAAATACATGAATAATTTTCTGGTGTATTAACTTATAAAATAATTTCAATTATAAAACGTTATTTTACAGTTATGATGTCACGTTTCCCTAATATTAATGTCACAAGTATCGTAATATATAGTAGTTCTTTATCTATATTTATTTCAATACAGTTACGAAATACATCAATCTTTTTTTTAAACTAATTTTCATTTTATCTGTGTAATTATTACAGGAAATTTCATAATATAAAAAAATCTATAAATTATGATCTACATCACTGTTAATACAGGTGCTCAACTTGTTGATTGATCAAAGGTAGGTAACTCTTGAAACATAAGTATATTTAGGTTTACATTTTATAAATGTTATAGGGTTATAAGATTATCATGTTTAATGCCACTTTCAACAATGTTTCAGTTATATTGTGGCAGGATTCGAACTCACAACTGTAGTGGTGATAGGCACTGATTGCATAGGTGGGTGAGTTATGGTGCTTAACTCCACTTTCAACAATATTTTAGTTATATCGTGACGGTCAGTTTTATTGGTGGAGGAAATCGGAGTACCTGGAGAAAACCACCGACCTGCTGCAAGTCGCTGACAAACTTTATCACATAAAATGTTGCAAATGAGTACCCCTTGCCTGAACGGGATTCGAACTAACAATGTTAGTGGAGATAGGCATTGATTGCATAGGTAGTTATAAATCCAACTACTATACTATCACGACCACACCTGTCCCACCAATGTTATAATAAATGTAATTCTTTATTAAAAGTATAAACTAATGGTCAACTTAATCTTGCATGAAACACAACTTATATCCAAATTATATCCCAAAGTTACAATTAATGTTATTAGTAATAAATTTGTTCCTAAATGACCACAAACTTAAATGCTTTAAGACAGGAAAGAAATAAACCCAATACATTAATAAGATTAATAGGTTCTTCCACAAGTCCTTACAAGAAACGTAGGACAAGTGTAGGAAATGTCGTCTTTTCTCGAGTGGAACATCGCAAAACAAAGGAACAAGATGCTGAATATAAAAAAAAAGTGAAAGATTTACAAATCTCTTATTTTTGTTGAATAGAAGAACCTAGCTATTATTTTTATAAATAATGAAAGATAAATAATATACATTTTTGTGCTGCATTTACACGTACATTTAATGCGAATTAAATTTGCATCTAATACGAATCGAATACGCTAATCGTGTTCACACGAAATTATTTTTTGAATGCGCATCAAATTCGAATCGGCTAATTCGTATTATCCAATTCGCTTCAGGAATACGTCTTCGTTAATGCGAATTCGTTAATTCGTATTCGATTCGCATTAAATTGTCGTATGGACGCATGCTATTGCAAAAGCGAATTATCCGAGCAGGTGCTTTGATGGAATTTTGTTGGAATTAAAAAAAGATTATTAACATTATTATCATGTTGTAAACTTTCTTTTGGTTGTTCATTTTTATTATTATTAATAAATGACGTCATGTGAATTATAAATTATAACGTCATGTTGCTGGCGACATCATATTGACACAACAGATCATTATTGTTGAATAAAATGACAGTTCTTTCAAAAGAGAAGGAAAGAGATAGGGTAAACCATCAAATCAATAAAGCTGGCTTGTAGTATATTTTTTTAATTGTTAATAATTCAGCTTTTAAATTTATTTTCTTTAAAACCCTTTGACTGCTCTAGGAACATATATGTCCCTTGTTGGTAGACTGCGCTAGGGACATATATGTTCCTTGAAAAAGAAATTTACTTCTATTTTCATTTTCTTTAAGAATAAGTTACTCAATTACATTATAATTAGATTACATAATTTGAAGTTGGATACAGATATTGCACATATAGAACTACATTAAAATTAAAAAGAAACGGTAAGTAACGTCACACTGCTGTTAAAATGACGTCACCCTGATGAAAGGGTCATAACGTCAGGAATAATATCGCACACGACGTTACGATTTAATACACGAAACGTTAACAATCAATATTGTGTAATGTTGTTTTGTTTTAAATAAAAGATAATTGATATTGTGAATTAAAAGTTAACATCGTTCTGACATAAGACTCTATCTGATGCACGTTGCAATTCGCATTAAAATGTACATTCGGACAAGAATACGTTTCGAATGCACATTAAACTAATTCGAATCCGATAATGCGAATCAAATTCAAATTACGTGTGAACGTAGCACAAATTGTACTATAAAAAAATTATCAGAAATTACATACCGGCAGATTTACTGTGATGTATCATTAATTGCAATGTTTTATTGAACAAGAGACCCCATTTGACAAAATCACATGCAGTTGTTTTCAGTGAGCTGTCTAATATTCTTTCTCATCAAAATTAATTATCTATCATCTGATGTATTGGTCGAGATTCTCAGTTACCTTAACTACAAGAACAAACAAATCTAAAATCATGCTATCCTCCAAAATATTGACTACAATTTTCAACAAGACATTTTTGGTAACATTTGAAAAACAGAAAATCCTGATTTTTCATGTCCGAAAAATAAATAATCAGTTTTTTGTTTACTGTGGCTGGGGGAAAAACATAGCTTCCACTTAAAAGTTAATAATGGTTGGTCCCTAGCAAGAAGCCAGAAACAAAACATGTCTCCGGAGAAATCAAAAACTTGACAACCCATTTATACAATAAAGGGTTAAAATTCTCTTGCACTAAAGTAGTTGCCTGTATAACATCATATTGTTTGAAAATTCTTGTCAAGTCACTCGTTTTTCGTGAAATTTTCATCATTTAAAGCAAAAATAAATATAATTTTTTCTTATAATTTTCAAATAATTTTATTTCTAATTTTCCTTAAGTTATAATTTCAACACAAGTTAAATTTTCACCAAATTTTACTACATGTATATAATCATAGAAAATTGTGACGATGAGAAATTTTGATATTTGCGCATACAGGGGTAAATCATAAATAAAAATACTACAATAAACTCTTCTTAATTCTGCTTTTAAAGGTGAAAATTAAAGAAAATCTAAATTGAAATAACTTCAGGAGAATTTATTTTTAAATAAGTGGTTTTATATGAAATATATCAAAGGAACCCATGCATGTGCTAGGGTTAGGGCTATGGTGTTTAACCCCACTTTCAACAATATTTCAGTTACAGAAAGTGTATTGTGGAGGTCAGTTTTATTGGTGGCGGAAACTGGATTACCCGCAGAAAACCATCAACCTGCTGCAGGTCAATGACAAACTTTATCACATAATGTTGTATCGAGTATACCTCAGAATGATTAAAACTCAAAACATTAGTGGTGATAGGATAGGTAGTTGTAAATCCGACTATCTTACGATCAGGATCACTACGATGTATCTTGTTGAGATTAGACTTTCGCATACATTTTCTGCTCTGTATCTCCAGTCTGCAGATACATAGCAGAAAATGTCTTCAGTTGGTTTATGGTGTTTAAAGCCACTTTCAACAATATTTCAGTTATATCGTGGCAGTCAGCTTAATTTGTGGAGGAAACCGGAGTACCTAGAGAAAACACTGACTTGTCAAAAGTCCACTGTCGTTAAAGAGCTCCGGTCAAAAATGTTCTGTCAGCTTCCAGTACAAGTCACTTAGGTATGATTGACATACAGGCAACGACAAAAAGTAAGTATTATGATCATATAGTATTATTATATCTTGAATCCAGAAGATGTTGTTATCGGTCGATTATTTTTGTTTGTTTTTACCTATATGTTTCTGTGGTTAACTTCATCGATTACTCAGATATGGATAA
This sequence comes from Bathymodiolus septemdierum, assembly GCA_963383655.1. Taxonomy (NCBI): domain Eukaryota; kingdom Metazoa; phylum Mollusca; class Bivalvia; order Mytilida; family Modiolidae; genus Bathymodiolus; species Bathymodiolus septemdierum. Next base: position 41,308,920 of record OY726521.1, on the reverse strand, counting down.
AATGATGGATATAAACAATGACAAATGCTAATAATGAGATTGAAATCATAAAATAAAGCTATAAAAAGTAGTCTATATGTGTAATTAAAGTACACAAACCCTTTGCAATGCTTAGATAAATGATATTTTGCACTGGCGTGCTACCATGAATAGTTTTAGACTTACTACAGTGAAAAACATAATGATTATTTACGTACATTCATTCCGGTTTTGTCAACCATTATTTTCCGGCCGAGTCCCAAAAATTGTATATTTAAGTCGACCCGGTTTTGTCAATGTACAAAATTGAAAGAATAGCATAAAAAAGCTCAATATCACAATTATGCTTCCTTTTTATAATTTATTTAAGGTTCATTATAACACTTGCCAAGGGTGTGTTCGACTTGCAAATTGATAAAAAGAAAAAAAAAAACACAAAGAGGGAGAGGCGTTAAGGTGCAAAATTGGCCCCACATTTTATCAAAAAATAATGCTTGACATAGAATAAAAACAATTTACTAATTTAATTGTTATATTTGCAAATTTTCAAAAAATATATTTTTCCGTGAGATTGAGTGCGCTATGACGTCATAATGACATCATGATTAGACGGATAATGCTAAAAATCGACTATAAACGACATATTCAATGTACATTTTAGCTATTTTATATACCTCCACAGTTTTCCACCAACACCAAATTGAGCAGTTGTTTTGAGTATAGAGGGTTAATGATTGTATCAAAATATTTTGTTGGTGGAGGATTGTGGAGGTTGTTAAATATTAATTTATTTATAACCTCGACACTTAAAATCAATATTTTCACTCTTCTGATTGTATATATGATACCATTATATACCATATACACAATCTCTGTACATTTTATGATTCATTTCAAGTAATGAAATTCATCAGTAAATAACTTGTTTCTGTAAATAATTGTATTTATTTTAAATACAGTTTGTATACATTGAAACCAGGAGAAAAACTCAGTGCATGCAGTCCGGCGTCAACGCGATAAAAAGAACTGGGGACTATAAGTTCCATATATGGCCCCATATTTAATGAATCATTATCTTAGAAAATACTTGATTAAAATTTGATGTGTTTTATTTTATAGACGACATCATACTTTTGATGTTAAAACTTGTTTCCAGCAAAATCGATACGTATTTGACGTCATTGTGACGTCATGAGCGTTATTTGTTTTCTGTATTTCGTGGAATTTTGCCCGCGATATTTCGACGGTTTTCGAAGAAATTAAGCACCTCCGTAGTCGTGCACCAGACAATATTTACAAGATTATTAAAATAAATAAAACACAACTACTGTTAAAGTATTTTTTTGTGCACGAGGTGTTAAATTTCTTGAAAAACAACCGGAAAATGTTCAAATATTACAAGCGTTCAGATGACGTTTTGATGTTTGAGAAGCAATATTTTCCGTAAAAAACGATGGTATGTCGGCACGTAACAGTTATATAACATAAAAATAAAATAAACACCACTTCATCCAAAATAGTTTTTTTTTCATAAGCCCCCAATTATTGATTATATAATTTCTTCCGGGATACTTAAATAGTTATTACTACCGTGATACTGAGGTAGGGTTAATGGTCTATCGATGCTACTTCTAAAATGAAGTAAAATAGTTTGATCCAAAAGGAGTAGATATTTTTTGGGCACAATCCAACATATCCTTAAGAAGAGTTTGAAGATAACACAGGGGCAATCAGAATCCGTATATGCGTTCTGTCATGTGCATAGCATATTGTTTGCATGATTGACAGACAATATTCATCATATTGTTTTCTAGCTTCTGAACTGTCGATGGAGAAAAAAATTAAATATTCTAGACAGACAGCATATAGCCAGTCAATGGGGTTTGCAATTAATATTTCGCATGCACAATAGCGACCCACCACCACAAGGTGTGGAAAATAGAAATATTCTTCTGTGGTTTAAATGCGTATTAACTGCATTACATGTAAACTGTACTATTCTGTTTGATAAAGTCCTTTAACTAGAACAGAATTATTTTTACCCTTGAGTGAAATAGTGTTGTAATAAAATATCGTGAATGTGATGTAAAAGTATGAAAGCATTTCAAGGTATATTTTAAATGAGGTTGAAACATGTCGCCATTTGATATCAATTCGGTTGTATTTCATTTTTACGATTTTAATTACGGAAGACAATCACAACCATATTTTTTTAACAAATGCAACTCAGCTGGTTTTTTTTTTATAACATATAATAAAATGAAAAAATATATATTACACTTTCGGAACAGTTCCAACATTCAATAGAAAAATCGTAGTAATAATATCATTTAGTGTCCGTCGTCTGTTATCCATAACTTTTCATATTAATATTTAATCTTTTTCTTAGAAACTGGAAACTGCAAAACCAAATGGTTTATTTTACGTTATCAAGTTCTCTCAACCCGCACCTTGGCATTTCTTTTTTGATAGATTTATGATGGTTGTCCGTAAAAATGTACTGGAATATATCATAACATTGGTTGTCGTTAAGAATAAAGTATGGTTAAAAAAGTGTTTAATTTTTTTTCAAATATGACAAAGTTCTATTCCACAAATAAATCTATCTATTACTTCTTTAAGGTAAGTTTCTGAATTGATATGACCTCAATATGTACATTTTCAATGTCATAGCAGACAATGAAACCAAAATTGGTCTGTATGAGATATATTTTTTAAATGATTAAAGCGTTGTTAAGGTGACGAAAAAATGAATTACGAAAAAATACAATTTGAACGTGAAATAATAGATGTGGTACGTAGTTCTTACATTTAAAGATGACATTTTTAGATCAGATTTCTTGAGATCATTCATGCAATTTCAGCATCATAATATAACCTCTGACAAATGAAGCGATCAAAATAATGAGAGATTTTATCACGTGAAACAAACCGTCGAAAACAGGAGACCGTCGAAAATGGGTGACGTTGCGACATTACTATTCGTTCACTTTAATTTCATAATACAGTTTCAGAACATGTTTTTATTCCTAAAATCAATCCACATTGCATATTGAGTCAAATTTATGCTTTGTTTATTGAGTTTTATTATGCTTTGTTTTTGTTTTTGCTTTTTAAAGATATGCATTATAATACAATGATACGTACATTCTGTATTCTGAAAAAAATGACGTTCAGTGCTTTTCATTACCTGACTTTGTCGGTCCGCTGTGAGGAATTAGATGCACATATTAACTAAATGTATTTATTTATGAAAAGTACATATTGTGAATATATTTTGGAGAAAATTTTATCGACATCTGAGGTGGGGCCAATTTTGGCCCTTATAGCTCCCAGTCCTTTAAATATCGTTTCCACGAAGTTATTTCCACATCTTACTTCGTTATCAACTAGTATAAAATTCAAATATTGTATTATAAAAAGAATATCCCACTACTCAATTGATGCGCCTGGACAGCGACGGCAAGCGAATGTAGCGTATTGAGCGCCAGCCGTGATGTCAGTGCCACAAAAAGCATAAAAAATCAAATGTTCTCGACAGTAGCAATCTTAACATAGAAATAACGATTGTTTTTATTGTATAAAGTAGCTGAAATTAGGAGCCATGGCAAATATTCATACTATGGATCAGGATTTATAACTTTTGAGATATTTCCTAATCATAACTATTGCTAAATTGCAATATAATGATCAATAATAATACGATCAGTCGTATTTACATACTGACAAATCCGGTTCTTATAAATGACACAACCGGTTTCTATACTTGTTTACAATTTGACAAAGCCAGATTTCAAAAACATTTGTGGACATCAAGTTTTAGGCTATAACTAGTTACTAATTGACTTTTCCTCAACAAAATGATATCTCTAAATAAAATAAATCATTCATTAATAATTCTTCTTTTTTGGTAACATTTCATTCATTCGTAAATGCAAGATATATATAGCGATATTTCAATTGATTGTAATGATCTTGATGCCGGATTCCTTATAACATTAAGAAAAAATATAATTTTTCACTGGAAAAAGCAATGATTTTTGGACAAAAAATGACAATAATAATAATAACAATCATTAAAAGCATCATAATTCAAAACATTATATATACAGTATATTCATAAAAACTTAGGATAATCGTCTGTGTCTTCTTTAAGAATACCCCTTTATAGAATAGAATATGTTTGTTTATTTGTCAATTAAAGACGCCCATGATAGGCAGTATAATTACATGAAAATCACAATATTTACATTAATTGGTATGATTAGATTGATTGGATTTAACATACAAGACATACAAATACATGTAAATATACAATTTTGTAATCAATAATTTTGACAAGTATAGTGATCCCTGTAATAGATTAAGAGACAGTACATCATCCACAGTTGTATATCTAACACAGATATATAATTATTATTATTAATATTGTATAAGGCCAAAAAAAAAAATATGTGTGTTTACGGTCACCCGACCCACCCTATTTTTCAGCCGTCGACCCTAACCTTTTTTATCGGCAATTATTCCACCCTAATTTTTGCTAACGACCCTATCAATTTTTACACAGAATTCGGATAACCATTTGTGTTGTTTAAGCAGCAGCAATGTTTTATTTATTCAACAGCTAGCTTTTTGTCGAAATTGAGAGCAAAGAAGGTAGAAAAACTGTGTAACTCGTCATAATACAAATGACGGCTTACCGGAAATTTCGAAAATGAAATACCGGAATCGGATTCCGGAACCGGGCACGACTATTTCTGGTTTTGCCGATAGTTAAAAAAAAAAAAAAAAAAATTAATGCCGACCGACCGACCCTTATATTATTTTGACATGTGACAGTAAACACACATATATTTTTTTTTTGACCTAACATAAAATATTACTATTATTAATTTTGAATTATATCATTTCTAGATGAATGTAACTTTAGTATCATATCAGAAAGTTGATTTATGATGAAATTGTCTTCATTGAACATTAACCATATAAATTGCTCTCTAATATCTAAATGCTTAAAGTTATAATTATTATTATTTATAAGATCAATAAATGGTGTTCTCACATTTTGAAGTGCTTCACATTTTAATAAGAAGTGAATTTCATCTTCAACTTCCTTTAAACATAATTTACAAATTCTTTCTTTTGCCTGAAGCCCTCTGTGTCTTCCTCTTTCTATTTCTAAATTATGATTACTTATTCGTAATTTTGAGAGTAAAATTCTTTGTTCATCATTTTTCATAGATAAATAGGGTTCTAGACTTATGTTATTCTTAAATAATCTATATGTTCTTAATTTATTTCCAAAATCCTTATTCATTTTATCATCATGTAAAGATAGGAACCACAGTCTATTATAATTAGATTTAAGTTTAGTGTACAAAAAATGTTTTAAATTTGTTTTTGAGTTCATAACAAATCTTAAGTCAAGTTTTAAATATTTTAATAAGGACAGGATAGTACTATACCAATTTTTCTTATTCTGATCAGATAATAATTTTGATACAGAGAGAGCCTCAGACAAAAGAATGTCTTTACTATTAGATATACGAGTTAAATAAGAAAACATAGAAATTATTATTTCAATAAATAAAGGATATCTTCCGAGTTCTCCAATCACTGCCAGGTTAGAGCTTCTTTTCCCAACTCCAAGTGAAAAGGACTGGGAGCTATAAGAGCCAAAATCGGCCCCACCTCAGATGTCGATAAAATTTTCTCCAAAATGTATTCACAATATGTGCTTTTCATAAATAAATACAGTTAGTTAATATGTGCATCTAATTCCTCACAGCGGACCGACAAAGTCAGGTAATGAAAAGCACTGAACGTCATTTTTTTCAGAATACAGAATGTACGTATCATTGTATTATAATGCATATCTTTAAAAAACAAAAACAAAAAGAAAAACAAAGCATAATAAAACTTAATAAACAAAGCATAAATTTGACTTAATATGCAATGTGGATTGATTTCAGGAATAAAAACATGTTCTGAAACTGTATTATGAAATTAAAGTGAACGAATAGTAATGTCGCAACGTCACCCATTTTCGACGGTCTCCTGTTTTCGACGGTTTGTTTCACGTGATAAAATCTCTCATTATTTTGATCGCTTCATTTGTCAGAGGTTATATTATGATGCTGAAATTGCATGAATGATCTCAAGAAATCTGATCTAAAAATGTCATCTTTAAATGTAAGAACTACGTACCACATCTATTATTTCACGTTCAAATTGTATTTTTTCGTAATTCATTTTTTCGTCACCTTAACAACGCTTTAATCATTTAATAAATATATCTCATACAGACCAATTTTGGTTTCATCGTCTGCTATGACATTGATAATGTACATATTGAGATCATATCAATTCAGAAACTTATTAACATTGATTGTCGAAAACTGGTCGAAATTTTGGTATTAACCTTAAAGAAGTAATAGATAGATTTATTTGAGGAATAGAACTTTGTCATATTTGAATTTTTTTTTAACCACTTTTTTAACCGTACTTTATTCTTAACGACAACCAATGTTATGATATATGCCAGTACATTTTTACGGACAACCATCATAAATCTATAAAAAAAAAATGCCAAGGTGCAGGTTGAGAGAACTTGATAACGTAAAATAAAGCATTTGGTTTTGCAGTTTCTAAGAAAAAGATTAAATATTAATATGAAAAGTTATGGATAACAGACGACGGACACTAAATGATATTATTTCTACGATTTTTCTATTGAATATTGGAACTGTTCCGACAGCGTGATATATATTTTTTCATTTTATTATACGCTATGAAAAAAACCAGCTGAGTTGCAATTGTTAAAAAAAATATGGTTGTGATTGTCTTCCGTAATTAAAATCGTAAAAATGAAATACAACCGAATTGATATCAAATGGCAACATGTTTCAACCTCATTTAAAATATACCTTGACATTCTTTCATACTTTAACATCACGTTCACGATATTTTATTACAACACTATTTCACTCAAGGGTAAAAAAATTTCTGTTCTAGTTAAAGGACTTTATCAAACAGAATAGTACAGTTTACATGTAATGCAGTTAATACGCATTTAAACCACAGAAGAATATTTCTATTTTCCACACCTTGTGGTGGTGGGTCGCTATTGTGCATGCGAAATATTAATTGCAAACCCCATTGACTGGCTATATGCTGCCTGTCTAGAATATTTTATTTTTTTCTCGATCGACAGTTCAGAAGCTAGAAAACAATATGATGAATATTGTCTGTCAATCATGCAAACAATAACCTATGCACATGACAGAACGCATATACGGATTCTGATTGCCCCTGTGTTATCTTCAAACTCTTCTTAAGGATATGTTGGATTGTGCCCAAAAAATATCTACTCCTTTTGGATCAAACTACTTTAATTCATTTTAGAAGTAGCATCGATAGACCATTAAACCTACCTCAGTATCCCGGTAGTAATAACTATTTCAGTATCCCGGAAGAAAATATATAATCAATAATTGGGGGCTTATGAAATTTTTTTATTTTGGATGAAGTGGTGTTTATTTTATTTTTATGTTATATAACTGTTACGTGCCGACATATCATCGTTTTTTACACCAACTATTGCTTCTCAAACATCAAAACGTCATCTAAGCGCTTGTAATATTCGAACATTTTCCCGTCGTTTTTCAAGAAATTTAACACCTCGTGCACCAAAAAAATACTTTAACAGTAGTTGCGTTTTATTTATTTTAATAATCTGGTAAAATATTGTCTGGTGCACGACTACGGAGGTGCTTAATTTCTTCGAAAACCGTCGAAATATCGCGGGCAAAATTCCACGAAATACAGAAAACAAATAACGCTCATGACGTCACAATGACGTCAAATACGTATCGATTTTGTTGGAAACAAGCTTTAACATCAAAAGTATGATGTCGTCTATAAAATAAAACACATCAAATTTTAAACAAGTATTTTCTAAGATAATGATTCATTAAATATGGGGCCATATATGGAACTTATAGTCCCCAGTTCTTTTTATCGCGTTGACGCCGGACTGCATGCACTGAGCTTTTCTCCTGGTTTCAATGTATACAAACTGTATTTAAAATAAATACAATTATTTACAGAAACAAGTTATTTACTGATGAATTTCATTACTTGAAATGAATCATAAAATGTACAGAGATTGTGTATATGGTATATAATGGTATCATATATACAATCAGAAGAGTGAAAATATTGATTTTAAGTGTCGAGGTTATAAATAAATTAATATTTAACAACCTCCACAATCCTCCACCAACAAAATATTTTGATACAATCATTAACCCTCTATACTCAAAACAACTGCTCAATTTGGTGTTGGTGGAAGACTGTGGAGGTATATAAAATAGCTAAAATGTACATTGAATATGTCGTTTATAGTCCATTTTTAGCATTATCCGTCTAATCATGATGTCATTATGATGTTATAGCGCACCCAATCTCACAGAAAGATATGTTTTTTGAAAATTTGTAAATATAACAATTAAATTAGTAAATTGTTTTTATTCTATGTGAAGCATTATTTTTTGATAAAATGTGGGGCCAATTTTGCACCTTAACGCCTCTCCCTCTTTACAAAATTTCATATGAGCTTTTTCTGCTTTTAAGTCATTACATAATTTTGAAAAATAATTATCTCCCTTGTCTAATAATTTCTGGGGATCAAATGTACCCTACACTTCACTATCATATGTTAAAATAGGCTTAACAGTATGGTCAAATACATGTAATATGGTTTTAATTTTCGGCTTATGCCCTTCAAAACATTTATACATTTTAAATAAGGTTTTAAGCCTTTTTTATATAATTCTTCTTTAGCATCTGAGAAGCTCCAAGAGGCATTAAACATTACCCCTAAATATCTGTATTGTTTAACTTTTTCAATCAACTGATTATCAATCATAAAAGTAACTGGGAACAGTCTTCCAGTACTATTAAATACTAGTGATTTAGTCTTATCAGTATTAATTTCCATACCCCATTTTTTACAGTACTGAGATACTCTATCCAGACTGTTTTGTAGTCCTTCTGCAGTTTCAGAGAGGAGAACAATGTCATCAGCATATAATAAACAGTTTAATTTTAGAGAATTGATGGTAACAGGATTACAAGTTTGGTCAAAAATTTCTGGGAGATCATTAATAAACAGTTTAAACAGGTTGGTTCTAGATTATCCCCTTGGCGAACACCAATGTTGGAAGAAAATGAATCAGTTACATTTGATCTGTCGGTTTTTACACATTATCTGTTTTTTGATACATGTTTTTAATAATGTTATAGAATAAGTCACTTATCCCGTTCTTCCTTAATTTATATAAAAGACCATCATGCCTCACTTTATCAAAAGCCTTTCTCAAATCAATAAAACATGAAAAAAGGACTTTTGGATTATTCTGGGTATATTTCTCGATAAGACTAAGAGTCTTCAGAACAAACATATGATCACTTGTTCTATTATTTTTACAAAAACCAATCTGTTCTGGTCTAATAATATTTCTTTTAAATAAAAAATTCTCTAATCTTGTATTAAGTATTTTAGCAAATAATTTTCCCAATGCGCTACCAATTGCAATATCTCTATAATTTGTGGGATCATCTTTAGGGCCACTTTTATAAATAGGAACAATGAACCCATTTGCCCAAGATGAAGGAAAAGAGCTTGTCGACAAAACAAAATTAATTTATCCCGGATGTTGACGAAACATTTTCGATCGGAGCTCTTTGACGACAGTGAAGTCACAGACAAACTATTACATAATGTTTTGGAAGTCTAATCTCAACCAGATTACACGATGACAGTCGCTGAATGTAACAGCGGAAATTCTTTGTGCAGACAATGTCTAATATAAACATCAAGCAACTTTAGTGCTTTTTTTTGGGTAAATTATTTGTTATTCTGAAGCAAAAGGTTAAATAAAACAAACCGACCTGCACTGTGCACATTTCGAGTGCACCCTTGACAAATGTTGCATTCGGCATGATGTGGTTGCCTTTTACCAAGAGCATGTGAAGTTATAATAATGAATATAATTTCTGCTACGATACTGTGATCAACGAGTCCTTAAATCTGTCGTTACACCTGTATAAAAATATCAACAGTACGAAATAATACCTAAAATTAATATGGTGCCACAAGTTATACCCCCTGTGGAACTCTTCATCTTGAAAACCACGAGCGTCACGATTTCCCGCCAAAAACATCAGCAGCAGAATTCAGCATCAACCATCATCACTGACAACAGTATAAATGAAGAGGCTGATAATCAAGTTATATTAAGAGCAGGTGCGACCTGAGAAGCGAGCGATAGATAGTCACATCATCATAAGACTTTCGTTTATACCGAAATATAATGCATGCGTAATATAGTATTGACACTGAAAGTGAAAGGAACATGAAAATAGTTTTGTTTTGAAAATAGGTTTAGTGGAATTACCGTTTGAAATTAAAATCTAAAGAAATGTTAGGAATGTTATTGGCAATATCTAGAGTTTGTCCTGTTTTTTTTTTTTTTTTAACATTTGATACTTGCAGGGAAAATCTAAATTCCAGAGATGCCGTCCTTTGACAAAGTGCAGTTTTGACAATATTGTGAATTAGATTGAACTTTTAATTAAATTTTCATGTCTATTACATTCAGAATTAGTTATAAAGTGTAATTGATAATTTATATTTCAAATGAGATGAATTTGTATTTAGAAATTTTAATACACCTTCTCCAAGACCAAGTAAAAAAAACCAGTTTATATTTTAGTAAGACTCAGATCTATGTTTAGCCTCTAATCAACGTCCTATCCTCAAATCTATGTCCAATTTCAACGTTGCAGACATCTGTACCTCAGATCTATGTCCTTTTTTTCAAATTCTCAAATCTGTCCAACAGAGCTCCAGATAAGCTGCGTATTTGCATTTTTTACGCTATGAAAATGAGTAAAAGCGCATGTATTATCAGATCAGAGTGTACATATCACACATACATATTGCTGTGTAAGCAAACTTTTCAAATTCGGAGCGTACTTGTACGCTGTTAACGTCCAAATTCGGAGCGTACTTGTACGCTGTTAACGATAATACAGTTGTGTACAGTGCTGCTCCATAATTTAGCGGCAAAATCCAAGATGGCGGCATTCAAGCGTAACGGGTGTCACAATAAATTACACTGTTGTATTTCACCCTGGGGAATAAATAAACATCTATTTTATGACAATGTATTTTTAAACCTTCTATTTTTAAAATAAGACCGGAAATAAACCTGTCGTCTGCTATGTTAGGGCAAAAAGTTGATATTTTCATCATGGCTAGAAAACGTAAACAGTTGTCAAATGACATAAAAAATGTGATCGTAGAAATGCGTAAGAGTGGTCATAAACTACAGGAGATTGTAGATACCTTGAATATTCCTAGAGGAACGGTTTCGAATGTAGTTGTTCATTTTAAGCGCTGAGGATCAGTGGAAAACAAGCCTCGTACAGGACGTCATCGTTTGCTGGACGAGAGAGACACAAGGGGGCTTGTTAGGCTAGTTCGGAGCGACCGTAAGACCCCATTGAAGGACGTGACAACAAGATTTAATGAAAATAGAGAGACTCGGGTGTTTAAAAGAACAGTTCAGCATTCCTTGTATCAAGAAGGATACAACAGGCGAGTTGTAAAGAAGAAAGTCAGGATCAGAGAGGTTAACAGGAAAAGCGTGTGAAATGGGCCCGAGAAAAGCTTCATTGGAGAATTGAAGGTCAGTGGGACAGAGTTATATTTTCAGACGAAAGTCAGGTGGTCGTTGGAAACAATAATCGGATTTATATTTGGCGGAAAAAGGACGAGGCCGAGTCCAGAGATTGTGTTTGTCCACCGGCCCAGAGAAAACTTTCGGTCATGATTTGGGGATGCATATCACACTACGGTGTGGGGATAATTACGACAGTGAATGGCACGATAAATAGACATAAATACATTGAAATTCTCGAGGACAACTTATGGCTTGTGATTGCGAGACATTTTCCAGAGCAGGACTGTTTATTTCAGGACGACAACGCTCCCATACATCGGGCAAACGACGTTAAAAACTATAAGGAAAAGAACCAAACAAATTGCCTCGAGTGGCCTGCACGGTCACCCGACTTAAACGTAATCGAGAACGTGTGGCTAAAACTGAAAATACGATTGCAGCAGAGAGTTGAAGTATTGAACACTGCCGATGAATTGTCAGTGGCCATCAAAGACATTTTGGGAAAATCTCAGTGTGGACTACATTCAAGGACTTTATCACTCGATTCCAAAGCACTTACGCAAAGTATTGAAGGTGAAGGGAGAAATGACAAAGTATTGAGTAAAGGTAAGCACCTTTTTCATAAATTTACTGGTTTTTTATTAATGCAAAACTTGATGCTTGAATGCCGCCATCTTGGATTTTGCCGGTAAATTATGGAACAGCACTGTACATTAACAATACATTTTTGTCTGAGAAATTCCCCGTAATTACTTCCCTTTATACTTTTCGAAGGAGAGAGAGTATACATCCGAGGGGTACCGAATATTTGCCTTTCTAAGCATCGATGTCAAAAGAGATCTGATTGGATGTTTATGATAAATCATCCAATCGCGGTCAATATTACAAATAAATTTGGTGGTTTACATAATAAGTAAGAACTAAAACGAAAGTAAATTTGGGAACACGTTCGTTGAAAATGAGCAAGAACATGAGTAAGCGTGCTACTAAGTGGAAGAGCGCTCCGGAAAATTCTATGCTTAAGTTCCTGATAGTTTCATCTGTGTCTAGTGACGGTATAGTTAAAGGAATCATTGATGACATCAAAACGGCTGTGAAAACTGCCGAAGTCGACAAGCAAAAAACGAAAAGAAAACATGAAAAAGTTAACGAGAAGACTTTTAGAGGATTGGAAACAGAGATTTCCTTGGCTCCGAACTACTGATTATAAAGGAACTACAAGGCTCAAGTGTGCATCTTGCAAGACGGCGAAATTAGATAACGTGTGGGCAAATGATGGGACAGTAAATATACAAATTTCTGCTATTCTTAGACATAATAAATCACTGGACCACGATAAAGCTGAAAAGATCATACTTGTTACCAACAATAATCCTGTGACGAAAGGTAGGCAATTACCATATATTATAATAAACTGTTATGTTAATTCAATGAAAATGTAAGCCCCCTTTTTTTTCAAATATAAGCAAATGGTCCATACAATTGTCTTCTATGCATTGCCAAGCCCATATTCAAAATCACATTATACACATACATGTAATCTCTAATATCCCAATACTGCACTGTTCTGGGGAACTGTTCATGAAACTTCTGTAGTTTTTTTTTTATATTTGTCATGATGATTCAAGTCCCTGGCAGGAAAAATACAACAGTGCACTTTAGAGAGGCAATCCTTGACATAAATCAGGAATTTATCCAATTTTTCATCGCTGACAATAGACATGTACTGTACATACATTTTACTTCGAAAAAAAAAAACATTTTCAAAACAGCGTTACATTTGTATCATATGAGTATATAAGACTGTATGTGATAAAAGTTTGTTAATTACTTACTTCATGTTTTGTACTTTCAGCTGAGTTGAAAGAAGCTGCTGTCAGTGTCTCTGTGTGTAATGATGACTTGGTGTTATTCAGAACAGTGTATTTTCAAGGACAAGAGGAAATGCCCACTGACAAGTGTAATGGCCTGCTTGCCTTACAGAGGATAAATGGTGTAGATATATCTTATAGAAATCTTAGCTGGGACACTCGGGCCTCTACATTAACGCTTGTCCGATTGTCCGGTACCAGTGAAAACTGACGTCAGACAAGTAGATCTTGTATTACGGTTGTCCGACGGGACAAGTGAAAAAATCAGATTCCCAAACGTGCCGGTACGACGGACAAATCTATTTCCACTGGTATGAAATACTGGGTTTGTTGTATAAAAGAGCCCTGTTTGATCTCCAATTTGTCCATAATTTATTTTGATTAAAACTAAAGTGAAACGCCAGATCAAAACTCTTTATTGTATTATTTATCGCTCCTCCATGCTTTGATGAAGTTCAAGGACATTGACAAAATTAAAGTCGCAATCTCAGAAACGCTTTAATGAATGGAAATATCAATATTTAAAATATAAGAACAAGAATCACTCTGGAACGGACACGTAAAAATTATCGGATATCAATTTGACACCAAATTTAAACTTGTCTTTTGTGCAAAATATGATAGAGGACTTGATTTAGGCTTTTGGGAAATATTGAAACCTTTGAAATGGACAAATATTACAAGCTTTTTCCTGATCTGGTTGAAAAGATCCACTAACATTTTTATTTCTCTGTGAATTTAAATACAATACTTTGCTTTATTTATATCGCAGGCACTTGTTTCTGGTAAAAAAAATATACCTAGATACTGGTATATATAGTTGTCTCCCACTTCTCCCTGTGAGCTCTCTGAAAGAGAAGTCACTTCTCCCTCTAATTTGAAAGTAGTGGGAGCCCTGGATAATTATTCTCTAGTTTTTGTAATTTTTATTAATTTTTTCGGACAACTAAAAGATTAAGTCGGACATGTACTTTTTAGTTCACCTGGACCAAAGGTCCAGGTGAACTATTGCCATCACTTGGCGTCCTTCGTCTGTCGTCTGTAAACTTTTCACATTTCAAGCTTCTTCTCCGAAACCACTTGGCCGATTGGAACCGAACTTAGCAGGAATGTTCCTTGGATGGTCCTCTACAAAGTTACTGTTTTTCGTTCCAGTCGGATATTCAATATGGCTGCCAGGGCCAATAATATGCTCTGATTGGCTGAAATTTCAAAGATCTTCTTCTCTGAAACTAATGAACTGACTGAACCCAAACTGTAAAGGAATGATCATTGGAATGTCCTTTACCAAGTTACTGTTTTTTATGCCGATCGGAAATCCAAGATGGCCGCCATCGCAGGACATAGATTAACATTGGACCCTATGGGAAAATGTTCAAATGCCTTCTTCTCAGAAACTACAAATATGATTAAAGCCAAACTGTACATGAATGTTCATTGGATGGTCCTCTACAATCTTAAGGTTTTTTGTTCCGATATGAATTCAAAATGGCGGCTATGGCAGGACTTAGTTTAACATTGGACCCTATGGGAAAAATGTTTCAAAATGCTTCTTCTCTGAAACCACTTGGACAGTTGAAACCAAACTGCCCAGGAATGATCATTGGAAGGTCCTCTACAAAGTTTCTGTTTTTTATCCCGATCGGAAATCCAAGATGGCCACCACCGCAGGACATAGATTAACATTGGACCCTATGGGAAAATATTCAAATGCCTTCTTCTCAGAAACTACAAATATGATTAAAGCCAAACTGTACATGAATGTTCATTAGATGGTCCTCTACAAACTTTACGTTTTTTGTTCCGGTATGAAATTCAAAATGGCGGCTACGGCAGGACTTAGTTTAACATTGGACCCTATGAGAAAAATGTTTCAAAACGCTTCTTCTCTGAAACCACTTGGATAATTGAAACCAAACTGCCCAGGAATGATCATTGGAAGATCCTCTACAAGGTGTGTGTTTTTTATGCCGATCGGAAATCCCAGATGGCCACCACCGCAGGACATAGATTAACATTGGACCCTATGGGAAAATGTCCAAATGCCTTCTTCTCAGAAACTGCAAATATGATTAAAGCCAAACTGTACATGAATGTTCATTGGATGGTCCTCTACAAACTGTACGTTTTTTGTTCCGATATGAAATTCAAAATGGCGGCTATGGCAGGACTTAGTTTAACATTGGACCCTATGGGAAAAATGTTTCAAAACGCTTCTTCTCTGAAACCACTTGGATAATTGAAACCAAACTGCCCAGGAATGATCATTGGAAGGTCCTCTACAAGGTGTGTGTTTTTTTATGCCGATCGGAAATCCCAGATGGCCACCACCGCAGGACATAGATTAACATTGGACCCTATGGGAAAATGTTCAAATGCCTTCTTCTCAGAAACTACAAATATGATTAAAGCCAAACTGTACATGAATGTTCATTGGATGGTCCTCTACAAACTGTACGTTTTTTGTTCCGATATGAAATTCAAAATGGCGGCTACGGCAGGACTTAATTTAACATTGAACCCTATGGGGAAAATGTTTCAAAACGCTTCTTCTCTGAAACCACTTGGATAATTGAAACCAAACTGCCCAGGAATGATCATTGGAAGGTCCTCTACAAATTTTATGTTTTTTATGCCGATCGGAAATCCAAGATGGTTGCCACCGCAATACATAGATTAACATTGGACCCTATGGGAAAATGTTCAAATGCCTTCTTCTCAGAAACTACAAATATTATTAAAGCCAAACTGTACATGAATGTTCATTGGATGGTCCTCTACAAACTTTATGTTTTTTGTTCCGATAAGAAATTCAAAATGGCGGCTACGGCAGGACTTAGTTTATCATTGAACCCTATGGGGAAAATGTTTCAAAACACTTCTTCTCTGAAACCACTGGGATAATTGAAACCAAACTGCCCAGGAATGATCATTGGAAGGTCCTCTACAAATTTCTGTTTTTTTATGCCGATCGAAAATTCAAGATGGCCGCCACCGCAGGACATAGATTAACATTAGACCCTATGGGAAAATGTTCAAATGCCTTCTTCTCAGAAACTACAAATATGATTAAAGCCAAACTGTACATGAATGTTCATTGGATGGTCCTCTACATTCTTAAGGTTTTTTGTTCCGATATGAAATTCAAAATGGCGGCTACAGCAGGACTTAGTTTAACATTGGACCCTATGGGAAAAATGTTTCAAAATGCTTCTTCTCTGAAACCACTTGGACAGTTGAAACCAAACTGCCCAGGAATGATCATTGGAAGGTCCCCTACAAGGTGTGTGTTTTTTATGCCGATCAGAAATCCAAGATGGCCGCCAACGCAGGACATAGATTAACATTGGACCCTATGGGAAAATATTCAAATGCCTTCTTCTCAGAAACTACAAATATGATTAAAGCCAAACTGTACAAGAATGTTCATTAGATGGTCCTCTACAAATTGTACGTTTTTTGTTCCGGTATGAAATTCAAAATGGCGGCTACGGCAGGACTTAGTTTAACATTGGACCCTATGGGAAAAATGTTTCAAAACGCTTCTTCTCTGAAACCACTTGGACAGTTGAAACCAAACTGCCCAGGAATGATCATTGGAAGGTCCTCTACAAGGTGTGTGTTTTTTATGCCGATCGGAAATCCAAGATGGCCGCCACCGCAGGACATAGATTAACATTGGACCCTATGGGAAAATGTTCAAATGCCTTCTTCTCAGAAACTACAAATATGATTAAAGCCAAACTGTACAAGAATGTTCATTGGATGGTCCTCTACAAACTTTACGTTTTTTGTTCCGGTATGAAATTCAAAATGGCGGCTACGGCAGGACTTAGTTTAACATTGAACCCTATGGGAAAAATGTTTCAAAATGCTTCTTCTCTGAAACCACTTGGATAATTGAAACCAAACTGCCCAGGAATGATCATTGGAAGGTCCTCTGTTTTTTATACCGATCGGAAATCCAAGATGGCTGCCACCTCAGAACCATATGGGGAAAATACAGAAATATATTCTTCTCTGAAGCTATTGCACTGATTGAACCTAAACTGTGCATCAATCATTGGAAGGTCCTTTACAAACTTTGTGTTTTTTATGTTGATCGTAATTCCAAGATGACTACCACTGCAGGACATAGTTTTTACATAGGATCAATTGTTTTTTTTTATTACCAGGTGAACGATACAGGCTCTTGAGAGCCTCTGGTTTTAGTTAGTTGTCCGAAGGGACAAGTTGAAAAATATGTTAATGTAGAGGCCTGACACTATTTCTGAAGTTCAGGAATGTCAGGCTCATTCAAATATTAAAAAGACAAATTGTTGATAGAATAAAGGAATCTGAATTTTATGCTATAATGATTGATGAAAGCACTGATATGAGCATTAAAAAAACCTTAGCATCTGTGTAAGATATGTTGTAAACGGTGAAAGTAAAACAGAATTCTTGGCAAATGTTAAAATAGACAATGGATATGCACATACAATTGTTAGACATTTGGTTGCCAAACTTAAAAGCTCAAACATTGACAAGGGTAAAATGATTTCCTTAGCTACTGATGGTGCAGCTGCCATGTTTGGTCCTTAGCTACTGATGGTGCAGATGCCATGTTTGGTCCTTAGCTACTGATGGTACAGCTGCCATGTTTGGTCCTTAGCTACTGATGGTGCAGATGCCATGTTTGGTCCTTAGCTACTGATGGTACAGATGCCATGTTTGGTCCTTAGCTACTGATGGTACAGCTGCCATGTTTGGTCCTTAGCTACTGATGGTACAGCTGCCATGTTTGGTCCTTAGCTACTGATGGTACAGCTGCCATGTTTGGTCCTTAGCTACTGATGGTACATCTGCCATGTTTGGTTCTTAGCTACTGATGGTGCAGATGCCATGTTTGGTCCTTAGCTACTGATGGTACAGCTGACATGTTTGGTCCTTAGCTACTGATGGTACAGCTGCCATGTTTGGTAGAAAGACTGGTGTTGGGGTTCAAATTAAATCTTTCTTGGTACAAACTCACTGTATTGCACATCGTTTAAACCTTGCATGTGCTGATGCTATAAAAGAAACTTGACCTTTCTCAAAATACTCAGAGAGAAATTTGGAAATTTATATCGGTTGTTCAGCAACTCAAATAATAATACTGAAAAGTTGAAACAAATGCAACTAGCACTTAATGAACCAGAGATTAGTGTGAAGGAACCTTATGCAGTAAGATGGATGGGGTTAAGAAATGCAGTTCAGGCTGTCTATGATTGTTATCCATCTATATTGGCTACTTTAGCAGCAGATAAAAATTCAACAGCTTTAGGCTTACACAAATATTTTGCTATGTATAAAGTAACACTAGTCATTGCATTTATGGCTGATGTACATAATGTAATTGGAAAATTAAGCTGCCAACTACAAAAGCAGGACATTTTATTTAGTGAGATTCAACCCTTAATATTGGATGCTGCTCTAGCACAGCTAGATCATTTCAAGAATCATGATGGTGAGTGTTTAACTGATATGAAGTCTACTTATGAAATTACAGATAACAAAGTTAACCTTAAAGGAGAAATGTTGAGACATTACAATGTTGATATGGATAAACAGTTCAAATCACTGAAGAACAAATATATAACTAATCTACAAAGTAACATTAAACTAAGGTTTCAGAAAGAAGACAGTAAATTGTTTACATTTTTGTCCTTACTTGTTGAACCATGTACCAGCATTAACTCTGAAGACAGTGAGATTTCAGATGCATTAGAAAATGTTGCTAAAATTTATGGCGCACAAAAGATTACTAAAGTTGTTCATGTACATTTGCAGGAAGATGAGGACCTTCAAGAAGAAGTCACTATTATCCATCCTCTTCTAGATGGTACTAAACTGAAACAGGAGTGGCCCATTATCAAGGGAATGATAAATGCAGCATATAGTAAACTTGACACTGCCTATCTGTGTAGGAAAATTATAATGCTCCATTCTGAACTTGTACCTAATTTTTCAAAACTTTGCCATATAGAGAAACTGGACATTCTAACAGTTATTCACAATGGACCTTTTTGGATGGAATTTAACCCAGAGAAAGCAATACAACTGTGGAATGCCAAAAAGGATAGGAGAAAAGGCAGACTCACACAGGGATACAAACCAAGACTTGAAACATCTTCAAAACAACAGAAACTTTGTTAAATTATGACTTCGTCTTGTCAAAATAAGAAAACAAAATAAAAGTTTTCTAAACTTCTATTGTATTTTAATGTAGTACTTATGCAAATAGCTTGTCACTCAGGGTGTGGTGTCAGTTATATAAAGTAAACACAGAACAAAATATTTACAACATTTTATTAATAAACATGACACAATTGTGTCAAATTAAACAGAGATATACATTTCACTTGCATCCTGCATTTATTGAATAACACTTGTCAAACATAATTTTAAAAGTGTACATGTAAGCAATCTTTTCTGAAGTAGAGAGTACAACAGTGCAAAGGAAATATGCAAATACCCATCATTTTCAAAAGTAGAGGGTAATTACCCTTTGGACTTAAAAATTATCTGGAGCTCTGGTCCAAATCTCAAATCTATGACTGTTTCTCACTTTCTCAAATCGACGTCTAATGACATTACTGACGTATGCTTCAAATAATGTCAAACCCGTTAGGGCAGGTTTGTAAGACTTTTTAATCCTACCCCTAAAATGCTAAAGAAAAACCACACAAAGCAAAACTGTTATTACAATTATTTCTCAATTAACAATATCTCGCTTTTGTTTCTATTTTTTGTCGGTAATACCACTATCGAAACGGGAAAACGAATTATTATAGCAAATATTTATAGGCTGCACAAATATTAAAAATCAGACATACCATAGAACATGGAAATCTGCTTAAAAACTGCTTGAAAGCGTCCACTGCTCAACCATTTTGAATTTTGGACTTTCAATGTCATTAAATGTCCTATTAGATTTTGCTTTCTTGTTTAAATAAGAGGATCACTGATGAGTATTTTGTAGATGAGACGCTGAATTTATGCCTGGAACTTTGATCTTTTGCATTCATTTGATATAATGTGCAATGCAAATGATGTACAAACTTGAATTCAGTAAAAATATTTGATTTAATGTTTTAGTTGGCCCAAGGCTTAATTATATGTTCCCAAATGCTGAAGAGACACTGTTTGAGTTGTCTCCCTTTCATCATGTTTAAATGTATTGCTCCAATATTTAAGCATTACACAAAGATAAGAGAAAGGTTTGGTGTGTTACTTTTTATATTGTTTAATCCCCATTACATGTATGGTATAGATTTTTTTTTCTGTCTGTCACAATTTGATTGTGGGATAGTTTTGAGTAATATTTTTTTTGTATTTCACAGGAAGAATATTAAACAAAATGCTTCAGTTAAAAAGTAGATGATGTTGGACCACCATTAGTGAATATTTCAGTGCATGGTTTTCTATATGTAGACTACATGTTTAAACCTTAATGACATTCTAAATAAGAAAGGTTACTTCCAATATCTATGCCTATTATAAAATCTAGATTGAGATAACACAGAGTACCATAGTCAAAAACATTCAAAATGTTAAGACCACATCGATGATGTAAGAATTAGCATGTTCTCCTAGAGTGCCATAGATCGTGAGTTCGAGCGTAGGTAGGGTAAAACTGAAGACTATAAAATTGGTTTTTGTTGCTTCTCCAATAGTACAAGACTTGTTGGGTTAGAATCGGGATTATGTATCCGAATGGAGTAACATTTCAACCCATGGACTGTTGTGTCAGTGAGCTATCACTATTAAATTTGAATTAAAACTGTTGGTCTAGTACAACACGAAAACCTCATCCTCATTTCATTGAATGTAACTTGTTCTTGCCATGTCATGATGATATACAGTAGAACTTCGCTGGCTCGAACTCGAGGGGACTGTCAAAATGTGTTCGAGCCACCGAGGTCCCGTAATTTCAGAGAGAAAAAAATCTGGTTCTGACCAGGGACAGTTTCATTACACTATGATAACTAATGCAAGTAAAGTGGGCCTTTCTCATAAAAAATATTTAATCCTTTAGAAAGTTCTCAAAGAATAAGTCTTCTGAATACTTCTTTGGTATCTTTAAACGTTCCTTAGAAATGTTTTTTCACTTTGTTCACCATTTTATATACAGGAAATACCAGGTCGGATATTAACACTTGGATCGATATCAGTATAATGCTTGTAATTCGGATATATGTTTTAATGGAAAATTTTCAGATTTTAGCCAATGATCATTTTCTTTTTATTTAACTTGAATTTGAAGCAATTATATGTGTTTCTTTTGGTATTATATTGACATAAAAACCCAGGTTAATCGAAATTTCACTACTAGTACATTTCTATTTTTTTGGTTTTTAGATGAACCTTGAGATCACGCAGTTTGATATTATTCGATTCCAGCAACTATAAAAATAAAAAAAATACTCTGAATAATACGAATTCATGTAAATAACAATTTTAAATATTGTTTTAATAAACTTTTATTACAATTGTAAACATTTGATAGTTTTAATTATTTTCGAGTGTAGGCTAGGCTTGATACAATCAGGGACCTGTAATTGTTAAGTAAACAATTATCTGTTGGTAATCTGATATTTATCACACCTTGCTGTAAGCACATTCAACCATAACATACATCTGTCAATTAAATTGCGATTTCGAGTTTGGCATGGTAAAACTCATGATTTTATTATTGACAGTACCATTTATTGAGTTCGACTGTTCGAGCGAAAGGGGTTTTCTTTACTTAGAAATAGAAAGAAAATTGACGGGACTTTCAAATCAGTTCGAACCATCCATAGTGTTCGACCGATCCGAGTTCGAGGGACTGAAGTTTGACTAAAATTGCTCACTTGACATTAAACAACAATCAATCATTCACTCGAAATGTTGTTTTATAACTGATATGATTAGGCCATATATAAAAAAAACATATTGGTATGCCGTCTGCTGAACCTTCCACCAAAATTAGCCTACCCTGAAGCTTTTATTGTCAGAGATTTGAAATTTGTGACTTTTTGGAATCTTTGAAGAAAAATAATAAAACAGGTTTTATGAATTAAAGGAACTGAATGTAGATCACAAAATTTTCTTTCAAATTTTATACAGTTATAGTTCTTCAATGAAATTCAGTGAAAACCTAATATTAAATGTATTAATGAGTTTAAATAATTTCTGATTAACAACATTAAAATTTGTAAATTTCTTTCAGTGCAGATTTCATCACTGTTGAAAATTTGAAGTACAAACCGAAATCACACTCTTTTGTAAGTAGTTAACTAAAATTAGATCCTGTAAACAACATTTGTTTGGATATTATAAGAGATTCTACAGTCTATCCAGGAAAGCTATGCAACATGTCACGAAATCCACCAAGACCATCCATACAATGTTCTATTCAATCCACTAAATGGTCAAAACAGGATTTCAATATAACCTCATCAGTCGTATGATGCTTAGCATGTTCGACTCAAGTACAGTAGATCATGGGTTCAAGACCCACGCTGGTCAAACCAAAGACTATGAAATTGGCATTTGTTGCTTCTCTACTAAGCATGTAGTGCTAAGCAGTTGGAGCAAAGACTGGTTGGCTCGTAATCAGAATAATGTGTCTGAGTGAAGTAGCACTGAGTTTGTCTAGTATAAAGTGGTCATCATCATCATCATCATCTCATATAAATGTAATATGTTGTTAACATAACATTGCTGTTAAATTGTGGAGTTGGCTTAAACAATAATCACTCACTCGCTAAAACAGATAATAATACAATTATTATTATTGGTTTCTAGTAAAATTGTAGAAGACACTTTACAAGATATAATAAGTAAATAAACTAATATTGAATTATAGTGTTTATAATGATCACAAAAAGAGTTAACAGTAGAAAGTGAACATTTTATTTGTACTTAATAGCATTGTTAATGGTCCTACAAATCAAAAGTTGTCAATTGATTTCAAAGTTAATCGTAAAACTGTCAAACGTAAATAAGATAGAAATGTCTATATGTTTGTTGTTTGGTTTGTTTAATGATTTTTCTCCTCTTTGTTACAAGGCTATTATAAAGGGGACTAAAATCTTTGACGGACAGCCATGGTAAAGTGTCGATCAATGATCAAATAATGTATTGTAGTATCCTCAACATACATGTTTACTCAGTACTGCTCTAATATCAATATGATATTGTTTGTTTTGTTTTCTATTGTAGTGTTACAAGTATTGACTTATAAAAACTTATTAATTGACAGATTTTTAACCATTTGTTATTACAATGTAGTCAGGTGTTAATGTTATACAGAAGTTCTAGTGTCTGATTGACCAAATATATAGAACCACTAGACAAATATTTCCTAAGTTTTGACTTGTTTGCAGGACATTTAGTTTTAGTAAAATATAAAAAAAAAAAAAAAAAATGGAAAAATTGACTAAACTATTAAAAAAAAATAACATTCTTACCAAAACTGAAAGGAACTAATGGAAGTTTTGTTGAATTAGTGGCAAATTGACTAAACAATTAAAAAAAAAAAGCTTTAACAATCTCGCATACTATCACACTATCACGAAAATGAATGACAACATAACCCAGGACAGTTCAATAGCAGGGTCAATAAATGTTTGTTTATTTAATGTCCCTCCTAAGCATGGAAAACAATAAGGTTATAAAGTGTCATATGGCATGCTTAATATTAGTTCTTTACCATGACTTTATGATGTGTAACTATTAAAAATAACTAGTGGAGACAAATAACAAATAACAATCTCGCCAAAACTTGAATGAATTGGTGGACATCTTAATAATGACATGGAACAATTGTGACCCAGTAATTTAAATGACTGTCCATACCAAAAAATATGTGTTAAACTTCAAAGATTTTTCTTTATATGTTCGAAACATAATGTCAACTTTCCTAATCGCTATCAACACTGAGCCATGAAACATCAAACACACATATTTTTTTTTCTTCGCCTAAGATATATTGATGTCACCTTAAGAAATCTTAGATAAACATACTATCTGTGATATGTTTTCCTTGAAATGAACTTCTCATTGCATCTCGCATTTCAGTCTTGGCATTTGATGCGACAATGCTCTGAGAAATCTATTCTCGTAGAACAAATTAACGATAATATATTATTTATTATACTGCAATTAGATAAAATAAAATATTGTGTTTATTACAGTGGATCCTGTCTAATGCGACACACCAAGGACCAGGGAAATGTGTCGGATTGTACAGGATGTCAGAACTTGTCTAATGCGACACACCAAGGACCAGGGAAATGTGTCGGATTGTACAGGATGTCAGAACCTGTCTAATGCGACACACCAAGGACCAGGGAAATGTGTCGGATTGTACAGGATGTCAGAACCTGTCTAATGCGACACACCAAGGACCAGGGAAATGTGTCGGATTGTACAGGATGTCAGAACCTGTCTAATGCGACACACCAAGGACCAGGGAAATGTGTCAGATTGTACAGGATGTCAGAACCTGTCTAATGCGACACAACAAGGACCAGGGAAATGTGTCGGATTGTACAGGATGTCAGAACCTGTCTAATGCAACACACCAAAGGACCAGGGAAATGTGTCGGATTGTACAGGATGTCAGAACCTGTCTAATGCGACACACCAAGGACCAGGGAAATGTGTCGGATTGTACAGGATGTCAGAACCTGTCTAATGCGACACACCAAGGACCAGGGAAATGTGTCGGATTGTACAGGATGTCAGAACCTGTCTAATGCGACACACCAAGGACCAGGGAAATGTGTCGGATTGTACAGGATGTCGGAATACTCTGGTTTTATTTTAGTTAACAGAAATACTCTGGGACCATAAATTTTTGTCAGACGTCACAGGATGTCGGAAAACTCGGGTATCGGATTTCACAAGTTCCACTGTATATGTAATATTTTCTTCATAAAACACAGTTAATATATAGATTGTTTTACAATTGACTTTTATCTTTTCAGTTTGCCAGTTTCTTTTGAATTACAGTACTCCGAGATATCCTTGGAGACCCTTTACTTAGAATTTGTTTATAAGTAAAATGGTATAATTAGATATGTAAGTAAATACCCCAGTCCATCTCTTGCCTAAAATTAGTGAAAATCTCCACACCCCATACTTTTTGTTTTCTCCAGCTATTTATGGATACACAAAGAAATGTTGTTTTCAATTATGAAAAGAAAGGTTAAATGGTGAGGACTAACACTTCAACCAATATCAACAATACACCCACCTTTCAACTCAAATCATTGAACATAAAAAAACATGAAATATGATGTTGGACATCCAGATCCTCTCTTGGGACAGGCACAACAATGTGACGGGGTTAAACTGGTTAATGGGATCCCAACCCCCTTGATAATTGAATCTCCAATGGCAATACAGATATAAACTAAAAATAAAAAACCTGCAAAGATTAGCTACCTCTCAAAAAACCACATATATGTACTGTCACAAAAATGAATGACAACATAAACCTGGGACCATTCAATAGCAGGGTTAATAAATGCTTGTTTATTTATTGTCCCTCCTAAGCATGGAAAACAATAAGGTTATAAAGTGTCATATGGCATGCTTAATATTAGTTCTTTACCATGACTTTATGATGTGTAACTATTAAAAATAACCAGTGGAGACAAGTAACAAATAACTCTTGACATTTTAACACAATAAAAAATTCTGGTCATAAACTCAAATAAATTATTTCATGGGTTTGATGAAATTAAATACATGGACAATTAAACAATTTATTAACTGTATCTAGATTTTTTTTTTAAATTGTGACATTATTTTACTAAACAATGTAACAATAGTACATTTGTACCTGACACAAAGATAAATAAAACCTTGACAGCTGATGTGATTTTGTCATACATAGACAAATATTTATGTTGAATTGTTTCAAATTATTGTAGTGTAATTTTTTTAGCTCCCCTGACCCAAAGGGTCATGTGAGCTATTGTTACCACTGAGCGTCTGTCTGTTAACTTTTCACATTTCAATCAACTCCTCTGAAGCCACTGGGCCAATTTGAACCAAACTTTGGTGGAATGATTCTTGGATGGCCCCCTTCCAAATTTGTGTCCGGTGATCCCGACTTCCAACCAAGATGGCCACCAAGCTAAAAATAGAAAAAAGGGGGGATGAAATTTTAATTGTCTATTGCTGCTTTAGTATAAGTCAAAATTAGCTCAAATTTTAACTGCAGCTACATGGTAAGGAGTAGTTTCACATATATTCCGGGTTTTTCTTTCAGCCGATTATGCAAATTAGGCATATTTTGATAAAAGATCACATTTAAATCTTTTCCTCTGAAACCGCTGAACCAAATTAAACAAAACCCAGCAGGGATAGTCCTTGGGTAGTCCCATTTCAAAATTGTGTCCAACAGCTCCACCCTCCATTCAAGATGGCTGCTGTTACTAAAAATAAAATTTTTATGCGCCCATCTTAAGACGGGACGTATTATGTTGTACCACTGTCTGTCCGTCCGTCCGTTTCACATGTCACGCTCTAACTTAAGAACCCCTTGTCCAATTCACTTCAAATTTCACAGAGTTATTGGAATTGATGGTCTTACGGTCTGTATACTTTATGGTGAAATTTCGAATTTTCATTCCAGAGTTATGGGACTTTATTCATCAAATTGTAGGCGATTTTTCGTATGTCGTGCTGTAAATTGAGAACCCCTTGGCCAATTCACTTCAAACTTCGCATTGTTATTGGAATTGATAGTCTTATGGTCCGTATACTTTTTGGTGAAATTTCAATTTTTCATTCCAGAGTTATGGGACTTTATTCATCAAATTGTAGGTGATTTTTCGTATGTCACATTGTAAATTGAGAACCCCTTCGCCAATTCACTTCAGACTTCGTACTGTTATTGGAATTGATAGTCTTTACTGATTTCTCAAAAAATGTTGTTTTCAATTGTATAAATATTGTATAAATGTTCCAATTCATGTTTATGGTGCAGCTGTTGGTGAAATTTAGATTTTTCATTCAAGAGTTATGGGAAAGAAAGTCTTTACAAATATTGTATGAATGTTGACGACGGGCGTATCATGCGCTCTTGGCGCAGCTGTTTATTTTCAATTGTCCATTGCTGCTTTATTATAAATCAAAATGAGCTCAAATTTTAACTGCAGCTACATGACAATGAGTAGATTAACATATATTCTGGTTGTTTCTGTGAAATTTTTCTTTCAACCGATTTATACCGATTATACAAATTAGACATTTTGATAAAAGATCACATTTAAATCTTCTCCTCTGAAACCGCTGAACCAAATTAAAGCAAATTTGGCTGGGATGGTCCTTGGGTGGTTCCCTTTCAATAATGTGTCCGACAGCCCCGCCCTCCATTCAAAATGGCTGCTGTTACTAAAAATAGAAATTTCTTTAGTTGTCAATTTTCGCTTTATTACAAATCAAAATGAACTCAAATTTTAACTGCAGCTATATGGCAATGAGTAGTTTAACATATATTCTGGGTTTTTCTGTGAGATTTTTTCAGCCAGTTTATTCCATTTAGGAATATTATGAGATAAAAATCACATCAAAATCTTTTGCTCAGAAATTTGAGTTGAAATGATCTTTGGGTGGTCCACTTTCAAAATTTTGTGTAACACCCCCATTTTCTATCAACTTTAGATGTCAAATTGAAAACCAGGTGAGTGATTACAGGCTCCTGGGAGCCTCTAGTTTTGATAAATTGTTGCAAGATCTATTAGACATTTTCTGAAATCTTCAGAATTTACCAGAAATATTGTTGTAGACTAAACTCTAGTCAAATGAAATGGTTACATTTCATTGAAGTAACTCGCATAGGAAAAATATTTGTCAAGTGAAATTTACAAGTGGACAATAAAGTGAACCAAGGGTGAAGGATGTTGAAGATATCACAATGTACCTGTACAAAATTTGGTAAAGTAACGATTCTATTTAAATAACTGTCGAAGCATCAACTGAGACTGACATTCTCACATGAACTAAGACTTTCTCACATGGACTTTAGACTGTCTCACATAGACTGAGATTAGCTCATATAAACTGAGATTATTTCTTATAGACTAAGATTACCTCACATAGACTGGGACTTTATTACATTTACAGAATACATGTTTTTGGTAGTGATTGTGGGGTTGATCATGAATGTTTAGATGATTGAACCACATCAGTTGTGTAATGGTTAGTGTGCTCGCCACGGGTGCAGTAGAGTGGCAGTAGATCGTAGTGGTGCACCGATCATCGGAAACATCGACTAATCAGTCGAACGTCATCATACGATCCGATGATCGATTCTGATTCTATAGTGTCTAAAAATATATATGCTTAACTTTGTTCTTTGGTTGTTTTTGTCTTTTTTTTTTGTCTCCATACTGACAAAAATATTGCAGTTTTATCCCAGTTGGTTTTTTTTGCCCTCATACTGACAAACATCTGGCAGTTTTGTCCAAGCGTACTTTTGACACTCAGTCAATACACATATTTGGACTAGTCTATTATTTATCTACTTCCCGGAATAGTCCATTTTATATCAGGTGTTACACATATGCCTGATATGGAAAACGATCTTTTGTTTTGTTCCAAGTTAATGTTTACAAATGGAAAAATTGTAGTTTGTAAATTTTATATTATTTGATTTTATTCAAATCTACTTTTGTCAAACACATATTTGGACTAGTCTATTATTTATCTATCTACACATGTATATCAGGTGTTACACATATGGAAAACGATCTTTTGTTTTTTTCGAAGTTAATGTTTACTAATGGAAAAATTATGTAGTTTATAAATTTATGATACAATTTTATTCATATCTTTACTTTTGTCAATCATACTCTTGAAATAAAGACTATTTGATTAATTATAGTCAGTAAATATACATTTAGCAGGCAATTGTCACCGATGATCGATCATCGGTCGATGTTGATATAACGATCATCGATCTTGAAAATGTTACCGATTCCCATCACTAGTAGATCGTGGGTTTGAGCCCCGGTTGGGTCAAACCAAAGACTGTAAAATTGGTATTTGCTGCTTCTCAGATATTAGTACACAAGAGCAAAGACAGGTTGGCTTGGAATCAGGATATGTGTCCCGAGTGGAGTGACATGTCTACTCACAGACTGTTGTTTTATTGAGCTAGCACTATTAAAGTGTAATTAAGCGTGTTGGTCTAGTACTAAACGGACATCATCATCTCATGGAAATTAAAAACTTGTTCTTGCCATGATATGGTTGGGAAAAAAATGCTCATTTTGTGTTAAGCATAAATTCCTCGCTGGCTCACCTTTCAGATGATTGAATGTCTATGCAACATTTCACCAGTAATGTTTAAGGATGTGCCATCTCTGAAGATTTGTTGCTGGCTAGTAATGCAGAACGTGTGTTTGGTGGATTGACTACACTTTCTTCCTCTATCGCTATATCTTGTCTCCATGATAAAGCTACTTATCAACGTGGTGTTAAACTAATACTCAATCTATCAAACATATACAGTCAAACCTGTATTAAGAGGTTACCTTTGGGACAAAGAAAAAAGTGGCTTTATATGACAGGTGACCTCTAAAAAAAGATTAAATTCATATTGCATTTTCTATGACAGGACAAGAATAGGGTGACCTTTTTATACAGGTGACTGCTTACTAGAGGTGACCACATGAACAGGTTTGACTGTTTAACAGGAAAAATACAAATAGATAGTCTGTAGTTAGTGGAGAATGAAAATTGTTTTTGGCTTACAATTTGATTAATAACAGACAGACATATGTTTTACCCTTGTTAACACACAAGTGCTTTTATTTCTTTGTAGGTTCTTAGCAAATTATTCTGTCATGTCTGAGATCAACGACATTTCTTGAAAGTCAAGTTAGAAATCAGAGAAACAGACAGATTGTGAGTGTTATGCCAATTAAAGAGGTAAAAAATATAATACCACAACATATATTAGTAGTGCACAAATCACTTTATTCTTTAATGACATTTCAGACTGTCATGTTCAATATATTAGTATGTGTTGAGTAGTGCCAAAAGTCAAACATGGCTGTTAGCTTGATCAAGGGTAAGTGGATGGGTGTTCACAATTGATTTCAGACATTATATTTGGTTTTGTATATTAGATCTGCACTAAACTATTATCAAATTGTACCCCTTGGAGAGTAGAAGAATTCTATTGAATTTTGAGTCCATGTGTCAATGTCATTGTTACAAAATATATAGTTTGTGTTTTTCATTTGGTTTCTTGTCATCTTAAGTACCATGTGACCAACATGATAAGGGGTACATTATGGGCAACTAATAAATTAAGTGACAGTAGGTCAAAGGTCAAGGTTATAGTTACTTTTTTTTACATGAGGTTGGTGGACATTCTTTCATTTTACCACCGCTCCCCGTAGAGGGAGGGAGTATACTGTTTTACCTCTGTCCGTCTCCATCCGTCCAAAATATTTTTCGTTGTATTTTTCTGAGCAACTATCGATGGCAAAAATCTGATATTTGGTCACAAGCTTCATATAGGTATACCATATTGTGGGTAGCATTTTTGGACCCATCAGATTCCTACTTCCTGTTTGCCGACTTAGTTGGTTTTTATACACATTGAACATATATGCACATTTTTCGTCACATTTTTCTCAGCAACTATTGATGACACAAATCTGATATTTGGTCACAAGCTTCATATTGGTACCCCATATCGTGGGAAGCGTTTTTGGACCCATCAGATTCCTACTTCCTGTTTGCCGACTTGATTTTTATACACATTGAACATATATGCTCATTTTTCGTCGCTTTTTTCTCAGCAAATATTGATGGCAGAAATCTGATATTTCGTCACAAGCTTCATATAGGTACCCCATTTTGTGGGAAGGTTTTTTTTGACCCGTCAGATTCCTACTTCCTGTTTGCCGACTTGGTTGGCTTTTATACACATTTAACATATATGCACATTTTTCGTCGCATTTTTCTCGGCAATTATTGATGACAGGAATCTGATATTTGGTCACAAGCTTCATATGGGTACCCCATATCGTGGTAAGCGTTTTTGGACCCATCAGATTCCTACTTCCTGTTTGCCGACTTGGTTGGTTTTTATACACATTGAACATATATCAGAGTTTTTGAAATTCATTGGACCTAGGGGGCAGAAAATCATGAGGTCCGCCAATGACGTCGGGAATGCCGGTCCCCATGTCCGCCAAACATTTTGAATGATGTGTTTACTTTTTTGTCGGAAACGCAGGTCGTATTGTAAATACCAGAACAATTTCGGTCAACTCAGAATTCGTAACCGCATTGAATACGTGATATTTTATCTGTTTTTGGTAAATATTATTGGTAACTGTCATGAAAGTAAATATATTGTGATGCGTAAGATGATCTTTTCGAGTGAAAAGCCCCCAAAAAATTAATAAAATAAAAAAACACGACGTCCCTGATTTGCATCGTTCCCTTCACCGAATCCGTTTCTATTTAGAATTTTGTTTACAGTTCCGGCAACATGGCAATGACAACATGATTGAGAGACTGCATAGGGAAATTGAACTGGAGATTGAAAGAATCTAATGACTTTTAGAATATTGTTATTGTAATCTCAATAAATTTTTTAAAAATTATGTTTTAAATCTGGTAAATTTTTCAAAGTTTGAGGGCATCCCTAGCTGGATTTGGCTACTCTTTTTTTGGTGCATGGTTTCAACTTTTTGGTTTATTCTGGATGATGACTGGTCTTACTATTTTTAGGCCTCTACCAGTACTAATGAAGTTAAATACAGAAAGCGCTCTGCTAGACTAAAATAATAATAACGGTATGACATTGCTTGGCTTTAAAAACAATTTTACATAAAAAATGTAGGTCCAGCAAAAATTCAGAGGGTCCAGCAGAAAATTCCTGGGTGCTGGACCTATGTCCAGCAAAATGAAAACAAATTTCAAAAAGTCTGATATATGTGGGGGTATCATATGTGAGCATTAGCTCACAGTTCATCTTGTTTACTTTAAATACATTGGTTTTCATCAATCTTGTATTAGTGACGTCTCTATTGATTTTGAGGTTAAGCTCACCGTTTCATACTTAAATGGCTACATATTTCTTCCATGAAAGAGTTACATCTAATATTTTACTTGTAACTAAAGACTATTTGTATTACGTGTATATCCAGTGGTTCAGAACAAGTGTTACTTGATTTAGAACAAGTTGCGATTTAAAGTGTGATGACAATGAGGCAAGGTGACTGATTGTGATCATATGTTGACTCGACTACCCAGGCAGCATAAAGAGGCAGACGAAAGACTCGCATCTAATCTCAACTTTGTCGAGTATTTGACCCACTTTTGTTAAGATCACGAAGTCAGTGTTATTCGGGCAGCAACACAAGTTGGCTTAGACCTGTTTTATTTTCTTTCTTTTTTTGTGGAGAGTTATTCAATGAAGGAGAAATAAGGTCAATGTTGACTTTTTAACAATATGAAAAATAAGTTCTGCATTTGCATAGAATTTATATTATAAGTTCTCAATACATTATGTATGATTTTAGAGACATCAGAAAAATTTTAACACTGAAAATGATTTATGAAGTTCTATGGAAGGTAATAAATGTTGTTAAGACTTGTTTTCATTGAAGTTTGATGTGATATATTTGTTTTCTATATATTTATATGATACTATTTCTGGTTTCTCATTAAATATACATGGTAATGGGCAATAAGAAAGATTTTCTTGTTGAACAACTGTTGTTTTCATATAATGGATTTTATTTACAATCTTTTAACTTTCTGTTAAATTAATTTTCAAGTGTGATATAGTGTATTAGAAAATGTCATTACGACATTTATATCATTTTATATCATTATTTTTTATTTAGAAATATCTTGGCCTGAAAAAAGAAAGATGTTAAAGAAAAAGACAAATTAGATTTGAAAAGAAAGATTTAAAGGAAGAAGACAAATTAAATTTTAGATTCGAAACAGGTTTGTTTAACTTTAAAAGAAATTTGACAAAGTCGAAAACTGCCTTCATGAGGTTTTTAGTGCCTGGTCAAATTATAAACAAAAATAATTTAAAATTAGTCTTCTATGAGAACAGTGAACTGTTTGAAAGCAAACTTGACTGAAATATTCTTTGCAAAATTTTCATCCAAAATCCAAGATGACCACCACAGCAGGAACATTGATTTAATATGAGGCCATACAGGGAACATATTTAAGATTTTTTTTTTTTAATTGATCAGAAAATCAAGATGGCCACCAACCCATGGAAAAGTTAGTATAAGACCCTATAACAAAACTAATAAATCATTACTCTAAGAAACAATTTTATAGTTTGAGACATGAAACATCAGTATGGTATGCCAATTCAAGCATGCACAGATAACCCAAGGGTCTATGAGATGAAAGCCATGGAGTGCAAAGTTTGTAATGGGCTGCAACAGGAAAATTACTAAGAATCAACTTAAGAACTAGGCATGAAAATTCAATTGTATTTGTCATGAAGCATCATTATGATACGAATATTCAGTTTTGTGCCAATGAATGTGCCATTCTAATGTGTCTTAAATCCAGGGGGATCAACATTTAACATTTGGCAATAAGTAAGGTCTTCTATTCTTTACCATTAAATGATGATAAGATCTCTTTATTTCATAACAGATCACCTTCGAAAATCAATTTATTTTTACAAATTGTTTTTCATTACAATATGTTAAAAGAAGTTCGTCAGTCATTTCAGTATTATATCAGAAATATGCTAGAGTAGGTATCAAAAGAAGTCAATCAGTCATTCTAGTATGATATGGCAGAAATATACTAGAGTAGGTATCAAAAGAAGTCAATCTGTCATTCTAGTATGATATGGCAGAAATATGCTAGAGTAGGTATCAAAAGAAGTCAATCAGTCATTCTAGTATGATATGGCAGAAATATGCCAGAATATGTGTCAAAAACTAGTCAGTCATTCATTATAAAAACAAATACAGTATTGCCATAATGTAACAGATAGATGGCAGAGTTGATGTCGAACATAAATTGCCATGATATGGCAGGGTTGGTGTCAAACTCCAGTCAGTCAGACTTTCTAAAACAAATATTGCCCTTATGTGGCATAGTTGGTGTCCACCACCAGTCAATCAGTTTTTGTGTCAAACACTAGTAAATCGGTCATACTAAAACAAATATCACCCTGATATGGCATATCAGATGGCAGAGTTTGTGTCAAACACCAGTCAGTCAGCCATTCTTAAGACCCCATAATCTTGTTTAATTAGTATTTAGGATTATAGTATGTTTAATACTACCATTATTTTTATTTTAAGCATCTCATGTTATTCCATTTTACCATAAAAGCATCAACTCTGTTAGACATTAATGATTTTAATCTGTTGAAATTAAAGGCACTGGTAATTTATCTTCAACTTGACAGAACCTACATTTTATGCTGGTAAAGATTAAGAACTAAAGCACCAAAATGAGTTAATGAAGAAAACATAGTTTGATATCAGTAGGTACTGCTGGTGATCATGTCTCCCCTCTTCTGAGGCAGATATTTTGATACCGTCTGTACGTACATCCATCATTCACAAATGTTTGTACGCACTACTCTTCCTTTTGGGAATTTCTCAAAACTTTACATACTTCTTACCATATGAAGATTTGCATAACATTTAAGCAGTTTGATCTGACTATTTTTGGAAAAAGTTATTGTCCTTTTTGACTGTCATGGTCGTGATCGTATGGTAATCAAATTATGTGATAAAGTTTGTCAGTGACTTGCTTTTACAGGTCAGTGGTTTTCTCCTGGTACTCCGGTATCCTCCACCAATAAACATGACCTCCACAATATAACTGAAATATTGTTGAAAGTGGTATTAAACACCATAAACCAAACCAAACCAATCAAAAAGTGCACCTCCTACAACTGATATTGGATTTCCTCAAAGCTTTACATGCTGGCTTATTATAATGTCAGGATTTACATATCATTGATATCAGACAATGCTTTGAAGGAGTTTTTGCCATTTTTGACTGAAAATTTATTCAAAATAATTTGATGTGATTGAGGACATTTGTTTCAAGTAAAAAAAAAATAACCTTAAAATGTTCTTGTTGTATCAGATTTTATTTGTACATTTTTTTTTTTTTTTTTTTTTGATGGCAGCTCATTATTGTAGTCTAATGTGATAAAGAGTGTGTAGATACTGAAAAGATTTGGGCCGTCATGGTCGTGATTAATTGGTAGTTGGATTTACAACTACCTGTGCAATCAGTATCTATCACCACTGAAGTTGTGAGTTCGAACCCCATTCATGGCGAGGTGTACTAAATACAACAATATGTGATAAAGTTTGTCAGTGATTTTCTCTGGGTACTCCGGTTTCCTCCACCAATAAAACTGACTGCCACGACATAACTGAAATATTGTTGAAAGTGGCATTAAACACCATAAACCTGACCTAAAGAGTGTGTGGATACTGAAAAGATGGAACAAACTTTATGTTGTAACTTGTGGATGTAATTTACAACAAAGGCATCAAAGTTTTGTAAAGTTGTTGTAGATACTAACAGTTTTACAAGAAACCCCTCTAAATAATTACAATATTCTGGACAAAATGTGTTGATTTGGTTAAGGTGTACAGTATATTTAATTCTAGAAGTAAGACCTTGGCTTTATAATAGAACATGCCTTATTTTACATAATAGCCCTCTATCTAATATGAAACATCACAGAATTAAGTAATAAACAGAAATACTATCCTATTAAAGAAAACGAAATACATTAAGGTTATCTCGTGATTTATCTTACAACAAATAATACATGGTCTTTAGAACTTGTTTTTTTTTCAGTCGTTATAAGATTGCTGATTGTCTCATGAAACATATTTTTCATTAGCGGCTAGCTTGTTGAGATTTACCCCAAGGCTTAAGAATTCTTTAGAAGCTCTGATGCTAAGTCATACACCAATTAGAAAAATTGAATGGAGATTTTATCTTGTCAATAACCTTTCTACTGGTCCTGTCATTGTGACTGACAAAGCGCTATGATGCACCAATCTTTTTTTCCTCAACTTCGAAAAATGAGAAATGCATCAGAATTGATCTGTGGTCAAAACTGTCCATATATCATATCAAAATTACACGGTATTGATGGATAAATATTACTTGACTTTTCGATTAACCGTGAAAAATTAAAGGGCACTTTTTACTTCTGTCTGATTCATAGCCTTGTGTAATGAGAAACTTCAATCTGTCCAATACAAATCTAATTTCCGTGTTTCTATTTAAGCGATCTGATACAACATACATTATTTAAGCTTGTATCCTAAGAATATATAAGTTTTCCTGAACTGGACGTTTTTACGAGGACATACAATGTAACATAACCTGTTCCCATTAGTATTTAATGACTTGTTTTTATTTGCTAGCCGATGTTTTTTATCAGTTGTTGCATACAATCAATTTCTGGTAATCAATACAGCAGTTCTATAATGATGGTTTTAAACAAGCACCTTACATGTGACAAAATAAAAATCACTAAGAGGAGTAAATGTTTTGTCTGATGGTAAATGTCATGGAATATATAAATATATACTATTGAATAATACTAAGATGAACATTCTCAATACAAGACAAATCTTCGTGGGATTTTGAAACTTTTCCACTTCCTAAAAATACAGACAATATTTTTCATCAGCACAAACATATTTATTTATGGCAAAGGCACAGTATGAATATGATAACAATTTTCTTTTCTAATTTTGATCCCTGAATGGCATAAAAAGTAATACTGGTAACAAAAAAAGGGGAAGAAAGAAAAAACTAGAGAACATATGAAATACAATGTACAAGTTTAAGGTGTAATTATACATACACCATACAAGAGAAATTATGTAAGTCTGTACTGTGTGTTTAATATACTGGTAATAAAATATAAGATTATGAATGTAAAGGAAAAATTAAAATGCTCAGATATATGTAATCATTTTAATGATCTCACACCATTGGTGAATTCCTACTATTTGAAGTATAGTTCACCATCATTATACTGCTCCTCTTTAGTCCCCCACCCCAACAAAGTCCATATTTACAAAAAAAATGTAGTTTCTACGTAAATTTCTCCCCTGATGTATTGCCATCCGTACTTATCGCCAACATATAGCTTGGTCCAAAAATCAGAAGTACATTGTGATTGTGATGTACATGTAAACTAATTTTAGCTGTTGTGTAAAAGAATATTTTAGTTATGGGTACTATATTTGAGAGGAGTCTTCTTATAGGTGAATTTACGTATGAAACAAAAGTGCTGAGCATGTAAAGAGATTTTGTATGTTAGATGTGATTAATGTTAAATCTAGTGGCTTACAGTTAGGGTTAAGGCCATCTAGTTACCTGATATGTAAATACATTTCTTCTAAATTTTGACATCTTTATTATTTATATACAAATATATGGTTATTTGATTATAAAAGTACTTAATCTTTTACAAACATTTAAATTTGCACCGACACCACCATCAACCTCTTGTTGTAAGGCATTTTTGTCGCTCATTTGCCACAGAAGTACTTTAGTAAGCAGGTAAATACCCTGACGAATATCTGAATATCTCGGGTAACGAGATAAATATCAACAGTTCAATGTGAAAATATGATGTTTTCTTGCATGCTTGTTTTATAGTGTCATGTTGGATGTATATCTTCATCTTGATAAACAGTTTGATTCATTGAAACTGTTCAAACTTTTAAATTAAGATTTTAATCCATTATATGTCGATAGATGTGTCAACGGGCATCCTATAATTACAAAAATGCTACTATTAAAGTAAATTACCACCTGTAGTTTCCTATTGTTTTGATTGGATGTTGAAAATTAACGCTGTAAAAGACTAGGTAAGAAAACTCCTTATTTAATTTTGTAACAGATGAAATGATTGCAGTTTGCTATATGTATTTATATTTCTTAATTTTTTTACAAGTGCACGTCAGTGGCATATTTTTGTTGATGCATGTCTGAACCCTAATTATTGACCAAACAGACAATAAAAATTGTCAAATCTTGGAAGAGGCTTCTTTTGTTCTGTCCCTGGATCTGGATAATATAATAATTATCTGAAAATTGAACATTTATATATATTATTGAAGAGTTGTGTTTCTATGTTTTCTACAAATAATTGTAAATTGCAAAATCCTGATTTTTTTTTTAGACATTTTATGTAATTATGTAAAAATTTTAACGGCCTTCTTGGAAAGTTGATATGTTAAGTGATCTCTAAGGTAAGCCTGCTATAGTTATATAAGATCTCTACAGACAGCTTATAAATAATACAGCAATATTCTGTGATCACTGATCATTTTATTAGATAATAGTTATTGGTATAATTAGAGAATATCAAGTACCATCAGTCTAGCCAAGGAAATATGCCACTCTCATCAAAACAAAATAGTACTCCATCAGTCTAGCCAAGGAAATACACCACTCTCATCAGAACAAAATGTAGTGCTAATTCAGTGTGTAAAAGAATTGATAGTACTAAAAATTGTTTAAAGTTGGTAAGCTAATAAATAATGGACTGTTGTAGTTGATGAAGCATCAACTCTGATGTTAATAAACTAATTTATAAAATATATATACAATATACGTACATTGTCGGTAAATATAAAATTTATTTGTACGAGCTTTAGAAACAGGCAGAATAGCGAGCTTTTCAAGCCTGTTTTGCAGCGAGTACAGATGAATTTTATATTTAACGACAATGTACGTATTTTGTGTTTATCCTGCAATGTCGGAAAACTTGTCAGATTTAGACAAAAAGGACAGAAACAAGCGTCATTCCTCGCTTTTCATAAATGTTGTCAAGGGTGTCTTCTTCGTGGTCCGCGTTACATTAGTACCAGTTTCATACTTGTCTGCGCCCTCTGCTGTACATAGCTACAGGGTACCAAAAAAGTTTATTCGTATAGTACGAAAAGTTTATTCATCTAGTACGAATAAAGCAAAAATTTATTGGTATAGCATATTTGTACAGCAAATGTACTGATTGCAGGATAAAATTATATACAGGCAAACAAACCTGCCTTAAAGGACACCCTCTATATAGCAAATCAGTGTCTATAAAGGGCAGTCTCAATTTTCCCATTAATGAATAACACATATAATTTTAACCTGTAAATAAAGGACACACT
This sequence comes from Bathymodiolus septemdierum, assembly GCA_963383655.1. Classification (NCBI taxonomy): domain Eukaryota; kingdom Metazoa; phylum Mollusca; class Bivalvia; order Mytilida; family Modiolidae; genus Bathymodiolus; species Bathymodiolus septemdierum. The sequence continues at coordinate 41,269,113 of OY726521.1, read as the reverse complement.
TTGACTTTCAGATTCGCTTGAGTGCCCTTTATATACAGGATTGACTATATATATTGTATACTTTTGATGATTGGTTTTGCGAGAATGGATTTCTCCGAGCAATTGTGCATCGAAAGACGAAGAAGTCCATTTTGGACAAATCATTTCAACCATAGCATAGTATGTTTATGGAGGATTTGGAGAGTTGACTTCAATATAATGTCACATATGTTTGTATCGCACTGACTTCAATATAATGTCACATGTGTTTGTATCGCACTGACTTCAATATAATGTCACATATGTTTGTATCGCACTGACTTCAATATAATGTCACATGTGTTTGTATCTTGAACAGTTGACTTCTGTAAATGTCATGTGACTTCTATATAATGTCACATGTTTGTATCGCACTGACTTCAATATAATGTCACATATGTTTGCATCTTGGACAGTTAACTTCTATATAATGTCACATGACTTCTATATAATGTCACATGACTTCAATATAATGTCACATATGTTTGTATCTTGGACAGTTGACTTCTATATAATGTCACATGACTTCTGTACATACATGTGATAGAGTTGCTATGCTACAACTGGAGATTTGCAAATTTTTGGCTGGAGATTTGGTCTCGTAACTGGAGATTTTTTATCAACGTATTTGATGCATGTTTTTATTGTTTATTGATGTTTTCCTTTTGTTTGTTTCGTATTGAACCAACTGCATCCCATTTCAATATATATTGTTTACATTTCTGTCTTATTAGTAGTGTTTCATATGATGAATGAAGGATAAAAACTGTATTTATAATTTATTCATAATTATAAGGTTATAACAAAGCAATAACAATGAAGGCAGAATGTTCTGAACAATAAAGTCATAGAGCACTAAAATTAAAAAGTCATTTTGCTGCTGGTGCGTTGGGTGATAGCATACGTTTCAGCATTTTTGTGGTTTATCAATTCCATCCTGGAAATCCGACTCAACTTAGTCCTTAAATAATATTTTGATCGGCTTTGGTCCCAAACAAGCCATAACAACTCAATCCGAGATGAATTCATTGCACGTTTGATCGAAATAAGAAGTTTTCCTCGGCATCAAAGGTTGTCCGACTCCTGTTTGCACAACGGTTTATAACTATTTATACCTCCCACAACAAATTTGTAGGGGGGTATACTGGTTTCACCATGTCCATCCGTCCGTCTGTAGACAAATCCTATGTCGTACGATAACTTGAGTTGTGTTTCTTAGAATCTTTTAAATTTTTATCAGCTGTTTACTGGTGAAGAGAGGAGGATCCCTTTCATTTTTGACGATTTTCACTTTTGCCGTTCCAGAATTATTGGACTTGATATGACGGAAAATAGGATTTTTACCCTATGTCGTATGATAACTTGAGTAGTGTTTCTCATAATGTTTTGAAATTTTATCAGCAGCTTACCGATGAAGAGAGGAGGATCCCTTTTATTTTTGACGATTTTCACTTTTGTCATTCCAGAGTTATTGGACTTGATGTGACAGAAAATAGGATTTTTACCCTATGTCGTATGATAACTTGAGTAGTGTTTCTCAGAATGTTTTGAAATGTTATCAGCAGCTTACCGGTGAAGAGAGGATGGTGCCTTTCATTTTTGGTGGAGCAATCAGTAATATTTTGGTTATGGAAATAGGTTGGACAGATGTGGGGAGTGGGGGGTATATCTCAGCTCACAGTAATACTAGTTTTAATTGCCGCTATCACACTTCTAATCATCTAAGCGTGTGTCACAAACCCACTTCCTTATCCCCAATTAACTGTCAATCAGTGGATAATTGTTGTATAATCATCAACACCTTAATTAATCACCATGACCTAATTTACCTGTAAAGGTGTCAAACAGATCAATAACCGGATATCATTAAATATGACATTCACCTTTACCATTCGTATCTCTCGGTGTTTTTCGTCAGCGCGGGAGTTCTAAATGGGGAATTTCCAGAAATATTGATCACAAAATGTAGGTTAAGATTTTATTGTACTTGATTTTTTTGACGAGCGGAAGATTTTGAAAGCTGGCGGAAGGTCCCTCAAAATTGGGAGAAAAATGCTTCGGCCGGAAGGTTCACATGTATGTCTATATAATGTCACATGACTTCAATATAATGTCACATGTTTGTATCTTGGACAGTTAACTTCTATATAATGTCACATGACTTCTATATAATGTCACATGACTTCAATATAATGTTACATATGTTTGTATCTTGGACAGTTGACTTCTATATAATGTCACATGACTTCTATATAATCTCACATGACTTCAATATAATGTCACATATGTTTGTATCTTGGACAGTTGACTTCTATATAATGTCACATGACTTCTATATAATGTCACATGACTTCAATATAATGTCACATATGTTTGCATACCTGTTAACCTCTGGCAACTGCTAGGGGGGAGATCTCCCCCCTACCAACTCTTCTAAGGGGGAGATTTTGTGCGTCGCCTTTAAACGCACAAAATTGTACCTTGTAGTTGCATACATGTGATAGAGTTGCTATGCTACAACTGGAGATTTGTAAATTTTTGGCTAGAGATTTGGTCTCGTAACTGGAGTTTTTTTATCGACGTATGTGATACGGAGATTCCTGATTTTTGTCTTGATCTGGCAAAATAAAACGCTTCCATTGGCCTCTCTTTGTTATAATTGGTTTAAACTTAAAGCATTTTATCCTTTGAAACTGTAAGTCCAAATGATTTGTAACTTTGTACAAATAATGAATGTAAGATCCTCCAAATAAATTCATCATTGTTGTTAATTGATGTTTTCTTTTTGTTTGTTTCAGTATTGAACCAACTGCATACCATTTCAATATATATTGTTTACATTTCTGTCTTATTAGTAGTGTTTCATATGATGAATGAAGGATAAAAATGTATTTATAATTTATTCATAATCATTCATAATCATAAGGTTATAACAAAGCAATAACAATGAAGACAGAATGCTCTGAACAATAAAGTCATAGAGCACTAAAATTAAAAAGTCACTTTGCTGCTGGTGCGTTGGGTGATAGCATACGTTTTGGCATTTTTGTGGTTTATCAATTCCATCCTGGAACTTAGTCCTTAAATAATACTTTGATCGGCTTTGGTCCCAAACAAGCCATAACAACTCAATTGGAGATTAATTCATTGCACGTTTGATCGAAATAAGAAGTTTTCCTCGGCATCAAAGGTTTGCACAACGGTTTATAACTATTTTTAATTGCCGCTATCACACCTAATCATCTAAGCGTGTGCCACAAACCCACTTCCTTATCCCCAATTAACTGTCAATCAGTGGATAATTGTTGTATAATCATCAACACCTTAATTAATCTCCATGACCCAATTTACCTGTAAAGGTGTCAAACAGATCAATAACCGGATATCATTTACATTCGTATCTCTCGGCGTTTTTCATCAGCGCGGGAGTTCCAAATGGGGAATTTCCAGAAATATTGATCGCAAAATGTAGGTCAAGATTTTATTGTACTTGATTTTTTTGTTGGGGGGATATCGTGCGGGAGGAAAAGGTGTGTGCGGGAGATTAATGTCTCCCGCGCATGAGACCCAGTCCATGCGGGAGATAAGGCTCTTACGCGGGAGACTCCCGCAAAAAGGGGGAGGGTTAACAGGTATGTGTTTGTATCTTGGACAGTTGACTTCTATATAATGTCACATGACTTCAATATAATTATACCCCCGCTGCCTGAAGGGGGAGGGGGGTATACTGTTTTATCTCTGTCCGTCTGTCTGTCCTTCCGTCCGTCCAAGATATTTTTCGTCGCATTTTTCTCAGTAACTGTTGATGGCAGAAATCTGATATTTGGTCACAAGCATCATATAGGTATACCATATTGTGGGTAGCGTTTTTGGACCCGTCAGATTCCTACTTCCTGTTTGCCGACTTAGTTGGTTTTTATACACATTGAACATATATGCACATTTTTCGTCACATTTTTCTCAGCAACTCTTGATGACAGAGATCTGATATTCCGTCCGTCCAAAATATTTTTCGCCGCATTTTTCTCAGTAACTGTTGATGGCAGAAATCTGATATTTGGTCACAAGCATCATATAGGTATACCATATTGTGGGTAGCGTTTTTGGACCCGTCGGATTCCTACTACCGGTTTGCCGACTTAGTTGTTTTTTATACACATTGAACATATATGCACATTTTTCGTCACATTTTTCTCAGCAACTATTGATGACAGAGATCTGATATTTGGTCACAAGCTTCATATAGGTGCCCCATATCGTGGGAAGCATTTTTGGATCCATCAGATTCCTACTTCCTGTTTGCCGATTTTGTTGATTTTTATATACATTTAACATACATTTGTATATGCACATTTTTCGTCTTATTTTTCTCAGCAACTATTGATGACAGGAATCTGATATTTGGTCACAAGCTTCATATAGGTATGCCATATTGTGGGAAGCGTTTTTGAACCCGTCAGATTCCTACTTCCTGTATGCCGACTATGTTGATTTTTATACACATTTAACCTATATGCGCATATTTCGTCGCATTTTTCTCAGCAACTATTGATGGCAGAAATCTGATATTTAGTCACAAGTTTCATATAGGTACCCCATATCGTGGGAAGCGTTTTTTGACTTGTCAGATTCCTACTTCCTGTTTGCCGAAGAGCGGGGGTATCATAGGTGAGCATTAACTCACAGTTCATCTTGTGTCACATATGTTTGTATGCACTTGTTGTTTGATACTAGATATTATCATGAATGTGTAAAGATCCAAGATAAAATGTATAAATCATCAATACCTCCTGAATATAAAAATAGACCATAGTATAGGGAGATATCTGTCATTGTGTATTGTAATCAATATAGAACATAAAAAACAAAAACCTGCTAAAGACTGGTGCATTGTATACAAATCATAGCTTGTGTTTGTTTGCATATAGTGGTGTCCAACACATATTGTGTTGTGCTTTTCTTCGTATTGCGTACACCTATGTTGCCAGTTTCTATGTATTGTCCATTTTTTTTATTGCCCCTTCGGTATTCTCTAACATTTATTTTTGTACTTGAAAAACAAATTTGTGTAGACCAAATGTTTTAGGAACCAATTATTTGGATTAAACAGGTGTTTGACTTGCTTAGACAGGTTTGATTGTGTATTGCTTTGTGATTTATTTAGGGGAATAGAATTTTAATTTTCCATTTTGACAACAGCTTTGTAAAACATATGAATTTAAAATGTTCAAACAAACAAAAAAAAACAAAAAAGAAAATCTGTACCTAATGCATTTGGACAACACCTCTTGTTTATAGATCTACTTACTGAACATTTTAAATATTTAAAAACATTTTGTATTGTAATGTTGAATGATAGGGAGTTCTACAGAAAAGAAGATTAATGTCTAGTGCAGGTAAAATGTTTGATATGCGTAATCTGTTATAACATCTGAATAGAAAACGGAATGAAATTTGACGACATGAATTATACCTTATAGAAAATGATAACCATGTTTTTGAAGCCTTTATATTCGTACATCCTCTACTTATAATAGTCCTTTATTATAATTAAATCATGCTTAGATAATAGATTATAAGAAAGGTGGTGTTGTTGGCATTGTGGGATAATTCATTTTAATGAATTGTAACTTCTAAGTCAAATCTTCATTGGTTCAATGTTCTTTGGTTAGACCTTACTGGGCTATTTAGAAAAATAAACTTTTTTCTACAAATTTTTGGACATAGCTAAGATTTTTTTTTATCCCACAACACCAATTTTTAATAAGAGTATCCATCACACATAGATCGATTTTCAGTCATTGGATGAAAAACTCCAAAAGACAATTTTCATAAGCATCTATTTGTTGTTGTTGATAATCGGCATGTTTTGGAGACTGCCATGCTCAGCTCACATTAAAGACAACTTGAAGCAGGTCCTACTGTTGAGGGGTAGCAAGGTATACATCTCCTTATTTTACTTAGCTATTTAGGAGAACAAAAAATTTTCTTCAGATTTTTGGACATTATGTCAGATTTTTTTATCTCTTAACACCAAGAGTTAAAAGGGTGTATCCATTGCATAAGAATCAATTTTCAGTCATTGGAGGAAAAACTCTAAAGAAAATTTGCATAATCATATTTTTTGGTGTTGATGACCCTAATGCCATTCTCAGTTCACATTAAAGATAACTTGAATCAGGTTATGTGGTAGCAAGGCATCTCCTTATTATCCCCTCGCCAACGAAATTGCGAAGGGATATAGTAACGCTACCTTCCGTCCATCCTTCCGTAACATCCTTGTGAACACTCTAGAATCAACATCCTTCAATGGATTTTGACCAAACTTGGTACATACTTAAGAGAATCTGGAACCCTATTGATGTTCAAGGTCACTGGGTCAAATTTTTAGGTGATGGGATACGCCACGCTTTGCGTTGCCCTTGTTTTACTTGTTTCAGGCAAAATATCTTGTCTACTGACCCATCCTATTACCACTTTTTTGACAGGTTTTGTTGCCAACACATAATTGACATTTTAAAAATATTTTAGACAGTCATTTTTGTGAGTGAGGGAAAGCATGGTACCCTTGAGAAAACCACAGACCCTGCGGCAAACATTATCTTATTAGATTGTATCAAGTACACCTTGCTACAGGCAGTAGTCAAACTCACATACCTGTACTAATTACAGGTATTTGTAGATCTTAATACCGTTCTGAAGCAGCCACCACGTCACAACAAATAATGGATTTAAATTTGTAAAATTTACAATTGTTTTTGTATACAAGTTTTTTCTCTCTCACATTTTCCACTCTTTTTATGTAAATAAATGTAAATTATAAATGTAAATTTATTTTATTTGAAGAAAAAAGTATATGTATGATTATTTAATATGTAGGTATAACATAGAATTCACAACAATCAAATCTTGATAAAATTTAGGATGGTAAAATTCTCAGTGTGGTCTACTTTGTTGTAATAAAAATTTCACAGTTTAAGGTGAGAAACTTATCTTTGCTGTTCTCAATTGTATAGTAACTCTGTGATTAGACTGACTAAGTACCCTACAGATATACTTAATTATTGTAGCCAGGACATTTAAAAGATGCTGTCCTACTAAGTTTAATATTCTACCTACTGTTTCTCATTAACTTAATTACAGTTATTACACAGGTGATTTTTACCTGTACCTATTGTTATACCTGGACAATCAAAGACTCCCCTCAATGACCATTAAGACAGAGATCTAGATGTGATCAGTATTGACAAAGACCTGTTAAAGTGTTTACTTTGTGGTATATTAGTTTACATTGTCAGTTAGTAAATATAGTTGTATATCTATAAATGTACTGTGTCTGTGAAAGTAAACAAATAATATCAACAGACCCAGAGAATTATACAGAAAAATTACAGTTGAACATCGCTACAAGGTAGGAGGCTTGATTTAACATTTTTAGCTAATAACTTTAGGATAAAATGCTCATAAGAGATCAAAAGTAAAAGTATTTGATTTATAAGTTTACTTACAGCCAAATTAGATGGTTGTAAATATTTACATCATATATAATAGTTAGTAATGGGTTTTAATTTTTTAACGAACTAAAATAATGTAAAGAATCTGTAATACAAAACAATATTTACATTTATTTAGAAAAAAAATGTAAATGTTGATATGTATCGTATTAGTGTTATAATTCTGTTTAAAATTAAAATCTACACAATTGAATAAATAAATAAAAAAATGGAATATGAATTCTTTTATTCAGTAAATTTTTTTCTTTTTTTTTGTATGTCTACAAAGAAATGTCTATATATGTCGGCAAGTGGGGATAGTTGTAAATGGAGTCTAACATTTTAAAAAGGGTGCACATGTCATGAAAAAAGTAAGAATGCAACACTTGATTATGTTCATGTTACAGCAATTTGATTGGACTTGTGAAAGAGTTATGGCCTTTTTTACCTATATTTCATTAGAATTTGTGGATGCAACTCCTTCCACATTGTAAGTGGGTATTCCTCAGAGCTTTGTATGCTTGGTTTTATCATATGGAGATTCACATATCTTTACAACAGTTTTTTCGTACCGTTTTTGAAGGAGTTATTGCCCCTTTTCACTGAGAATATTTCATCAAAAACTTATACAGGAAACTGCTCCTACACTTTAATTAAGTTTTTATCAAACTTTACATTTTGCTTATTACCAAATGGTGATTCACATATAATTACAGCAGTTTGATTAGACTATTTTTGACAGAGTTAATGCCCTTTTTGACTCCTCGTACATTTTAAATGGGAATTCCTCAAAACATGATTATTACAATTTATGGTGATTTGGATATTGTTACTGCAGTTTCATCAGTTGATTTTTGAAGGAGTTATTACTGCCCTTTTTGACTTGAAATAGCTTCTTCATGGCATCTTTCTCAACAGTAAGACATAGGTTTTTCTTCAAAAACAACATTGATTTGATGTATATTCCAGTTTTCCTGATTGATTTTTTTGTGTTTTAATGCCACTTTCAGCAATATTTCAGCTATATCATGGCGACCAGTTTTAGTGGTGGAGGAAGCCGGAGTACCTGGAGAGAACCACCGACCATGGGCAAGCAACTGGTAAGCTTTATCACTTGCGGCTGCGAGTCGAGTGCACCCTTTTTTGTAATTTAGAAAACAGGGCGCGAACCCACGCCGTAGCAGTTTTCCTGCTAAAGTTGAAATTTAGTTTATTTTAATAAAAGAATAATTAAAAAACTTCTCAAAGACCGCAAGTCCAATATAAACCAATCTTGGCTACAATTTTCTTTGGGTCGTCCTTGTTTAAAAATAAATTGAACAGTCCGGTCCTGTCCTCAGTTCAAGACAGCTACTGACCAAGAACTTAAGCAATGATCAGTGTTTCAATTTTCTTTTCATTTGTTCCTTCATAAAATGATTGATTGATTGAGAATAATAAGTGACTAAATTAAAACAAATCTGTAATTAGTTGTGTAGATTATGCAGTAGTGTATTTATGACTATGTGCACTGCGTAGATTTAACTTTGTCTGTTGTTTTTTATACAACATCACTTGCCTACTGTGTATCGGATATCCACCACAATCTTGGAGAGAGGAGGACAAACTCTTAACGTGTATTTTACTACAGTAGACAATACTATGTATGCTATATGTGCATAAAAGGACATTGACCATTACATAGTAATTAGCTCAATCTATTTGTTATAATTGATCATCTTTAATGTAACGTCACCTATTAATACATTGTAATTACAACCCACTCTTTATACAACGAAGAGGTGTAATATTTCTGTCCCATCCTTTATTACCATATATCTTTTTACCACAATAGAGAGTTCATTTATTTTTGATTTCCTTCAAATGTAAACGGTGTTCTTGTATCTCGTATCGCTCATATAGCAGATACGTGTTCACTTCGACTGTATTTAGTAACAATAACAAATTCACTAGAATTTTCCTATTAGAAGGATTGAGCAGATTATGATAACTCACAGATAATTGGCTGTAAAACAGTTTAGGACTATCCAATATGTTTTAAAATGACTCATGAATAATTCATGACTTCAAGGATGTCTCTCTCAGTTGCCTCATGGGTAATAAGTGGAGAGTATCTAATCGTGATCAGTCGTGAGTTACCATCCATGAGAATTATCATGACATCATCTTATTTGTTTTACTGGTGCAATTTATCTTTGTTCCACTACACTCCACTTGGAATGTGAAATATCTCTATCAACGGCATAAATCTTCAATATGCTCACGTGGTTGTCATCGTAGGCTGGTTGGATTTACAACTACCAATGTAATCGGTGCCTATCGCCACTAAAGTTGTGAGTTCGAACCCCATTCATGGTGAGGTGTACTCGATACAACATTATGTGATAAAGTTTGTAAGTGACTTGCGACAGGTCGGTGATTTTATCAGGATACTCTGGTTTTCTGCACCAAAAAAAAACCAACCGCCACGATACAACTGAAATATTGTTGAAAGTGACGTTAAACACCATAACCCTCAATATATGTATTCTCACATATGAAAAATGAAAATATCTTGATGACTTATTTCCCTTTTTTCGTTTATATTTACAACATAGTAATGAAGATCATTGTTATTAGTATTATTTATAGTACTTTTGTATTATTATTAAAATATTATCACATGAGTACTTACTACAAAGACATAAAAATAGGCTAGAATTGTGTCACTTCTTTGTTTTATATGATATAGCAGTAATATTGATGTCATTATGACACACTGATGTAATTAGTTAAGTAAAGTTAGTAATTGATACAGTACTTAGTTCTATTTTGTTTGGTAACCATTCTACATTGATACAGTATTTAGTTGTATTTTCATTGATAACCATTGTACATTCCATCTTTATTGATGTCTCTTTGCTGGTTCATTTATTTCTACAGCAGCAACCTCATCTATGGTGTAATGGTTAGCGTGATCGCCTCAAGTGCGGTAGATCGTGGGTCAAACCAAAGACTATAAAATCTGCATTTGCTGCTTCTTTGCTTAGCACTTAACTTTAAGGAGTATGAGCAAAGACTGGTAGAGGTTCAGGAGCAGGATAATGTATCTGAGTTAAGCGACATGTCTACTCGCAGACTGTTGTTTCAGTGAGTTAGCACTATAAGGATCCAATTAAGTATGTTGGTCTAGTACAAAGAGGACATCATTTCATTGAATGTAACTCGCCATGATATTGTTGAAAAATTGCTCATTAAGCAACACTCACTCGTTCAGCTGTGACAGACTCGAGAGCCTTGGACAGAAAAAAATCATCGTAGTCCATTTTAATGCTGCAGTTGAACATAGAACACAATTTAAAAATGAATAACATTTGTTCTCAAAAACTAAACTTATTTGAATGCAAACGTTGCATGAATGAAAATAAAATACTTTTCCTGGGTAGATAAATCTGTATTTGAAATACAAAACCTTTATGCTTTGCATGATGGTTATGACATCTGTATTTGAAATACAAAACCCAGGTCATAACCATCATGCAAGGCATATTAAAGGTTTTGTATTTCAAATACAGATTTATCTACCCAGGAAAATTATTGTATTTTCTGGACAAAATCTTATTTTTTTTTAACTAGAGACTCACCGGAGTCTGTATTGTTAACCACTTCATACCTGAGCCTATATTATTTACCACTTCATTCATGCAACGTTTGCATTCAATTAAGTTTAGTTTTTGAGAAAAAATGTTATTCATTTTTAAATTGTGTTCTATGTTCAACTGCAACATTAAAATGGACTACGATGATTTTTTTAGCCAAGTAAACCAATTTTTTTTTTTTTTTTTTTAAGAAATCAAATATAGCTTCAAAACATTTGCCTTTCTTACTACAATAACAGTGTTCACAGTCTTGGAACAGAATCATCCATGATTTCAATTATATACTAGTGATACTCTGTGACAAACTCTTCTTTATTATTTCTTGACCTCGATCTACAATTCTGATATGAAAGACTTTATTTAGTGTGTGACATAGAAATAATAATAAATTATATAATTTGCCCCAGTTTTATATTTTAGATATATATCTTTATTCTCACAAACCATATCACAATGGTACAGAGAAAACAATGATGTCCCCAAATAATTATTAGCTTTCTTGATATAATGACAAATTTATCACACTTTCTAAGCATATTGTTAATGGTTAAATCAAAATTGAATGAAAAGAAAAATTCTGATATATAGTGATCATATTTTCTAATCTGCATTAAACTGCTGCAAGTTTCAATTTTATGCCCTGCATAGATAGCTTGGGATCATATAGTTTTTCAGTTTGTCCTTTCATCCATTCGTTTGTCGTCCCAATTCACTTTGTGAATGTAACTTCTCTGAGGTCGTTGGTCTGATAGCTTTCATATTTATTTGGTAGGATGATTGGTCATGGTGTGTAGTTGATCATATTATCTCACCATTTTCATTCAACGATTTTTGTAGGAGTTATGGGACTTTAACATTTTCAATCTAGTTATATTGTATATATAGTAGCTGGGCAGTGTCCTTTGGGCACAGTAAATTCTTGTTTTTTATAAATCTTTTGAAATATAATGTTCTGAATATTGTTGAAGAAGTATTTCTTTTCTGTCCAGGTACAAATATATTTCTCAAATAATTACCCATATGCACTTGTCATATGGTTATTCATGGTGTACATAAATGTACTTCTTTCTTGGAGGATTTTTTTTAAAGAGAAACTTTTTTGCCCTCGTTTATACCGCTAATAAGTTCCTTTATCCGTGCTACATTTCCTTGTTAAATCCTTCCAAGAGTTTGTAATTAACGCTTCATGTGGCTCTATAAAATTACACACATCATTAAAGTAACAAGTAAATCTATTGATTACTATGTTATATAATGATATAATAAGTCTGTTTGTTTGTTAAAACTCTGTCATGTCAACATAGCTCTGTTTGTAAAACCTGTAGGATGTCAATACACATCTCTATCAATGTTAAATCTTATACTTTATTGGTTTCAGAGATCAGAGTTTGAAACAACATGTTTTATTGGACTTGTTTCTGCGAGAGAAATATTGGTAATAACTTGTATTCTAGATCTGGCTGTTGACATGGTTTAATGGTTTAATTACTGAATAAAAAGTAAAGATTTTTCAGTCAGATTAACAAAACTCCAATGTTTTTGTGACCACTATTACACAAATGTAATCACACTTCTTTGAGTGAAAGACTTAGTCTTTTTTAAGCAAGATTTATGCTACATTTGTATTTTGTACAGGAAAAGTGAAATCTCTCTTATCCAAGACCAAAAGAAAAAACTCCCTCATTAGAAATATTACATGTATATGAATGGAGTCAAATTTAAAAAAATTGACAACAGTCGTTACAGAGTTTGTTATCTGTTAAGTATATACAATTTGTTTTGTTGGAATCCTATTGGTTTAGAGAAAATTTAGTTGATGTTTTCTTTAGTCTTACTAAATAGAGGTTAACGCTTTATCAAAAATAATTGTTATGCTATTCAGCACGATGGCAGCTTATAGTTGTATTTATTTGGTAATGCAGATAATGAGAGGAGGGCATTAACAGTTCAAGTTATTACTAAACTCATGTGTTGCCATTAGTATGTCTAACTATTACCATTTTTTCCCTTTTTAACAAATTAAATGTTATCATCTATTCAGTGTAAAGTATAAGATATTATCTGCAGGGCGATAATCATATAGGTGTAGAGGGCGATAATGACCGATTGTCACATCCTTTGCTCAGTCATGCATTGTGAGCTGTGTAAGGGTATTGTTACTGGTCAATTAACAGTTTATCAGTATGTTAAAATGTTAAGAGAGGTGTTATAGAATAATGAAGACATTTGTATGTAAAAAATGACGTTTATATCAGATGAGAGGACATTTATAATTGGTTTTATCAAGGACATCAAGTTCAAAAAAATATATTTTACTAGTTTATAGAATTAAAGCTTATTTACCAAAATCAAGGATTTATTAGATATCCCACATTTTTTTTTTATGTTGACAGATATTGCCATGTAAATTGTTGAACCATATTTATCCCAGGAAAGAAGATCTTGCTCAATATATGAAAACCATGAGAGAAAAAAGAATGTTGAGTTGGTAGAAATAACAAATGCTATGATGTTAATAAATTACTTTTGCACTATAAAATCAGAGGTATCTTTTTAGATTGATACACAAGTTGAAAGCAAACTATGATTTGAGGTGTTCTATGATAGTCAAACATTTCTACATGATATTTTATTTAGCAAATGCATGAACTAAAACATGAATTTTCTGAAGTCATTTCCCTCATTTTCAATGCTTGGGGACAGTGGCCAGCAATGTGCAATTAATCGGCTTCCCCCACTTGATGAGCTAGTATTATCAAGTTATATAACTTTTAGGAAGTTTTGTGAAAAAAAATCAAATTTGTGACATTTAACATCATTATCAATTATATATGGTTGTGCTTTTTGTTTTTTGCTTTTCCATTTGTTTTCATGTGAAAGTATTGTATATTTTACTTGTATTTTATTGTTAACTTTATATAACTAGGCCTCGTGTGGGCACATTTTTTAATGGAAATAAGGCATTCTTCTATATACAGATATTATCGTCATCATCATCATCATCATCTTTTGTTTTAAGACTATTTTAGAAATTTAAGCATGTTAAACAGTCGTAAATCTTCTCTTCTTGTTTTGTACTTTTGTTTTCAGATTTTTCTTTTAATTTCTATGATAAGCTTTTAATGTCATCATGATAAAGTTAAATGATGTTAATGTTTTTAATGCTGATTATAAGATAATGTTATTCTTGATTTTTTTTCATTAAATGTGATTTTGTTGTCTCTGTCTTAGAGGTGAAATATAAGATACATTAGGATGATAAGATGTGGAACAAGAATAATTCAATGTAATCTTGTCTTTTTATAGAATGTTTTAGTTCAATTGAAATTTTATTGCTTTTTTTTTTTAAATGTTTTTTTTTTATGTATAGATTTTCTAGAGGGTAAAAAGGGAAGGATTTCATAGACTAATTAACAGGTCTACCCTTTCCACACATTGTGTGACAACAGATGTATATAATTAAAAAAAAACTTCGGGAATTAAGAAAAAATGAGCTTTTCTTAAGTTGTAGAGTAACCGATTATTTGCTACACTTTACTTATGATGTTGTAAAAGGAGAATTGATCAGTAGAAATATGTACTCAGAGATACTTGAAACTCCTTTGTCTTGGTGAGTCCTGGACTAGTCACTTGTTTTTGGGACTCTCCATTTAAATGAATAACAAAGAATGTATTAGGACTCGTGACTTTTTGGTTGGGACTTTTCGAAATTTTATTCTACAAAGATCTCTGGCACTATTTTTATACGTCCGTCTTTAAGACGGGACGTATTATGGTATACCAATGTCCGTCCGTCCGTTTCGTATGTCGCGCTGTAAATTGAGAACCCCTCGGCCAATTCACTTCAAACTTCGCATAGTTATTGGAATTGATAGTCTTATGGTCTGTATACTTTTTGGTGAAATTTCAATTTTTCATTCCAGAGTTATGGGACTTTATTCATCAAATTGTAGGCGATTTTTCGTATGTCGCGCTGTAAATTGAGAACTCCTTGGCCAATTCACTTCAAACTTCGCACAGTCATTGCAATTGATAGTCTTACGGTCTGTGTACTTTTTGGTGAAATTTCGATTTTTCATTCCAGAGTTATGGGACTTTATTCATCAAATTGTAGTCGATTTTTCGTATGTCGCACTGTAAATTGAGAACCTCTTCACCAATTCACTTCAAACTTCGTACTGTTATTGGAATTGATAGTCTTTACTGATTTCTCAAAAAATGTTGTTTTCAATTGTATAAATATTGTATAAATGTTCCAATTCATGTTTATGGTGCAGCTGTTGGTGAAATTTAAATTTTTCATTCAAGAGTTATGAGAAAGAAAGTCTTTACAAATATTGTATGAATGTTGACGACGGGCGTATCATGCGCTCTTGGCGCAGCTGTTTATTACTTCTGTTTTAAGTCTTATCATTGCAATGGAAGCTGTCTAATACGACACTCCAAGGGACCAGGGAAATGTGTTATAGATTGTACAGTATGTTGGAATACTCAGATTTTATTTTGGTTAACAGAAATACTTTGGGACCATAGATTTATGTGGGACATCACAGGATGTCGGAAAACTCAGGTGTCCGATTGCACAAGTTCCACTGTATTTTTATTTGTACTATTTATCTTATATATTTTAAGCATTTTTATAGTGCCTTTTCCTTTGAAAAAAAATAATGTGGAAAATCAAAATATTCATTGAAAGATTTGTACCACCTGGCAGAAAAGAAAAAAAATTCAACCATATGCCATGATCATGTTTCTGAAACATTGCTTGTATTTTATGGTCTGGTATCTGTTTTCATTTCCAACTGGATGTTATATAATACTGTTTGATACAAAATTATTTTGCTATAAATAAAGTATTAAAGAATATGTTTTAATTTATAAGGCTTTACACCTGGTGTTGTTAATAGACTTTATAATTTGATTTATTTGATAAACAGATTATTATACCCACCGCAACGAAGTAGGGGGGTATACTGGTTTCACCATGTCCGTCTGTCCGTCCGTCTGTAGACAAATCCTATGTCATACGATAATTTGTGTTTCTTAGAATCTTTTAAAATTTTATCAGCTGTTTACTGGTGAAGAGAGGAGGATCCCTTTCATTTTTGACGATTTTCACTTTTGTCATTCCAGAGTTATTGGACTTGATGTGACGGAAAATAGGATTTTTACCCTATGTCGTATGATAACTTGAGTAGTGTTTCTCAGAATGTTTTGAAATTTTATCAGCAGCTTACCGGTGAAGAGAGGAGGATCCCTTTCATTTTTGACGATTTTCACTTTTGTCGTTCCAGAGTTATTGGACTTGATATGACAGAAAATAGGATTTTTACCCTTTGTTGTATGATAACTTGAGTAGTAGCTTACTGGTGAAGAGAGGAGGGTCCCTTTCATTTTTGGTCGGAACAATCAGTAATGTTTTGGTTATGGAAATAAGTTGGACAGATGTGGGGAGCGGGGGTATATCTTAGTGAGCTGTGCTCACAGTAATACTAGTTGGGCTAGGTTTCTTACTTTAATCAATAATCTAGGATAACTTAAAACATTTTTGCAGATTTCGGTCCATATTGAAAAACTTTTAATCTTTTTTTTCCATGGTCAATACTAAATGGTTATATATTTATCATTTTGTTAGAATAAAATACTTTCATAAAAGGTTTGAGTAGGATGAATAGATAGAGGTGAATTATTCACAATTATTAAGTATTGACTTATCTTTATGATAAGATGAATATTCAGCCTTCATCCCACCATAATTTGCCACACAGAGATAAGGTTACTTAACAAAGTTGTTGGAAAACTTTCATTACATGTTAAAATATGCATAAATTATTGAATAACTTTGTTTTAGAAATCTAAAGGAATTAAGGTTGTAGTTTTCATTGCTAGAATTTCTAATCTTTTTAATTAGTATAAACATAAAAATGGTCCATGTACCGGTATATAGACATTTGGTAGATATGAAGAAATAGATATCTACTTCAGTGTATGTAACATATTTCTGAAGCAACGTTCATCAGGTACGCTCAAATTTAAATCCAGGTTATCCTCCCTCAGGCATAGGTGACCTTAGCCAATTTTAGCTATACTGATTTATAGACCCTTTGGTTTTCTTTCAGTTCAGCAAGAAAACCAAAGGGTCTAATCAGTATAGCCAAAATCGGCTACGGTCACCTGTGCCTGAGGGAAGAGAACCTTGATTTTAATTATAAAGTAGTAACCATGAATTCCAATAATAAATATATCTAATAAATCATGTTAGTGACTACTGGACTCGAGGCGTCTAATAGTCCACCAGCAGAGGTATCAACCAAGTGATAGTAGTAAAAACGTAGTGTTCTCCACGCTGTTCTGGAGTAACCTTCAGCAGATACGCTAGAGTCAAATGATTAGAAAGCCAAATAATTATCTCTGTCAACCTTAGTTCTGCCGATCTTGACGTTTATTGTAAGCGACACGGAATATACAATAGATAATGATAGGTATTACTACCCTTGCCTGAGGTGAGGTTATTTGTAACTTCTTTTACTCGTTTATTTTGTCCTGCAGAAAGGGGTTGGAATTTTCATTCTGTTTTATTAAGAGGTTAATTAACTTTTAAGTTAATGCAGAAAAGTCAATTACACTAAATTATTCTGACTTGTAAAGGTCTGATCTGTGTATTTAACTATTTAAATTGAATTTAAAACAGCTCAGGGGCTGGTCATTATCTGTTTAGAATTAATTTAACTTCGTGAATGACAAGAATACGACAGTTAAGCGGGTTAGGTTCATGTCTAATACATGAGTTGATATACAGTTACAGGTGGACGATATACTGCCTTCCTTATGATTATTATACCAGAACAGAAAATAAATTACAGGGGATAGTCCAATAACCATTTGGTGAATGGTACCTGGACAGGTAAAAACTGATCGCTACACCTGTTCAGGTATACAATTGTCAGTGGGTCTTACATCCTGGTGGTCAGTGGTATTTTAATGAGAAGTTCCAGGTTTTTGGATGCTGTATACTATTATAAGTAGATGGTTTAGGTACTTGTTGTACAGTGAAACATGTCTAAATCAAACCCTGAATAAAACAAAATCCTGCATAAGACAAACTGTATATAAAGTCCCAATATAGGATAACTTTGTTAATTTAACCTGTGAAAACCAAAGAACTGACTACATTGTATTCTGAACCCAAACGTTGGTCCCAAGTAGGTTTGTTTAAGACAGGTGTCACTGTATCACCTTATATTGATACATGTCTTGTTTATGAAGGCATGATAATATGTAAGTTTTCTTTTTATTTGGTGGGTAGGGGGGATTGACAGAGGTGATAATTATTTGTAGAGTAAATCTGTTAAAGAAATCTTAATGATTGTTTTACGAATTTAAATTGTGAAGAAAAAATAATCCAATAGAAAAACATTTAAATATTGATTTAGAAGTGAGAGAAGATTTTGACTTGTATTTAGTGAAAAAGATAATAGGATTCTACCAAAACTAGTTATTGTTCTTACTTTAATTTTGCGGTGAATTTGATATAACCAGTCTGTGAAATCACTGTTTATAGGTTATGTGAGGTAGATATCATAATAACAATGGTAAATTCAAAGATTAATTTCGTAAGAAATTTCGGTAAATAAATTGAGTTATGCAGTATTATTTTGTTCTCTTTCATCTATTTATTTATACCGATTTCATTTCCTTTTTCTATTCAAATAATGGAAAACAAATATGTTACAAATGATTTAGTTACTTTGACATCTGCTGGCTAGGACCATCTTGTTACACTTTGAAATACAAAAATGTACAAGTTATTATAAGTCATCTTTATAGTCACTGTAAGATGATATACAACAATTACAATAATTTTTACAAAACAATTTTTGGTATACATTTATTTTTCACATGCATTCATTTCTGTCTTGTTTAATTGGTTTTCTCCGGGTACTCCGGTTTCTTCCACCAATAAAACTGAGTGCAACGATATAACTGAAATATTGTTGAGAGTGGCGTTAATCGCTATAACCCTAACCCTGCCTTGTTGAAAAAAGGTAGGTTCAGGTTTTATTTTGTCCCTTCCCCAACTCACTGGTGAATTTGTCTACATTGTGCATAACATATATCCCACATATCATTGTTGTATACAGTTTTTGCTGATTGACAGCCATCACAGGAAATCTAAACTATAATATTAAATAAAACAATTGTTTAGGTTTGAAAAAAACCCATCTGCTCTATAGTTATAAATGTTGTTTGCTGTGGAGCACCAGTTGATGTAGGGGTAGGGGCGCTTTTTTTTTTTTTTTTTATACTTTGATAACCACTCCATTATATATCAATATTGTAATGATGTAAGACTGGATCACTGAAGGTTATAGGCTTTGAATTACAACAAAGTAAAAGAATTTATTATGCTGTTGTCCATCTATCCAGGCAGCCTGCAATAACTCAAGTTTGCTTTTACCAAATTTCACAAAATTTATACACAACTAAGGATTGATGAAAGTACTGTACCTTTCAAATTTTAACAATTTTCCCTTTTGTCGTTGCAGAGTTATGGGACTTTTGTTTAAAAAAAATATTTATTTTTACATGTCTGATGATAACTCAAGTATGCTTTGACCAAACTTCATAATTTATTTTACAGTTCTAATCCGAATAATCTGGTCAGTATATTCCGAGTCCTACGATCACTACGTGAGACGATTTTCGATAGAGGGCGCAGTAATCATTCGAGTACAGTGCCAATTAATTTTGAACATTTCCGCTTCTGCCATTCTAGAGTAATGAAACTTTGTTCAAGAAAGACATTTTTTTTTCACATGTGGTACAATAACTTAAGTTGCTCTTAATTGAACAAATCTCATGAAATTTTTGTGCATTACAAAAATTGATGAAAGTACATGTACTCCCTATTTTGATGTTGATGATTTTCAAGTTTTCTGTACCAGAGTTATAAACTTTATTAGTTAAGATGGGCACTATTTCAGATTCTACTATTGTTAGGGAACAGACCATGCACTCCTGACACAGCTGTTTATGTTTATCTTAGATCTGGGTATCATAGTTAACTTTAGACATAAAAAAAAAAAACAATGAAACAGAGAATACAATCGAGTCCTTCTTATTTAATTGCATCTGATAATTTTATGAACGGAAAACAAAATGAGGAAATAAAATGTATAAGCTAAAGGTCAACAGCTTGATTCATGCTACAACTTGGTCCGTCGGCTATTATAACAATTTTCTAGATCCATCTAATGATCGTCGTTTATATCTTAGGTTGTTTCGGCATTTGAGTGGTCATATTATAAACAACACGGCCATTGAAGGGGACACTTGAGGTTGGTAATGCTGGCCACATCAACATGTTTTAGGAGATTTTTATAGAAATAAATTTTACAATAGTTTTAATCCTTCTTTTTAATTTAAATTTTTAATAGTGGAGATCAGACCATTTTTATTGTTGAGTTTTTGATGACCACTAATTTAGACACATTTAAAACCCATAAAGAAAGCCATTTCTACTCTAGTAAACAGATTGGTATAGATTGATCCTGATGAAGTGGGATCTTACTACAATACTAAGGTGTGCTGGTTTGGAAAACTATTTTTTATGGTTGTATAATTTGGATCATCCTGTTTCTGTCAATGGGTCAAAAAGACATTAGTGTCACGTTGAAATGTTTGTCACCTAGTAGAATTGTTTGTGTTACATTGCCAAGTAAATCAAGTACTGGACGTTTTTATCAACATGGTGGAAATTGGGCTCTTAACAGTTCTCTTTTTACGTTAGTTACTAAGTGAAAATTATTACAAGACTATATATTATTGATCACATTTTATTCCCTGATTTAATATTTAAAGAAAACTTTTAACATCTTGATCAGTGTTTGATCCCAAAGTATTTTGTGGAATGGGAGGGTTGGTTGGTTTATTAACTTTAGTTTACCATGTTCCAGTAAAAATGGATTATGAAATGTAATATATAATCAACAGGTATATTATGAAGTCTGTCACTGCTTTTTTACTTCTCATAAATAAATCCTGTGTACATCGGTACAAGTCTGTTTAACTCTTATGTCTGCCAACACACTGGACAGTTGTCGTAATTGAGCTTTTCAAAATCTTTTCATCAGTCTTACTTTTAATTTTAATTTTGTACAAGGATTTAATGTTTACCAGTAGTACATATTTCTTTTATATGAAATGTTAATTTCTGTTCCAGTCAGATATTGTCCTCATGGTACATGACATGTGAAATGAAGGATTATAGTATGTAACATCTGTAATCGTTCTGATTGGATGATGGCTTGTGTCACCATGACGAGCATCAACAAGAACTGCTTTAATTTTATGGCCCATGTACTTCATACAGTAATAATGAAATCATTTTGACACCATTTAATATATAATTTACACAAAATTATACAAAGCAAATGTATATTAAATTCGATTTAAAAAAAAATATTTGGTTCTGAATAAATTAAATCTTGGTGGGCAGCTCTCTCTTCATTAAGTGATGAAAAGGTCCATTTCTATAATGTAGAGTAATCTACCTTGTAGAATAAATCCCTCGAGGTCAAATGTGGAGTTCAGTTAATACTGTTGTTTATTATAATTCAAGATCCAGCAAATGAAATAGAATTAAAGGGATATGGTGTATCAGAATTGTTCTGTTGAAGCTATGGAATATTGTTTACAAATACATAAAAAGATATATTTTAATACAGTACACATCACAACAGATCTGTATAAAACTGATACATTGTACTTGCATCCTTGACAATAATTAAAAAAAGAAGATTTTCAAAGCTAAATCTTACAATGCAGCTAAAGTTTGAAACTTTCAAGAATTTATTTCATAATTAATCGCCTTCATATACAATATACGTACATTGTCGGTAAATATAAAATTTATTTGTACAAGCTTTAGAAACAGGCAGAATAGCGAGCCTTCGGCGAGCTTTTCAGGCCTGTTTCGCAGCGAGTACAAATGAATTTTATATTTAACGACAATGTACGTATATTGTGTTTATCCTGCAATGTCAAAAAAGTCGGAAAACTTGTCAGATTTAAACAAAAAGGACAGAAACAAGCGTCATTCCTCGCCTTTCATAAATGTTGTCAAGGGTGTCTTCTTCGTGGTCCGCGTTACATTAGTACCAGTTTCATACTTGTGTGCGCCCTCCGCTGTACATAGCTACAGGGTACCAGGAAAGTTTATTCGTCTAGTACGAATAAAGCAAAAATTTATTCGTATAGCATATTTGTACAGCAAATGTACTGATTGCAGGATAAATTACTATATTTGTTGAGGGACAGTAAAAACACTCATTTTTTGCTAAGACAAAAGCTTGGACAATATGGCTTGTAATTATCCAAGAAGTTGCGAAGGGATATAGTAATGCTACCACCCTTCCGTAACATCCTTGTGAAAACTCTAGAATCAACATTCTTCAATGGATTTTGACCAAACTCACTTGGTACATACTTAGTCCTTAGGAGAATCTGGAACCCTATTGATTTTCAAGGTCACTGGGTCAAATTTGTTACCATGTAACATTCTTGTGAACACTCGAGAATCAACATCCTTCAATGGATTTTGACCAAACTTGGTACATACTTAGTCCTTAGGAGAATCTGGAACCCTATTGATTTTCAAGGTCAAAGGTCAATGTCACCGGGTCAAGTTTTTACCACGTAACATCCTTGTGAACACTCTAGAATCAACATCCTTCAATGGATTTTGACCAAACTTGGTACATACTTATACCTTAGGAGAGCCTGGAACCCTATTGATTTTCAAGTTCAGAGGTCAAGGTCACCAGGTCAGTTTTTTACCGTGTAACATCCTTGTGAACACTAGAATCAACATCTTTCAATGGATTTTGACCAAACTTAGTACATACTTTGTCCTTAAGAGAATCTGGAACCCTATTGTTTTTCAAGGTCACCGGATCAAATTTTTAGGCAAGGGGATTCACCACGCTTTGCGTTGCTCTTGTTTTACTGTTGTCTTTGATTCTACAAAACAAATCCATACTTATCGTCCTCTGAATCTATGACAATTTTTATGAATTCGATTATTTTTGTCAAGGTTTTCTATCAAGTTGCTAAAACCCAAAATATCCAAATGATCATGAGAAGGAAAAAAATATGCAAATATTTCTTGGTGATGGAATGAATTGATTAATTAAAACTGGGTAACAAGTTTATCTGAACTGATATGATATGATTTAATTATAGAAACTTTATCAATTAATTTCCATGTATAATTTATATTGTACCTAATTGGTCAAGAATAATTGATAGGGTGATATGCCCCGCCATGTTCCATGTTATCTTTACAGAGATTAATTTGTTTTGTTGAAAAATGTTACTTGTCATGGAGATTTTTGTTCCAGAAGCAAGTCTGTAATAAGAAATCTTTGTTCCAGCAATCTGACCATCAGTCCAGCTGTCAGTAGGGATCAAATCTCTCCAGTCTAGTGTTACATCAATCTTGTCCATTAAATAAATCTTTCTCAAGAAGAAGAATTTCACTTAATGGATATTTTCTGCTTGAATTAAATTCAAAGATCATAGAACAGGCTTATCTTTGTAAGGCCAAAAAAAAAATATATGTGTGTTTACTGTCACATGTCAAAAAAATCTAGGGTCGGTCGGTCGGGATTAATTTTTTTTTTTTTTTTTTTTTTTTTATTATCGACAAAACCGGAAATAGTCGTTCCTGGTTCCGGAATCCGATTCCGGTATTTAATTTTCGAAAATTCCGGTAAAATGACGAATTATGCAGTTTTTCTACCTTCTTTGCTCTCAATTTCGACAAAAAGCTAGCAGTTGAATAAATAAAACATTGCTGCTGGTTAAACAACAAAAATGGTTATCCAAATTCTGTGTAAAAATGCATAGGGTCGCTAGCAAAAATTAGGGTAGGTCGGGTGACCGTAAACACACATATTTTTTTTTTGGCCTAATACCAATGGAATATTTGAAAACTTGACAGAAAAAATTTTGTTGAAAGATCTCTTAAATACATTAGAGCTCATTCTACACCCTGAAAATGAATGCTGCATAAAGGAGTTCAAACTTTGTAAATATGGTATAATTTTAGGTTTGGTTTATGGTGTTTAATGCCACTCCACAATATTTCAGTTATGTCGTGGCAGTCAGTTTTATTGGTGTAGGAAACCGGAGTACACCTTGCCATGAATCTGGTTCGAACTCACAAGTTTAGTGGTGATTGGCACTGATTGCACAGGTAGTTGTAAGACCTGTAGTTAATATAAATATGTGGATGAATACGTAAAAAAAGTCAAATTTTACACAGTATTGAAAAAATTAATGGTGTTTTCTCTGATTTCTGTTCAAATTCATGAATATGTTTATTATGATATTGAAACCCATTAATCTTCCAATAGTTTTCAGCCAGCATTTTTTTTTTCTATTATCATAATCCGAAAATTAAATTTTAATGGAAAAAAAAATTTACAAACGATTTTACACATTAATTTCCTATTGGTGTCTGGTATCTTACCAACTCTTTAGATCAGTCACGTTTTTGTCCTATATTCTAGAGAAACAAATATCAATGAAAAGAAACTGCATCAAAAAGCAGAAATGTTTCTATTCAGAGGAAATGAATGGTATCTTATTGCAGTGTTTTGATTTCGTTGAAACTTGTGAAAATTCACTTTGCAATTTTATGCATGTTTAAATAATACATAAACAATTTAAAGTAGATTGTTGCTAATACATTTCTTTATACAAATCCTTCATTCTTGAAGTTTGTAGTTTGATTGAATTTAAGACAAAGACAAGACATCATCCCCACCTTTCTACTGTAAGATGATATTGTTTCCTTGTCATTCTTGACGGAATAGATTAGTTGTCTTCAGGGATTGTTAGGACAGATTTTCATTGTCACATGGTTACATTGTTTTGTTATATCAAAGGAAGGTTACTAAATTGACTTGTTATAAAAAAAAATTATACAAATCCCCCTGTAGCAAAAAAAAAAAAAAATTGACAAACTAGAAAATATCTGCACATTATTAACTTTTGTCTACTAGCATGACCCAAAGTCAATGTGAGGTTTTAGCATCATGCACTGTCTGACGTTGTTGTCCTTAGGTTTTCATATTATAATCGTCTACTCTGAACAAGTGGGCAAAAGAAAACCAACTTGGCATTGATGGTCCTTTGCTGCTCCTCTTTCAAAAATGTATTTGGTTTCCTGTGTCCTCCATTCAAAATGTCTGCCATTACTAAAAATAGAAATAATTTAAATAGCCAAAACTGTTGCACTTTAATTTAAGATATTTATAATAAATTTATCTTTGATCTTGAACTGTGCGAGTGTTTGTCATTGTCAATATCTAGGAATAAGTCGAACATTCGCAAAGTACTGATGCACAGTTTGTTTCCATTGGAATTCCAATAGTGTATCACTGTATTGAAAAAAAAATCCCACAAGTCTGAAATGAATAAATATGTAGATTTAAATGTCCATCATTTTGACAATATCATCTTCAATGTAATCATGTTAGTAGAATCTGGTGTTTGTTTGTTTTTCTGTTGTTTTTTTTTTTTTTTTTTTTTTGCAAAATAAGATCTCTGCCCAAATCTAAATAAATATATCTGTTGAAGCCATTTAATTCTGTATTGTTGACAAACACAAGTCCTGTTTATTTCTCTAGGATATGAGTTGTCTAGACACATGTTTGCTAAATGCCAAGACGGAAGAATCAATCAAAGTTAGGCAATCTTATATTAGCAATAAAGTCATCATCTTTAGCGATAAAGAAAATGTGTTCAATTTAGAATTTAGTTGAATGGAAATTGCTACTTGTATCATCTTTATTAGGAAATTATATGCCTTTCAAAAATGCCATATACTATAGATTTACTAAGAATTGATATATTTGAAAATGATGAAGCCAATCTCAGCAATCCATTAAAGAATTGTTAGTTATAAGTAAACTGAAAATGGAATATGATTGATTTCTCCACGAAGAATTGTATCAGTCGTTGGACCGAGACTGATCAACTAAAGATCTTGTTTGTCAGACCTTAACTTGGAACGCTATCATGGCGAAATCAAATTTAGCTTTTCTTTATGAAAATGTGTTTTCTTACGGAAAAGTTTCCAAGTGGAATTTGTGTGTTTATTGATTCTGAGTAAATAGATTGTTCCTATTAATGTAACAGAAATTTGTTGTTAATCGGACCGAAAACACATTATGTGCTAAAATTAAATATTTCAATGATAAATAGATTGAATGTTTTTCTCTTCTGAAGTATTGGTTTTAAGTGTTTACAAGATTTTAGGCCATTTTACAACGTCAGCACTTGTGTTAATGCTTATGTGTCGAGCAGGACAATCATAAACAAAGTAGTGGCATCTGTAGACGGCCATCTGTAATAAAAAAAGAAAGAAAAGTCAATAATCTTATGGCTGCTCAACCAGAATTTTTTTGTTGATATTCAGATTTAGTTGTTTTCATTGAATTTGTTATAAATAATAAAAATCTAGTGGCTTCATGTACAGAATTAAAAGTGAAATAGACTTTCATTCTTAAATTTCATGAATTTGAGGCATAGACAAATTAAAAAAAAGATCTATTTTTTGTGACATAGCTATCATATTTTTTCACAATACATACATAGTTCACCAAAATTTTGGATTGTGTTTTTGTTACAAAGCTATACTATTTTTACAATCTATAGTTCCCTAAAATTTAGGATTGTGATCGATTTAAAATTCTTTAAGAAATCATTGTTATAAGATATGAAGTGATAAAGAGATTGATTTTACTATTTTGTTGCTTACTTTCAGATTTATCATTGAACAGAAGGGATTAAATTTAGATCTTCATGCTGTATATAATTGTATGATTTGAGTTATTTTACTTGTAATTTATATCACAACACTACTGTCTTGTCAGCGT
Source organism: Bathymodiolus septemdierum (assembly GCA_963383655.1). NCBI lineage: Eukaryota > Metazoa > Mollusca > Bivalvia > Mytilida > Modiolidae > Bathymodiolus > Bathymodiolus septemdierum. Next base: position 41,242,017 of record OY726521.1, on the reverse strand, counting down.
TAATGAAATTTTAATGTCAGATTAAGCCAACAAAGGTAACATTTGACACTTTCTTAGTGGAGAAATCTATTGTGGGGGCTAATGTTAGAATTAGATAAGTAAATAGAAAAGTTTGGTCAGGGTTTACCCCCAAGATTGTTTCTAAACTACTACCATTCTGAACATTTGTTCAAATTTACTGGATCAGTATTATTTCTTAATTATAAACAGTAAGTTTTTATAGAGTATAATACTGCTTGTAAATTACTTTTTTTTTTGTGCTTTTCAAATCTTTTACAAAATTTATATTCCAGCTAAAACACTGTTATTGATACTTTCTTATAAACTCTTTTGACCAGCTTTGAATGTTGCATATATTTCATTTCAATTGGTGATTGAATTGCATATGGAAGGAGTGTGTTTGATACATCAGTATATACTATATTGCATATGGAAGGGGTGTGTTTGATTCATCAGTGCAAGCTATATACAATCAATTTCAGCAGGGAGGATGTGTGTTTCTATTTCCCTTAGTCAGAAAAATTATTATTATTATTAGTTTATTTTTAACATAATTATTTATTTTACTGCATGAAATATTTCAGTGAAATAGACAAACCAATATTGTTCTTGACTTTTGTTAATTCTACTGACTTGAGTGTCTGTCTGTCTTAATATTGTGTACAGTATTGTATGTTACAGATACAAGTCAGCAGTAAAAATCAATAAACTTGTTCATTTGGGGGTTCAAAAATAGTTATGTGAAAGAAAAAAATTGTAATCAGATTCAAGGATGTTTGCAGTACATTCCAGATGTAACAAAGAATAGTTACAGTAAAAACTTGTTGGCTTTACTGAACCAGTGAATTCTTTTTAAATAACACATGAGTTAGTACCCACTTTAGTATTAATACAATGAGGTAGTAATGCCAAAATATTACTGACCCAGCTAATTAGGTGTAGGTCAGAATGGCAAATACCAAAAAACACATAACAGATGATTAAAACATTTCCTTCCTGATCTCTACAAACCACCAGTTGATGAAATAAGAAGCAGAATTTTACCAATCAAGCATGACCTTACTATCTGGTATAACCTTTGTCTGCTAATTATATCTAAAAATATAGAAATAATTATTAAACCATCCTGTTCTGTAGAAACTCTTTCTATTTTAGCTGACTAGAATATTTTATTTTCAATTTTATTGTTGCCAGTTATAAGTGTTTGTAGTTAATGCTGGACTAGAGGTAATTCTCAAGCGCCTTACTTCAAGCTAATGTTACGATGGAGTAAAGGTTACTCATTATCAGTCCCCATTACATTCGAGTGCCAGACTTGTTTACCATGGGCTAGAGGTAACTTATTTTCAACTCCCATTGTTTTCTTGATTACCATGGAGTAGAGGTTACTCATTCACAAAACCTATTACTTTCAAGTTCCATTCTGTGGCCAGTCAGTATAACCTACTTAAATTTATTAATGTGTATCTTCCTCACCATATGTAGAAGTGTGCTATTAGTAGGGGTGTAATGATACACTTTTTCCACAAGCGATACATATCGTGATATTTGATATGTATTGCGATACGTATCACGATACGTTTTATAGGAAACTGTAACTATTCCTTGAAGTCCATGCTGGTCGACATGGGCGCTGCCATGTTTTTTTATTTATATGAGGTCGCTTACGTACTAGCGGAAATTATAAATATTTGATTAATTAATTTTAAAAGCGGAAATTAATCGATTCACTTTTCTCAAAATATTAATTAAATGATCACCAAAAGAAGAAAACAGAAGTTTAACACTACTTTTTTTTCAAAAAATGAGCATCATATCGTTTGTATCATAAGCGGCCTCCATGTATCGTGAACCGAACCTTCCCCAAAATAATCATGATTTCGGTACATACAATGAATCGTTTCCCCCTTAGCTATTAGATGTTCCTTTATTGTGGGTATTTTCTAATATTTGGGGTTAAAATTTAATTTTTAGCAAACATTTGAAAATCTGCCCAGTTCCTCTAGAACCACTTCATATATTTGAATGAAGCATCATATCCAGTATACTCATCATAGATAAATAAACCTTTTGATGGTTATTTTTATGTTTATTGTGTAAAAGTTATGGCTGTAAATTTATGAGGTCCATGGCTTCTAAACAGGGGATGAAACAGAAAACTTAAGTTAGAATAGTCAGATGCACCTTGTACATATCAATTTAATATTTGTGTATATAATTTTGGATATGCAAATTTTATTTTGACTTATTATTTTTATTATTGTGTTATTAACCAGCTAACCACATAAAAACAACTCCATGTTTTATTGAATTTCACATGTAAGTACCTCTCTCTGTATGTGATAATTAGACCTTGGAGAACCAATTCCCAATGAATTGTAATTAACTTGTATCACAATTCCAGTCTTTGCCTTAATTGTTTTCACCTACTTGCTCGAAAGCCAAATTTAGAAGGGAAAAAAATTATTCAAACAAATTCTTTCATAATTTTCACTTGTCCGAATCCAGTTTTACTTGTCCCAGGCTTTGGGCAAGTGGGGTAACACGAAGACTGCAATTCCATGGTTGAGGCACAATGATAGCTTTAATATTTTAAGATTAGGGTTTTGGGGAATTTGTCCTTGTGTCTTACATTAAAGCATGATCAATGCAGGGTATCTGAATACATATTACAACATCACGGTTCAAGTATAGATGTATCTTTTCAATGCATTTATATTTGAGTAAAATGGGGAGTATGAATGTGAAATCTTAGTATTAAGTGAACGTTCGGCCCTTCAGACGTGACTTGCCATTAGTGTCATTAAGATAACCTTGACTCTTGCCATTGGTGTCCCAAAGATAACATTGAATCTTGCCATTGGTGTCTGAAAGATAACCTTGACTCTTGGCATTGGATGACATTGACTCTTGCCACTGATGTACCTAAGATAACCTTGACTCTTGCCATTGGTGTCCCAAAGAAAACCTTGACTCTTGACATTGGTGTCCTAAAGATGACCTTGACTCTTGCCATTGGTGTCACAAAGATAACCTTGAATCTCCATTCCCATAACAACCTCGATATTATGCCAAGTGTCTTCATAAACATGACCTTGACATTTGTAATTGGTTTAAGTTGTGGGGTTGTACATGTACCATGTATATTAGATTGTTATCAAAATTGAGTTGATTAATTGTCACAACATTTGAGAATTATTTTAAATATTACATGTTTCTATGTTTTATCTCTGTTTATTTGACAATTCAGTTGGGAATCATTAGACATTGGTAAATTTATATATTAACAGCATGCCCATTCACGTACTGCAGTACGTGTTTCGCGTAGAATAAAAATCATGCACGTATAATTGAAAGAACCCTACGTGCACATATAGAACTCATTGTGAGCGCTATAAAAATTACCTTTTGTTTACAATTCACTTCAAAGTACGTAATAGAGTTGTTCTGATTAGTTAAATAACCATTTTTGTTGTTTAACCAGCAGCAATGTTTTATTTATTCAACTGCTAGCTTTTTGTCGAAATTGAGAGCAAAGAAGGTAGAAAAACTGCATAATTCGTCATTTTACCGAAAATGAAATATCGGATTCTGGAACCGGGAACAACTATTTCCGGTTTTGCCGATAATAATAATAAAAAAATTAATCCCGACCGACCCTAGATTTTTTTTACATGTGACAGTAAACACACTTTTTTTTTGGGCCTAATATTTACAAAAAACAGCATGGTGCTCGACCTTGTGTAGAGAAAATGCAGTTCATTTTCTTTGTACCCCCAAATGAAGAGTTAGAGTGTACATTGCACCCCCAAAAAATTGGATGTATCCCCAAAAATGAAGGTAAAAGGGTACATGTACTCCCAGATGAAAAAACCTGTGGACATACTGTATTAATTATTGTGGGAAAGTTACAATTTTTATACGCCCGTCTTTAAGACGGGACGTATTATGGTATACCACTGTCTGTCAGTCTGTCCATCCGTCCGTCCATTTCACATGTCGCGCTCTAACTTGAGAACCCCTTGGCCAATTCACTTCAAATTTCACCTAGTTATTGGAATTGATGGTCTTACGGTCTGTATACTTTATGGTGAAATTTCGAATTTTCATTCCAGAGTTGTGGGACTTTATTCATCAAATTGTAGGCGATTTTTTGTATGTTGCGCTGTAAATTGAGAACCCCTCGGCTAATTCACTTCAAACTTCGCATAGTTATTGGAATTGATAGTCTTATGGTCTGTATATTTTTTGGTGAAATTTCAATTTTTCATTCCAGAGTTATGGGACTTTATTCATCAAATTGTAGGCGATTTTTCGTATGTCACGCTGTTAATTGAGAACTCCTTGGCCAATTCACTTCAAACTTCGCACAGTTATTGGAATTGATAGTCTTACGGTCTGTATACTTTATGGTGAAATTTCGAATTTTCATTCCAGAGTTGTGGGACTTTATTCATCAAATTGTAGGTGATTTTTCGTATGTCGCGCTGTAAATTGAGAACCCCTTCACCAATTCACTTCAAACTTCGTACTGTTATTGGAATTGATAGTCTTTACTGATTTCTCAAAAAATGTTGTTTTCAGTTGTATAAATATTGTATAAATGTTCCAATTCATGTTTATGGTGCAGCTGTGGGTGAAATTTAAATTTTTCATTCAAGAGTTATGGGAAAGAAAGTCTTTACAAATATTGTATGAATGTTGACGAGGGGCGTATCATGCGCTCTTGGCACAGCTGTTTATTTAGAATATTTAAGCTTGTCACATCAGAATGAACTATTCAAACTTGATTTCTCTATACCTATGTATATGGTTTGTTGAGAAATAAAGATATATTTATTTTACACATAAACAGTTTCCATGGATTGTACATAATTCAATCTTGAATAACTTTAAAGTGTAATGGCTTGAATATTCTGATGTTAATTATTGAAAAATCTTTTTAAATATAATTAAGTCTCCCAAACAACGTTTGGAGACTTATTGTTTTTGCTCCGTTTCTTATTATTATTATTATTATTCTCCTTTCTTTCTTTGGCACATGAACATGTCCACGACAGATCTCAGGAACTACTGGACAGAATTTCATGAAACTTGATGGAGTTATAGATATATGTTTCTAGTTGGTTCTAAAGTTTTCAGATTTGTGGTAAAGGGGGTCAAAGTCATATGTTGAGGGGTTCAAAAGGGATGGGGGTTACTAAAGAATTCTATGGGAAAGTTGAAATTTCGTACATTAATGTTGATAACTTCTAAATGGATAATGATAGAGACATAAAATTTGACATAGTGATAGGTCACCATTAGAGGAGCAATTCTGCATTTTCAAGATGTCTGCCATTTTCAAAATGGCTGCCAAAACACGGCATAAAAAATGAGCGGTAAAAATTCAACAGTGTCCAATATCATCAAAATTTGATATGTGGGTAGATAATGATGTCCTGAATTGCTTTCCGACATTGAACAATTTCTACCTGTTGCCATTTTCAAAATGGCCACCACAATACCGCAAAAATTCAACATTGTCCGATTTCAACGACATTTCATATGTAGGTAGATTATGATGTCCCGAATTGATTCCTGACATCGAAAAATTTCTAACGGTCACCATTTTCAAAATGACCACCACAATACCTTACAAATTCACCATTGTTCAACTTCAACGAAATTTCATATGTAGGTAGATTATGATGTCCTGAATTGATTGCTGACATCAAAAATTTCTACCGGTCTCCATTTTCAAAATGGCCACCACAATACCGCAAAAAAATCAAGCTTAGAATTTGTCACAATGCAAAGTGTTCATTTAAACCTGTTGTCAGTGGCCGATTTGGGAGACTTCATAATCGTTAGATTATAATAATCATATCTTGTTACCCATGTCTTTAAGGCCAATTAATAATTGTTGACAAATGGGGCGAAATGGATCTTATTTTTGACATAAATATCATAATTCACAAAAATTTTCAATACGATATTGTTTACTCCATTGATAACTACGATGAGTTGGTTGTTGCCTCTAAGATATACCATATCTTAATCAGATATATCAGTGTTCTGTTACCTTAGGGAGATGAACAAAGGTGAAGAAATGTTAGCATGAAAAGATAACTTAAAATTATGAGAGAATATAATTGGAGGTGACTATATGTTAATTGGTTGTCTGATTTTATCAACATGTAAATATACAAGTTTACCTGTAGACAGGTGAGGTGTCGAAAGTTAATTATAGGATGTAATTTACCTGAATTATGTCAATGAGCAGCAAGGTATCTGTATTACATAATTTTAATACTGTAATATTCTTGTTTGTGCAAGAGAAAATTATTAGTATTTACAGAACTTTTGTCATTGACTTTCAGGAGTTGGAATTGATTTGTGTGTATGACTGATTATTGGGAAGTTGAACAGATTTAGGAAACAATATTGTGAATATCTGTTGCAAGAGTTACAGCCCTTGACATTTTGATTTATTCCATGTAGAGAGGTTAGTAATTTCTAATTCTATTGCACAATTAGTTACAAAGGGAGGAGGAGGAAGTTATGGTGTTTAATGCCACTTTCAACAATTTAGTTATATCATGGTGGTCAGTTTTATTGGTGGAGGAAACAGGAGTACCCTGAGAAAACCACTGACAAACTTTATTGCATGATGTTGTATCCAGTACACCATGAGTGGGATTCGAAGTCGAAACTTCAGTGGCGATAGGCACTGATTGCATAGTCAGATAATTGGAAATCTAACTACCATACGATCACAACCAAGACAGCCCCTAGTTAACAACGGAAGAAGAAAATATCTTGTTTTAATATTGATTCAAACTTTCTATTTATTTTGCAATTCAAAATTTGAAGTTCCTGTTTGGGGAAAAAAAAAATCTCTTCCTAAAAAAACTGCAAATATTGAAAGGAAAAAAATAAGTCCATGGGTCTTCATTATTCAATGTGTAATATTTTAAGCTCACTATTATCTACTATAAAAGAATACAGGATAGAAATATTTTTGAATACTTAGTACAAAAGAAAAATGTAAAAAAAAAATGAGATGAAAAATATAATTATTGATCTCGTACAAGTAAAATCAATATTAAGGTTCTGGTAATAAAAATGTAGATATCTAATTTAGTAACACAAGTTTATGGAATAACCTTTATCAGGTAGGCTCATAGTCCGTAGATTGGAAAGTTTAATGATTTTTAGCTCACGGTGAGCTATTGTCACCACTTAGCGTCCGTCGTCCGTCCGTGTGTCCGGTGATCCCGACTTCCAACCAAGATGGCCACCAAGCTAAAAATAGAAAAAAAAGGGGGGGGGGAATTTTAATTGTCCATTGCTGCTTTAGTATAAGTCAAAATGAGCTCAAATTTTAACTGCAGCTACATGGCAAGTCGATTTATACCGATTATGCAAATTAGGCATATTTTGATAAAAGATCACATTTAAATCTTCTCCTCTCATACCGCTGAACCAAATTAAACCAAACCTGGCAGGAGTGGGTCCCTTTCAAAATTGTGTCCGATGACCCCGCCCTCCATTCAAGATGGCTGGTGTTACTAAAAATAAAAATTTCTTCAATTGTCCATTGCTGCTTTAGTATAAACCAAAATGAGGTCAAATTTTAACTGCAGCTACATGACAATGAGTAGTTAAACAAATATTCCGGGTTTTTCTGTGAAATTTTTTTTTCAGCCGATTTATACCGATTATGCAAATTAGGCATATTTTGATAAAAGATCACATTTAAATCTTCTCCTCTGAAACTGCCTAACCAAATTACACTAAACCTGGCAAGGATGATCCTTGGGTGGGTCCCTTTCAAAGTTGTGTACGACAGCCCCACCCTCCATTCAAGATGGCTGCTGTTACTAAAAATAGAAATTTCTTCAATTGTCCATTGCTGCTTTAGTATAAACCAAAATGAGGTCAAATTTTAACTGCAGCTACATGGCAATGAGTAGTTTAACATATATATATTCCGGACTTTTCTGTGAAATTTTTCTTTCAACAAATTTATGCAAATTAGGCATATTTTGATAAAAGATCACATTTAAATCTTTTCCTCAGAAACCGCTGAACCAAATTAAACCAAACCTGGCAGGGATAGTCCTTGGGTAGTCCCATTTCAAAATTGTGTCCGACAGCCCTGCCCTCCATTCAAAATGGCTGCTATTACTAAAAATAGAAATTTCTTTAGTTGTCAATTTCCGCTTTATTACAAATCAAAATGAACTCAAATTTTAACTGCAGCTATATGGCAATAAGTAGTTTAACATATATTCTGGGTTTTTCTGTGAAATTTTTTCAGTCAGTTTATTCCATTTAGGAATATTATGAGATAATAATCACATGAAAATCTTTTGCTCAGAAATTTGAGTTGAAATGATCTTTGGGTGGCCCACTTTCAAAATTATGTGTAACACCCCCATTTTCTATCAACTTTAGATGTCAAATTGAAAACCAGGTGAGCGATTACAGGCTCCTGAGAGCTTCTAGTTTTAAGTTTTTTGGAGCAAATAAACCAAAGAACCTAAATAGAATAGCCGAAGTCAACTAAGGTTACATATGCAAGAGGGATATTGACCTTAAAGTTGTAATAAATTATGTTATTTAGAAATTGTTTATATCAAACATAAATTTTATTTTATATAAACTTTCAAGGGCATGAAATATTATTGACTTATCAAATTCAATTACAAAATGTAATACAGAAAAGGAATTTGGCAATAAATTGAAATATATAGCTGTATGATATATTATGAAATGAATAATAGTTTTTGCTGGACCAATGAGATAGCTGGGTTTGGGGCAGGTGTGCTGTGTTTACCTTGATATACCTGTACATGATAAGTTAGGTGATATGATTTAAATGTCACAATATCATCATTCTACCGGTTAGCAAATCGTGGGAAATTTTCTTAAAATCATTTGACAGTGAAAAAACTGTGAATTTTTTCATGTTTAAGAGACACATAACTCTTGTCATTTAATAAATGAGTTCTTGTTGAATTTTATCAGCATTGTGTTGAAGTTGTTTTGCTTCCAAGCAGGGGGTTTTGTCAAATGTTTTGAAGATAATTAATAGTGTGTGATGTCTATGTAGTACTGTGAACCAAATGACAAAATTAAAAGTAAAGGTTTATTTTTACCTTATTTTTTCCAAATACAGTAAAATAAATGACAAAATTAAAAATAAAGGTTTATTTTTACCTTATTTTTTCCAAATACAGTAAAATAAATGACAAAATTGAAAGTAAAAGTTTATTTTTACTTTATTTTTTTCTCTCGCAACTTTCAAAATTTAGGATACCATGCATAGTCTACCATATGTGATTCAAGTATGTAGCATGTGCAAGGTCAAATGTTCGGCAGACAGATATTTGCATCAAATCTTCCGAGACGGTGGATATTGTCCTCTTTATTGGTCCTTTAATATGATATATTGGTTTGAGATGCATTACATTCACAATATTTGATTATTTCAGAAACATGTCTAGTGAAGTTATATTTTCATATTGGCTTATGTGTTATTGTTTAATGCTATAGGCAAAATAAACAAAAATATACAGAAATGAATGTCTGTATTTGAAGATGAAACAACCCTTTAAAAAATATGCTGGTTTGAGGTGAGAGGTGGTTGTTTGGTTTGTTGATATTGGTGGAATTGTTGACCATCATTGTTTATACTTTCTTTTCATAATTTGTTGAAATGGGATAGATTTTAAAATAGGTGGAATATTTGACAAGATTGAAATACAGAGCAGCTGTTGAGGACTAAAAACATTAGATGGGGCATATGTTCTAATTACATAATAAAGTTGGGTTTTTTTTCACAGAAGTTCAAAGTTCTATATATTACATTATAAACTAATTTTGTAAAGCTGTGGTCTGTCAACTTCTGTTTGGATAGAGCCCTTTATTTTTCAATGTCTATTCTCAGTGTTGTTGTGGGGAGAACCTGAAGAAGACTGTGTCTTAGAACAAGCCTCGGCATACCAGTATGTCACCACCTATCAGGTTAGCCCAGTGTGCATTACTATGTTGTTTATCTGAGTGGCACACTGAGCATTGTCCACATGCCTGTATGACATCACTACCTCTGTGGAGAACTATGGACTGATGTATTCTATATAAACTCTCTTTAAAGTGTGTCACATTATGTTCTATGGTTTAATCTTATTAAGATTTATTAAAAATCAAATTCAAATTAATCAAAAATGCGATGATTAAATTTTAACAGTATACCGCAACAACAAAAACCTACACGAACACAACATGTTCAGCTTCACCAAGTTTTATATGGAATGATATGATAAGATTTATGTGTTTATATTGTGGCTTATTATTCTGGTCATTAAAGACTATCCTTTAGAAGTTTTTCAACCGCAACAGTAATATATATTTGGTGCATTTTACAATATTGTAATGCATTAGTGTACTTATATGAATCTACCTGCATGACACCACGTTTTTCTGATGATAGCAACATAACAAATTGTCAGCATACACATTTCACATTTGGAATAGCTTGATTTGATTCGTCCTGCCGAATGCAGTCATCATATTGAAGGATCTAATATAAGAAAAATAAAACGTACAAAACAAAATCGGTCCTTTCAAATGAAAAGTCAATAATGTTTATGTACATGCAGACTTTCCTTAAAAATCACTACATACCAATATATTAAAATAAAATTATAAATCAAAGCACGAGGATAAAATGTAAATTTATTTTATATTATTGTATGTATTGTTAATAAAAAGGATTTAAGTATAGATAGTTTAATATTGAGTACAGTTTCTTTTACCGTGAAATTCTTGAAGAGGAAAAGATTTCGGGGCGAACCATTTATCTCATGCTTTTTCAAAGAAAGGCATGTTAAAATTTAATTAGATATCACAGTTAGCACTAAATACATGATATATTTCATTAGAAATTCAAATGTTGATGCATGATAGATAATGATAATATGATCTTCCTTTTTTAAGAACAGAGAGATAACAATAAATTTTGCAGAAGCATTAGTTTAGTATATAGATATGTTGTATATTAAGCCTTTTATTATATAATAGCCCTATATATTTCACACTGACCTATTCTTTAATATTATACTCTCTCAGCTTGACAAGCCTAACTGATGACTTTAAACAACTTTATAATTTAACAAATCTGAATAATGACTTAATCCTGAACATCATAGATATAATATATTATAGAGGAAATCAGACAGTATTATTACATTTAATGGCTTAATGTCCATATATATATCTAAATGGTGTTAACTGTTGGGAATAGCCAAATGTAACGTACATGGTCGTAAATTATGATAAATCTATTGGGAATACACAAAATGTATCTGAATAAATGTGATCATGTTAAGACATTAACTGTGGGGAATAGAGAAAATATCTTGTGATGTTCCTGTATTATCCTCTTGTCAAAGAGTCTACATATCACAATATAATCTTACTTGACTTTTTCTTTAATGAAGAAGAAGGAACTATATTTGTCATGTTTTTGACGTAGATCCCTGTCAGGATGTGGGAGTCTTATTATCCTAATTAATTTTATGGGAAATAATGTAGATAGTTTTAATTTTTCTGAAAAGTAGATATAACATTATGTGATAACGTTTGTCAGTGACTTGCACCAGGTCGGTGGTTTTCTCTGTGTACGCTGGTGTAAAACTGATCACCACGATATAGCTGAAAATTTGTTGAAAGTGGTGTTAAACACCAAAACCCTAACCCTCTGAAAAGTAGAATGATGTATTTATTCTCTCCTTCCTTTACAAAAACTTTGTATTCGCTAATCCTCCTACATTTTTGAATACCTCTAAGCTTTGCATGCTTTGTTTATTACCATACGAAGAATAACTTTCCAGCAGTTTGATTAGACTATTTTTGAAGGAGTTATTTCCCATTGTCAATATTTCTGAAAGCAAACTTTGTTTGCAAAACTTCTCCTACATTTTGAACGGGAAGTCCTTAAAACTTTGCATGCATGCTTACTACCTATTGAAGAATCCTGTGTTATTACAGCAGTTTGATTAGACCATGTTTGAAGAAGTTATTGCCCCTTTTCACTTTGAATATTTCATCGAAAAGTATGTAGGCATAAATCCTTCTACATTTAAAATCATACCTGTTAACCTCTGGGAACTACTAGGGGGGAAGATCTCCCCCCTATCAACTCTTCTAAGGGGGAGATTTTGTGCGTCGCCTTTAAACGCACAAAATTGTACCTTATAGTTGCATACATGTGATAGAGTTGCTATGCTACACCTGGAGATTTGTAAATTTTTGGCTGGAGATTTGGTCTCAAAACTGGAGATTTTTATCCACGTATTTGATGCATGTTTTTATTGTTAATTGATGTTTTCTTTTTGTTTGTTTCAGTATTGAACCAACTGCATTCCATTTCAATATATATTGTTTACATTTCTGTCTTATTAGTAGTGTTTCATATGATGAATGAAGGATAAAAACTGTATTTATAATTTATTCATAATCATTCATAATCATAAGGTTATAATAAAGCAATAACAATGAAGACAGAATGCTCTGAACAATAAAGTCATAGAGCACTAAAAGTAAAAAGTCACTTTGCTGCTGGTGCGTTGGGTGATAGCATACGTTTTGGCATTTTTGTGGTTTATCAATTCCATCCTGGAACTTAGTCCTTAAATAATACTTTGATCGGCTTTGGTCCCAAACAAGCCATAGCAACTCAATCCGAGATGAATTCATTGCACGTTTGATCAAAATAAGAAGTTTTCCTCGGCATCAAAGGTTGTTCGACTCCTGTTTGCACAACGGTTTATAACTATTTGTAATTGCCGCTATCACACTTCTAATCATCTAAGCGTGTGCCACAAACCCACTTCCTTATCCCCAATTAACTGTCAATCAGTGGATAATTGTTGTATAATCATCAATCTCCATGACCCAATTTACCTGTAAAGGTGTCAAACAGATCAATAACCGGATATCATTTAAACACCTTTACTATTCGTATCTCTCAGCGTTTTTCATCAGCGCGGGAGTTCCAAATGGGGAATTTCCAGAAATATTGATCGCAAAATGTAGGTCAAGATTTTATTGTACTTGATTTTTTGTTGGGGGATATCGTGCGGGAGGAAAAGGTGTTAATGTCTCCCGCGCATGAGACCCAGTCCATGCGGGAGATAAGGCTCTTACGCGGAAGACTCCCGCGAAAAGGGGGAGGGTTAACAGGTATGTAAAATGGAAATTACAAGGTATCTTTCTCACAAGGAGAAAGAATGTGGGGGCAAGCAAACAATGTTTTAGTCATGGCGAGATATCCTTAGCCATGAATTACTTCACCATGATATGAAACGTAACTGTAAGTGACATGAAGTACCACACAAGACCAAATCCTACTGATATCCTTACAATAGCTGATAGTGACATATTTTTTCTCTATGTTAATGATTGTCACCTCCTGAATTCTTTACCATTGTTCAAAATATGACTAGAATTATCCATCAGCTATAGGAGTGTGAACTAACCACAAGATTGCCTCTCAGCCTTAAGTGAGAAAGGTTGGAAATAAAAGCAGAAATTTAAGTATCCTTTAATGATTTGGTGATCTAAAGAAAACGGTATGATTAGGTCTGTTGGCCATTAAGGTTTATTTATGGTCACTTTGTTGATGGTGTTCATTATTGGAAATTGTCCTGATAATGGCTCGACACAGACAAATTAACTGTAATGCCTGCTGTCATCCTATTCTGACTTGTCTGTCAGCTCAATACAATTTCCTCAGGAGGTGACTACACAACTTAAAAAATCAACCTTAATTTGCTTTTTTTTTCTTCTTTCAGATTGTTCTGTCAATCTGTTTTTAGCTCCTATGGCAGACTAAAGGTCTCGTAGAAATTAGTTACAGAAATCTTTGTGTAACTATTTGATATTATTGAATGCACTTTTTCATAAAAGGATATTTTCCTTCAGACAGAATAAAATTAAACAATTGTTCCAGTAATCATACTATTTCTTATAATATCATTTTAGTGTCATCTGCATAGCAGAACTGAAATGACGGAGCTGATATAACATATAAGTACAATCCATGATTGTACAGCTGCTAAACCTATCAACCTCTCTTACCATGACTGATGGAATTTAACCTAACATTACCATATTCCTCCTCATCATGCTCTGATATGCATCTCCTATTGTGTTTTTACATGTCTGTCAGAGTTGAGGGCTTTTTATACCCCCTGCAACGAAGTTGTAGGGGGGTATACTGGTTTCACCATGTCCGTCCGTCTGTAGACAAATCCTGTCGTACGATAACTTGAGTTGTGTTTCTTAGAATCTTTTAAAATTTTATCAGCTGCTTACTGGTGAAGAGAGGAGGATCCCTTTCTTTTTTGACGATTTTCACTTTTGCCGTTCCAGAGTTATTGGACTTGATATGATGGAAAATAGGATTTTTACCCTATGTCGTATGATAACTTGAGTAGTGTTTCTCAGAATGTTTTGAAATTTTATCAGCAGCTTACCGGTGAAGAGAGGAGGATCCCTTTCATTTTTGACGATTTTCACTTTTGCCGTTCCAGAGTTATTGGACTTGATATGACGGAAAATAGGATTTTTACCATATGTCATATGATAACATGAGTAGTGTTTCTCAGAATGTTTTGAAATTTTATCAGCAGCTTACCGGTGAAGAGAGGAGGGTCCCTTTCATTTTTGGTCGGAACAATCAGTAATGTTTTGATTATGGAAATAGGTTGGACAGATGTGGGGAGCGGGGGGTATATCTTAGTGAGCTGTGCTCACAGTAATACTAGTTCCAACTAGAAGGGTTTTTCAGGATAGATGATACAGGTCTTTCTTAACAGACCAATAGATTTTTTTATTTATTTATTAATTACCAAAATTTCAATTAAGCTTTATGTTAAGATATGGTCAGGTTAATTTAGTTACAAATAATTCTCCATTTCACTGAGAGTTTTGTTATCCACAGTACCTTTCCCTACCTACTATATCAAAAAACGAGAAAAAAATAAGTTAATGTTCTGTCTTGTGTGTAGGAAGTATGAGATATGTTTCATTTCCAGATAAAAGTTGCATGTCAATTCTCAGATAAACACATTGTCAACTAAATCAAAGCTTATTTGGAAGCATTCTATAACATAGATCTCTGATTGGTTTTGAGTGAAATCTAGTGATTATATTAATGGTAACTAATGTTTTTTTTATAGGAAGTAACTAATTATGGAAGGTTATTGTTGTTGGTCATGCAAGTGTCAACGTTAAAGTACAATATTTCTGTCATTGTTAAGTGGGTAGTAAAGATTTAATAATTAAAACAGGCATGTTGTTTTATAGAAACAGATTAGAAAACATATAAATGAACAGTCTAATTAAGAAATAAATCATGGAAGCCAGAATGTGTTGGGAGTTTTAACATGGATTGGCGGATATTAGTATTTTATCCCGAGCCAGAAGCGAGGGATAAAATTTACTAATATCCGCCAATCCATGTTAAAACTCAAAACACATTCTGGCTTCCATGATTTATTTCGATTCTGATATGTCTAAGAGTACAAATACGGTAGTATATTTTGATTGGAAGACGGTAATTTATACATACGCTTGCGGAAAATGTCGCACACAATTTTTGTAACTCGAATAATACTGCGCCCTCTATTGGTATTATTTGAGTCACAATTTATGCTGCCAATGGAAATGTCAGTCACATTCATCGGCACATGTGCTAATGAGATAATACGAAGAAATAATTCTGGGTTTTTTTAACAAAGGGAAAGAGTGAAGTCATGTTAGAATTAAAATTAGATCTTTTTCGTATCTTTTTTTTTTCTTTGTTTTCTTTGGTGATACTTTACACTAACATCTAATGACATTCTGTATTGGGGCACGTCAAGGTTCTTATTTTTCAACAGAACAATCAGCGATGAGCCTACTAATTCTTTAGGATTTAGGTATTAAATCCGAGTAAGCACCAAGAACTGTTGTCTGATTGGTCAATATGTTTAACTTTCTTGCAAATGATTGGTCGGTCAAAGATGAATGAGAGGTTACATAATATGACCCCAAACAGGATGTTGTTAGATGTTAGTATACCATCAATAAAGAAAAGATAGAAAAATCATATGATTTTACTTAGATCTAGTTTTTAGACATTGCCAGAAGGAGTTTGACAGGACTTGTTTTTTATTTAGCAAATTAGGCCAAACAGGAACAACAACTTGCTTGATGTAATAGTTTGCCCAATCAAAATAGTGAAAACAACTGTGTATAGCTATAACTGGTGACAGAGTGGACACATTCAGTGGATATGTTACCTTCTCTATAGTAGAATTACCTCCTCTCCCTTCGTTATAGTCTATCACTACAGGATCAAGCAATGGGGAAAAACCTACGCAACAGTCTTTGCCTTAATTTTTTTAACCTACTTGCCCGAAAGCCAAATTTAGAGAAATTTTCTATTTGATAAAAACAAATTCTTTAATAATTTTCACTTGACCGAATCCAGTTTTACTTGTCCCAGGCTTAAGGCAAGTGGGTTTGCAGGAAGACTGCACAGATTTGTTATGACTGAAATATTACAACACCTAGGTCAGTGGTAGCTAAATGTACAAGATGAGAATATCTGCCATTAATCTGAGGATCAAAAATTGGTAGTTTTATTATATTTATAGCAATTTATCATAAATATTAAATTAATAGTCAAATTGTGATAGATGATCACATGTCAGAATGATTTAACTATATCATCAACATCCACTGTAGTAATATATCAGTCATGGTGACCTATAAGGTCAACCAACAAATTATCAATGTAAGCATGTTATGAACTTGTTTTAAAAATTATAGTATTTATGAATAGTATTTGTCAAGGATGTAATGTAGTAGAATAATGAAAAGCATTGCCATAGTAACAAAAAATGAGAAATGCCTTTATTGTCTGGGTTGCTCAGAATGTAAATCAGTGTAGTAGTATAATGCTACATGAACATCTCCTACCATGGAGAACTTGGATTCTTGAAACTTTACTAAATGTTTGCTTATATATAAAAACTATGAACAATGTTGCAATATTCTGAAATTTAGTAAGTTTTCATCAACATTTTGCTACCTATTTTGTGAAATCAATTCATTTTATAACCCATGAAAGGCATATCCTTAAAACATTATAATATGTTTAAACACATAACATTGTTGAGTTATTTTTATGCTGAATAAAATAAGAAATGAGAGGAGCACATTAAATTCACATTTGAATCCACAATTTTGTTTTCCATCATGTCCTTACAAGTTTGAAAAAAACCACCAATGCCAACATTAATGAACTCACAAGTTAGAAAGTTTTTGAACTCCAAAAATACTTCACCCCACAGTGTTGCATAGATTTTACTTCCCTAAGTATAAGGTGAAAAATTACTTGAATAAAGCACCATCATTGTATAAATAATTATATATTTTTATATAATTGTTGACTTAATTGTTCATTTGACATAAATTCGTTAATCTTGAGTGCTCTTTAATTTTTGGTTTTCAATTACAAAATGAAAACCAGAATGGAAAATTTAATTGGGTGCCGTTAATTGAAATCTTCATGAATTATAAGGGGATTGTTTCTGTTATTAGTTTGTTCTCAAGTTAATAAGAAAGTTGATGTTTTATTTTAATATTTGTCAAGTGTTGAGGGCAAGCATTGTTGATGAACGACCACCATGGGTAACCTTTATGTACTTAGATCCCCTGTGACAAATAATTCTCTTTTATCTTAGCTCCAAGAGGTCGTTTTAAGCTGCCCCTGTTTTGTCATATTTATTCACCAATCAATATACAAATGTATAGTATTGATGGTGATTGGCACCGTTTATGATATAAAAATCATCGTGATTAAATCGTGTATTCTTCCGTTTGTCTGATTGCCAATCAATACGGTGTTAAATCTAATTAGAGGAGTTATGAGGCATTTCTTTTTTGTAAATCTTTGAATTGGTAGATGTAGGTTTTGTTGATGACGTAGAATTCTATCTATGCTGTTTCCCTGACTAGATGTAGACGGTAAAAAAATTATAAATCAATGCATATTTTATAGGAAAATTTCCTTTTCCTTATAGATCTTTCTTTTTTATCAGATTAATGAATTTTTTATTCCCTTAGAGAATTTTTAGTGGAAAAAGTATTGTATATCATATTAAACCTTTTAAAGAAAGTGCTATAATGTAATAAGGGGCTCCCTGCATCAGACATTATAAAATGTTTAAGTTGTTAGGAAAGTATAACGTGATGCAAGGCGCCAAAATTTTATGTTTTGAAAGTTGGTAATAATGTGCTGGGGAGAAATTTTAACAGGAATAATAGATAACATTAGATATACTAAATCTGAGATGAAAGAAGAAATGTCCGTCATTTATTGAAGTTATTGTTTGATATTAAAGGATTTATAAAAAGAAAGTTTAAATTGTCTATTGGCTGTCCGTATTGATATTTTCTATAAATAAAAGGATTTATCTTATTTGGTTGAAATCGTTTTAAGGGAGATCTTAAATTTCACCTGTGGGTAGCATTTCAAAGCATTTTTTAGTCATTCAAGCCATAAATTATGATTTTGAAGTGTATTAGTATATACAATGTAATATGGATCTGTACTTTATGTAAATTAAAGATATGAACTAAATCACTATAACACACAATATATCATCATTAAAAAGAATAGCAAAATTATAGAGTTAGAATTACACAAATTTGTTAGAATAAAAAAAAAATGCTTTTTAGTTTCCATGATTTCTTAAGGTAACTGATATATGAACAATTTTAACCTGATCTGTCATTAGACTACTGTATCATTTTAGTTTAGTTACTTGTCTGTCAAGTAATAGACAATTAATGTATAAGTTTTGATTGAGTAAAGAAATTAAAACTACTGCCCAGTCCAATATTTCAGAGTCTCTGCTTTTATTACGGCCTTCTCATAGCATTCCACCCCTTTTATACTCATCTTTTTCACTTGATATAAAAAGATCCCCCACTATGGAAATAAGCCTTCATTTTTTGACATTTTGTTTTTGTATGACGGTGGACAGTTGTCTACTGTTGCAAAAAATATATTGTAGCATCATTGAACTGGTAGTGATCCATGAGTCTAAAAGGAAGTTTAGACCTGGAACTACAGATTACATATTGATCAATGAGTTTTCTCAATACATTTATATTTGCACTTTTATCTAAGTTTTCAATTAAAAACCCGTCCTTGTCATTAAATTTAAAAGTCTGGAACTACAGATTGTATATTGATTGTAAGTGCACTTTTAAATCCTTAAATACAGATTTTGTCCTTGTTACTATACTCTGTGTCACATGAACCACTTTTCCGAAATATGGTGCTTATTTTTTGATATGTCCATTCTTGACCTTTTTGGTATTATAAATCCAATACTATACTCCATCACAAGATTAATTGTCCATGCTTTATATCCTCCTTTGACTATTTGATTAAATGAATAAATCATTGACCCTCTCTATAGAGATTTAACATTACATGGCTGCCATCTTTATTTCTAATGGGACCAAAGTTGTTTACCTTGCTTGGCTGCCATCTTTATTTCTAATGGAACCAGAGGTGTGTACCTTGCTTGGCTGCCATCTTTATTTCTAATGGGACCAGAGTTGTTTACCTTGCTTGGCTGCCATTTTTATTTCTAATGGGACCAGAGTTGTTTACCTTGCTTGGCTGCCATCTTTATTTCTAATGGGACCAGAGTTGTTTACCTTGCTTGGCTGCCATTTTTATTTCTAATGGGACCAGAGTTGTTTACCTTGCTTGGCTGCCATTTTTATTTCTAATGGGACCAGAGTTGTTTACCTTGCTTGGCTGCCATCTTTATTTCTAATGGGACCAGAGTTGTTTACCTTGCTTGGTTTATGTTACCTCTACATATTTATAAAGGAC
Organism: Bathymodiolus septemdierum; assembly: GCA_963383655.1. NCBI lineage: Eukaryota > Metazoa > Mollusca > Bivalvia > Mytilida > Modiolidae > Bathymodiolus > Bathymodiolus septemdierum. Next base: position 41,222,060 of record OY726521.1, on the reverse strand, counting down.
TTTCTACTTGTGTTTGGGCAGTTGTGGTCGTGATCATATGGTAATTGGATTTACAACTACCTCGGCAAGCAGTGTCTATCACCAATAAAGTTGTGAATTTGAACTCCGTTCATTGCGATGTATACTGGATACAACATTATGTGATAAACTCTTGTTAGTGACTTGTGACAGGTCTGTGGTTTTCTCCGGATACTTCGGTTTCCTACATTAGTGACTTGTGACAGGTCGGTTGTTTTCTCCGGTTTCCTCCATTTATAAAACTGACTGCCACAAGATAACTGAAATATTGTTGAAAGTGGCATTAAACACCATATACCCATCATCTATTTGTGACTTTAATATTTTTGTTGTCTTACATCGTCTGTCTATGTTTCATCTTCATTTTACCGTTTGATATTAGGGAGAACATTGATCGAATGATCCCAGGTTACACTTCCTATACAAACAATGGCCGAAAAGTCAATGTTAAACAAACAAAATCCCTATATATAAAACAATTCGAATGAAGGATAAGTCATTTACTAAATTTGATTTAAACCAGATTCAATCTTTCAGATTGACTTTTAGTTTGACACAACACAGTAACAATAGTTTTAATTACCCGATTATTTTAGCTGACTTTTGAAAGGATGATGCAGAATATAGAATACCTTTGCCTAAAGTACTTACAAGGTGCTTCAGTAAAAACATGGTTGTCAGTGTTTTTGTAGTGAAAATCTTGATAGTTAGAGATTTTTTGGTGGAAGTTTTAGATTTGTTTATAATAAAAAAAAGAAACAAACAAACAAACATAATGAGAAGAGTTGTAACACACAAGATCCCAGTTTTTCTATTTTGTTGATAAAGAAAAGCTGGGACTCTCCTCATAATTTTGTTCTTTATTTTGGAAATAATGTTCATAAAGTCTCTCAAAATATGGTGTCACTTTGTATAATTATGTTAAAACCACTAATATTTGATCAGATGAAATAACATGACACTATATGATTAAAAACAAAGTGTATTTAAGGTTTTTTTTTTTTCACAAACCTTAGCAGAATGTTAAATTAATTAAAAATGGAAATATATTTGAGCAAATATTTATTTTAAATCTTTCAATGGGTCCCGAAAAAGCAAATATCACATAATTTTGGAAATATGAATGTACTCCAAAGCCTTATTTCTCTGAAATCTGTATTCCTCACTGTGTAGACTTGAACAGCAATAGGTTCAACTTTAAGAGATCAAATTTTTTAATTACTTTTTAGTTGATGTGATGCAACTGTCAGATTGGAATTGAGATTTCATTTATTTTTTTCGGGGGAATTTAGTTCAATGCTGAAAGATATTCAAATTAATTAGTTTTTCTATTGTATCAGGAATTCAATTTCTAAACGCAAATTGTGGAATTTCACTTTGTCTGTAAAGAGGTTTAATCTGGTTTGTAAAACTGATTGTCAAATGACAACCTTAAAGGCAGTAGAGGAATGATCTTTAGAGATTGGTTCAGAAAGCATAGTCATTAATTTTTTTACTTGCTATTTCTATTTTGTTTTGGCTGGATTGTTATAGAAAATGACCACAGCATCAACTCATAGCCATGAAATTAGGTGTAAATTATAGGAAGGATTTGATTGACAGCCACCACACAGAAATATACATGATACAAAGGAAATGAGATGAAGTAGGGAAATATTGAATGAAATCTAATTATACAGCATCAAAAAGGTCAACATTTAGATCAACTTAAAAACACCAATTTATCAGATCTGAATGATTCTTAATGTATCTTTTTTTTTACAGACAAAGTAAGTTTAATATGTCAAATAGATGTCATTCACGGAGTTATCCCATTTCATCATTTTAGAATGAATACCTTGTGAAAAGTGTAATGGTTAACATGCTCACCTGGAGTGTGGTAGAACATGGGTTCAATCCCTGATCGGGTCAAACCAAAGACTATAAAATTGGTTTTTGCTGCTTCTCCACTTAGCATGCAGCATTAAGGAGTAAGAGTATGGAATCAGGATAATGTGCCACAGTGGAATGACAAGTCTATCTGTGGACTGTTGTTACAGTGAGCTAGGACTATAAAAATCAAAGTTAGCATGTTGGTCTTGTACAAGGCAGACATCATAATCATCATCTCATTAAAATGAAACTTGTACTCGCCAAGATTTATGTAGAAGACAGCCTTCTAATGTAAATTGTTGGCTAGCGAAGGTATCATATTTAGAATCCTATGTAAGATATGTAAATAGTTGGCTATGGGAAACATAATTTTGTTGGTAGGAAAGACATCCTATTTATACAGTCAAACTTGTCTTATGTGACCTTCCAAGGGAACAGTGAAATGTGGTCACATAAGACAGGTGGTTGCTTAATATAGGTTTAATTGATATGAAATGCACTGTGAAGGGAAATAAAAATTAAGGTCGCATAAAATAAGTTATTGCTTAATAGAGGTGGTTACTAAAACAGGTTTGACTATAGTTGGCTAGAGAAGACGGCCTATTTAAATTATTAGGTAAGGAAGACAGTCTCTATAAATAGTTTGCCAGAAACAGTGTTCGACGTTAAGCCATATCTGTTAACCCTCCCCCTTTTCGCGGGAGTCTCCCGCATGGACTGGGTCTCATGCGCGGGAGACATTAATCTCCCGCACACACCTTTTCCTCCCGCACGACCTCCCCCCAACAAAAAAATCAAGTACAATAAAATCTTGACCTACATTTTGCGATCAATATTTCTAGAAATTCCCCATTTGAACTCCTGCGCTGATGAAAAATGCGGAGAGATACGAATGGTAAAGGTGTTTAAATGATATCTGGTTATTGATCTGTTTGACACCTTACAGGTAAATTGGGTCATGGAGATTAATTAAGGTGTTGATGATTATACAACAATTATCCACTGATTGACAGTTAATTGGGGATAAGGAAGTGGGTTTGTGGCACACGCTTAGATGATTAGAAGTGTGATAGCGGCAATTAAAAATAGTTATAAACCGTTGTGCAAACAGGAGTCGGACAACCTTTGATGCCGAGGAAAACTTCTTATTTCGATCAAACATGCAATGAATTCATCTCGGATTGAGTTGTTATGGCTTGTTTGGGACCAAAGCCAATCAAAGTATTATTTAAGGACTAAGTTCCAGGATGGAATTGATAAACCACAAAAATGCCAAAACGTATGCTATCACCCAACGCACCAGCAGCAAAGTGACTTTTTAATTTTAGTGCTCTATGACTTTATTGTTCAGAGCATTCTGTCTTCATTGTTATTGCTTTGTTATAACCTTATGATTATGAATGATTATGAATAAATTATAAATACAGTTTTCATCCTTCATTCATCATATGAAGCACTACTAATAAGACAGAAATGTAAACAATATATATTGAAATGGGATGCAGTTGGTTCAATACTGAAACAAACAAAAAGAAAACATCAATTAACAATAAAACATGCATCAAATACGTGGATAAAAAATCTCCAGTTATGAGACCAAATCTCCAGCCAAAAATTTACAAATCTCCAGTTGTAGCATAGCAACTCTATCACATGTATGCAACTACAAGGTACAATTTTGTGCGTTTAAAGGCGACACACAAAATCTCCCCCTTAGAAGAGTTGGTAGGGGGGAGATCTCCCCCCTAGCAGTTCCCAGAGGTTAACAGGTATGGTTAAGCAGTAGCCCGAAGCCAGTGTCTAGTAAAAATGATATCGGTTTAGTTGTATGGTGTTGCTGGTGGCCCGATTGGTCTAGTGAATTTGAAAGTAGCCAATTGTAGTTAAATACCTTTTCTGATTGACTCGACGAAAATTTTGAATCGTTAATGTGATAATTTTCTTTTATTTTCATCCAAAAATAGTCGCGGGCTTGTTTACTCATAAAAATGACCTTAACCTAATAACTGGTACCTTCAAATATAGCGATTTGTGGGTACTTGGGCATTTTCATTTCGGCAACCAGTCGTAAGATGCATCTAAATCCCATCGCATTTCGACGGGCAATAAAGTACAACAAGTCATCATGTTGCAAAGTTAGATGTTAAAACTTGAAAATAATCTTTAACAAGATATAATTTTTACTTTTTATGAGTAAAAATAAAGAAAATCAATATTATTTACCACTTTCCCCAGTATGAATCATGATGGATAGTGTTCTGTCATTATGACTTGTGTTGGTTTTTAGTTGTTTATGGTTTTGATAAATCAACATGGACTTGAAGTGGCAAGACGGTGCTATTCCGGGGAAGAAGTTGAAAAAGCCCTCTAGAACACCAGAGGAGGTGTTACAGGCTAAAAAACAATATGAACAGAAAAGATCACGGTCTTTTAAGCTCCACTGGACCACCGATCGCCCTTGGCTACGCTACAATGAACATGAACAAATGATGTATTGTACATACTGCGAAAAACAGTTTTGAGGACAAAACTGGGGCTGGGAAGTAAAAATATCTTCGGTCTAGTGTGCACTGATTCAGTCTAGTAACTTTAGCAAGTCACTGGCCCAGATGTCTAGTGGTTAAAGAAGTTGTTGGCGAACACTGCAGGAAAGACAGTCTGTGTTAATTGTTTGGTAGGGAAGACAGCCTATTTAATTTATTGGATTGGGAAGACAGTCTTTGTAAATATATGGCATGGGAAGACAGTCTGTGTTAATTGTTTGGTAGGGAAGACAGCCTATTTAATTTATTGGATTGGGAAGACAGTCTTTGTAAATATATGGCATGGGAAGACAGTCTGTGTTAATTGTTTGGTAGGGAAGACAGCCTATTTAATTTATTGGATTGGGAAGACAGTCTTTGTAAATATATGGCATGGGAAGACAGTCTGTGTTAATTGTTACAACAGATTTTGTTATTGTTTAGAATTATTTGTATGATCTATGGTAAACTAATTTACTGTAGTAAATATATGATATAACATTTTGTATTATCTCAGTTGTAACAAATGGTAAAATGAAGATATCGCCCCCGTATCACCCTCTCAAAAAATAAATATGTAATCTTTATCCAGGTGTCTTAAAACTCTATCTACCTACTGGTTGTGATTATTAATGAAGATAGATCTCGTTTGTTTATTTCCCACGATATCTTTAAAACTTTAAATTTTTCATGAAAAATGTTATTCTTTCAAACTTTGATTGAAACATACATTTTGTTGGACTATCTTTAGTTCCATTATTTTTGTGATTACAGCTCATTCTCTGAATATTTAACACAGAACTATACAAAACTCAAAATTCCAAACTATATTATTTATATGATCACTTGATAGTAACTACTAAATAATTTTGAGGAGGTGTAAGTTACTAATGGGTCAGTCTGGTTTTCTCCTGTTTAACCACCAAAGGTACTAACATGGTACTGTAGTCTATAACCCCTCTCTTATAAGGCCATCCCTTCTGCAATGAAAAAGTTGCCTTCTCATAGGAGTAGCCTCTTTTGAGAGGCACAATTATTAGTACATGTATTTTACTATCTTAAGAGGTCTACAATCTGACATGATAAAAAAAGGCAGCCTTTGTTGAGAGTGGCCTAATAAGAAGGGACTACTGTAGTATCATATTTACAAGTATTGATAGTGGGTTCTATTACAACAAATAATAATAAGTGTTGACAATATTTATATGGACTTATGGCAAGTCTACTTCACAAATGATTCAGATTATCATGTAAAAACAAAATATGACCTGATGCCATTGTTTATCTAAACCAAGTTCACAGAACCTCAATATATCAGTAATGCTGTCCATTCTAAAAATGAAACCCTAACCACAGGAATTCTTACAGGAGCTAATCTTGTTACTATTGTTTATACCATTCAAGGTGACAACCCCAAATCTTAAGAACAGATGTATGTACAGAACAATAACCTGATTCCAGGGAGACTTCTATGATTAAATAGCTTCAGTAGAAATAGACATGAGTTGGAGAGAGTGCCATATTTCACTGATATTTGTATGTGGTGGTGTATGCTATAATAAGTTTCTCCAGTTATTGGATATTTTTACAGGAGGAAAGCAATCTATTCACAAATAGTTTCTCATCCTCTGTGGTGATGTATGAGATTCATTCCCAAACAGGTGATAAACTGTTATTGTGTAAATTGGAAGTGGTCAGCCATGAATGCTATAAACAATGATAATATATGGTTCATCTGGGGATCTTGTCTTGAGATGCATTCAAGTATTTCCTAGAATACATATATTATGTTTTTTATCCCCCATCAACTTGTCCTCATCGAATCAAGATGAGGAAATGAAAATGACAGTATTCTCCCTAAAGATGTATATAATTCTGAAGAGTTATTGCTCAGGAGTTAATGTTAGAAGGTTGTAGCTATTGTTAGAAGGGTTGATATGCTTGTCTTGTTTTATGTGTTGTAGCTAAAGTTAGAAGGGTTGTGTTGTTTTATGTGTTGTAGCTAAAGTTAGAAGAGTTGATATGCTAGTCTTGTTTTATGTGTTGTAGCTATTGTTAGAAGGGTTGTGTATGCAAGTCCTGTTTTATGTGTTGTAGCTATTGTTAGAAGGGTTGTGTATGCTAGTGTTGTTTTATGTGTTGTAGCTATTGTTAGAAGGGTTGATATGCTAGTCTTGTTTTATGTGTTGTAGCTATTGTTAGAGAGGTTGTTATACTAGTGATGTAGTGTTGTAGCTATTGTTAGAGAGGTTGTTATACTAGTGACGTAGTGTTGTAGCTATTGTTAGAGAGGTGGCTATGCTAGTGACGTAGTGTTGTAGCTATTGTTAGAGAGGTTGTTATACTAGTGATGTAGTGTTGTAGCTATTGTTAGAGAGGTTGTTATACTAGTGACGTAGTGTTGTAGCTATTGTTAGAGAGGTGGCTATGCTAGTGACGTAGTGTTGTAGCTATTGTTAGAGAGGTTGTTATACTAGTGATGTAGTGTTGTAGCTATTGTTAGAGAGGTTGTTATACTAGTGACGTAGTGTTGTAGCTATTGTTAGAGAGGTGGCTATGCTAGTGACGTAGTGTTGTAGCTATTGTTAGAGAGGTTGTTATACTAGTGATGTAGTGTTGTAGCTATTGTTAGAGAGGTTGTTATACTAGTGACATAGTGTTGTAGCTATTGTTAGAGAGGTTGTTATACTAGTGACGTAGTGTTGTAGCTATTGTTAGAGAGGTTGTTATACTAGTGACGTAGTGTTGTAGCTATTGTTAGAGAGGTTGTTATACTAGTGACGTAGTGTTGTAGCTATTGTTAGAGAGGTTGTTATACTAGTGACGTAATGTTGTAGCTATTGTTAGAGAGGTTGTTATACTAGTGATGTAGTGTTGTAGCTATTGTTAGAGAGGTTGCTATGCTAGTGACGTAGTGTTGTAGCTATTGTTAGAGAGGTTGTTATACTAGTGATGTAGTGTTGTAGCTGTTGTTAGAGAGGTTGTTATACTAGTGATGTAGTGTTGTAGCTATTGTTAGAGAGGTGGCTGCTAGTGACGTAGTGTTGTAGCTATTGTTAGAGAGGTTGTTATACTAGTGACGTAGTGTTGTAGCTATTGTTAGAGAGGTTGTTATACTAGTGATGTAGTGTTGTAGCTATTGTTAGAGAGGTTGTTATACTAGTGTTGTAGCTGTTGTTAGAGAGGTTGTTATACTAGTGATGTAGTGTTGTAGCTATTGTTAGAGAGGTTGTTATACTAGTGATGTAGTGTTGTAGCTGTTGTTAGAGAGGTTGTTATACTAGTGATGTAGTGTTGTAGCTATTGTTAGAGAGGTGGCTATGCTAGTGACGTAGTGTTGTAGCTATTGTTAGAGAGGTTGTTATACTAGTGATGTAGTGTTGTAGCTATTGTTAGAGAGGTTGTTATACTAGTGATGTAGTGTTGTAGCTATTGTTAGAGAGGTTGCTATGCTAGTGACGTAGTGTTGTAGCTATTGTTAGAGAGGTTGTTATACTAGTGATGTAGTGTTGTAGCTATTGTTAGAGAGGTTGTTATACTAGTGACGTAGTGTTGTAGCTATTGTTAGAGAGGTTGTTATACTAGTGATGTAGTGTTGTAGCTATTGTTAGAGAGGTTGCTATGCTAGTGATGTAGTGTTGTAGCTATTGTTAGAGAGGTTGTTATACTAGTGACGTAGTGTTGTAGCTATTGTTAGAGAGGTTGTTATACTAGTGATGTAGTGTTGTAGCTATTGTTAGAGAGGTTGTTATACTAGTGACGTAGTGTTGTAGCTATTGTTAGAGAGGTTGTTATACTAGTGATGTAGTGTTGTAGCTATTGTTAGAGAGGTTGCTATGCTAGTGATGTAGTGTTGTAGCTATTGTTAGAGAGGTTGTTATACTAGTGACGTAGTGTTGTAGCTATTGTTAGAGAGGTTGTTATACTAGTGATGTAGTGTTGTAGCTATTGTTAGAGAGGTTGCTATACTAGTGACATAGTGTTGTAGCTATTGTTAGAGAGGTTGTTATACTAGTGACGTAGTGTTGTAGCTATTGTTAGAGAGGTTGTTATACTAGTGACGTAGTGTTGTAGCTATTGTTAGAGAGGTTGCTATACTAGTGACGTAGTGTTGTAGCTATTGTTAGAGAGGTTGTTATACTAGTGATGTAGTGTTGTAGCTATTGTTAGAGAGGTTGTTATACTAGTGATGTAGTGTTGTAGCTATTGTTAGAGAGGTTTCTATGCTAGTGACGTAGTGTTGTAGCTATTGTTAGAGAGGTTGTTATACTAGTGACGTAGTGTTGTAGCTATTGTTAGAGAGGTTGTTATACTATTGATGTAGTGTTGTAGCTATTGTTAGAGAGGTTGCTATGCTAGTGACGTAGTGTTGTTGCTATTGTTAGAGAGGTTGCTATACTAGTGACGTAGTGTTGTAGCTATTGTTAGAGAGGTTGTTATACTAGTGATGTAGTGTTGTAGCTATTGTTAGAGAGGTTGTTATACTAGTGATGTAGTGTTGTAGCTATTGTTAGAGAGGTTGTTATACTAATGATGTAGTGTTGTAGCTATTGTTAGAGAGGTTGATATACTAGTGATGTAGTGTTGTAGCTATTGTTAGAGAGGTTGCTATGCTAGTGACGTAGTGTTGTAGCTATTGTTAGAGAGGTTGTTATACTAGTGATGTAGTGTTGTAGCTATTGTTAGAGAGGTTGTTATACTAGTGACGTAGTGTTGTAGCTATTGTTAGAGAGGTGGCTATGCTAGTGACGTAGTGTTGTAGCTATTGTTAGAGAGGTTGTTATACTAGTGATGTAGTGTTGTAGCTATTGTTAGAGAGGTTGTTATACTAGTGACGTAGTGTTGTAGCTATTGTTAGAGAGGTGGCTATGCTAGTGACGTAGTGTTGTAGCTATTGTTAGAGAGGTTGTTATACTAGTGATGTAGTGTTGTAGCTATTGTTAGAGAGGTTGTTATACTAGTGACATAGTGTTGTAGCTATTGTTAGAGAGGTTGTTATACTAGTGACGTAGTGTTGTAGCTATTGTTAGAGAGGTTGTTATACTAGTGACGTAGTGTTGTAGCTATTGTTAGAGAGGTTGTTATACTAGTGACGTAGTGTTGTAGCTATTGTTAGAGAGGTTGTTATACTAGTGACGTAATGTTGTAGCTATTGTTAGAGAGGTTGTTATACTAGTGATGTAGTGTTGTAGCTATTGTTAGAGAGGTTGCTATGCTAGTGACGTAGTGTTGTAGCTATTGTTAGAGAGGTTGTTATACTAGTGATGTAGTGTTGTAGCTGTTGTTAGAGAGGTTGTTATACTAGTGATGTAGTGTTGTAGCTATTGTTAGAGAGGTGGCTGCTAGTGACGTAGTGTTGTAGCTATTGTTAGAGAGGTTGTTATACTAGTGACGTAGTGTTGTAGCTATTGTTAGAGAGGTTGTTATACTAGTGATGTAGTGTTGTAGCTATTGTTAGAGAGGTTGTTATACTAGTGTTGTAGCTGTTGTTAGAGAGGTTGTTATACTAGTGATGTAGTGTTGTAGCTATTGTTAGAGAGGTTGTTATACTAGTGATGTAGTGTTGTAGCTGTTGTTAGAGAGGTTGTTATACTAGTGATGTAGTGTTGTAGCTATTGTTAGAGAGGTGGCTATGCTAGTGACGTAGTGTTGTAGCTATTGTTAGAGAGGTTGTTATACTAGTGATGTAGTGTTGTAGCTATTGTTAGAGAGGTTGTTATACTAGTGATGTAGTGTTGTAGCTATTGTTAGAGAGGTTGCTATGCTAGTGACGTAGTGTTGTAGCTATTGTTAGAGAGGTTGTTATACTAGTGATGTAGTGTTGTAGCTATTGTTAGAGAGGTTGTTATACTAGTGACGTAGTGTTGTAGCTATTGTTAGAGAGGTTGTTATACTAGTGATGTAGTGTTGTAGCTATTGTTAGAGAGGTTGCTATGCTAGTGATGTAGTGTTGTAGCTATTGTTAGAGAGGTTGTTATACTAGTGACGTAGTGTTGTAGCTATTGTTAGAGAGGTTGTTATACTAGTGATGTAGTGTTGTAGCTATTGTTAGAGAGGTTGTTATACTAGTGACGTAGTGTTGTAGCTATTGTTAGAGAGGTTGTTATACTAGTGATGTAGTGTTGTAGCTATTGTTAGAGAGGTTGCTATGCTAGTGATGTAGTGTTGTAGCTATTGTTAGAGAGGTTGTTATACTAGTGACGTAGTGTTGTAGCTATTGTTAGAGAGGTTGTTATACTAGTGATGTAGTGTTGTAGCTATTGTTAGAGAGGTTGCTATACTAGTGACATAGTGTTGTAGCTATTGTTAGAGAGGTTGTTATACTAGTGACGTAGTGTTGTAGCTATTGTTAGAGAGGTTGTTATACTAGTGACGTAGTGTTGTAGCTATTGTTAGAGAGGTTGCTATACTAGTGACGTAGTGTTGTAGCTATTGTTAGAGAGGTTGTTATACTAGTGATGTAGTGTTGTAGCTATTGTTAGAGAGGTTGTTATACTAGTGATGTAGTGTTGTAGCTATTGTTAGAGAGGTTTCTATGCTAGTGACGTAGTGTTGTAGCTATTGTTAGAGAGGTTGTTATACTAGTGACGTAGTGTTGTAGCTATTGTTAGAGAGGTTGTTATACTATTGATGTAGTGTTGTAGCTATTGTTGGAGAGGTTGCTATGCTAGTGACGTAGTGTTGTTGCTATTGTTAGAGAGGTTGCTATACTAGTGACGTAGTGTTGTAGCTATTGTTAGAGAGGTTGTTATACTAGTGATGTAGTGTTGTAGCTATTGTTAGAGAGGTTGTTATACTAGTGATGTAGTGTTGTAGCTATTGTTAGAGAGGTTGTTATACTAATGATGTAGTGTTGTAGCTATTGTTAGAGAGGTTGATATACTAGTGATGTAGTGTTGTAGCTATTGTTAGAGAGGTTGTTATACTAGTGATGTAGTGTTGTAGCTATTGTTAGAGAGGTTGTTATACTAGTGACGTAGTGTTGTAGCTATTGTTAGAGAGGTTGTTATACTAGTGATGTAGTGTTGTAGCTATTGTTAGAGAGGTTGTTATACTAGTGACGTAGTGTTGTAGCTATTGTTAGAGAGGTTGTTATGCTAGTGATGTAGTGTTGTAGCTATTGTTAGAGAGGTTGCTATGCTAGTGATGTAGTGTTGTAGCTATTGTTAGAGAGGTTGTTATACTAGTGAAGTAGTGTTGTAGCTATTGTTAGAGAGGTTGTTATACTAGTGACGTAGTGTTGTAGCTATTGTTAGAGAGGTTGTTATACTAGTGACGTAGTGTTGTAGCTATTGTTAGAGAGGTTGTTATACTAGTGATGTAGTGTTGTAGCTATTGTTAGAGAGGTTGCTATGCTAGTGACGTAGTGTTGTAGCTATTGTTAGAGAGGTTGTTATGCTAGTGACGTAGTGTTGTAGCTATTGTTAGAGAGGTTGTTATACTAGTGACGTAGTGTTGTAGCTATTGTTAGAGAGGTTGTTATACTATTGATGTAGTGTTGTAGCTATTGTTAGAGAGGTTGTTATACTAGTGACGTAGTGTTGTAGCTATTGTTAGAGAGGTTGCTATGCTAGTGACGTAGTGTTGTAGCTATTGTTAGAGAGGTTGTTATACTAGTGACGTAGTGTTGTAGCTATTGTTAGAGAGGTTGTTATGCTAGTGACGTAGTGTTGTAGCTATTGTTAGAGAGGTTGTTATACTAGTGATGTAGTGTTGTAGCTATTGTTAGAGAGGTTGCTATGCTAGTGATGTAGTGTTGTAGCTATTGTTAGAGAGGTTGTTATACTAGTGACATAGTGTTGTAGCTATTGTTAGAGAGGTTGCTATGCTAGTGATGTAGTGTTGTAGCTATTGTTAGAGAGGTTGCTATGCTAGTGATGTAGTGTTGTAGCTATTGTTAGAGAGGTTGTTATACTAGTGACATAGTGTTGTAGCTATTGTTAGAGAGGTTGTTATACTAGTGATGTAGTGTTGTAGCTATTGTTAGAGAGGTTGTTATACTAGTGATGTAGTGTTGTAGCTATTGTTAGAGAGGTTGTTATACTAGTGATGTAGTGTTGTAGCTATTGTTAGAGAGGTTGCTATGCTAGTGATGTAGTGTTGTAGCTATTGTTAGAGAGGTTGTTATACTAGTGACATAGTGTTGTAGCTATTGTTAGAGAGGTTGTTATACTAGTGACGTAGTGTTGTAGCTATTGTTAGAGAGGTGGCTATGCTAATGACGTAGTGTTGTAGCTATTGTTAGAGAGGTTGTTATACTAGTGATGTAGTGTTGTAGCTATTGTTAGAGAGGTTGTTATACTAGTGATGTAGTGTTGTAGCTATTGTTAGAGAGGTTGCTATGCTAGTGACGTAGTGTTGTAGCTATTGTTAGAGAGGTTGTTATACTAGTGATGTAGTGTTGTAGCTATTGTTAGAGAGGTTGCTATGCTAGTGACGTAGTGTTGTAGCTATTGTTAGAGAGATTGCTATGCTAGTGACGTAGTGTTGTAGCTATTGTTAGAGAGGTTGCTATGCTAGTGACGTAGTGTTGTAGCTATTGTTAGAGAGGTTGCTATGCTAGTGACATAGTGTTGTAGCTATTGTTAGAGAGGTTGCTATGCTAGTGACGTAGTGTTGTAGCTATTGTTAGAGAGGTTGTTATACTAGTGACGTAGTGTTGTAGCTATTGTTAGAGAGGTTGCTATGCTAGTGACGTAGTGTTGTAGCTATTGTTAGAGAGGTTGCTATGCTAGTGACGTAGTGTTGTAGCTATTGTTAGAGAGGTTGCTATGCTAGTGACGTAGTGTTGTAGCTATTGTTAGAGAGGTTGCTATGCTAGTGACGTAGTGTTGTAGCTATTGTTAGAGAGGTTGCTATGCTAGTGACGTAGTGTTGTAGCTATTGTTAGAGAGGTTGCTATGCTAGTGACGTAGTGTTGTAGCTATTGTTAAAGAGGTTGCTATACTAGTGACGTAGTGTTGTAGCTATTGTTAGAGAGGTTGTTATACTAGTGTTGTAGCTTGTACATTGTGTCCTGGTCACCATCTTGTTACTATGGCTATTGTTTATATTTATGTACAACTGTACTGATAAGGTAATTAAAAAACTAGTTTGTCTGATACGGGATGTTGTGATAAAAGAATCACACAATGTTACATGAACATTTCTTGATTTAGCATTATGTAAGTTTTCCTGTGTAATTAATGAGAGTAGCATGTCTGATACAAGATGTTGTATCACCACACTGTGGTGATAAAAGATAACACAACGTTCCATGAGATGTTTTTTTTCTGACTACTTTTTCATGACGTCATAGTATTAGAATGTGTGAGAAGAGGTCTAAGTGCTACGTAAACTATCAACTGTTCTATAACATTTCTGTTTTATATATGATTTTATATCCTAATGTTCACTTGGAGAGGATTGTCCTCCAGAGAAGTGTGTATGCTGTTAACTGTATTTCACACATCTGTATTGTTTACTTCTATCAAATGCCTCCATTTCATATAGATATGTTTTCAGTAACTTCAGTGCAGGGTTGTGAGAGCCAGAATGTCTTTGAACAAGTCAGACCTCTGTAACCAGTTGTTGACCAGTGATACTATGTAATGAAAATCACCCAACTCTTTACAGTGGGAGGGGCTGTCTTGGTCGTGATCGTATTGAAGTTGGATTCACAACTACCTGTGCAATCAGTGCCTATCGCCACTAAAGTTGTGGGTTCAAACCTCGTTCATGGCGAGGTGTAATCGATACAACATTATGTGATAAAGTTTGTCAGTGACTTGCGACAGGTCGATGGTTTTCTCCGGGTACTCCTTTTTCCTCCACCAATAAAACAGACTGCCACGATATAGATAGAATATTGTTGAAAGTGTCGTTAACACCATAAACCAAACCAACCAAACCTTACAGTGGGGAAATAATTCTGTAATCCTTTATAAATGTATCATATAATAAAGTCTCGGATGAAGCACACAATTTAGAATTTCCCTATTGTGATCATATAGATTTCGATTTTTCATCACTACCTCAATAATGTTCATTATAGGGATTTGATTTTAATAAACTTGATAAGTTGTCTTTACATATAAAATGTAACACAATAAAGTATAAAACAAAATAATACATTGAATATATTTCCCTTGTGTGAACATTAAAGTGATTTTGTTTAAAATGCTGGTAATTCTCTATGGAGATTTTTTAGAATTTATAGTCTTTTTGCAACAAAAAAGGGTTATAAATATTTAATTTATCCCTAAAACCACTTTACCACACAATACAAACAATACAAACAGATGTCTATTTTAACCTTTTCCTTTGATATATTAAAGCTGTTATTTAAATCAGATTTGTTTGAATTACAGGGTATATATCGCATATCACATGGATGTGACATTTTTTGTAGCAAATATAAATGTTTTCTTTCCCCCTGACAAATATTTGTGAAGATGAATTGTATGTAATTTTTTAAGACAAATACATATAACTCACTAGTTTCTAATTGTCTATACATTGTATCTAGAAACAAACCTTGGATTCTTTTAATGTTATGTTCACAACAACTTATTCAAGAAACACAACTCTCCTTAGAGTTATTAGAATAAATTTGTAATTATCTTATTTTGAAAGTTTTTACTTTGATCTTACTGAGAGATAGTTTCAGTATCAGGGAACGACCATGATACTGAATATTATCGGTCAGTTTGAGTCAAACACATTATGACCTTGCGGATAAAAACAATAATGTCAGTTTTGAAGGTCTCAACATTTATTATCACAAGTATCACAGCTTGTGTGTGATTCTAGCATTAATGTCTGTCTCGACCTTCATTACTGCCGTTAATCTATATCTATCGTAGTTCATGTATATTAAATATAATTAGGAATCGTAGGGGGGAAAAAAGAGTTTTTGATTGCCGTTCTGTAACTATAAAAGAGAAGAAATTATCTATGTAATATTACATTTTAAGTAATGGACATATTAAATCATGTTTATTGTTTCCTTGACAACAGAAGTGTGTGAATCATTTCCACTATTAATGGTATGTTATGAAGTAGTAGAATATATTAATATAGAATAGTCTTATGACAAAAGTTAAGTCAAAAACCAACACAAACTTACACTATCCTTATTTCCTCTTTCCTTATATTTCTCCGATAAGCGCACAGCATTAAGGAGAAAGAGCAAAGACTGGTTGGCTTGGAATCAGGAAAATGTGTCCTGAATGGGGCGAAATGTCTTTCTGCAGACTAGTTTCAGTGACCTAGCACTATAAAAATCCAACTAAGTTTGTTGCTCTTCATCATCATCGCATGGAAAATTAACTTGATCTCGCCATGATATAGCTGAAAAATTATTGAGTTGGCATTAAGCTGTTTCGTATCTATAAAAAACACCTACTATATGTTTACATCTTATATTGTCTTATATCACAGTAAATGTAAACTGTAATTTTACAGCCAATACTCTCTTGTATCTACAAATATTCATCAACTGTAATTTTGCATCTTCTATGCTTGTGCACATAATTTGATGTTGAAATGTGAGATGAATGATTTTCAGAATGCATGAATTAATTTGTTCAGACAAGCTAGATGATTGCTGAAGACAATAGAAATATTTACTATTAGTCTTCATTCATCACCGTCTTCAACTCTTTGCCATATTTCATTTATCATATGTTCTCTCTTCCTGCTCGTAGAAACATTCTGTAGAGGAAGTTGTCAACTCTAGTAGACTTGCCTAAGACTTCCACAAAACATTTCGTCCCTGCTGGCCAATTTTTTTTTGCAATAGATGAATGAAAATTGAAAATGAATTGAAAATTAAAGAATGGCAGAGTAAGAAAGTGTCAAGAGGAAGGAATTCTGTATGTTGCCAATTTGTGGTGAAGCTAGATTTAATCAGCTTAAGTGAAGTAATTTTATAAAGATGTCAGTTTGACACAAAGAAGCACTTCACATAATAAATGCTGTTAATACCTTAGGCTTTTCATTTGACTAAAACCTTCTCTCAATTCATCTTAAGATGACAGTCTTTAGATTAAATATTCCCTAATTTCGTTGCCCAGACTTGCTGTGGTGCTTCGTTTTGGCTTTCTATAAACCACAAGACAAGATATTTGCAGATTCTTAATCATTTAACTGTGTATTGCAAATCAATTATGAAAATAAGAATTATTGTCAAAAGTGAAGTTATCAGATATTTTTAGCTCACTTGGCGATCACTTGGCGTACGTCGTAAGCTTTTTCAAAAATCTTCTCCTCTGAAAGTACTAGACCAATGGAAACCAAACTTAGTTTGAATCATCACTAGGGTGTCTAGTTTCAAAATTGTGTCCAGTGATGTCGTGCACCAACCAACATGGCCGCTGTTACTAAAAATAGAGCATATAGTAAAATTGCAGGTTTTGGGTAATAACTCAAAAACCGTTAATAATATCAAAAATCTGACATAGGGTAAAAATGATCAGCACATCAAGAACTACCTACCCTGCAATTTTGAAGTAAATCTGATTTCCCATCTTGGAGTTATTTCCCTTTTTTCATCAAATTTTCAAAATTTTAATACTTTTCGTCCTTTATTTCAAAAACTATAAGAGACAGGTGGTAAGTTGAAACTGCAAACATGTTCAGCATGTCAAGATCTACCTACCCTGCAATTTTGAAGTAAATTGATTACCTATCTTGGAGTTATTGCCCTTTTTTCATCAATTTTTTTTTTATTTTAATACTTTTCGTCTTATATTTCAAAAACTATTTAGAGATAGATGTTAAGTTTAAATTGCAAAAATGTGCAGCATGTCAAGATGTACCTACCCTGCAATTTTGAAGTAAATCCCATTAACCATTTTGACCGATTATGCAAATTAGAAAAAAGGGGGGATGAAATTTAAAAAAAATCTCCTCTGAAACTACTGAGCCAATCTCAACCAATCTTTGCTGAAATGATCCTTAGGTGGTCCCCTTTCAAAATTGTGTCCATCAGCGCCGTCCTGTATCCAAGATGGCCGCCATTACTAAAAATAGAAATTTCTTCAAATGGACAAAACTGCTCTATTTTAAGCCAGAAAGTGCCCAAATTTGAACTGTATAAGCATAATGATGAGCTTTTTAACATATATTACGGGATTTTTTATGAACTTTGCACTTTTCCCTATTTTGACCGATTATGCAAATTAGAAAAAAGGGGGGATGAAATTTAAAAAAAATCTTCTCCTCTGAAACTACTGTGCCAATCTCAACCAAACTTTGCTGAAATGATCCTTGGGTGGTCCCCTTTCAAAATTGTGTCCGTCAGTGCCGTCCTGTATCCAAGATGGCCACCATTACTAAAAATATAAATTTCTTCAAATGGCCAAGACTGCTCTATTTTAAGCCAGAAAGTGCCCAAATCGGAACTGTATAAGCATAATGATGAGCTTTTTAACATATATTACGGAATTTTTAATGAACTTTGAACTTTTGCCTATTTTGACCGATTATGCAAATTAGAAAAAAGGGGGGATGAAATTTTAAAAAAATCTTCTCCTCTGAAACTACTGTGCCAATCTCAACCATACTTTGCTGAAATGATCCTTGGGTGGTCCCCTTTCAAAATTATGTCCGTCAGCGCTGTCCTGTATCCAAGATGGCCGCCATGACTAAACATAGAAATTTCTTCAAATGGCCAAAACTGCTTTATGTTAAGCCAGAAAGTGTCCAAATTTGACCTGTATAAGCATAATGATGAGCTTTTTAACATATATTACGGGATTTTTTATGAACTTTGAACTTTTGCCGATTTTGACCAATTATGCAAATTAGAAAAAAGGGGGGATGAAATTAAAAAAAAATCTTCTCCTCTGAAACTACTGAGCCAATCTCGACCAAAACTTTGCTGAAATGATCCTTGGGTGATCCCCTTTCAAAATTGTGTCCATCAGCGCCGTCCTGTATCCAAGATGGCCGCCATTACTAAAAATAGAAATTTCTTCAAATGGCCAAAATTGCTCTATGTTAAGCCAGAAAGTGTCCAAAGAACTGGGAGCTATAAGGGCCAAAATCGGCCCCACCTCAGATGTCGATAAAATTTTCTCCAAAATGTATTCACAATATGTGCTTTTCAGAAATAAATACAGTTAGTTAATATGCGCATCTAATTCCTCACAGCGGACCGACAAAGTCAGGTAATGAAAAGCACTGAACATCATTTTTTTCAGAATACAGAACGTACGTATCATTGTATTATAATGCATAATCTTTAAAAAAAACAAAAACAAAAAGAAAAACAAAGCATAATAAAACTCAATAAACAAAGCATAAATTTGACTTAATATGCAATGTGGATTGATTTCAGGAATAAAAACATGTTCTGAAACTGTATTATGAAATTAAAGTGAACAAACAGTAATGTCGCAACGTCACCCATTTTCGACGGTTTGTTTCACGTGATAAAATCTTTCATTATTTTGATCGCTTCATTTGTCAGTGGTTATATTATGATGCTGAAATTGCATGAATGATCTCAAGAAATCTGATCTAAAAATGGCATCTTTAAATGTAAGAACTACGTACCACATCTATTATTTCACGTTCAAATTGTATTTTTTCGTAATTAATTTTTTCGTCACCTTAACAAAGCTTTAATCATTTAAAAAATATATCTCATACAGACCAATTTTGGTTTCATCGTCTGCTATGACATTGATAATGTACATATTGAGATCATATCAATTCAGAAACTTATTAACATTGATTGTCGAAAACTGGTCGAAATTTTGGTATTAACCTTAAAGAAGTAATAGATAGATTTATTTGGGGAATAGAACTTTGTCATATTTGAAATTTTTTTAAACACTTTTTTAACCGTACTTTATTCTTAACGACAACCAATGTTATGATATATTCCAGTACATTTTTACGGAAAACCATCATAAATCTATAAAAAAAAAAATGCCAAGGTGCGGGTTGAGAGAACTTGATAACATAAAATAAAGCATTTGGTTTTGCAGTTTCTAAGAAAAAGATTAAATATTAATATGAAAAGTTATAGATAACAGACGACGGACACTAAATGATATTATTTCTACGATTTTTCTATTGAATGTTGGAACTGTTCTGACAGTGTGATATATATTTTTTTTCATTTTATTATATGCTATGAAAAAAAACAGCTGAGTTGCAATTGTGAAAAAAAATATGGTTGGGATCGTCTTCCGTAATTAAAATCGTCAAAATGAAATACAACCGAATTGATATCAAATGGCGACATGTTTCAACCTCATTTAGAATATACCTTGAAATGCTTTCATACTTGTACATCAGGTTCACGTTCACGATATTTTATTACAACATTATTTCACTCAAGGGTACATTTTTTTCTGTTCTAGTTAAAGGACTTTATCAAACAGAATAATACAGTTTACATGTAATGCCGTTAATACGCATTTAAACCACAGAAGAATATTTCTATTTTCCACACCTTGTGGTGTTGGGTCCCTATTGTGCATGCGAAATATTAATTGCAAACCCCATTGACTGGCTATATGCTGCCTGTCTAGAATATTTTTTTTTTTTTCTCGATCGACAGTTCAGAAGCTAGAAAACAATATCATGAATATTGTCTGTCAATCATGCAAACAATAACTTATGCACATGACAGAACGCATATACGGATTCTGATTGCCCCTTTGGTATCTTCAAACTCTTCTTAAGGATATGTTGGATTGTGCCCAAAAAATATCTACTCCTTTTGAATCAAACTATTTTACTTCATTTTAGAAGTAGCATCGATAGACCATTAACCCTACCTCAGTATCCCGGTAGTAATAACTATTTCAGTATCCCGAAAGAAAATATATAATCAATAATTGGGGGCTTATGAAAAAAACACTATTTTGGATGGATCAAGTGGTGTTTATTTTATTTTTATGTTATATAACTGTTGCGAGCCGACATACCATCGTTTTTTACGGCAAATATTGCATCTCAAAACATCAAAACGTCATTTAAGCGCTTGTAATATTTGAACATTTTCCCGTCGTTTTTCAAGAAATTTAACACTTCGTGCACCAAAAAAATACTTTTACAGTAGTTGTGTTTTATTTATTTTAATAATCTGGTAAAATATTGTCTGGTGCACGACTACGGAGGTGCTTAATTTCTTCGAAAACCGTCGAAATATCACGGGCAAAATTCAACGAAATACAAAAAACCAATAACGCTCATGACGTCAGAATGACGTCAAATACATATCGATTTTGTTGGGAACAAGTTTTAACAGCAAAAGTATGATGTCGTCTATAAAATAAAACACATCAAATTTTAAACAAGTATTTTCTAAGATAATGATTCATTAAATATGGGGCCATATATGGCACTTATAGTCCCCAGTTCTTTTTATCACATTGACGCCAGACTGCATGCACTGAGTTTTTCTCCTGGTTTCAATGTGTACAAACTGTATTTAAAATAAATACAATTATTTACAGAAACAAGTTATTTACTGGTGAATTTCATTACTTGAAATGAATCATAAAATGTACAGAGATTGTGTATATATACATAATGGTATCATATATACCATCAGAAGAGTGAAAATATTGATTTTAAGTGTCTGGCCGAGGTTATAAATAAGTTAATATTTAACAACCTCCACAATCCTCCACCAACAAAATATTTTGATACAATCATTAACCCTCTATACTCTAAACAACTTCTCAATTTGGTGTTGGTGGAAGACTGTGGAGGTATATAAAATAGCTAAAATGTACATTGAATATGTCGTTTATAGTCCATTTTTAGCATTATGCTTCTAATCATGATGTCATTATGACGTCATAGCGCATCCAATCTCACGGAAAGATATATTTTTTGAAAATTTGTAAATATAACAATTAAATTAGTAAATTGTTTTTATTGTATGTCAAGCATTATTTTTTGATAAAATGTGGGGCCAATTTTGCACCTTAGCGCCTCTCCCTCTTTGAACTGTATAAGCATAATGATGAGCTTTTTAACATATATTACGGGATTTTTTATGAACTTTGAACTTTTGCGATTTTGACCGATTATGCAAATTAGAAAAAAGGGGGATGAAATTAACAAAATAATCTTCTCCTCTGAAACTACTGAGCCAATCTCAACCAAACTTTGCTGAAATGATCCTTGGGTGGTCCCTTTTCAAAATTGTGTCCGTCAGCGCCGTCCTGTATCCAAGATGGCCGCCATTATTAAAAATAGACATTTCTTCAAATGGCCAAAACTGCTCTATTTTAAGCCAGAAAGTGCCCAAATTGGAACTGTATAAGCATACTGATGAGCTTTTTAACATGTATTACAGGATTTTTTATGAACTTTGAACTTTTGCCGATTTTGACTGATTATGCAAATTTAAAAAAAGGGGGGATGAAATTTAAAAAAAGTCTTCTCCTCTGAAACTACTGAGCCAATCTCAATCAAACTTTGCTGAAATGATCCTTGGGTGGTTCCCTTTCAAAATTGTGTCCGTCAGCGCCGTCCAGTATCCAAGATGGCCGCCATTACTAAAAATAGAAATTTCTTCAAATGGCCAAAACTGCTCTATTTTAAGCCAGAAATTGTCAAAATTTGAACTGTATAAGCATAATGCTGAGCTTTTTAACATATATTACGGGATTTTTTATGAACTTTGAACTTTTGTCGATTTTGACCGATTATGCACATTAGAAAAAAGGGGGGATGAAATTAAAAAAATATCTTCTCCTCTGAAACTACTGAACCAATCTCAACCAAACTTTGCTGAAATGATCCTTGGGTGGTCCCCTTTCAAAATTGTGTCCATCAGCACCGTCCTGTATCCAAGATGGCCACCATTACTAAAAATAGAAATTTCTTCAAATGGCCAAAACTGCTCTATATTAAGCCAGAAAGTGCCCAAATTTGAACTGTATAAGAATAATGATGAGCTAAAAAGCTCATCATTATTCTTATACAGTTCAAATTTGTATTACAGGATTTTTTATGAACTTTGAACTTTTGCCAATTTTGACCGATTATGCAAATTTGAAAAAAGGGGGGATGAAATTTAAAAAAAAGTCTTCTCCTCTGAAACTACTGAGCCAATCTCAACCAAACTTTGCTGAAATGATTCTTGGGTGGTGCTCTTCCAAATTTGTGTCCGGCATTTCAGAACACCGACCAAGATGGCCACCACAGCCGAACTTAATTTAACATAGGACCCTATGGGAAATTCCCATTAAAATCTTCTTGTCTGAAACCATTTGCTCAATAAGAACAAAATTTTGATGAAATAGTCATTGGATGGTTCTCTTCCAAAAATGTGTCCGACGGTTCAGCCCTTCGATCAATTTTTTTTTTTTATACTTTTCATGTTATATTTCAAAATCTATAAGAGATAGATGTTAAGTTTAAATTGCAAAAATGTGCACCATATCGAGATCTACCTACCCTGCAATTTTGAAGTAAATCTGATTACCCATCTTGGAGTTCTTGCCTTTTTTTCATCAAATTAAAAAAAATAATAATACTTTTCGTCTTATATTTAAAAAACTATAAGTTTAAATTGCAGAAATTTGCAGCATGTCAAGATCTTCCTACCCTGCAATTTTGAAGTAAATCCCATTACCCATTTTGGAGTTATTGCCCTTTTTTCATCAATTTTAATACTATCATCTTATATCTCAAAAACTATTAGAGATAGAGGGAAAGTTTAAACTGCAAAAATGTTCAGCATGTCAAGATCTACAAAAACATTTCCCACAGTTAAAAATATGCGACAACTGTGAAGAGTTATTCCTCTTGAAATGCATTTTTTTTTGTTGACTCACTGCTTTTGGTTACTCAAATAATAAAAGGGAAGCAACTCTATTACAAAATGTGAAGTAGGAAAAGCTAAATTTTGAGAATCATTGACATATATGTTTTTTTACAGCAATTTTGATAACTTACATTAAAGGGGGAACCCCTGCCGAAATTTTTTTGTAGAAGGGGTCTGCAATGACGAAGGCTACATTTGTTAATTTTTTTTACCGAAATTATCAAGTTTTATTGACTGATGTTGTGAGCTATACAGGCTCCTGGGAGCCTCTAGTTAAAACAAAATAATCATAGCATTATACAAGATAATTAAAATTTAACCCTAAAGGTGGAGTGTGAATAGAACTTTTTAAGAAATCTTTTTGAAAAAAACGATTTTTTTTCCACTTGAAAGACTGAATAAATATGAATTTGGGAGGGGAAGTTTCATTTAAGTATAGAAAAGTTTGAAGATACCAAAGGGGTAATCAGAATCTGTAAGCCAAAGAAGGGCAGACAACACAATGGCCGAAAGAAAAAGGACAAACAACGATCTACAAAACATACACAAAAATCTAAAGATCGATAAACAATCACAGATTATGATCAGGAAAACTGGTTTTTACTGGAACTGCATCCAGCACTCTCATTGGTTAATTGACTTGAATCTTAATTATAATTGTTTGTTGGTTTAGCACATATTTTATGTTCTCTCTGTTGCATGCAGTATAGACATTAGTTTTCTCTGTCTTTGTTGTGTTTACTGTCTTTTATTTGACAAATAACCGTATTAGTAGTATGTCAATAAATATTTCTATAATGAAATGAGCATTGGCACGTTTTAATTCCAATCTTTCAATTCTTGCTCAATTTCAACAGTTATTATTCCATATTATAAAAACAATTTATTCTGGAGTACATGTAGTTGAAAATAAATCAAATCAGGGAAAAATTGATGACAATAAACATTTTCATTTGTCTTCTCTCACTGAACCAAATATTACTGGAATTGAATTTATGTAAGACAAATTGACATTACTGCATTTTGGAAATAACTTGAGTGAAAGTAAGATCCATTACTGTGCATTAAAAAGTGTTAAAAAGTGTTGTAAAGTATCTTTTATTTGATGAGAATGACACAATAGCAGACCGATTTGTCACTGTAAATAGTTTTGTCTTAAAAACCAAATTGAGATTTACAGAGAAACTTTAGTCAGGACATTCAAAATGATATATGTAAAGTTACATGTTCTGAGAACAAATGTGATAGCAAGACTATATATGGGCTAATAGGTAATAAAGAATGGACTAATGTCTGATGGTTAATAGTTTAATGTTTGATAGGGGCCGTTGTAGTTGTGACCGGATGGTAGTTCGATTTACAACTACCTGTGCAATCGATGCCTATCACCACTAAAGTTGTGAGTTTGAATCCGCTCATTGCGAGGTGTACTTGTTACAAAATTATGTGATAAAGTTTGTCAGTGACTTGTGACAGATCAGTGGTTTTCTCTGGGTACTCTGGTTTCCTCCACCAATAAAACTGACCACCACAATATAGAATATGAAATTTTGTTGAAAGTGGTATTAAACACCAAAAACCTAACCTAATCCTAATAAACAAGAATTCTAATTAAGGTCACCAGAAAGACCTAAAATACCCCACGCAACAAAATTTATCTGGCAATCTATACCTGAGGAGGGTATGCTGGCAGTCATAACTATCTATGGCTATTTATTCTTGGGAAGGGGTGTTAGCTGGGCAGCCAGATCTATCCATGCCTGTGGGGTGAGATAAACCCACAATAAAAACTATCCATATCTGAGGGGGAGAGGATAAACCTCGAGTCCTAACTATCCATACCTGTGGGTGATAAACATACAGCCAAAACTATTCATACCAGTGGGGGATAATCTACAGCCAAAACTGCAGTCCTCCAGCAGTAGGTAGTACCAGTGGTAGTACAGTAGCCCCCTGTTACAAGGCCATCTCTTTTGTAGTAAAAATAAAGTGTCCTATTATAAGGAGAACAATTTAGTAGCATATTACTATCTCAATGCACCTGAAATCTGGCCTAATCAGAGGAGTGGGCTTTGGTTGGAGGAGCTATGTAAGAGGGGGAACTACTGTATTCATCAATGATATCTATATTGATTGCACCAAGTATGCATACATTTTGGCATTGAGGCAAATTTGATACCTTTAAACATATATATATAACTGTTCACCCTACTGATTTTGTACAGACACTTCAATAAAAAAAATGATGATTTTAATTTGCTTGCAGTAACTATGCAGGGGCGGATCCAGGATTTGTGGTTAGGAGGGGCGTGAGTAGGTGAGGGGTCTGGGGACCGCTTAGGGGGCCCAAGAGGGCAAAACCTCCCGGAAACTCTGGGGGTTTGAGGAATTACAGACATTTATTTGAACGACAATTTTGAACCAACCATACCATTTTTATCAGACCAAAAAAACAAGACTGCATCTTGATTTTGTCGGATAATTGTTAACAGTATGTTTTTTTGTCAGATTATAAGAACCTAAAGTAAAACTTTTTTTGAACAACCGTGATGCGAATTGTTCAACGGATCGATCACGATATTTTAATCCTTCAAAGAACTATTGGTTTAGTTTTAGCGCATTCCTCATTTCACTAATTGGTCTGTACTTTCGGTGCTTGTTCTCTCGGGTGGTTCTAGTTAATATTGCCCGTCCAGATGGAGGTTTTCTTTTCGTCGTATGATTCGGCCGTTCTTGTTTATAGACAAACAAAAGCGGAAATTATCAGTACATGAACTTGTTGTTGATTTCTGATTAGCTTATGTAACTAAATTAGATGATCAGAATCGTTTCATGCAGCATTAATGTTAACATATTTGCCTTTGTTTGTCTATAAACAAGAACGAATCATACGTTTTCAGTTTCATGCAGCATTAATGTTAACATATTCGCCTTTGTTTGTCAATAAACAAGAACGAATCATACGTTTTCAGTGAATGAACCAACGGCAAAACGAAAAGCTTCATCCGGATGGACAGTATGCTGATCATTTATCAATGGGTAGAGCTTTTTAGAATGACTGAAGAAATAATGTTTAATTAACGTGAAAAAATAGTTGATATCTGGTACCTCGGAACCAATCAGAATGGAATAATCTTTGTACTACTGACGGCGAATCCATATATGAATCAGCGAATGCACCCAACATGTATTTACAATGTGTAGGAATATTTTACTACAGGTCACGAGTTAACCATTCATGAAAAAGTTGTTTGTTGAACTGCTTAATTAACTTTGTATAACATATGCTTTGCGAATTTTAGGGGGGGGGGGGGCGCACGCCTCCCTCTAAATCCGCCTCTGCTATGAACCCAATAGATTTTAGTTTTTGGAAGTTGTTGCCATGGCAACACACTTCCAATGTTGTCATCCGACTCAATAGACAATACAGCAAAATCGAAGGCGGATTCAGAAAGGAAACGAGGTGTAAATGGCAAAATATAATCTATCTAGCTGTTCATGCTTATCATCAATTATTTTTATAGTTTGGAATAAATATTTGTACTAACTAATTAATTTCAATCTTTAAATAAACGGGGAAACGACATTTATTTGCAAAAAGGATCTCACTGCGCGTAATGATTTTTAAATACGATTCTATTTTCATTTTGAGGTTGCGTAACCAAACATTGGTTTCCACCGGACTGACTGTCCGGTATAAAATACTGGGTTTGTTGTATGAAAGAGCCGTTTGGTCTCCAGCTTGTCCATAATTTATTTTGATTAAAACTAAAGTGAAACGCCAGATCAAAACTCTTATTGTATCATTAATCATTCCTCCATGCTTTGATGAAGTTCAAGGACATTGACAAAATTAAAGTCGCAATCTCAGAAACGCTTTAATGAACGAAAATATCAATATTTGAAATGTAAGAACAAGAATCGCTCCAAACCCGACACGTAAAAATGATCGGATATCAATTTGACGCCAAATTTAAACTTGTCTTTTGTGCAAAATACGATAGAGGACTTGATTTAGGTTTTTGGGAAATATTGAAACCTTTGAAATGGACAAATATTACAAGCTTTTTCCTGATTAAGACAAATGGCTGAAAAATCCACTAAAATTTGTATTTCTCTGTGAATTTAAATAAAATACTTTGCTTAATTTATATAAAAAAAATCTACAAAATGTTTACTTCAAAGCAGACTTTTTTTGTAACCTATTTAGGGTAGCTTTCTCTTTAGTCTTTGACTCATTCCTCATTGGGGAATTTGATTTTAATTTCTATTTATTTTCACTTAAGTTTAACTTTTTTTGGAAAGAGATGGTGACCTCTGAAAACCTGTCTGGCTGTCAATTCCAAATATCATAATAAGTATGCATTAAATGACCTATAAGTTTTAGGCAAATTAGGACACAATTGACCTTTCAGGACAAAAGGCGTGAGGAATTTATACGAGTTAGGTCATTTGACCTTAGTGTAATAAAATCCAGCTGAAACCCTGTTATAACATCCGAGCAAGTGGAGGACCAAGTCAAGGAAATGAATGAGAACAATTTAGCTATGGAGGAAATGCCTAGTAGTGAAAACAAACCATCACTGAGTCAACCAATGGATGGGACAGATTATGATACTGATAGTGATGACTATAGTGACAATGATGAAGATTATGGGGATGAGGAAAGGGTTTATAGGGTTATGTGTAGGGAGGGAATAATTGAAGAATAAAACATAACAAACTGCTGTATTTGAATGCTTTATTAGTCAACAACACAAACAAATGTTATTGAAATATTTAGGCTACTAGTTTTCAATTTGGGCCAGTGATGACATTACTTTGCCTCCATCTGTCGTCGATCAACATTTTCATATTTGGATTTTCTCTCATAATTTTGAGCCAAATTGAACCAAACTTGACATATATGTTCCTGATGGTACCTTATATTGTATGTGTTATTGGTGCAACTCGGATATTCAGCATGGCTGCCAGAAGCAGATAATGCGTTCTGATGACCATAATCTACAAAAGAACTGTTTGCCAGTTAAAATGTTACTAGTCTACTAAAGCTAGCAAATTGTTATTACCATACCTGCCCCTAATGGGCAGGTGAACTTGTGACATTACTTTGCCTCCATCCGTTGTCAATCAACATTTTCATATTTGGATTTTCTTTCATAATTTTGAGCCAAATTGAACCAAACTTGACATATATGTTCCTGATGGTACCTTATATTGTATGTGTTATTGGTGCAACTCGGATATTCAACATGGCTGTCAGAAGCAGATAATGTTTTCTGAAGACCATGAACTACAAAAGAACTGTTTACCAGTTAAAATGTTCTGTATTTCTGTTGTTTGGATGATACTCGGATGGTTCCTTATTAAGTAGTTTTTTGTGACAATTTAAAATTCAAGATGGCCACAACAACCCAACTTATCTAGAATGCATCCTAAAATATCTTTTCCTCTTAAACCACTTGGCTAAATGATCTGAAATTTGACATAAATCATCTAACGATGGAACTCTATAAACCTTTCACATTGCAATGCAGTCGAATAACAAACATGGCTGCCACAGGAAAATCTTGTTTCTGATTGGCTGAATCCTGATAACCCAAGCCGATTCTGATATCAGGTGAGCGATGCAGTTTCAGCCCACTAAGTCTTAGTTATTATTCAACTGTTGCAGTTATTTTATTGTATGATGCTGTTGTTGTCATCTGTATACAAATTGTTACCAAATGATAATGTTTGTTCTAGTTGACCAATTCTTTCCAAATTCAACACAATGAAGCATGGTACAGGATTAAGGTTGGGATTTATTCATGTGATCTGCAAAAAAAATCAAATACTATTGAACATAAAACATCAACTTGTTTTGAGTGATTCTTCAATAACAGTTATAGTTGCTTCAAATGCTTAACAGTTATTGTAAAACAAATGAATTATTGTTACACACAATAAAAAACTCAGAAAGCAACACTTCCATGAGTGCTTTCAGCACTGATTAGCATTTCAAGTTATCAGTATTTTAATGATGTGAGATAATTTTTCAATAAAATTTGCAAGTGTCCATATCAGTATATGATGGTTGTGTATTATATAACATTTACACTAAGAAAGTACAAAACACCTGTACTTATAGGACAGATATTAACTGTAAATCAAAAATCCACATCAGATGTTGTAAAATTATTACTGTACGATATTAAAATTTTATGTATGAAATGTAATAAAGAAAAAACATTAAAATATTTTCTTTCTGTAGCTTTTATCGCTAGTAGTTAATTTAAAAAAGGCAAAAAAAAATAAAAAGGGATTTTTTTTCCCATGAAAAATGAAGGTGAAATTTTCACTCAATTATTCTTCAATGGTGAGAGAAACATTATGTGAAGAGACTCAATTTATAAAAGACAAAAAAGAAAACAGAATGCTATTTTTTCTTGAAATATGAATGTGAAATTTTCACTCAATTATTCTAAAAATACAATGGTGAGAAACTCACTCATGCTGGAATGTTGTCACTGGGGTTTAATGATAAAATTGTATATTTGATATAAAGAACTACAATGAGAAAACATCAGTTTTTCACAAATTGATATTTTAACTTAAGTAGTGATTACATGGTAGTACTATGACAGTTGTAGATAATTATAGGGGTAGGACAGTTTTAACTGTTTAAGGTGGGGTATTACTTAAACTTTCACAGGTCTTCCATGGAGAGTTGTGTGGTTGTTGACATTTCTCAAGATTTTTAAGCCATTTCTAACCCAAAAAATTGAATTATACAGAAGGTGTGGAATTATATTGTAGGTAAATGTCAAAATAAATCAAGTTGATTCATCTGAGGTGGAAAAATAGTGTATGATTAAAACATATACTTGATAATCAACAAATTTATCTACTTTTATGTGTTTTTTTATATAATTTTAAGGGTTATAAAGTTGTTACAACTTTAGAGTTAAGGGATATATAATTTCCCCATTGACATTGTTGATTGTTTGTAATAACTTTTTTTGACTTTACATGACAAAGGTCTTGCTTGGTAATTTTTTTTTTTTATCCTAGTGAATTGACATGTTAGTGGTGATTTGACTCGAGCCTTTAAGGTGTGTTGTTTTATTAGCTCACCTGGCCATAGGCCATGTGAGCTTTTGTCATGGGTAAGCGTCCCTCCGTCCGTTAGCTTTTCACATTTAAATCTTCTTCTCTGAAACCACTGAACAGAAATCAGCCAAACTTGCCAGAAATGTTCACTGGATGGTCCTCTACCAGATTTGTGTTTTTGGTGCTGATTTGAAATCCAACATGGCTGCCAGGGTCCATAATGTGTTCTCATTGGCTGAAATTTTAAAAATCTTCTTGTCAGAAACCACTAAGTCAATTGAATTGTGACTTTGCAGGAATGATCATTGGGTGGTCCTAAACTAAAATTGTGAATCGTTTGCCGATCGAAAATTCAAGATGGCCACCATGACTCGACTTAGTTTAACATTGGACCCTATGGGAATTTCACATTTTCATCTTTTTTTCTGAAACCACAAAACAGATTTGAACCAAACTTGGCAGAAATGTTCATTGGATGGTCATATACAAGATTTGTGTTTTTGGTGCTGATCGGAAATCCAACATGGCTGCCAGGGCCTATAATGTGTTCTGATTGGTCAAAATTTTTAAAATCTTCTTGTTAGAAACCACTAAGCCAATTGAATTGTGGCTTTGCAGGAATGATCATTGGGTGGTCCTGTACTAAACTTGTGAATCGTTTGCTGATCGGAAATTCAAGATGGCCACCATGACTCGACTTAATTTTAACATAGGACCCTATGGAAAAAATGTTTAAAAGTCTTCTCCTCTGAAACCAGTAAGTCAGTTTAAAGCAAACATGGGATGAATGGTCCTTAGGTGGTCAACTTTCAAAATTATGTCCTGTGACCCCGACCTCCATCCAAGATGGCAACCATCAGCGAACATAGTTTTAACATAGGACCCTATGGGAAATATATTTAAAAATCTTCTTCTCTGAAACCAGTAAGCCAATTTAAAGCAAACATGGCATGGATGGTCCTTAAGTGGTCAATTTTCAAAATTGTGTCCAGTGACCCTGACCTCCATCCAAGATGGTCACCTTCAGCAGACATACTGTAGTTTTAACATAAGACCCTATGGGAAAAAATGTTTTAAAATCTTCTCCTCTGAAACTAGTAAGCCAATATAGCAAACATGTCATCGATGGTCCTTAGGTGGTCAACTTCCAAAATTGTGTTCAGTGATCTCGATCTCGGTTCAAAATGGCCGCCGTCAGCAGACATAGTTTTAACATATGACCCTATGGGAAAATTGTTTAAAAGTCTTCTCTTCTGAAACCAGTCAGCCAATTTAAAACAAACATGGCATGGATGGTCCTTGGGTAGTATACTTTCAAAATTGTGTCCGGTGACCACGACCTCCATCCAAGATGGCTGCCATGAGCAGACATAGTTTTAACATAGAACCCTATGGCAGTATGGGATTTGAATAGTAACTTAGATGTATTCAGCATGCAGACATTCTTAAGAGGACTTATTTATGTCAGGTGAGCGATACAGTCTCACCTGAGCCTCTAGTTTAATATACCAACGAGATGAAAAATAGCTAAAATCTACAGAAACCTTACAACAACATATATATCAGAAGGGGAGGGTTGGGATACCAATAACCAGTTTAATCCTGCCTCATTTTTGTGCCTGTCCCATGCCAAAATTGGATTTGCAACTTCACATGCCATTGTCTTTTGTTGTGTTCAGTGAGTTCAGGTGATTGTTTGTTTTTGTTGATATTGGTGAAATTGTTGACCATCACTGTTTAAACTTTCTTTTCATCAAACAATGTTAAGCCAGAGTATTGTTGTTTAACATTAGTTTGAAACAAAATTTAAATGAAAACAAGCCGCACGGAAGTAAGCTCCTTCAGTGTTATGTTTTGAAATTCTTAAGAACAAAAACAAAGTTGCATGATGCCTCTAGTTACATTATAACTGGTGGTATTACACATATTGATTTCAACACAATTTATTCAGAACAACTTTGAAAAGAACAAGTATGATATGTTAACAAGCATAAACATGAAAGAGGGGACCTAATTCAAAATTAAGTCATCGAAGTGGCAAATAAATTAAGCAACTGGCATGATCAATTTCCATGCTTATCTCCCCTTTCAATATTAAGATTTGTGTTGATTGATTATTCAGACATCCTCCTTATCATTCTGATATCTCAGTTTAATGCTGGCAAACTGATAGCAACATGACATTTAAATTAAAAAAAAATAAAATGGCAAAGCTTGTAAAAACATAATTGAAAATCAGATTGTGAAGTAATTCATTTGCAGAACCACAACGATTTGATTATTGTAGGAAGCAATGGCTATTTAGCATCCATAGGTTTTTCATTCTGATCATGGATGCTATGGTAATCCCCTATGAAGACTTTTAATCAAAGAGCTAGATTAAGTTGGCTCAATTTGTCAAGCTTGTCTGTGACACAGATTATTTTTTATTACTGCCATGTGTGGAATTTAACCACCCCATAAAACCCTGATCATTGTCATTGTAAATCTTTAAAGTGTAATTGAAGTCAGTGCAGTAATAAGAGTTTACATGATTCTTTATTAGATTTAGAGGGAAAGTTTGTGACATGGAATCATGGCTGTTTTAAGTTAGCGTTTATTTTATTGTTATCCAATAGACAAGACATTTCTCCATAAAATTGTCTTTTCTTATGGTCGATCAAGGTTTCCATGATGTTTAAACATCCTATCAATTTTCTGAGACTCAAGTTTCTGGGACAACATGGAGAGCATAATATTTTATGCTTCATTCCAGAAGTGGTTAATGTTATATTTTCTTGCATCAACTATTTGCTTTTTTCTATGATGCTAGGAATTCTTTTAAGACAAGATGGGACCTAGATTTCAATATTACAACTCAAAAATAATAATAAAAGTTAGTGCCTGAAATGAGGCCAGCCTTTGGCTGGCCCGAAATTTTTTTTTTGGGCCAGTAAAATATTAGTCACTGGCCCAAATGGCATAATGGTGGCCCATAAATTTTGTGACATTTTCTTATGAAAAAAAGACATCAGATTTCAAAATATAAACAGTTTTCAGGTTAATTGTTTTTTTTATCAATAACATTAAAATTCATTCTTTCACTAGTCTCACGGGGGTTGGGGCTCTTCAAGGTAATTTTGGTACAGTAACGGGTGTGCAGCTGAAATTGCGAAAACACCCCAATGCATATATTGCTATCAAATGAAACCTGAATTTACTTGTTATAACCTTTTCGACAACCTTGACGCCATTGGCTAGGGTGGTCTCAAGAAACGATGCTAGTCCGTCGGATGGGAACAATAAAAGGCTGGTTTGTGTAAGGGGAGATCAATGCCATGATCACATTAAAGACATCCGAAAAAGAGTAGACTAATGCCACTACAAGGACCACTCTTGCACTCCCCAAAGTGAAGAGTGACATCACTTGTTTCAATCCACTGAAGAAGTGATTTTAAAGTAAAATAACCTCTCCGTTCGGGGTAATGTCAGTTGGTTATTCATTCCAAACAAGTATCTCACTTTGTTGAAATAACAAACGGTGCTGTCATTTTCTGTTATATAAACAACTGTTAACTTTTCCTGTTATTTTTTAATTTGTAAACAAAAGTTCTGGTTCCAAAAAAGAAAACACTCCCAATTGTCATTAAAATGTAGCTGTGTACGTATAGAGATGAACTATGAAAAGTTTAAAAGAAGTGACAGGCCAGATAGTTTCCGTAGTTTGACATTAATGTCAACGATTTTCTCTCCATTGTTGAGGAAAAGTTTTTCAATGATTACCTAAGGATTGACACAAAAACGTTTCCGATTTCTGTAAAATGAAATTAGTACATGTACATTTTGCAGCAGATTAAATGAATAAATTTCCGAACCATGGAAGATACCAGATCGCAAACATTACAAGTTGACAGAATTCTCTTTATTGTTCACAACTTTCCACTTCGTCCGTGAAAGTTAACAATTTTAATAATTAAATCATAAAGAAACAAAAAAACACGTTTCTTTTCTAATATTAAGTGAATACTTGTGTATTACATGAAAACATGTAGGAAACGTGTATTGATTGGCTCGATAAAAATACATAATTGGGGAGAACAGTAAATTACATTAGCTGTGTATTCATTGGCTACACAAATGTATTTGGATCAATCGCTGTGCTCGTAACAAACTGTTTTCGACTAGAACAGAAGAGTTATCTACTGTTGAAGTTACAGTAAAATATGTCCGGTTTCGGTAAAACAACAATTTTTAACGGTCTTTTAGGCAATCGCCCAAACGCTTTTTGTTGGGCCAGTGACTACCTAATTTGGAGCAGCTTTTGGTCGCCCGAATAAGATATTAGTCGCATTTGGTGACTGGGTGACCGTCCATTTCAGGCACTGAAAGTGTGAAGCTTCATTAAATTCCTTGGATAGAATTACAATGACAAAATGTGCTTGTACATTTGTATTTCTGATTTTTTATTATTTATTTT
Source organism: Bathymodiolus septemdierum (assembly GCA_963383655.1). NCBI lineage: Eukaryota > Metazoa > Mollusca > Bivalvia > Mytilida > Modiolidae > Bathymodiolus > Bathymodiolus septemdierum. Next base: position 41,187,316 of record OY726521.1, on the reverse strand, counting down.
TTTTTGTGTGCATTTTTTTGGCATTTTTTTTTCACTACAACAAATAGATACATATCTTGTTTCGAATTTCTCTTCTATTGTAATATGATTCTGCCACTGTTTTATTTTTAGATTTATATGAAATATGTAATTGATATATATATCTGTGGGTTATAAAATCGTGTGATCTTTGTAGTATTAGAAATAAAAAGTAATTGTGTTTTATTTACAGATGAAGAGATTGGTACAATATAAAGATGACACGACAGATCTGTAGACATTGATGAACCTTGGAAGGTTGGTATCTCTATCAGATAGCAAATTTGTTTAAAAGATAAAACAGATATGACCAAGAGAGGGAGGATATATATCCCATTAAGCTGTTAACCCCCCTCCATATTTTTGTGCCTGTCCCAGGCCAGGACCTAGATTTTGACCATCATATGGATTATGTCGTGGTCTTTTCTGTGTTCAACAATCTGAGGTCAGAGGTTGTTAGTTTTATTGATATTGGTTGAATTGTTGACCATCACTGTTTTTACTTTCTTTTCATAATAATACTGTTTTATGATGTGGTAAACTTCATTCTGGAAAGAAAAAGAGCATTAGTTGACAGTACTGAACTTAATAACCCTAGGTAATTTGAAGGTTTCCCAAATAACTGATATTGGGCACAATTCTACCAGTTTTCATGTCACAAACATGCCATATTGTATGGACCAGTATCCATCATCTTGATATGTTGTTCATATTGTTAGTGACATGATCACATTATTGTTAATTCACAACTGTTTTCCACACTTGATGAAGTAATCTGATGTTTACTACATTCCTCCCTCAATGCCGTCTTAACACATGGGCATGCTGGACAGTTACCTGGGACCCCAGAGCATAGGGACCCCATGCTAATCTATGAATGTCGTGTACAGCATATTTCCTAATGTTTAAGCACTGACCTATAAAATAAATATATGTTTGATTTTATAGACCATTTACATTTTTATTCCTGTGAATGGTTGTGTAGGTATGAACCCCCATGCACTGCCTTGCCCAGGGGCCTATGATGCTGTTAAAACAGCCCTGTCCTGCCTGTTAACTGATGTACAGCTTCTATATGATTTTTCTTGAAATTATTATTTTTTTTAAATATGTCCAAGACTCACATGCCAATTCCTATTAAGGCCCCTTTATAACTCTTTTGTTTTTACACCTTAGTAGGAATCGGGCAACATATTTATTATAAATTGACCTAGAATGTTTGTTTGAGGATGATTTTTGTTAACTGTTTTCTTGAGTATCATTACCTGGTAAACATAACTTTGTTTGCTATATTTATGTCTCCCCCACTTTGGTGGGGAGACATATTGTTTTTGTCCTGTCCGTCTGTCCGTCACACAGTTTGTCAGCGCAACTCCTCTGAAACTACTGAACAGAATTTCATGAAACTTGGTAGGTAGTAAGGACACCATATGTAGTTATGCATATTACCAGGAAATTTTGATCCCCTAAATTTTGGGAGAGTTATTTGCAAACACTCTAGTGTAATATCCCTTTACTGAAACTTGTAGATATATATATATATATATATATATATATATATATATATATATACGTCTGAAAATTAAACCAAACAGTGTTAGAATTAGATTTTAGAGCTGTCAAATTTTTGTTCTTCCCTCGACGGGATTTGAACCCACACCATTGATACACTGCAGCACCATTCGCTTAGCCTTACGTCCAGCGCCCTCGACCACATCCACTCTATATATATATACGTCTGAAAATTAAACCAAACAGTGTTAGAATTAGATTTTAGAGCTGTCAAATATTTGTTCTTCTCTCGACGGGATTTGAACCCACACCATTGATACACTGCAGCACCATTCACTTAGCCTTACGTCCAGCGCCCTAGACCACTCGAACACATCCACTCCCTAAAAAACGAGCTTCAATAATCGTAGTGTTACCTTTTCTCTTAAGGCAAATCTAGGGATTATATGTGGGAGTTATTTGCAAACACTCTAGTGTAATATCCCTTTACTGAAACTTGTAGATATATATATATATATGTCTGAAAATTAAACCAAACAGTGTTAGAATTAGATTTATATATATATATATATATATGTACAAGAGTCTATCATAATGTCACTATTTCCCTGAAAAAGTTCTTCATCACCAATCCATTGATTTTAGAAGAAAAAAACTCCTTTAAAATCATTGGAACATAGGCTGAGCAATTTTCTGGAATGGGGAACTTTACCATGACAATATGGAATAGTACCTGTAACCCTTGCTTTAGCACTTTTGATCAAATTTTTTTGGTGTTTCATGGATTAAAAACAGTTTTTTTTGTTATTCATTGAAGCTTAATTTTATTCGTTACCTAAATAGATTTTTTACCTTTGACTACAGTTTGTGGGACGGGGGGAGATATACGTTTTTGCGGGCAAAAACAAACTTTAATTGAACATGGTTCTACTACTTTTATATTGTTTGTTCAATTTTACTGATCATGTGCCATTTGCTTGGAATTTTAATAACAGCATTACATCTATGTTGTATACAATAATTAATAGTTTGTAACTGAAATATTGATTATTTATATTAGGAAATATAACTTGAAGCTAATCACAAGCCGATTAGAGTGGAGATATTTTAAGACTGCATTAATTAGGGGGTAATTAGTTGTTGTCCACATGACAGCCTTCTCTAACAACAAAATGTTTGTAAGTTGGTATCACATATTACAAGTGCCTTGTACTCTTAATTAATGATGATTTCTTAAGGACTGTGTTTTGTGATTGGAAATGGTAGCAAATTTTTACACAGCAAAAGATTTTCCCCCATTAACGTTTTCATATAATAAAAAAAAATGACACCCAATATTAAAAATTTTTAAAACTTATTCTGAGATGTAGTTTGTCAAAAGATGAGCATTGCATTCCAAAGTCAAGGTCATTACAGGTGGCCAGTGAAGACTTTATGTAATCCCAATGTGATCAATCATCTGCATTTGTCAGACTGTTATTTTAGCTGCATATTAAATTTGGTGTAAATGCTCTTACCAGCAACAGATGATGTACATTTGTGGCTCCCATGGGGGTTCCATTTAAACATTTATACAGGATTAATTATCAAGTGAAATGGAAGCAGTCTCGTTACAGGTGTGAAAGTAATTATTTTATAATTGAGAGAACTGCTGTAGTTTTGTAAGTATCAGATTTCATTACCACAGCTAGCATATTTTGATTGGAATAAAAAAAGCTTCCATAGAAAAATATGTAATGACACAGATCATGCTGGTTTGTAAAATAGCCATGAACAAATTAAATGTTATGTTTTCGTTGCTGGTATTTGATGTTTTAATTTGAGTACCAGGTACCTGTTAATTAAGACATCTAAGGTAAAAATGTTATCCTTGGGTTGATTATACAATATGGATAAAGCCATACATATCTTTATATGGTATTAATCCAATCATTCTGCTTTTATCACCGAATGTTTAAATGAAAAAAAACATCTTAAGGGGGATATCTTTATACATGTATGTTACCTTACTACTTGAATGATGATCGCTCCTCAAAGATAAAAGTTCAAGGGAAAAGATAGTAAACAAACAATAACAGAAAATAATCTTTAAAAAAAACCCTTCAAAGATTGGACACTAGCAAAACCATAGGAGTGAAAGCTTCTTTTATTAGACCTTGGTGTCAACTGTCTGTTGAAATATTTTTGCATTTTAAAAATTCATGAGACCAATTTATTCAATGGTCCTTTATTATACCCAAGAGTTTTGTACTTTGTAATGTGTAAGGTCATCTTTACTGAAAATACCGGTAGTAATTTCTGCAAATGCCTAAAGTTAGACACTTAGGACAACAATTGACTAAAATTTTAAAAACAGGCATATGTAGGCTAGTGTTTGGGTGGTCCACTTTCTAAGCTATATAAATCATCATTGCCATCACCCAAACATGGCCACTGTTAACAAAAGTAGAAATTATTTCTAGGAATGATGTTTTATCATGTATCTCATCACCTGTTAAGAATTCATTATTATTTATTTTCTTTCATGTTTTTCTTCATCTCTCATAATATAAGATTATTTTGTTTGAACTTCAAGAAGAAAACAGTGAGTTAATTATGTATTGAACTTGTAGATCATTCTTCTACACACAGATACCTGTATATAAAATTAATTATCTAAGTTTTCATGTATAAAACTCAGGAAATGTGAATATATTACACACTTAAGTATGACAGGTTTTTTTGTGCAAACTCATTAGAAATTGTTCTAACTACATTACGGTGCACCTGAATACTTCTAATTCTACTATCAGCTGTTGCAATTATACACATGGTAGACAGGTGGACATTAAGATTTTGGGTTTAGTTTATTTCAATGCAAATATTTGTAAATTATATAATTCTATAAACTTGCTTAACCACCAGCCATGTTAATGAAACACTTCAATACACATTCTTAAAAATCATCAAATAGTAATTATACAATACACTGTCTTCTGTAGAAATAAAGTTGATATCCTTTTTCTAGAAAAAGAAACTCACTTTTTGTTCACAAGTCACTTTTTTACTTTTTATTTTGAATATTACAGTTAACTCAATGTAATTAAAATTAGATTTGTTGCTTCTCCACTAAGTGCACAGAAAGAGCAAAGACTGGTTGGCTCAGAATCAGGATAATGTGTCGGAGTGAAGTGACTTGTCTATCTGCAGACTTGTTTCCATAAGCTAGCGCTATAAAGTGTGTTGGTCTAGTACAAAGTGAACTTCATCATCTCATTGAAAATTAACTTATTCTTGCCATGATGTAGCTGAAAAATTGAGTTAATCAACGGACTTAAACAACAACCACTCGGTCACTCATTAAAATTAGATGTTGGCTATATCTTTAGAAAAATAAAATTGGCAAAAAATAATAAAGAAAAAAAATATACAACAGACATCAAACTGTGATTAGATTAGAATTAACATAATGTCAAAAAAGATAGAGCTGGTAGTCATGACATTGACAGGTTCTATTTCACAATAAAAACATTTATAATGATGTAGTATTTATTTTATAAGAAAAATGTAGCTGTCTCTCTGTTGATAATAGATTGAAGATTTGTAAATGAAGTAAGTTAAACAAAGATGAAATCATAATAGTATGATATATATTGCACAATCACACAGACTGCTAAAGTTGGCATTAAACATCAATCAATCAATCAATCAATCACAGTAGTAATATTGGTATGATTCAGTCATGATAGATTAATTTTTTTCTATGTATATTAACAGTTTATACTATAACCTATATTTATAATAATATGTGTACTAGATACATCATCTTATTTTGTAATCACATTAACTTGTACAATGAGCAAACTGAATACAAACAGACCATGTTACTGTAAACTTAATACAGAAATATCAATTTGATTTCAGTACACAACAATGTAATTAAAACTGGATGTTTACAGGATCTTTTTTTTTATTTATTCATTTTTATGACCTGGCTAACTTTTAGCATCTACCAACATCATGTCAAGTAATGTTTTACATTCTGAAGAGCTCTACTCCTTCATAAAAACGTACTGCCACGATATAGCTCAAATATTGTTGAAAGTGGCGTTAAACACCATAAACCTAACCTTCATAAAAAAAAACTATGTTGTTCGATACATGTGGATCTTGTTCCTGATTGGTCAGTTCAAATATGGCCTGATACATGATGCTGTTGCTGTCAGTGAACAAGACAGGGAAGTGACTATCAGTTAGCAATACTTGTTGTGACTGTCAGATAACAGTAGCTGAAGTTAATGCCTGTCTGTGAACAGTACATAGAGTTGACTATGTCAGTTGCCAATAACTGAAATGACTGTCTGTAAGTGAACAGTACTTGATGTGAATGTCGGTGAACAGTACTTGATGTGAATGTCGGTGAACAGTACTTGATGTGAATGTCGGTGAACAGTACTTGATGTGAATGTCGGTGAACAGTACTTGATGTGAATGGCGGTGAACAGTACTTGATGTGAATGTTGGTGAACAGTACTTGATGTGAATGTTGGGGAACCGTACTTGATGTGAATGTCGGTGAACAGTACTTGATGTGAATGTCGGTGAACAGTACTTGATGTGAATGTCGGTGAACAGTACTTGATGTGAATGTCGGTGAACAGTACTTGATGTGAATGTCGGTGAACAGTACTTGATGTGAATGTCGGTGAACAGTACTTGATGTGAATGTCGGTGAACCGTACTTGATGTGAATGTCGGTGAACAGTACTTGATGTGAATGTCGGTGAACAGTACTTGATGTGAATGTCGGTGAACAGTACTTGATGTGAATGTCGGTGAACAGTACTTGATGTGAATGTCGGTGAACAGTACTTGATGTGAATGTCGGTGAACAGTACTTGATGTGAATGTCGGTGAACAGTACTTGATGTGAATGTCGGTAAACAGTACTTGATGTGAATGGCGGTGAACAGTACTTGATGTGAATGTTGGTGAACAGTACTTGATGTGAATGTCGGGGAACCGTACTTGATGTGAATGTCGGTGAACAGTACTTGATGTGAATGCCGGTGAACAGTACTTGATGTGAATGTCGGTGAACAGTACTTGATGTGAATGTCGGTGAACAGTACTTGATGTGAATGTCGGTGAACAGTACTTGATGTGAATGTCGGTGAACAGTACTTGATGTGAATGTCGGTGAACAGTACTTGATGTGAATGTCGGTGAACAGTACTTGATGTGAATGTCGGTGAACAGTACTTGATGTGAATGTCGGTGAACAGTACTTGATGTGAATGTCGGTGAACAGTACTTGATGTGAATGTCGGTGAACAGTACTTGATGTGAATGTCGGTGAACAGTACTTGATGTGAATGTCGGTGAACAGTACTTGATGTGAATGTCGGTGAACAGTACTTGATGTGAATGTCGGTAAACAGTACTTGATGTGAATGTCGGTGAACAGTACTTGATGTGAATGTCGGTGAACAGTACTTGATGTGAATGTCGGGGAACCGTACTTGATGTGAATGTCGGTGAACAGTACTTGATGTGAATGTCGGTGAACAGTACTTGATGTGAATGTCGGTGAACAGTACTTGATGTGAATGTCGGTGAACAGTACTTGATGTGAATGTCGGTGAACCGTACTTGATGTGAATGTCGGTGAACAGTACTTGATGTGAATGTCGGTGAACAGTACTTGATGTGAATGTCGGTGAACAGTACTTGATGTGAATGTCGGTGAACAGTACTTGATGTGAATGTCGGTGAACAGTACTTGATGTGAATGTCGGTGAACAGTACTTGATGTGAATGTCGGTGAACAGTACTTGATGTGAATGGCGGTGAACAGTACTTGATGTGAATGTTGGTGAACAGTACTTGATGTGAATGTTGGGGAACCGTACTTGATGTGAATGTCGGTGAACAGTACTTGATGTGAATGTCGGTGAACAGTACTTGATGTGAATGTCGGTGAACAGTACTTGATGTGAATGTCGGTGAACAGTACTTGATGTGAATGTTGGTGAACCGTACTTGATGTGAATGTCGGTGAACAGTACTTGATGTGAATGTCGGTGAACAGTACTTGATGTGAATGTCGGTGAACAGTACTTGATGTGAATGTCGGTGAACAGTACTTGATGTGAATGTCGGTGAACAGTACTTGATGTGAATGTCGGTGAACAGTACTTGGCATTGACTATGTCAGTTAATAAATAATACTAGAGTGATTGATGATCTAGTGCAGATTGGTAGTAACAATTGATTTTCATGAATCAGTTTTTATACACCCGTCTTTAAGATGGAACGTATTATGGTATACCAATGTCCGCCCGTTTCACATGTCACGCTCTAACTTAAGAACCCTTTGGCCAATTCACTTCAAATTTCACAGAGTTATTGGAATTGATGGTCTGTATACTTTATGGTGAAATTTCGAATTTTCATTCCAGAGTTATGGGACTTTATTCATCAAATTGTAGGCGATTTTTCGTATGTCGCACTGTAAATTGAGAACCCTTTGGCCAATTCACTTCAAACTTCGCATAGTTATTGGAATTGATAGTCTTATGGTCTGTATACTGTTTGGTTAAATTTCAATTTTTCATTCCAGAGCTATGCATTATGGGACTTTATTCATCAAATTGTAGGCGATTTTTCGTATGTCGCGCTGTAAATTGAGAACCCCTTGGCCAATTCACTTCAAACTTTGCACAGTTATTGGAATTGATAGTCTTACGGTCTGTATACTTTTTGGTGAAATTTAGATTTTTCATTCAAGAGTTATGGGAAAGAAAGTCTACAGATATTGTATGAATGTTGACGACAGGCGTATCATGCGCTCTTGGTGCAGCTGTTTATTTTAGTATTGCTTCCTTTCAGCAAATTTTTGTTTGATACTGAACATTTGTGAACATAATTGCTATATGGGCAAAAAGAAGAAAAACAAAGACTGATTTTTTTTGCACTTTTGTTTTATTTAGCTTGATGCCACTGGTAAAGTACAATTTACTCCCTATAACATTATTTGACGATGAAGTAATGTGGTATGACAGTAAATCTGTTTACTTTTGGTTGTTGTAAAGTGTTGATAAATTCTTCCTGTACAGTCTTTGATTTTTTTCCATCCTATCATTAGATAGACATAGATATACAGAAGTATGCGTGAACCATCTGTCTTGTAGTTTATGGATAGTATAGAGAGAATTACATCATCTATTAGCTGACATTATAACTATTTTATATAATCTGACTATGTCATTTACTACAACTTTTACACTGATAAAGGGAGATAATTTTAGCTTGTTGTTTATTATCAATAAAAAAAAAGCCAAGAAAATACATTTGAAATATTTAACAAGTAATAGAAATGTAGATATCTATTTTAGTGAATGCGAAGCGTTTCTGAATAAATCTTCATCGAGTAGTCACGTTTAAACACCATAACCCCTCCTCTTAATCGAGTAGCTCAAAATCAAATGCCAAATAATTAAAAAAGTGATTGGGAGTGTGAAAACAAAAATGCTGAAACAGGATAGCCAATAAATTTATACCATTTACCATGTCAGTGACAAAATACTGGCTATTGGGCTGATGATACTCTCAGGGACTAACATTGGAGAGAGAGAAAGATGGTTTGTAGAATTTCTATCAGAACTAGCAGTAGACATGGTAATCACTGATCATCATCAGATTTTACAGCTTGCATGTTGTTCATTTTTGTACTAATGTAAAGTTTCATCCACTGCTTTGAACTGACATACCATCATACCACAGACTTCTACTGTTGTCAGTACACATTGTATCTGGTGTTGATTGTTATCAGTATGTCTTTACATAAGTATATTTAGAGACAGGTCTTACACTAGTACATACCAGAGATTCCATCAATATTTGTTCAAACTGTTGAGATATTGTATCTGATATTAATAGGTTTCTGTGACTACTGCTCTGTTCTACAGTCTGTATAATGTGAAGAAGATATCTTGACAAATCTGTCTGTCTTACATCTCCATATTTTAACTATTAAAGAAATACTTAATACTGCATCACGTCAACACTTCACTAAACAATTCCATTAAGTTTTTTTTTATAAATATGTGGAGTCTGTGAGGAATGGATAGGTTGTGACATGTAATATCATGTTACCAGACTGTGAATGATTTTTTTTCTCAAAAAGTGAAAAATAATTTGCTAGTGCTATTAAGCATACAGTGTCTTAAGATTGAAAATAAATTTGGTCAAAAGTATTACTGCATGACAGCATGTTTAATTTTTTTATTTCAATCCTGTCAGTTTCATCAATATTTGAAATAGAAGGTATGACAGAGGGTCTAGCGCAAAGTTATGAGGTTAGAATGGAAGTGAATTTTGTCTGTCTATTGGATGTAAACAGAATTTAAAGAATAGTATTGGAACATTTGTCAAACTTGCCCGAACGGACACCTTGAATTACTGATCACCTGCTGTAACCGACCAGTTTAAAACACCCCTCTTCCCCACTTTTGAAAATTCAATGGTAATTAACTTATTTACCAAATAATGACCTGTTAACAATAAACGGTCACTTGTCTTAACCTGTCATTTTCCTTTGTCCCAAAAAAATTCACTACTTATTACATGTGTCTAAAATTATCAGAATGAAAACATAAGTAATAACATATTATTATATATTTGTTTGTATATCTCCTGACTGATTACATGTTTGGTTGTTCTCATGAACACCTGATTACAGCACACAATTTTCTTCTGTTAGTAGAATTCAGTAGAAAATGGTTATGTGTAGTTGTATGTAAAGTTACAAGTTACTCTTAACATCTGGTGAATGCTGTCTGACAATTAGGTTTCAAACGTGTGATTTTTAGTTCACCTGGACTAAAGGTCCATGTGAACTATTGCCATCACTTGGCGTCTGTCGTCTGTAAACTTTTCACATTTCAAGCTTCTTCTCCGAAAAACCACTGGGCCAATTGGAACCAAACTTAGCAGGAATGTTCCTTGGATGGTCCTTTACAAAGTTACTGTTTTTCATTCTAGTCGGATATTCAATATGGCTGCCAGGGCCAATAATGTGCTCTGATTGGCTGAAATTTCAAAGATCTTCTTCTCTGAAACTAATGAACTGACTGAACCCAAACTGTAAATGAATGATCATTGGAATGTCCTTTACCAAGTTACTGTTTTTTATGCCGATCGGAAATCCAAGATGGCCACTATCGCAGGACATAGATTAACATTGGACCCTATGGGAAAATGTTCAAATGCCTTCTTCTCAGAAACTACAAATATGATCAAAGCCAAACTGTACATGAATGTTCATTGGATGGTCCTCTACAATCTTATGGTTTTTTGTTCCGACATGAAATTCAAAATGGTGGCTACGGCAGGACTTAGTTTAACATTGGACCCTATGGGAAAAATGTTTCAAAATGCTTCTTCTCTGAAACCACTTGGACAGTTGAAACCAAACTGCCCAGGAATGATCATTGGAAGGTTCTCTACAAAGTTTCTGTTTTTTATGCCGATCGGAAATCCAAGATGGCCGCCACCACAGGACATAGATTAACATTGGACCCTATGGGAAAATATTCAAATGCCTTCTTCTCAGAAACTACAAATATGATTAAAGCCAAACTGTACATGAATGCTCATTAGATGGTCCTCTACAAACTTTAGGTTTTTTGTTTCGGTATGAAATTCAAAATGGTGGCTACGGCAGGACTTAGTTTAACATTGGACCCTATGGGAAAAAATATTTCAAAACGCTTCTTCTCTGAAACCACTTGGACAATTGAAACCAAACTGCCCAGGAATGATCATTGGAAGGTCCTCTACAGAATTTTGTTTTATATGCCGATCGGAAATCTAAGATGGCCGCCACTGCAATACATAGATTAACATTGAACCCTATGGGAAAATGTTCAAATGCCTTCTTATCAGAAACTACAAATATGATTAAAGCCAAACTGTACATGAATGTTCATTGGATGGTCCTCTACAAAATGTACGTTTGTTGTTCCGATATGAAATTCAAAATGGCGGCTACGGCAGGACTTAGTTTAACATTGGACCCTATGGGAAAAATGTTTCAAAACGCTTCTTCTCTGATACCACTTGGACAATTGAAACCAAACTGCCCAGGAATGATCATTGGAAGGTCCTCTACAAAGTTTCTGTTTCTTTATGCTTATCGAAAATTCAAGATGGTCGCCACCGCAGGACATAGATTAACATTGGACCCTATGGGAAAATATTCAAATGCCTTCTTCTCAGAAACTACAAATATGATTAAAGCCAAACTGTACATGAATGTTCATTGGATGGTCCTCTACAAATTTACATTTTTTGTTCTGATATGAAATTCAAAATGGCGGCTACGGCAGGACTTAGTTTAATATTGAACCCTATGGGGAAAATGTTTCAAAACGCTTCTTCTCTGAAACCACATGGACAGTTGAAACCAAACTGCCCAGGAATGATCATTGGAAGGTTCTCTGTTTTTTATGCCGATCGGAAATCCAAGATAGCTGCCACCACAGGTCATAGTATCATAGATGACAACCATTACGATTTTTCCGTAATTGTTACGAATTTCGGGTCAACAGTCTACTTGTTACGGATTTCCGATTATTGCCAGCCCGGAACCGTTCCCCATTTAAATATCATTGTGATCATTTAGACGCTTCATTGTATGTTAAAATTGCGTAATGAGAAGCGCTTGAGGGATTTCGATTATTTAATCCTTTAGGGATTCTCGGGACTATCTATAGTAGAAAACGATCTATCCATTTCTTGTTCGATCCCGAGTAGTTAATGAACACAGCACGTTTTTGTCAGTTTCGCAATGTCTGAGGGAACAAGTGAAGCTTCTGCAGCGAAGAAAAGAAAATTGGGAGTACGATTTCGTCCCGCATATTCTTCTCTTGCTTTATGAAATCAACACGGGAACATTATGCCTATTGCAAATATTGCAAACAAGACTTGTCCATTCAGCACGGTGGTCGGGATGAACACACATATACAACAAAACAGTTCAAAAGTGCCAAGTCAACAACATATCAGGCACTCCAGAATTAGACATTAATTATTCCATGGGAGGGTGAGGGAGGGCCACTTCAGGAAATTTTCATTTCTATTGACAGTAAGTTGAAACATAGAATACATTTGTAAGTGAACATACATGTATTAAAACTTAACTTTTTATTTCTTTTTGTTGCTCATCACTTTGTGCCTAGTCTGTAGTACGATTATGGTAAAATTTTATGAAAAATTATGATTACTGAAAAAAATCACAAATTACTGACATCTCAACTTTTTATTACTGATTGCACCAAAAAGGGGTTGGCATCTATGTAGTATTAACACAGGACCATATTGGGAAAATACAGAAATATATTCTTCTCTGAAGCTATTGCACTGATTGAACCTAAACTGTGCATCAATCATTGGAAGGTCCTTTACAAACTTTGTGTTTTTTATGTTGATCGTAATTCCAAGATGACTACCACTGCAGGACATAGTTTTTACATAGGACCAATTGGTTCTTTTTATTACCAGGTGAACGATACAGGCTCTTGAGAGCCTCTGGTTGTCTATTTACATAAGTGTATTTTCTACAATCTTATATCTTTGATATGAACCTAATATTGATACAGTGTAAACAACATTGGTCTTTCTCCTCAATACTATCTTTATCAATTGAATGGAATTCGCCCCTTGTTGTTATTCAAACACTAGTCAGTATTCTCCATTACTGACCAAAACAATTGATAATGGCTTAATTTAAGTTAGTAGAGATAAATATTATTTTTAAATATTGACCAAGATGTAGTTACCTCTGTATTACATACTTACTGAGTTCACCCTCAGTTTTTAGTGGGATTCCTGTTGCTCAATCTTTAGTCTTCTGTGTAGTGTCTTATAGATCATTGTTTGTCCTTTTGTTCTTTTTCTTTTGGCCATTGTATTGTCTGTCTTTCGATTTATGATTACCTCTTTGGTATCTTCAATCTTTTCTTACCTCTGTATCACATAATTACTGTGTTCACCCCACCAGTGGGTTCATGTTACTAAATCTTTAGTTTTCTGTGGAGTGTTTTGTAGATCATTGTTTGTCCTTTTGGTCTGTCGTTCCATTTATGGTTTCTGATTACCTCTTTGGTATCTTTTGGTCATTGTATTGTCTGTCATTCCATTTATGATTTCTGATTACCTCTTTGGTATCTTTTGGTCATTGTATTGTCTGTCATTCCATTTATGGTTTCTGATTACCTCTTTGGTATCTTTTGGTCATTGTATTGTCTGTCATTCCATTTATGGTTTCTGATTACCTCTTTGGTATCTTTTGGTCATTGTATTGTCTGTCATTCCATTTATGGTTTCTGATTACCTCTTTGGTATCTTTTGGTCATTGTATTGTCTGTCATTCCATTTATGGTTTCTGATTACCTCTTTGGTATCTTTTGGTCATTGTATTGTCTGTCATTCCATTTATGGTTTCTGATTACCTCTTTGGTATCTTTTGGTCATTGTATTGTCTGTCGTTCCATCTGATTACCTCTTTGGTATCTTCAATCTTTCCTTACCTCTGTATTACATAATGACTTATGTTGAGTGACATATCAGCCTTATCTACTACATTCTAGTCAGACTTTGATGTAATATTTTAGTGATTTAGTGACATGTATAAATGTAGATTTATTCTAAGTTCTGCTGATGACTGTAGTGTCCTGTCAAAGTAGATTACATGTGATTGTTATGATATAAATATTTTATAGTAAATATTGGTAACGTCATTCTATATTTTATAGCTATCATACACAAACTAGTTACAAATTAACCTTCTAACTGGTATTTTACTGGTGTAGTAGGATTGGTTTTATTTGAGAGATGTACCAATGCAAAGATAAAACTATATTTTAGATAATACAGGTTATATTTACATGTCTCTACAAAAACAATCTATTCATACAAACTTGATCCAATAAGGGTATATGTAAAGATCTGGAGGTATGACCTCCATCCTCAATGATATAACTTAAAAAATGTTAATGACAATATCATGTCATAATTTAACAGTACAGGTTAAGGGTTAGGGTTATGGTGTTTAATGCCACTTTCAACAATATTTAAGTCAGTTTTATTGGTGGAGGAAACCAGAGTACCTGGAGAAAACCAACAACCTGCAGCGAGTCTAACTGACAAACTTGATCACATAATGTTGTATCGAGTACACCTCGCCTGAGCGGGATTCAAGCTCACAACATTATAGGCACTGATTGCACATGTAGTTATAAATCCAACTACTATCATTGTGGTTAACTGCTGACATTCTGGTCTAGAGTATTGGTGATTTAGGGTTCGGTCTGTCTAAAATCAGAATAATTTGTCATGGTGTGGGGATATGTCTATTTAAAGCTATGATTACTATGGTGACTTAAACACTGTAAACTCAAGGTCAGGAGATTTGTCTTGTCCAGGCAGACATCAATATACATTTAACAAATGTAGTTTGTTCTGTCCATGATGTTAATATCCTATACTTTTATTTTGAGATGTACTCAATACAACATTATGTGATAAAGTTTGTCAGTGACTTGCGACAGGTTGGTGGTTTTCTCCGGGCACTCTAGTTTCCTCCACCAATAAAACCGAAGATATAACTGAAATATTGTTGAAAGTGGCATTAAACACCATAAACCAACCAGCCAAAGCCTTTTATTTCATCAATATTCACTCACTGATTTGAAACTTTGTAATGTTATTTCTCAGAGTTGCTCTATACATACTGTAAGCCACAACTCGTAGGTCAAGTTTATTGACCAGGTAAGAGGTGAGCATGATTTAAATAACCTCGTAAAATTGTAAATAGTAAATTATGTAGATGAGAAATAAGTAAAAAAAAGATGTTTTAAACTTACATAAATAATAGTAACAACAAATTGATTGTAATCGGTACAACCTTTGTGACAGAAACTATATGTTAGGTGTCACCAAACCTGTAATACTATACAATAACAAACAATGGTACAACAAATTGTCAGATTTCTTGTCTGTCGTTTGACAAACAGTGCTACAAAAAAAATGTGAGATTTGCTGTCTGTCGTTTGATAAACGATGCTACAAAAAAAATGTGAGATTTGCTGTCTGTCGTGTTTTTACAGTCAGCTAATACAATGTACTAACAAAACTGGATATTTGTTTATGACCAATTTACTATCACTTAAAACCTATTTGATCTTGAAATGTCTTATAAACTGTATATAGGTAAGAGACCTTTGTCATAAAGGGTAGCTAATATAAATTTATTGTTTTTGAATAGCTGCATGCAATTAATTGAAAAACCATGAAGGCTTTATGTGTGTTAATGTCAAATTTAAAAATTAATGGGAGCCTTTAATTTCAAAAATAGATTGCTTTTGATATATATAAAATATGCTTTCAAGTTTGTGTTTGTATTTGAATTTGTTTTGGAACATTAGTTTTTAAGGCATTGTAAAAAGTAAACTAAAATGAAATAAATGATTTTTGTTTGATTTTATTTTGGGTTAAACTTAAACTTTATTTAATTGACCAATTACTAGTTCAGATTTATATCATTATGTTAGTTTGAACATTTCAGTGGTAATATTAAATATATTAAAAGGTATATTTGAAAGTAGTAAAAAATTGTTTTTCATCATTCATCTGCACATTCCTCAGAAAACATACAAGATAATATGATGATTTCACAATACAAAGATCATATTGACATTTTCTGAAAGTTTTAAGCAGAAATATTCATGCATTTTGAAGCATTCTTTCTATTAAATTGTATTAAGGGGGAAATGAGGAGAATTGACGTGTGAATAGGACACCTGACATCTAAGTACCTGGTCAGCCATGAGGCAATTTAATGTCCTAATAGTAATGCATTATCTCCCAATAACAACACAATTCTTGTCAAAAATCTTTCAATAATAAATGAAAAGATACCCATTCAAACTCGGGGAAAATAATTTTTATTTTGTTACAGATCAAAAAGCTAATAAATAAGCTATTTAGCTCGTATGATTTACTGGTGCATTATGGGAAGTTGTAGGTGGTTGGCTTCAGTTACGGAAATAAGCCGATTTGACTTGTCATTAATTCACCTCTTGATCATTATGAGTTGTATCTTTTATAAAGCCTGGTCTTTTGTTGTAATAAATCAGTAAAAGTGATTGGTCAATATCTGTCCATTAATATACAATTAGAATTCAATAACTACAAGGGGTTCAGATTATTAACTGATGG
This sequence comes from Bathymodiolus septemdierum, assembly GCA_963383655.1. NCBI lineage: Eukaryota > Metazoa > Mollusca > Bivalvia > Mytilida > Modiolidae > Bathymodiolus > Bathymodiolus septemdierum. The sequence continues at coordinate 41,170,525 of OY726521.1, read as the reverse complement.
AAAATATTAGAAATATATTAATTCTTGTACATCACATTCATTATGTATATCATGAACAAAACTGTAGTATTTTACTTAGCAAAAGAGAGAAAACAATTCTGACAGAAGATTCACACTAAGTGCCATGTATGGAAGACATTGACAAAACATATACATATATAAATGTTACCTGAACATAAACATCACTATAGGAACTTAGAACTGAACCAGCGAATCACATAGACATTACTATAGGAACATAGAACTGAACCAGTGAATCACATAGACATTACTATAGGAACATAGAACTGAACCAGTGAATCACATAGACATTACTATAGGAGCATAGAACTGAACCAGTGAGTCACATAGACGTTACTATAGGAACATAGAACTGAACCGGCGAATCATATAAACATTACTATAGGAACATAGAATTGAACCAGCGAATTACATAGACATTACTATAGGAGCATAGAACTGAACCAGCGAGTCACATAGACGTTACTATAGGAACATAGAACTGAACCAGCGAATCACATAGACATTACTATAGGAACATAGAACTGAACCAGCGAATCACATAGACATTACTATAGGAACATAGAACTGAACCAGTGAATCACATAGACATTACAATAGAAACATAGAACTGAACCAGTGAATCACATAGACATATTACTATAGGAACATAGAACTGAACCAACAAGTCACATAGACATTACTATAGGAACATAGAACTGAACCAGCGAATCACATAGACATTACTATAGGAACATAGAACTGAACCAGTGAATCACATAAACATCACTATAGAAACATAGAACTGAACCAGTGAATCACATACACATTACTATAGGAACATAGAACTGAACCAGTGAATCACATAGACATTACTATAGGAACATAGAACTGAACCAGTGAATCACATAGACATATTACTATAGGAACATAGAACTGAACCAGTGAATCACATAGACATTACTATAGGAACATAGAACTGAACCAGTGAATCACATAAACATTACTATAGAAACATAGAACTGAACCGGCGAATCATATAAACATTACTATAGGAACATAGAACTGAACCAGTGAATCACATAAACATTACTATAAGAACATAGAACTGAACCAGTGAGTCACATAAACGTCACTATAGGAACATAGAACTGAACCAGCGAATCACGGACATTACTATAGGAACATAGAACTGAATTTGTGAATCACATTGACATTACTATGGGAACATAGAACTGAACAGCTGGGTCACAAATAGTATGTAGAACGTAGCTGAACTAATAGGTCACAAGCATATTTCAACTTGGAACAACCGTGTCACATTAATAGTACTTGGGACATAGTTGAATCAATTGGCCCCATAAACAATACTTGAATGCTAACTAAAATACTTATTCCTGCCAAACAATACTTGAAAATGGGCTGAACCGCCTAGCCACATGAACAACATTAGCCCTAACCCTTGGGATTGAGGCACAAAACTTTGAACTGTTTTCAATAATTAAAATTATTTTAATAAGACTGACACACCCTTAATTATTACCAGAATAGACTTATTAAACATAAGATTTGCTATTCTATTTGGTGTTATGACTAGAGTCCAATGTGTTTGTTGATAAGATTAGATAATTCTGTTTACCCATAGTAATTCAATGTTTATGTAAATCTCTAGGAGTCCCACAGACCTCAGCAATATGTTTATTTATTTGAAATGATACCTTCCATTAATGGCCCACCATTTCCTGGTAGAAACTGATTTGATTATGATGTTTGCTTATGTAAGAACCACACAACATATTATTCTTATTAGGGGGAACCACATGCCAATTAAGATTTTTTAATTTTTATCTTTACAAACAATTTGCTACGATTTCCCCCCAAAATGCTCTAAAAAAATTATATTTATGCATTAACATTTTCCATGTTAAAAAGTTTCACTCAAAATATGAGTTATAACTACCTGATTAGGTATTTTATTGGTTAGTAAATAACCATGAGATCATACTCATATTTCTCCTATTCTTAGGATGTTTGACTGGTGAGTTTAATTTTCGTAATATTTTTCATTAAGCACTTATGGTTAAATTTCTGCATGAGAATTCCTGCCAATTTCGTTTCGGTGATCATTAATGATAGAAATTAGGAACTAAAAATGACTTCTTTTTTCTTTTTTTTTTTCAGGAGAAAAAATTCTACTTTTGCTACCAGTGGAATACAATATTTCTCTGCTCTCCATAGGTAAGTTTTCAAATTTAACTATAACAATTTAATATAGCCTTGAATGTCCAGTAAATTTTCAAATTTAACTGAAAATTTTATATTGCCTTGCATGTTCGTTAAATTTTCTAATTTAACAATAGAAATTTAATATAGCCTTGCATGTCCATTAAATTTTCTAATTTAACTAATTCTAGTGTAAAAATATCAGAATTCACCAATCAAGATTACCTCATTGACAGCCTTGTCCATTAACAGGGTGTTAGATGATTGGGATCTAATTCTATTAATACATCACTTGATCAGAAGAATCTAATATTCTCAAGGGTTTCTATTGATTGTCTTCTGTTTTTGTCTTAAACACCAATCAGTTCAACACTTGAAAATGAACTAATTTTGACCTACAAACTTGACAAAAACTTGTCAGATATAATTGGTCAATATCCTTGAAGAATTGCCTTTTCTCAGAAGGAGACTGTTAGTTTTATAGTTTGTAATCATATCAGTTTTACAGAGACATAAACTAGTTGTTGGTGTTACTAGAGATTGACATGATTTATTTATGACATCTTTGTCTTTGAAACTTTCTAATTATGGACAGAATATGGTAAAGATGCAGATAATAACTTGATCAAGACCATGGAACATGTTCCCATGTTTTACAGACTGATTAAGATAATTATGATAATTAGTTGACCTGTCACCTCTGACACTTTAAGCTGGGGACAAAACCTTCAGATGGCATTATCAAGGCAGGGGACAGGTGTTTCTATAAATCCCTGATTACTCCAGATAATATTAATACATTTTATGTAAATAAGATAATTTGATGAATTTTTCATGGAGGAATTATTTTCTCCTAGATTATGACAGGTTTAAGATATTTATAATTTTATAACTTGTAGTACCATTTACTAAGAGCCATGTCATTGTGATTTGTGTCAATGATTTTTCTCTCATTACAATAACAGCAGAAACTGCTTTCTTGTTTTTTTGATAACAAGACATATATTTAACATAAATCCTTGTGAGAAATACTATCTGTTTTTTTACATGATATATTTTTATATATGGTAGAGGTCAATATTTTTTGTATTGGGTGTTGGAGCATAATTTATTTACAGGTCAATATTTTTGGTGTTGGATGTTGGAACATAATTTGTTTACAAGTCAGTATTTTTTGTATTGGGTGTTTACAGGTCAATATGTTTTGTATTGAATGTCAGAATCAAACTTTTTAAGTATGGATTTTACTATTTTGTGTTTTATGAATTATTTATATAAACCATTACCAATATCAATGTAAATCGAGAAAATTTAATGAATTCCTCAAGTTCTTTCTCGCCAGGAAGAAAATCATAATAGGAACGTTTTTCATTAGAAAAGATTTCAAATATAATTTTTAATTCAATATATAAATTCATACCCATGACTGATGAAGATTTTATATGAGGTTTAATTCTGTAAATTGAGTACTGCCATGAGGCCTACTGGTATTAAATATCTAAAACACCATTCCTCATTATTTTCATTACTAACATTTGCCTCTTATAGCAATCATTGAAATTTAACTTGGGACATTATGTCAACAAAGAGAAAAATAACCTTTGGAAATCTTTTGTATGCAGCACATTTTACTATGGTAGTATTTTGCATGACAAAATGATGTAAAATTTACAGGTAAAAGTAAAGGTAAGCGTGTTTGCCGATATTAGTGGTGAAGAGTTTTGTTACATCGCACGGTTGAGTGTTTGATTGAAGGATTTAAAGCAAACATGATTCCCATACAGACTTGATCCAATAATATATTGTACTACGATTGTACAGGAGAGAGGACAGAGTCGTAATATTGAATATTTACATCCACTCCGTCATCAATTCAATATTGCTGGGTTAAATGCAGTTTGTATAGGCACAGATTATATTTTTTATTTCTTTTAATGCTTTTTGTGCCTACTCATTTTTCGAAATTTCAAAAGCTTTTATAAAGAATTACATATTTTGGAAGTGACTATTTTCGTTGATTTCTAAAGTAACTTGGAGAGGGTAAGTAAAATTTTGTCCATAATTTAATCTTAAGAGTGAATATTACAACAACATATCATAAAATTGATTTTACATTTTTTTTCCTTTTCTTTTCTTTTGATCTTTTGATGTTTGCAAAATGCTCTCATTAATTATTTTGAAGAAAAAAATCACTTGAAGCTGTTATTTTGTAATGATCTAATTATGTTGTTTGAACATAAGATGTTTTTTGTTGTTTTTTTTTGTTAAAATGTGTTTTTATGAGCTTTGCTGAAAGATTTTATTTTTATTTTTTTGTAATGTATTACTTGGCTCAACAATGTAATCGTAAGTTGAAGATCTTCTAGTTTATAGGTACAGGCTTTGTAAGACTGTTGAAAATATTGTAAAATTACGCTTTTGTCAATTTTTAGTATGTTTAAACTGTTACAACTTTCAATATTTTTAACCACCATGATATAACTGAAATAAGTGGCATTAAACACCATAAACCTAACATTCAATATTTTTATCTTAAATGTTTATGGAAAAAATCAATGGTAATAAGCATGATAGTATATAAAAGAATTATCCTAATTTTTACTCAAATGTAAATTATTTGTATCGTTTAACATTTATTTAGTTAAGTGGTATTAAACCACAACTTTTAATGTTTCACATCTTTACCCATTTTGCTGATTCACCTTAACATCAGTATTTAAATTCACTTTTTAAAACTTTTTTAATAAGTGTTGATTCAAATATTAGTGAAAAGAGAAAAACGTTTTATTCAAAGTTGACTTAAAACTGAAGAATGCTTAGCATGAGGTGAGTATGTTTGATCAATGATTTATCACAAATTAAAAAATATTCCACAATTTTAAAGAAAAATATAATAAATTTAAATAAAATGTATTGAGGACTTGTGATTTCAGAGTTGACTTCCTAATAATTTAATGTGAATTTTTATAGATGAATATTTATTCAAGTTTAGCATCTTTCAATGTCTGTTTTTAATAATATAAATTGTTGATATCCTATTAGTTGATGATAAGATTATTATGACTAAGATAAAGTTTAGCCTGGCCTGTTACCTTTATATAATTGATTAGGTCTGGCCTGACACACACACATTCAATTTTGGCATTACACAGAGAAGGTTTGTGTATTTGTTAATTAGTGGATATGATATAATATACATAATAATTAGACAATACACATGTTTTGTCTGATTTATTTAATATTCCTGTTAATAGTTGTAACTCTTGTGCACATGCACATGCAGGAATGTTAACTGTTTAAGGTGGGGCTGCTGTGTGTTTCGTGTGTTAATGGAGAACAACAAACAGGAAATGATCACTAATCAATTAAATTGCAGACTTTGAAGATCTTTTTATTCCATACTTAATATTGACAGAGATACATGTTATTAGCTTGTGTTTTACATGTTGTTTTAGTATGTAGATGACTCTTACATTACTGTAGAGAAGTTTTAACAGCTCTGGATTAAAGCTTGTTTTTATGGTAACTTTGTTTCATCTTCATTTGAAGAATATTGCTCATGATAATGTAATAACCATGGGTTAAAGACATTGAAACATCTTTTGTCTGTTTGTAAAACTTGTAAATCATGTATTTCTTTTTCTTTCAGAATCTGAAGATTTTTTACAGAAAAGTTTCATAAACTTGGAGTAGGATTAACATTGAGTGATTATTAAATTTATTCAAGTGTTGTGTTCATTTGATAGGATTTAAAGAAATTTGTTTCTATACAAGGATTTAGTATGCTAGTTACCTGATGAACATGGATCTTATTGTATATTATCTTCTGATTACTTTATCTTCAGGTAAGTTGTGTATTGACCAGGTGTTGACAATCTCCTATTTATTACATCACAAACATTTGAAACATATTAAAAAAACATTACCTTTTGATTATTAACTTTCTATGAGTTACCTGTTGAAATGTAAACTTATATACCTCCCTGTTCACAGGAAAGGACCATCCTTACATATGACATGGGTTTCAATTTACTGTATTTATTACTGAAGGGAGCATTCAATGTGATAACTAGGAAATTATGGGGGAAAAAAATTATAGTTTTTACAACACTGCCAGGTTTTTGTCTAGAATTGTGATGCTTCTTTTACAGGGACTTTTCATTTTGAATTGAAATCAAATTCAGATATTTATATAACATGTAGCATGAGACAGATTGCATTCACTCTAAAGTTTGAATTTGTCAACCATGTATGTGTGTCTGCTCTAGAATTAAATCAAATTCTTAAATTTTTCTATAAAGTAGAATTATTTAGTTCTGAATCTAAGTTACCCTTCATGGATATATATATATGCTGATCAAGTGGATTGAATCTTCATCCACACAGATCAGTAAGTAAGTAGTATGTAGATGAATTAAGATGTAACAGGACATGTGGAATCTTAATTAATCAGATATAACACATAGCTGACAGGTGCTCTATAAACCTTTGTCTGGGTAACTATGGAAATTAACATAGCTTTAAAAAGATACACTACCTATTTATAGCTAGTACCAGGATATCAATATTATATACTATGATATATGATTAAATTTTTAAATTCACTCCCTTGAAAAATCGTTAAAATTTTCTTAGGTTGCTAAGAAAATTTTATCAGTAAAATCAACCTAGTCTCATACTGTATACACTGAACATTATAAACCTCAGTTTGACATACTGTATACACTGAACATTGTAAACCTCTGGTTGACATACTGGAATACACTGAACATTCTAAACCTCAGGTTGACATACTGTATTCACTGAACATGCTAAACCTTAGGTTGACATACTGTTTACACTGAAGATGCTAAACCTCAGGTTGACATATTGTATACTGTGAACATTCTAAACCTCAGGTTGACATACTGTATACACTGAACATTATAAACCTCAGGTTGACATACTGTATACACTGAACATTGTAAACCTCTGGTTGACATACTGGAATACACTGAACATTCTAAACCTCAGGTTGACATACTGTATTCACTGAACATGCTAAACCTTAGGTTGACATACTGTTTACACTGAAGATGCTAAACCTCAGGTTGACATATTGTATACTGTGAACATTCTAAACCTCAGGTTGACATACTGTATACACTGAACATGCTAAACCTTAGGTTGACATACTGTATACACTGAACATTCTAAATCTCAGGTTGACATACTACCCTGTATATACACTGAACATTCTAAACCTCATGTTGACATACTGTATGATACACTGAACATGCTAAGCCTCATGTTGACATATTGTATGCACTGAACATGCTAAACCTCAGGTTGACATACTGTATACACTGAACATTCTAAACCTCAGATGGACATACTGTATACACTGAACATGCTAAACCTCATGTTGACATACTGTATGATACACTGAACATGCTAAGCCTCATGTTGACATATTGTATGCACTGAACATGCTAAACCTCAGGTTGACATACTGTATACACTGAACATTCTAAACCTCAGATGGACATACTGTATACACTGAACATGCTAAACCTCATGTTGACATACTGTATACACTGAACATGTTAAACCTCAGGTTGACATACTGGATACACTGAACATTCTAAACCTCAGGTTGACATACTGGATACACTGAAGATGCTAAACCTCTGGTTGACATACTGTATACACTGAAGATGCTAAACCTCAGATTGACATACTGGATACACTGAAGATGCTAAACCTCAGGTTGACATACTGGATACACTGAACATTCTAAACCTCAGGTTGACATACTGGATACACTGAAGATGCTAAACCTCAGATTGACATACTGGATACACTGAAGATGTTAAACCTCAGGTTGACATACTGGATACACTGAACATTCTAAACCTCAGGTTGACATACTGGATACACTGAAGATGCTAAACCTCAGGTTGACATACTGGATACACTGAAGATGCTAAACCTCAGATTGACATACTGGATACACTGAAGATGCTAAACCTCTGGTTGACATACTGGATACACTGAAGATGCTAAACCTCAGGTTGACATACTGGATACACTGAAGATGCTAAACCTCAGATTGACATACTGGATACACTGAAGATGCTAAACCTCTGGTTGACATACTGGATACACTGAAGATGCTAAACCTCAGATTGACATACTGGATACACTGAACATGCTAACCCTAAGGTTGACATAATGGATACACTGAACATGCTAACCCTAAGGTTGACATAATGGATACACTGAACATGCTAACCCTAAGGTTGACATAATGGATACACTGAACATGCTAACCCTAAGGTTGACATAATGGATACACTGAACATGCTAACCCTAAGGTTGACATACTGGATACACTGAACATGCTAACCCTAAGGTTGACATAATGGATACACTGAACATGCTAACCCTAAGGTTGACATACTGGATACACTGAACATGCTAACCCTGAAGATGCTCATGATGACATACTGTATACAGAAAGCGTGATAAATCCTCGGTTGACGTCAATGAACATGTTCTACCTCAGGTTGACGTCAATGAACATGTTCTGCCTCAGGTTAACATACAGTAGATACTGAGGACAATTAGTTTTATGTTGGTCTATTTATTTTTGTATCGCCTCCAATAAGGAGGAAACGATTCACCGTATGTACCGAAATCACGATTATTTTGGTGACGGTTCGGTTCACGATACGTGGAGGCCGATTACGATACAAACGATATGATGCTCATTTTTTGAAAAAAAAAGTAGTGTTAAACTTCAGTTTTCTTCTTTTGGTGATCATTTATTTAATATTTTGAGAAAAGTGAATCGAATAATTTACGCTTTTAAAATTAATTAATCAAATATTTATAATTTCCGCTAGTACGTAAGCGACCTCGTATGATAAAAAAAGCATGGCGACCAGCATGGACTTCAAGGAATAGTTACAGTTTCCTATAAAACGTATCGTGTATCGTAAATACATATCAAATATCGCGATACATATCGCTTGTGGAAAAAGTGTATCGTTACACCCCTAGCCTCCAATATTTGTTAAGTCTAAGGTTTTATGTCAAATATATATATATATGAATGAATTTTTTTTTATTTAAATGACATGGGTCAAGCAATGAATGAAAGTGTCAGACTAAAGTTAATATTAAGTCCTACTGTTACTGTTTTATTTAGTATAATATTGATATTTCAAGCTAAAAGAAGCCATGGCATTTTGAGACCACAATATTTATTTAGTATTCAGTTTAGTTAAATGAAAACAATTTTACTTTGTAAATATGCAGATTAGGATTATGACAATCACTGTCAACTGTCAGACATTGATCAGATTTTTTAAGCGGCACAAAAAATGAGAGATTTATGGGGTATGAACTTTTGTATAAATAATGGTAATAGGATTACTTAAAGTCCCTCAGGAGAAACTGACATCTTAAATGTGTGAAATTTCCCAAAACTGTTGATGAAAAAGGTAGACCTCTATTGAAATGGGCATCTTAACTGTGTTAAAAAAAAAAAAAAAAAAAAAATCCCAAAATTATTGATGAAAATGTAGACCTGTATTATACTATTATGGAGTAAAAAGTTGAAAGCCTGTTATTCCATTAAAATAAATTTGGTGAAGACTTTAATTAGACCAGCATTCTGATGCATTTTATTTTGATTGGTTAATAAAAATATATATGTATAGCTGAATGATCATCTGGCAGTAGATGTTTCCTAGATGCTGTTCAGTGAAGAAAAAAAATTGCGTCACTGTAGTTTCTGCTATTTTTATATTTCTAATGTGGAAATATTTGACATGGATAAGATTAAGTTTTAATGGTTTACACATGCAAGGTCAGACCACATATGATGAAGTGTGTCATTATATTACAATATTGCTTCAGATGCAAAATATTTAGTGAAAATAGGTTAAGATAAGATAATACCAGCTTACCAGTTAGAATTATAAACATAATTGATGAAGGAAAATTAACCAAGTTTGCAGGCAATTTAGCTGTTAAATGGAGAACTATGGATGTCAGTGTCTCTGTTACCTAGATTCATGTCTTCAACATACTATCACTGTCAATATATCTTCTTTCCATTAAAACACATTAGTGATGTACGTAATAGTTAACATGCCTACCTCAAGTATGGTAAATTGTAAGGTAAAATCATAGACTATGAGATTGGTATTTGATGCTTCTCTGCTAAGTGTGCACATGATGACATTAAGGAGTAAGAGCAAAGACTGGTTGGTTTTGAATCCCGATAATATTCTTGTGTCAGATCTAGAGACTAGAGAGGAACAACATGTCTACCCATGAACTATTGTTTGAGTGACCTAGCACTATAAAAATCCACCTATAAAGTGTGTTGATCTTATGTACAAAGCAGACATCATCTCATCGAAATGTAACTTATTTTCACCATGATATAGCTGAACAATTGCTCACTTCATTTTATGCAGCAATCATTCACTGGCTTACTCGCTCATTTCCATAAACCATTCCATGACTGTTTTCTACAGTTGAATGTATTAAGTGAAGAATTCTGACTACTTCTTTATAAACTGGTGATTTTAGTGAATACTTTTATGGGGTTATTTTTTATAAATAAATGTTGGTATGAAATGTTTTAGAGGTTGGTCCACAAGTTTGATGTAGATAATGACTTTACCTAGCAACCAGTAAAGCTATGAACAATAGACATCATGGTACAGGAGGGTACAGCACCTACCAAGTCATTAAGTACAAATATTGGTTTATAATCGGTAATAACTGATATTTTATGCCTAATGTCTAATTTTTACCTGTCGTCTTTTCATTCAGATGTCAATATATGTAAATTTCTGTTATTAATTAACACATCTTACTTCGGTAACGATAAAAAGTGCCACACTAAAATCATTCTTTTATCCTATACCATTAGTTGTAAATGTAATGTAGGATTCAAGATGTTCTGAATAGAATCTAACATTGGAAATCTTCCATGGTTATATGTCAGCAGTCTTTAGAATTACACATTTACCTAAAATACATGGTTTTTGTGCCAATTTTCAAATTTTCTTTCCCATTGATTCCAGCTGATGAAGTTGTAATAAGAATTTATTTTGATCTTTTAGATGTTTATTTTCATTATGTCAAGTTAGGCAAATTGTATAGATAGCTATTAACTAGTTAGGCAAAAATTAGTTAATGAGTGAAGTATGTAAGATTGTTAAACACCACATGAGATGTGGAACAGATGACACAAGACTTATTTACAAGAATGTCTTGTTTCTTGTAGAAAATCTTAATGTCTATTAGAATAATAATTGAGACAATTCTATTTTTGTTTGACTGATCTTGCTGACAAAAATCAACTTCCATTGATAATTTTTATGCCCCCGCGACGAAGAGTCGGGGGGGGGGGGGGCATATTAATTTACCCCCTGTCCGTTCGTCCGTCCGGATATACAGGGTAGATACATGGTTTGTCCGGCTTTCTCCTCCTACAGTTTTGGAGCTAAGCTTTAATATTTTGTAGGATGTTTATATGCATAATGGAGGTGTGCATGTCCACAGGATTTTGATGGTCCCATTTGTGTCTTAGACGCACTTCATTTTAAAAAAATCACTCCTAACAAAACAACTTTGTCCATAATTATCAAGTGCAGGGGCATACTTCTTTTCTAGTTTTTATATAAAAATAAATAATGACAAAATCGATATATTTTTTAAATGCAAATTATGTACCATTGTTATGAAAATATACAAGAGAATTTGGATACATGTGTAAATCATCTGAAAACAATGAGCAAAAAAAATCAGAATCTTCAATGGTAAGAATACTGAAGGGTTTCTTAAAAGCATTTCAGATATTTAAAGAATTTATTTTAAATAAACCAGACGGACATTCTTCGAGAGAAAAAAAATGTAATTAATGTCAGTAACGTGGTACTGTGTTAGTGTGTAACTGCCAATTTTCTGATAATCATGCTTCAGTGTTTAATTTTCACATATTCTCAAAAAAAAGTTCTTTTTGTTCTTTTTCTTTGTTAAAAGATTTCATAGCATCTGCTATTCTTTTTTTATTACTGTTATACCATGTAACCAGAGAAAAGCGTCATGTCCTTTGTATTTCCCAGCTGACAAGATTTGCCTATAAAGTTAGCAAAAGGTAAACCTTCAAATTATGTCTTTATACAAAAGACATTTACTTGTACAGTGTGGGAAGCCATTTTTTTAAAGTTACTCGCCAATCTGACTAGTAACTATTGAAATCTACTTGCCAAAATTAAATTCCACTAGCCAACTATGGGGAGAGATCCCTCATTTGAACTCTCCATATCTTCCATAACACTAAGTGTCCAATTTTCCTTATATAGCCTAGGAAACACCCCATTCCCTTGTTCGCATCATGCATCAGCCATTTTCTCCCTATTTTCCATTTAGGGATAAATTTTCTCACTGTTTTTTGGCTAGCATCTTTTTGCAGGTGAAGGATTTCCTTTTGGCTTATAATTACTTTAAAAAAAAATCATGTTGGGTTTAATTTCATTCCTAATTCAAATTTGCCGCCAAGGTCAACATTTAGAACTTTTAGGATATTAACAAGATAAGCGTACCATTTCCAATCAATGATGTACGATTATTTCAGTAAATTATTAGCCACTTCCGCTAAAATTTGGGCTACAACATGGTAACATGTTTGAAATAACAAAACATGTTTTTAAGGGTATTTCATAGGTATCTCATCCACGATTTCTAATCAGAAACGATAAGAAAATAGCAACCAAGGTTGGGACAATCTCGCAAGTTTTTAGTGTTTCCATAAAAACTGTGATGGCGTCCCCAACAAAAAACGAGTGACAATTTGAATAAAAACTTATGTTTCGGTACTATTTTATCGGAACACGCAAGTAAATCACATTCATCAATCAATCCATTCAATCGATTTTGGACTATTTATTTTGTTACATCAACTGTCGAGCAGTACATTATCGTATTTCGCACAGACATGCTAACTCACCAGAATGGCTAGTACTTGGATAGAAATACTTGCCAAAATCATTTTACACTCACATTTGGCAAGTTGGCGAGCGTTAGTTTCCCAATATTACCAATGATAAAATTTATTGACAAATCCATAGAGTATGTTTTACCCCAGAAATAAAATCAAGGAGAGAAATTTGTACTCGAAATTGTCTGACAATTTCAATTTTAGATGAATTATCTGTGCTCTGATGGCAGACAAAGTTCTTATAGCCAAGCTACAACAATTAATCTTCTAAATGAAGAAAAAAAACAATAGCTTCAAGCTCTCAATGATTTTTTTTCAATTCAATGCTGTGATAAACTTAATTGCTCAACTCTTCACTGATCGTGAGGAGATTTTACATCTAGGGTAACTAACTATCCTGTGCCATGAGTTCTGTTATTGTATATATGCATTTATTCTTCAAAATGAAAAAAAAACCCAATAACTTCAAGCTCTCAATGATTTTTTTCAGTTCAAAGTTGTGATAAACTTAATTGTTCAACTCTTCACTGATCGTGAGGAGATTTTACATTTAGGGTAACTATCCTGTGCCATGAGTTCTGTTATTGTATATATGCATTTATTCTTCAAAATGAAAAAAAAAAAAACAATAACTTCAAGCTCTCAATGATTTTTTTCAGTTGAAAGTTGTGATAAACTTAATTGTTCAACTCTTCACTGATCATGAGGAGATTTTACATAGAGTAGCTATCCTGTGCCATGAGTTCTGTTATTGTATATATGCATTTATTCTTCAAAATGAAAAAAAAACCCAATAACTTCAAGCTCTCAATGATTTTTTTCAGTTGAAAGTTGTGATAAACTTAATTGTTCAACTCTTCACTGATCGTGAGGAGATTTTACATAGAGTAGCTATCCTGTGCCATGAGTTCTGTTATTGTATATATGCATTTATTCTTCAAAATGAAAAAAAACCCCAATAACTTCAAGCTCTCAATGATTTTTTTCAGTTCAAAGTTGTGATAAACTTAATTGTTCAACTCTTCACTGATCGTGAGGAGATGTTACATCTAGGGTAACTATCCTGTGCCATGAGTTCTGTTATTGTATATATGCATTTATTCTTCAAAATGAAAAAAAACCCCAATAACTTCAAGCTCTCAATGATTTTTTTCAGTTGAAAGTTGTGATAAACTTAATTGTTCAACTCTTCACTGATCATGAGGAGATTTTACATAGAGTAGCTATCCTGTGCCATGAGTTCTGTTATTGTATATATGCATTTATTCTTCAAAATGAAAAAAAAAACCAATAACTTCAAGCTCTCAATGATTTTTTTCAGTTGAAAGTTGTGATAAACTTAATTGTTCAACTCTTCACTGATCATGAGGAGATTTTACATAGAGTAGCTATCCTGTGCCATGAGTTCTGTTATTGTATATATGCATTTATTCTTCAAAATGAAAAAAAAAAACAATAACTTCAAGCTCTCAATGATTTTTTTCAATTCAAAGTTGTGATAAACTTAATTGTTCAACTCTTCACTGATCATGAGGAGATTTTACATCTAGGGTAACTATCCTGTGCCATGAGTTCTGTTATTGTATATATGCATTTATTCTTCAAAATGAAAAAAAAACCCAATAACTTCAAGCTCTCAATGATTTTTTTCAGTTCAATGCTGTGATGAACTTAATTGCTCAACTCTTCACTGATTGGGAGGAGATTTTACATAGAGTAGCTATCCTGTGCCATGAGTTCTGTTATTGTATATATGCATTTATTCTTCAAAATGAAGAAAAAACCCAATAACTTCAAGCTCTCAATGATTTTTTTCAATTCAAAGTTGTGATAAACTTAATTGTTCAACTCTTCACTGATCGTGAGGAGATTTTACATCTAGGGTAACTATCCTGTGCCATGAGTTCTGTTATTGTATATATGCATTTATTCTTCAAAATGAAAAAAAAACCCAATAACTTCAAGCTCTCAATGATTTTTTTCAGTTCAATGCTGTGATGAACTTAATTGCTCAACTCTTCACTGATTGGGAGGAGATTTTACATAGAGTAGCTATCCTGTGCCATGAGTTCTGTTATTGTATATATGCATTTATTCTTCAAAATGAAGAAAAAACCCAATAACTTCAAGCTCTCAATGATTTTTTTCAGTTGAAAGTTGTGATAAACTTAATTGTTCAACTCTTCACTGATCGTGAGGAGATTTTACATAGAGTAGCTATCCTGTCTATTGATTCTAAAATATTGTTGAAAATGGAATTAAACAACATAACCCTAACCCCCATTGCTTCTGTTTAGATAAGTCTGTTATTGTACGTGTATAACTAAAACTGTGCTATGCTATACAATGTGATTAAGATGCTATAGTACACTGATTCACTAATTCTTATACATACAAGAGTGATATATAACTCTTTACAATTAGGTCTGTTCTACAAGTAGTCTAAACACAACCTTTATTTTAAGCAAACATTTTACTTGTTCAAATGAACAATAAAATGATACCAAATATTGCTTTCAATAAAGTAGGGATTATGTCACTATATTAAGGTTTATAAAACCCTGTTTGTTGGGTAGCTACATGTACCTGTATACAGTGTACCTAGTGTATTAACAGGAATCTATAGAGTTTGTTGATCTTACTCATAATCTAAGTCATAACACTGATTTGTAAATATTTTTGTTAAACTTGACTGGGGCTAAGTGTCTGTTGTTGGCAGAGATTGACCATACAATATAAACAACTGTTACAAAGGAAGTACCTTGTTACATTCCTTTCATCTTGTTAAAATTCTTTTTAAAGAACAGATATTTTATATTTATATTACATTTATTGTGATTTATAGATTTCAGTGACAAAAAAAAGTTTTTTAAGAGTTAAGATAAAATTTTAAATGTTGGTATGTCAAATTTAATACTTTTTTATAAAATAAATACAGATTTATAAAAGCAATAATTGCTTGTTTCTGAATCCTGTCTATTTACTATGTTTGATGTACTGTATATTCTGATTATTTTCTAAATAAATATTGTTTAAATTTAATACTTTACTGTCAGTTTTCCTCAAATCTGGCATGTGTAATCTGTTTTGTTAAGATTAAATATATATGAAAATAGTTAAAATTAGGAAAAGAAACATTTTTTTGTGTGTTTTGAATTGTTCTAGAAAACCTGGACATATCTTAATACCTAATTATGGGAACAATTCATATTTCGCTCTATTATCTCCCCTGAAGAAATAATATTCCCTAATTTTATCACTGTAGAGATGAAACTTCCCTTCAAACAGTGTTTCCATGTCAGCAGTACAGTAATTTGTGGATGGGGAGAGAATGGGATTGTGACATTTATTCGTAAACAAAATATTTGTTTTCAAATGAGATTAGTAGTGGTTTTTTTCTCTAAGTTTAATATTGAAAGTAATCTAATGTTTAGAGAGGCCGTTGTTGCTGTGATCCTATAGTAGTTGGATTTACATCTACCTTTATATGCAATCTGTGCCTATCATCACTAAAGTTGGGAGTTCGAGCCCCGTTCATGGTGAGGTGTACTTGATACAACATTATGTGAGAAAGTTTGTCAGTATCTTGCGACAGGTCAGTGGTTTTCTCCGAGTACTTCAGTTTCTTCCACCAATAAAATTGACCACCACGATATAACTGGAATATTGTTGAAAGTGGCGTTAAGCACAATAAATCTAACCAAACCAACCATCAAATGTTTAGAATTACTTGTTTCATGTATTTTTCATAACAATGGGTTAAATAGGTAAAGAAAGTATCCCTAGTATAATTTAGAGACCCCACACAAGAAAAACATGTATATTGAGGTCTAAGTTTGCAGTTCCAGAATAAAGAGACATAATTGGTTCATGTATAAACTTTGTTGTTGTCTTTTTCAGTTTTAGCAGTACAACATTTTACAGAAGAACCACAAGACCAACAAAAGGTTCAGGGATCTAGTGTTACATTTATATGTAAAGTGGCAGAGAGAGCAGGGAGGATACAATGGGTGAAGAACGGAGACCCTCTAGGTAATTAATTAGAATATTCCTATAATGAGCCAAGATCTTCATCTGCATCAGTAGAGATCATACAATGTACATTACTGGACCATTTTTACTGACATTGATGGGGGCCGTCTTGTTCGTGATCGTATGGTAGATGGATTTATTAACTACCTATTCAATCAGTGCCTATCACCACTAACGTTGCGAGTTCAAATCCCACTCAGGGGAGGTGTACTCGATGCAACATTATGTGATAAATTTGTCAGTGACTAACGGCAGGCCAGTGGTTTTCTCTGGATACTCCGATGTCCTCCACCAATAAAACTGACCGCCATGATATAACTGAAATATTGTTGAAAGTTGTGTTAAAACACCCTAACCCTACATTACTGGACTATATTTACTGACATTGATGGTGGGAGTAGACTTCATTTTATTATTGGACTATATTTACTGACATTGATGATGGGAGTAGACTTCATTATTTTATCTATTTTAGTAGAAAAAAAAGTATTTTATATTACATTATTTTTTCACATCTATCAAAGTTTTTAGTATTATCTCTGTTTTTTAAGAATGGCAGTAATAAATCCTATTAAAACCAATTTTTTCTCTCATGACTTTATTTTATCAATTTTAATAGAAAAAAAAGTATTTTATAATACATTATTTTTTTTCACATCGATCAAATTTTTTGAGTATTCACTATGTTTTAAGGATGACAGTGATAGGATTTAACCAATTTACATGTACAGTAATATTCAATTCTTTAGATAATATCATACTAATGTTATAAAAATCCACATTTACTTACTCAAGTAAAACCCACAATAAAGGTAGATAATTATAATGGTACATGTATCTGATGGATACCAGGAAGTGGAACTTGTTGAAACCTAAGAGTAGAAATATCTTTACCATCCCTATCCCTAAAAACCTATTAAGTTTAATTCTGATAGTTAATATCCTATGTTCATCATGGTAGTTAGTAATTTGTAAAATCACAGATTTTTGTTGATTATTAAAAGTATTATTCATCAATAGTATATTTAAAATTACATTTTATGACCTAAATTAAATAATTTTTGGGGTTTTATGTTTACTGACTCATAATTTTAATTGTGTAAGTAGGTAGTATTGAAATTATTTTTATTTCTTCATCGCCCAATAAAAAAATATTTTCCAGTTAAAAGTCTTTTACAAGGTAAAAAGAAAATTAGTATGATTAATTCAAACTACCACAAACGTTTTATTTGAAACTACAATAAATATTTTGGGTGGGTTTAATTTTTCGTGGGTAGGTATGTAAATGGCAAAGATACAATATTTTATTTTGGTCCTGATAATAAATTCAAATTATGGGTACTCCTACATAATACTTATATACAAGTATACAATACATTAATAGGTATGTGTGTATAAATCAGTTGTTAATGGGTAAAGATGATTTCATCGTGAGTAAACAAGTTGTAACAGGAATGTGTATTCATGAACTCATATTTCCAAACACATACTTTCATACTTTGGAACAAATTCAACTTGTAGTAAACTTGTACAATATGTAAAACATCACAACCAGACTAAAGTAAGAAAAATAATAAGTTGTTGATTGTTATACATTAAAGTTGATTAATCTGTGGTTTTATACTAAATGTGTGAATAGAAACCTTTTAAACATTTAAAACAACTTAATTCAATATTCAATGTGTGCAATTATGTGATCTGTCATAATTCATCATTTTAAGTGTGTGACGTTGGAATTTGATGGTTTCCAGCAACCACAACACAAAAGAGCATAAAACGGCCATTTGAAAAACAAGAAAATGGGGAAATGATCTGCAAATAAGATCTGTCAATAATTGTCAAAAAGAGCTAGTTTGTTATCAGATGATAAATATATTTGTTGATTTTAATAACCTGTTTTTACTACCACAAAATAGATTGTAAATAGACGAGATTTGACTGATAATTTTACAAATTTCCATAAAAAGACGTATTTGTTGGCCTTTATTACCTCAGATGGTACTCATGTTTTAATGTCTTATAACATGTCTTTGTTGTTACTCATTTTAAAACTACGCTATTGGAAGATCGTTGAAACACAATGCCCCAAAAAATTTCAATTTTATTTTAAAAAAAATTTGGGGTGGGGGAGGGGGGGGGTGAATCTTACATTCATAGAATATTGTATTGCAGCTCTTTTAAGACTACCTGAAAAATGACCTTATTAGAGGAGTAAATCTGATAAATTCAGATATTTGTGTATTAAATTTTTCAAAAAGGGAGGTGGCTCTTACATTTTTGTCTGACAAGGAATGAGGCAGCAGTCAGATTCTGTCTATGTAATTTAGTTTGGAACCTGTTTGTGTTTTGTGTTGGATTTCAAATGTTTATGAAGAATTGTATTGTTTTTGTATTTAAACCTTGACTTTAATTACCAGTATAGACTAATTAATGTCTGGTGACAGTTAGATCATCATGATAAGTAGGGAACAGATCATCATGATAAGTAGAGAACAGACAGAGAGCTCTAACAGAGGTCATTAATTAGAGTGTTGTGGAATATGTCTACTTTATGTATTAATCAAACTAGAACAAATTGATTAGGTTCTCATCCAGATTTAGAAAATGTTGTCTCAGATTCTTTATTTCTAAGATAATAAAAGATTATTTTTTATAGTCCCAGGTCAAAAGGACACTAATTATCTCTTAAAGTAATGCTATCATTAGATATATAAAGAAATTATATTGATTACACCATCATTGTGACATCTCTATGAATTGCCTTTATATTATGGGGGTGGATTTACAACTACCTGTGCAATCAGTGCCTATCACCACTAAAGTTGTAAGTTCGAACCCTGTTCATGGCGAAGTGTACTCGATACAACAGTATGTGATAACGTTTGTCAGTGATGGGTTGGTGGCTTTCTCCGAGTATTCCGGTTTCCTCCACCAATAAAACTGACCACCACGATATATCTGAAATATTGATGAAAGTGGCATTACACACCAAAAAAACTGACCACCACGATATATCTGAAATATTGATGAAAGTGGCATTACACACCAATAAAACTGACCGCCACGATATATCTGAAATATTGTTGAAAGTGACGTTACACACCAATAAAACTGACCGCCACGATATATCTGAAATATTGTTGAAAGTGGCGTTAAACACCATTACCCTAACCAAGCCTTTGTATTATGTCATATATGTCGCCAATTGACCATTATTTGTAAGATTATTTTATCATTTTATATTTTACACAAACCATATAGCAAGTAAAAATGGTCCACATTTCTGTTTTGTTTCTAAGCCTGTGACAAAATCATTTTATTATCATGTGACTTGGCATACACTAACTTACAAGATCTGTGACCGATTGTAAGCAAATTATAGATATATTTTTATCATCAAATGAAAAACAGAAAAAAGCCTCACTCAAAACAGTTCCGAAATACAATCTAAAAATTGTAGAAACTAGCAAAATTGATAGTCCTAACACACATATACATGACTGCTTACTTTCCTGGCCTGTTACAGGTGGCAAAAAGTGGCAGGGCTAAACCAGTTTTATGGACCCAAACCTACCCTTATACTGGCATGATGCAAAGTTATGCTAGTGTTGTGAATAAAATGTCAAAACTCGCATACAACTGGTTGAGGAGCATTATTGTACAGAATGCTGACTAAAAACCACACTCCAAAAATAATTTGAAATCTTCAATATGTTTAACGTGGACAGTGTCATACTTGAAGCTTAGTTAGATGTGGTGCAAGACCAAGCAAATTTATTTGGAAATGTGGATTTGAGAATAAAATAACAAATTTTGAGATTAATTACATTCAGAATAAACGGGGCTCTGGTCTCTCAGTTTACACATAACAGGAAAAAAGACAATTTTGTTTTCGGAGAAAAAGAAATTAGCAAGAAATGAAATGAAATGTTTGACCATATCAACTTTCTAAGTTTGTACCAATTAATCAGGAAAACAGAGAAAAGGAAATTAAACACAAAATGAATATGGCATAAAAAACGTGATTTTGATATTATTTGTAGAAAGCCTTCTGGCAAATATTTGTATTCCTTTATCACATGTTATAAATCCCGTACTAACTATAATTTCCCAATAAATTGGATTTCTTTTCTGTTCACTGAAGCAAAATAAATGTTGCTTCTAATTATTTGGTCCTGATTTTTTCGCCTCCGATTTCTTGTTTAAGATGTTAAGGAAACAAATTGGGCTAATTGCCGCGATATGAAAAGGTGATTGTTATGTGTGAATCTATGATAGGTCTTAAAATATAATCAAGAAACATGTTAACACAGTAATGGAGATATGATATCTTTAATTATCACCATATTTATACTATGATTGTGGCAGTGTTTGGGTTCAGACTTGAGATTATTTTTGTGTACTGTGAATAGTAATATTCCCTCAGGAATATGTGACCTTAGGTGATTTTGGCTATTCTGCTTGGGCCCTTTGGTTTTCTTGCTCCCAAAGATTTAAAAATTATTTGGCTTTCAAATATTTTGGCCTTGAGCATCACCTGATGAAGGTTATTCCAGAAACGTGTTGTGTGCACTAAATTTGATATCTGTGTTTTTATTCACTGACACTGCAACTCAAAGTGTTATATTTTGATATAATCTGTTTTCCTCCCCAAAAAAGGCTCTGGGTTTAATACAAGGGTGTGGTTTTAGTATGGCAATTACGGTATTTTGATGCTTGGTGCACAAAAAATACATGAAAAGTAATTCCTTTTCTACCTTAAGCTTGTTTATTTGTAATGAATGAGTTTTGTTGCTTTCTAACCATTAGCTTACAGCATCAGTTTTGATGGGTGTATTGAAGGCTTGCCAATGTGTGGTTAATACTACTTCGTTATAGTTGGCAACAGTCAAAAATACATTCCTGTAATTTTAGTTGAGATCAGGAGAAAACCTAGTTCTACTAGTATTGTTAATGTTTATATACCCTAGTGGCCTACAGAATACACAACTGTAGAGTATAGAATATTATAAGTCATTGTATAGTGGTCAGCCACAGCTTTACATCCATTCACATTCACATTCACAAGTTTGAGTTTTCACCCTGTGATGTTATCGAGTAGATTTTATAATTTTTTTGACAGACTTCAAAGTATGAATGATGGAGACATGCGATATAGAGATTAAACCTCATCAATTTCGATTGTTGTACTTGCTAAACTTTCTCTGTTTATGGAGTCGGCAAGCTCTACAATCTTAGTTTCAAACATTTCTTCACCTGGTACATGAGGAAATCATTATAGCGATAGGCTAATGGCAAAGAAGTGATCAATAATTTGATGCAGAATAGTCATCTCTGTCGGGGAAAAAAGATTCAAAAAGATTTTTATGTTATTGTGAAATATTTCTTTAATATTTTATTCTTGAACAAATTGGCTGGTATCTGTGGCCTGTGAGAAGCAAGGAGAATGTCATTAAATAGGGCTTACAATTATTGATGTTGGTGTTGTATTGGACCTATAATACCATTACTAATTGTTATATGGAGTCCCCTCTTTGTCTTCTCACATCACCGACTTCGTTGTTACGATTTTATTTTTCTAGCCTATTCACGTAGATACTGTATAACGTTCTTTATTATGGAGGATTATTTTATTAATAAGATTGTACCTGGAAATTAGAGTGACCTCAGTTTATCATAAAAACTCATTTATCCTGCTTGTTAAGTATATCTAATGTTGTTATTGTACATGGAGAGATGAGAGTGACCCCTCTTTATAGAACTTTCCCATATTGATCAAAACTACAACATTTTTAATATTGTAATTTAACAACGATATAAAACTGACTTGTGACTTGGTTTTCACTATTTAATACAGTTATTTGCTAAGACTGAAAATCAAGACTTATTTTACAATACAATAAATAGTTTTATTAGCTGTTGCAGATTTTTTTTTTTGTTTTTTTTTTTTTTTTTTTTTGGTGTTAAAAAAAAATCAATAAAAACAGTTTAAAAAAAATTGAAATGATTGATGACAGTTATCAGTCACAAGTTAAATCTTGTATCTAGGAGGTGGCTATCCTACATGATAACAAACTTTTTTGATGTGATTTTGATTGCTTTTTTTATGAAATGCAAAGAAGATATTGTAAATATTTGTGTCATGTCTTTTTTTATTTAAGAGTACAATAGATAGATACTGGTGTGTGTATATATATATATATATATACATTATAAATATTTGTGTCATGTCTTTTTTTATTTAAGAGTACAATAGATAGATACTGGTGTATATATATATACATTATAAATATCTGTGTCGTGTGTCCATCACACCAATGATACCAGACCAAGTTTTTTTTTTATTAATGACATTTACCTATTCTTTCACCTGACTCAGGTAATCAATCTGAAGGTGATACACCAAATCATTTTGATGGGAAAAATCACTAAAACAGATTTAATTAAAAGTTAAAATAGAAATAATTTTAGAAGTTTAAAATGCTACTGAAATATTTACAGAAAGTTGTGTAATCAGTAATTGGATTTCAAACGATAAAGATCATAGATTTGTATTTATGAGTAAATTCTTTAAAACCTACAGAAATCACAAACACAGTCATTTAAACATCTGATTTTACCCCCCTAGTTAAAATTAATCATTTAATGAACTCAATTTCTGATTATTATCTGAAACTAGAAACACATTATATAAGTACACAGGGTATTAAAATTTCTCTTAATTACTTTTCTTGGAATTAAACAATTACCCCAGGTGCTATTTTCTGCACATTTTACAGGTTTAAATGGATTGTGACTATAAAAAAAACTTTTTGACATCTAGTTCTATTCATAAAATGTGATTTTGATGTTTGCGATAGAGGATTTTAAATTTTACAACCCTGTTTTTTCTTTAATGGAGTAAAGTTAAAGAACATTGCTTTGATTGTTGTTCTTCATTTCACGGTCACTGTGAGGTCTTCAAAGATGTATATTACTGATTGAGAGTGCCCCCTAGATTGTAGATGAGAAGACTCTTTATTATGTCTCCCTTTCACTGAAGGAGAAAATATTGTCATATCCCAATTCTTTTTCCTCTTCTGCTTCTTCTTTTAATGAATGTTTATCCGCAGCAGAACTCTTTTTTAGATTCGAATTATTATGAGAGTGCCCCCTAGCTTGTAGATGTACTCTTTATTTGTTATTATAATTATACATTTAATGTTTATACAATATTTGATGTGGACCATATTAAATGCATCACAAATTTTATTACATTTGTGCATCCATGATTTAGCATTTTTTGGAGGGTTAATATTATATAAATGATAATTTTCTATAGTTGACATCAGTGATATTCATGTAAATCATTGTGAATTCAATGTCAGAGAGAAAGTGTTGTAATAAGATGTCAGGTAACACTTAAATGGTATCACTATTTCTATAAATTATAAATCATCAATAATAAAGTTGCCACAAAATGTTTATATGCGAGCGAGCGAAGCGTGCTCTTTATGGTTAAAAATGTGTACCTAGGATTTTCTTCACATGGCTTCACATACTGATGGATATTTGTTTCCCTGCACATTGTAAACACATTCTGTGTAACACACTTACACACTCTTCTTTATGGTTAAAAATGTGTACCTAGGATTTTCTTCACATACTGATGGATATTTGTTTCCCTGCACATTGTAAACACATTCCATGTAACACACTTACACACTCTTCTAATGTGAAGATCTTCTTAACATAAAATGCAAAGGTGATGCTAAATCTCGGACCCTCTCTCGTACGTCCGATATCACTGAAACCCGGAACCCGTGTGTAATAAAAGTCATTTTGTTAGCTTGTTCTACTTATATTGATATTTTCAAATTTTATTAAATCTCTTCTGACATACTAACAAGAATTTTTTTTCTGCGTGGAAGTTAACTTTTGAGATCTCGTAAGGAACAACGAGAGTTCGATTGAATGAGGCTAGATTTGACCCTAAAAAAAGTTGTCCCCGATATATCTCGGCCCCAAAAAATCTCGACACTATTTTGATGCACTGGATGAGCGTGAAATTGGCAGATTCGGGAGCATTCATGGCCGTGGCTGTTTCATATTAATTTTTATATTTTACTTACTGACTTTGAATGATATATTTTAACACATGCATAGTATAATGGAAGTCATGAATGACCATATTAAAGAATGTTTCTGACAGAAGTAAAAAGTTGTAGGATCCATTAATTGTCACTACTATTGAATTTGTTGTTCTCAAGGGGGAGATAACTCTCATAATTAAGATGTAAATAATTGAACACAAGGGAGATAACTTCTAATAAAACCATAAGATAAACCCTACAATTACAATGAAGATTGCCTAATGACCATTTCTTGGATGTGTCAGGAGGATATTATTTTATAGGTAGAAACATTGGTTTATTGATAATATTGTCTGTAATTGGAAAACTCTGGGAAAGGCAGAGGGAATTGTTTATATTGTTTATTTATGGACTGAACACTCAAAGATGTCTGATTTTATCAGTATTTTATATGGGTTTGATTTCCCTTTAATGATTTGTTACAAGTTGGGATTGAAGCCATGTACTTTATAGTTAGAAAATCAAGAGAAGCTGGCAATTGTTAAACAAAGGGTGAATCTAGGCCCACTTCTTCAGAAGGAAAAGAATATAAATAAATCAATTTGTCATAAATCCAAGTTTCCAGTGTAACACATTTTCTGCTCATCTGGCCTAATCATCAGTTTTCATCTGTTATTCATTCTGATTCAATAACATTTAGACTTTATTTTTTCCATGACGACTGAAGCATTTGAAAGGAAACCTATGATGAATGATCTTAAAAGTTTGTGTTAGGGCATAGTTTAAAATGGGAACCAAAATTGGCCTGCTGTCTAGTTACTGTTTGTGCATGATTAGGGAATATATTAATAATTAAACTATATATAACCAGATGGGCCTCTGGTTCGGTAAAATTTTCCATACCTCAGAATTATTTGACTTGAGCACTTTATTTGGAGATACTAGACAGATTAAATGATGATGTATCATATATGGTTCTAACACATGCAAACTAGAGTAAACAGATGTTTAATACTTCCCCTGTGGATTAGATTAAAAACCAATTCACCTAAATTAGAAAACACAGAATGAAACCACTGGAACATGAAAATGTTTGTCACAGAGTAAATTATTTATTTTGATTGATTATTAGGAATTAAATTGTTTACAATTAGCATGGGTGATTGTAAGGATATAAATAAAAATCAATTCTACAAAAATGTTGTGTTCGAGTCCCGATCAGGTCAAACCAAAGACTATTAAGTTGGTATTGTTGCTTCTCTGCTAAGCACGCAGCATTAGAGAGAAAGAGCAAAGACTGGTTTGCTAGAAATCAGAATAATATGTCTGAGTAAGGCAACATGTCTATCCGCAGACTGTTGTTTCAGTGAGCTAGCACAATAAAAATCTAACTAAGCATGTTGGCCTAGTACAAAGCGGACCTCATCACCATCTCATTGAAAATTAACTTGTTCTCACCATGATATAGCTGAAAAATTGCTGAGTTGGCATTAAACAACAATCACTCACTCACAAAAATGTCGAAGAAGAAAAAGTTAAGTTTTGTCCATGTCTGTATGTACATCCTGCATCTGATTTCTGCTTCAGCAAACCATTTGAAAGTTATGAACAGGTCAGGGGCCTTAAAAGTCAAAGTTTGATATCAGACTTTACCTCTTTAAGTTTTGTCCCTTGATTTACCAAAAAAAATACCTGTTTTATCTGGCTGGAAGCAGAGGCATATGTGTACTAAAACACATTCTTCCATTCTTTTAAATATTTTTTTGTTCATTTTAATTTAAAGCAAGTCAGAATCTATATCTGATGTTGTAATGTTAGCTACACATATATTCATGTTTTTCCTAATGTTTTATTTTGTGATAAGGCAGTAGAGTGTTATCTTAAACGTCATGTGTGATAGATTACTTTGTTTAAAACCTGATTGACATTTATAATTGTGTCTCTTAATTAATAGTACTCCACCCTTTACATAATAATTTACATCTGTTTATCATATTTCTTCACATTAGACATGCATATCTTAACTCTCTTTAAATTTTATTTATTTTATCAAGATCATTGAGTACCTGAATTAGAAGATGTAAGTCCTCGAAATGAAAATTTGAATTTACTGGTTCGAATCAAATTCTTGAATTTATTTTTATATATTTCTAAATAAAAATTGAAAAATTTACTGGTCTGAACAAAGTTTTACTGGTCTTGGGCCGGAGGACCTGTGTTCATCATGAGGACTGCAGTTCTATGTGTAGGTGGTGGATCAAAATCCTTAGTCAAGTTGCAACAGATCTCACAGATGTAAAAAACAAATCCTGCATTTTTCAATCATAAATAAATTTCTCAGTCACACGACAATCCTGGTGTTTATGTATATTACCAGTACTTGTATTCATATCATGTTGTATGTCAGAAAGTCAACATGTTTTTAAAGTGGTTAATTTAAAATTGATTGAAAAGAACAAATCAAGTGGAAGGTTGATTATAAGCCATGCTTTTGAATCATTCAAAAATATCATAATTAGATACATAATTTCATAATGATATTTGGTATTAAAATTTTGAATTTCATAAATTTCTTTTGTTGGTTAAAATTTTTCAATCTGAAAAGTAATTTTCTATCATTAAAAACACCTTATTGACAATAATTGAATTTGGGTATTTGTGGAGAATTTTGGTGTGTGACAGAGTACCAATGGGTATGTGGCTTTTGTGGCCATAAGAAGTGGTTTACAACTGAGGTACAATACTCAGTACTATGTCCCTGGCTAAATAAATTGGTTTGTTACTGTCTCATAAACTACTGGTAAACTAATCAATGTCTACACTCATTGCCTGGATTATAAACAGGTGTAGAACTAACACAGAAGCTAGATGATAATTGTCCCAAAGAGTTCCCATTTAAAAATTGGTGTTTCTTGAATTATTCTAATAAATTTTCATCATGTAAAAATTTATAATACTGGTTGTCCCAAACATGTGTACAATGTATTTTATTACTCTGTATTAAAGAAACAATAATTGTAATTTACCCTTTATATACCAAAACATTACAAAAGACTATGTACCTGAAGGCACACCTGAACAATTTTCTCACTGCCTTCACCATGGTCATTGTAAAATTGTATTTGTATTTTCTTCTTATTTGAAATTACCAAATTATTTGAAAACAACAATGATGGGAATATTATGTGTTTGTTTTGTTGATCTGAAATTTAAAATGACCACCAAAAAAAACCAGGAGTGTTTCATAGCGGACATATTGAGCCCAGTTGGGGAAAAAAAGAACCCAAACTACATTAATCGATCAAATTGTGGTACTTTTATGTGGTTTTATGGTTTTTGTATTGATCGAAAATCCAAGATGGCTGCCAAGGCAGATCATGTTTTTGGCATAGAACCCAATGCTGATGGGAAAATGTTTTAGACGCCTCTGAATTTTATTTAATCATTTGAGAATAAACATGGTAGGTATGTGCTTTGTATGAACATATGAGCTCTATAAAGTTTAAGTCTCTTAATTAATTTGAGGTAATTGGAAATCCAAGATGGCCAGAAACACCCTTGTTTTAACAGGACTATTTTGGAATGTTAAAAAAGTCTCCTCACAAATTTCTGAAATGATTGATTCTTACATGAGGTATATACTGCTGTACTAATATTGTGTATTTATACTGTCTATGTAATGATGTTTTTAAATTAATACTTCTGTAAACAGACACTTTTAAACAGGTGGTTGATATAGCTGACCTGCATGTTCATTCCCGGAGGGTTGTTGTTTAAAACAATGCTAAAAAGATGTAATAAGACTATTTTTCTATTTAATCTGGAAGGCAATAAATTTCTAAATTTGAAATAACAGCTCAAAATTGATACCAAAACATGACACTTTTAAACCTCAACCTGAAACTTATTGTTTACAAAAATAAAATTAAAAAAGATTTTTAATATTTTGTGGTTGCCACGGTAATTTTTTACATGAGTAGAATTTGATCTGTATTTTAGCCGTAAGGAAGATTGATATTAGATTGTTCAAAAGTAATGGCACAAAGTTGGATTTGATACAAGTGATCGTAATTATATTTATTACTGTTGACTTACAAACAAATCTTTACCAGAGAATATCTGATGTTAAAGTCTTTACTGTTTTCATCCTCTATATATAATAAATTGTTATATACATTTTTAGAACTTTTGACTGTTGTGGGGGAATATCTGGCTCTGAAATCAACATTCAAATATAATTGTCTGATCTTGATATAATTCCAGCACATAGGTGAATGACCATTTTAAAAATGCAATTACAAAATTCCATAATATATAATAATTTATTTGTATAGGTTTGGAAACAGGTAGAAAGGGAAACATGTGGTGAATTTTTCTGGGCTGTTTCTCAGCGAGTGCAAATAAGTTATATTTTTTAATTTGATGTTTAGGTTTATGAGAATACATACATGTATGTATAATTCAGCTTACTCCTGTTACAAACTTTTACAATAAGTTTAATTGGATTTAATTGATTGATTGAAAGCTGTTTTAAAACCGTTTCCTGACAATATTATACATCCTGTACATACCATGTTTGTTTTTATCTTTGTAGGATTTGATCCCAGCATTCCTGGATACCATCGGTATTCTGTAATATCTAACTCATTAGATGAGTTCAATCTAAACATTGTAAATACCCAGCTGTCTGATGATGGGGAATTTGAATGTCAAGTGATGCCTACAGACGGTAATCCACCACTCAGAACAACAGCAGTCCTTAAAATACTGGGTAAATTATAGAGTTAGCTAGACTGACTACAAGTTTGTTTTTTGTTTTTTTAAAATCATGCAATTAAAAGAAAGTTTAAACAGTGATGATCAAACAATTCCACCAATATCAGCAAAAAAATGAAGAATTCACCTCTCACCTCAACTTGTTGAACATACTGTCACCTCAAATCATTGAACATAAAAAAGACCATGGCATATGAAGTTGGAAATTCTTGTCTTGGTTTGAGACAGGCACAAAAATGCTAATATGCTTCAAGTGGTAAAACATTTTATTTTATTTTTTGTATCATGTATTTATCTGATTACATGAAAACAATGTTTTATGCCAGCAGTATTTGTTGAGATAATATCAGTTAAAAAACAGATAAAGCAGGAGATTTGTAGTAAGCCTATATGTTAGTTTTACTTAATTATAATATAATGTTACATATACAACAATATTTAGTCTAAACTTATTACATCATATCACTGTAAAGTAAATCATTTATGTTTCTTAGATCTATGGTACATGTTAACATGGATGATTTGTTTTTTCATTATTCACATTGCACTAGCGTTGTGAGTTCGAATCCCGTTCATGGAGAGGTGTACTCGATACAACATTATGTGATAACGTTTGTCAGTGACTTGCGACAGGTCGGTGGTTTTCTCTGGGTACTCCGGTTTCCTCCACTTATAAGCTGGCTGCCACGATATAACACTGAAATATTGTTGAAAGTGGTGTTAAGCACCATAAATCTGAGCCACAGCCCCCTCCCCCATAACAAGTATTATTAATTATATATGTGCTCTACAATGACAATTGGTGGAGATAGTTGACAGAATTGTGGTACTTATTCTGTTATGCCCATTTGTCAACCAGTGTTTCAATATGAAATTCTGTCTCCCCTCCTCTTTTCTTCCTGTCCGCCCTTCACAAAAGTTTGTATGCACAACCTCTTCTTACTTTTCAATTTTGAATTCATCAGTATGTTTCATGATTGCTTATTACCAAGTGAAGTTTTGCCAATAATTACAGAGTTTTGACCCAGCTATTTTTAAAAGAGTTATTGCCCTTTTTCTATGTGCAAATCCTCCTTCATTTTATTGACTTTATTTTTGTGTTAAAAATAACCTTTCATTATTTTGTCTTCTTCTGTTTTTGCCTGTGTAAATTTAGGTCCAAATTAATATTTTTAAGAAGCAGATTATAGCTTGGAACACACATTATGGCCGTATGTTTTGAAGATAAAATTTATTTTTTAATCTGTTCAATGACTCATTTTATAACTTGATTTATTTACCAATAATTGGACTAGAAACAGCTATTTAAATATGTCAATATTTTTGAAGATTGAATGAAGCATATGCATTTTCATAATTGCCAAGTTTCGTTGGACCTTGTATCATATGCTTTTTATCACCCATCAAAGAATATCATCATAACCTTAGATCAACAGAGTTACCTGTATTGGTGTATGATCTAAGTATTAGCTAACAGAGTGGATCTATTGGTATTTAACTGATGCTACTTATCAGAATATCATATGGTAGCTTCAGATTATTAACGATATGTAATGCCATTTTCAATAATATTTCAGTTATATCATGGAAGGTTTAGTGGTAGTGAAGTGACGAGTTCAACCAATATCAACAAAATGAAAAAGTATCTACATGTAATTCAAAACAGACCATGATAGTAATGTAGGTCCTGGCTTAGAACAGGCACTGAAATGTGGTGTAGTTAGATCATTTAATGAGATTCCAACCTTCCACTCCTGATAATTGGATTTCCCACTGTAATACAAGTATAAACAAACATTTAAAAACCTGCACAGATTTGTTTCTACTCAAAAAGACCATACACTATAACAACAATAAATATAGACAGTACAATATTAGGGTCAATGAATATTTGTAGATTCTAGGATAGCTTTCCACACAGAATTGTACCCTTAATTGAGTGATTTGTAAACAGTATTAATGTTGTTTGTGTTTTGTAGTGCCACCAGATATACCTGTGGTATTAATTGATTGATTTGTAGTGCCACCAGAAATACCTGTGATATTGATTGATTGATTTGTGTTTTGTAGTGCCACCAGATATACCTGTGGTATTGATTGATTGATTTGTGTTTTGTAGTGCCACCAGATATACCTGTGATGTTGATTGATTGATTTGTGTTTTGTAGTGCCACCAGATATACCTGTGGTATTGATTGATTGATTTGTGTTTTGTAGTGCCACCAGATATACCTGTGGTATTGATTGATTAATTTGTGTTTTGTAGTACCACCAGATATACCTGTGATATTGATTGATTAATTTGTGTTTTGTAGTACCACCAGATATACCTGTGGTATTGATTGATTGATTTGTGTTTTGTAGTGCTACCAGATATACCTGTGGTATTGATTGATTAATTTGTGTTTTGTAGTGCCACCAGATATACCTGTGGTATTGATTGATTAATTTGTGTTTTGTAGTACCACCAGATATACCTGTGGTATTGATTGATTGATTTGTGTTTTGTAGTGCCACCAGATATACCTGTGGTATTGATTGATTGATTTGTGTTTTGTAGTGCCACCAGATATACCTGTGGTATTGATTGATTGATTTGTGTTTTGTAGTGCTACCAGATATACCTGTGGTATTGATTGATTGATTTGTGTTTTGTAGTACCACCAGATATACCTGTGGTATTGATTGATTGATTTGTGTTTTGTAGTGCTACCAGATATACCTGTTGTATTGATTGATTGATTTGTGTTTTGTAGTGCCACCAGATATACCTGTGGTATTGATTGATTGATTTGTGTTTTGTAGTGCCACCAGATATACCTGTGGTATTGATTGATTGATTTGTGTTTTGTAGTGCCACCAGATATACCTGTGATGTTGATTGATTGATTTGTGTTTTGTAGTGCCACCAGATATACCTGTGGTATTGATTGATTGATTTGTGTTTTGTAGTGCCACCAGATATACCTGTGGTATTGATTGATTAATTTGTGTTTTGTAGTACCACCAGATATACCTGTGATATTGATTGATTAATTTGTGTTTTGTAGTACCACCAGATATACCTGTGGTATTGATTGATTGATTTGTGTTTTGTAGTGCTACCAGATATACCTGTGGTATTGATTGATTAATTTGTGTTTTGTAGTGCCACCAGATATACCTGTGGTATTGATTGATTAATTTGTGTTTTGTAGTACCACCAGATATACCTGTGGTATTGATTGATTGATTTGTGTTTTGTAGTGCCACCAGATATACCTGTGGTATTGATTGATTGATTTGTGTTTTGTAGTGCCACCAGATATACCTGTGGTATTGATTGATTGATTTGTGTTTTGTAGTGCTACCAGATATACCTGTGGTATTGATTGATTGATTTGTGTTTTGTAGTACCACCAGATATACCTGTGGTATTGATTGATTGATTTGTGTTTTGTAGTGCTACCAGATATACCTGTTGTATTGATTGATTGATTTGTGTTTTGTAGTGCCACCAGATATACCTGTGGTATTGATTGATTGATTTGTGTTTTGTAGTGCCACCAGATATACCTGTGGTATTGATTGATTGATTTGTGTTTTGTAGTGCCACCAGATATGCCTGAAATAGAAGGCTATAGTAATGGATCTAATGTTGACGTGAATGAGTCCACACCTTTACTACAGTTAACTTGTAATGCCAGGAATGCCAGACCTGCGGCAAACATTGAATGGTTTAAAAATGGCCACCAGATAAGTAACAGTATAGAGTATAAGGTGATAAAGATACCTAACGACAAGAGAGAGAATGCTAGGAGTGTCATATCAATAAGAGGCGATCTTAGGAACGAACAGCAAGGAGCTGTTTACGTCTGTCGAGCAAAAAATGCTGCTCTAACCATAGACACATTACAGACCATGGTCACACTTAATGTACTTTGTAAGTCAATTTTTACAGTCAACTAAATAGTATATAGTTTTGTAGTGTATTATCTGGTAGATTGATAGAAGTAGTGATTATCATCATCCACAAAATTGCAAATGGCATAAATACTTATATCAGTCTTAATTTTTTTCTCCTACTTGCCTGAAAGCCAAATTTAGAAAAATTGTCTTATTTATTCAAACATAATTTTAACCTGTCCGAAACCAGTTTTACCTGTCCCGGGCTTCGGGCAAGTGGGTTAGTGTGAAGACTGTTATAGACAGTTGAATCAGTTGGTCTTCTCTGGAGTCAACTGATGTACTAAGAAAGATAACTTGTGTACAATCTTTTATCTAATGTATCAGCAGTTGTGTATGTTATATGTTAGTAAGAAAGGATATGGATGTAAATGAACAGGAGAGACCATTTTATAGGTACATTCAAGTGTTAATTTCATATTTTATAGTTAACATTTATAATCAAACTTGAAGTGACATTATATATTCTAAACAGTTCATTCTACCAAACTACATTATTAGTTTTATCACCAAATTTCATGTAGACTTGGTGCAAAATTTCAATCATGGAAAAATATCATTGCCCAGCATCCTTTCTGTTACTATCATGATGTGTTCTGTCGTCTTAATAGAAGGTGTTGTACAGCTGTTTTGTTTTTAGATGAATATGTTTTAGTTTGATGATCAAATATACAGGTTATTTAAGAAGGTAAAATCAATGATTAATATAGTCTACCATTCTTTTATGGCCATAATTGAAGTGAAATTGGTGGAATTGTTTGAAAAATTTAACAGTAATGATTAACAGCATAAAAAAAACCAAATGTATCACTTCTTTAGCAAAAATAAAACTGCACAAAAAAACCAATGGAAACCATTTGAAATCTATGTTCAAGATTTCATTACAGTCAAACCTGCATTAAAGGGCACCTCTATATAACAAATCACTGTCCATAAAGGACAGTCTCATTTTTCCCATTTATGTATCGTGCATATAATTTTAACTTGTATATAAAGGACAACGGCTCATAAAGGCCACATTTTCAGGTTTCGTTGAGTGGCCTTTATATATAGGTTTGACTATTTTATTCCTCCGCTCCTAGCTAATACAATAATACGAGTACAGGTGAACATCGATACCATGGCAGCAACGTTTTGACTAACAACATATTTTTTGGTTTGATACAAAACAGAAAAAAATATTTCAGAACCCATACATTCTCTGATTGTATTTTCTGATGTCCTCTGTTTGTAGATCCACCAGGCAATCCACAAATCTTTGGATACACGTCCAGAACTCCTGTGAAATCTGGGGATACTGTCAGAATGACGTGTGAGTCTATCGGGGGTAATCCTCAGCCACAAGTCGTCTGGTTTAGAAACAACGAAAAGTTAGACTTCTCCTTTAGTAGTGGTCAAGGCAAATCTACGAATGAACTGATGTTTGCAGCAGCACCACTGGACAACGATGCTATTTATAGATGTGAATCATCCAATCAGGCTTCTCAGTTGCCACTTACCACCCAGGTTACACTAGCTGTTCATTGTAAGTGGAAAATAATTATTAGTTAACAGCAATGAAAGTCCTGTTCCTTTTCTCTATACATGAGTTTCAGACAGATTAAAATATTTCACATTTTTAAGGCTTTTGTTTGTTTGTTTGTTTGTTTTTTAAGAATGAATTTTATGTATTAAAGGACATTTTATATACCCGGTAATTTTTTTATGTGATAAAATTCTTGTGTACCATATTTTACGGACGATAGGTCGATATTTTTTTCCCTCAACACGCTGGCTTCGACCTATACAAGGATGAAGTTAAAAAAATCTGGAATCCCTAAAAAAAAAAATCTCGATAAAAATGACGATTTTGTTTACAGTATACCTTTATTTTGCTGTAGGTTTTTTTTTCTGAATAAGATTGAAATCATCGATGTTCTTGGTGTTGTTTTTTTTTTAAATAAAGCAATAAAAGTATACTACTAAAAGGGGGTGCTTCGGGGGGAACAAATTTCAAAATTCGAAAATAATCAATATTCAATGATTGAAGTGTTAGCGAAAATCAGTTCAATATTGTATTGTATAATAAAATATATACTATAAAAAAAATGTATGTTGTTGAAAAAAAAATCACAGGGTGGATCGTTTTACAATATAAAATTATTATCACAAAATATCAAAATATAGCTATAAATAGCTTTTCCATCAAACACGAGCATGCGCACGAGGTTGTAGTAAAAAATGGCGGTTGCACTACATCTCACAATAAATGTGGAGAATAAGCTTTTTATACTAAATATACTAGAAAATAATTATCGATTTCGTTAAATTAGAATGTTCTACACTTGAATTGGTCAATTTGGAACAAATAAAATAATCACCATGAGATAATCAACACAGGTGAACATCAGTCAGCACTTAATTATCCTGATCAGCTGATTGAAAATTTACTGGACGAGACGATCACATAATTTGTGTACTATTAATTAAACACAGTTTAAAGGTATATCAATAAAACTGCACAAGGTGATACATTGTTTTGACACCTTGAAAACAAAATTTTATTTAATTTAACTTTCATAATTATTTCGTTTATGACACATAAGAATAGTATTCTTGAGCTAATATTTACAGATACTTACCGAAGAACATCGTTATAGGACAAATGCTTACCGATGTACAAAAAAAAATAACCCGTTCCATGTGACGATACTTAACCAAGTTATCATCGGTATCCTCGACCTATCTTAGTATTCACTAAAAAAATTAGCCGAAAAGCAGCAATTCGACCTATAGTCCGTAAAATACGGTAATATCTTATACCAAATAAGGGTGGTTTTTTTTGGCACTAAAAAAGTTAAAAAAAAAGAGTCAAGTTATTATTGTTTTCATAAATACATGATGAGATTTGTGTATTTCAGTTGCACCAGATACAGTAACAGTTACAGGACAGAAGTTAGGTAAAGCTGGGGAACAGATCCAGCTGACGTGTACATCGTCTCATTCTAACCCTGCTGCTAGTCTGATCTGGTTGTCTAAAGGTCTAACTGTAGCTGGTGCCCAGGAACAAGTGTCTGCATCCAGTGATGGAGGTTATATAACAGTGTCAACACTTACTGTTACCCTAACAAACCAGGAGAGCACGGTACTGTTTATGTGTCAGGCTTCTAACTATAGTAGAGTGGTGGATACTATTGAATTGAGTGTGTTGTGTAAGTATAGCCTGAATTTAAAATCCCTGGTTCTTGGTGGATTTTTTTTTAGTTTTGTTTTTCAAGGTTTAGCTGATGAAATCTAGACCATGCAGATCATGCAATGCAAGTTTAATAACTAATTAATTAAGAAGTATTAAGTTATCTTACATAAATAATATTTCTCACTTTTACAGACAAACTAATATGATTTGAAATTATGAATGGAGGCACACACACAACTATCCATGGTGTCCTAAAATTGAATGAGAAAATAATTACAGTGTAAATTCTGTATTATGTTATTTTGTAGTGTATTCTTTAAAGGTAGTTTTCAGTAAAAAGAAATTGAAATTTTTACTCAACCTCAGTTTTTGCCTTCAGAAAATACAATGTTTGTTATGGCTAGAGGACTGTAATGTTATACTTAGGGTTAAATCTTTTGGAAGTAAAGTCTGGGTTCTGCCAGGAAAAACAATGGCTAGATAATTTATTTTGATGTCAGTAGGGTATGAGACATAATTTTTTTTGTATGATTTTTTCAACAGCCTATCTCTAAAATATTATTCACATTTTATTCTCACCATTATAAGAAATTAATTAACAATAGACTTATATTCTAAAGTTTATTGAAGGCAGCCTCTTACAATTTTTAATCGATATTAATATAATTATCTGTAATCAGTGTTTAAATGGGTGGGGATGTTTTATGTCTGAAATAGCTGGTTAATTACATGTATACTTGATAAACCAAATATAATCTGATAAATGTCTGTCTAATTTATAGAATATTAATACAGTCTCTCCCTTTTTGCTTATTTTATCGAACTAAATTATTATTTTTAGAAAAAGACATGCAGTTTATTTATGCAAATATACAGTGTAAATTGATATATGAGAAGTTATGGTGTTAAAAATCAAAATTATATGTACAAAGCTTGGCATTATGTTTAATATGTCTGCATTAAAGGAAATTTTAATCATTATTATCTCACCTAGATCAAATGTCCATGTGATGTATTGTAGTCACGTTGCGACTGTCAACATTATCGTCTTCTGTGTCAGTTAACTGTTCACATTTCAATCTTGTTCTCACAAACCACTGAACCACTTGAAGCCAAACTTGGTAGAAATGTTTCTATGTTGCAATTCAGTTTTTCTGCTAGTCCAATGATGCTTTTTGATAGGTTGAAATTTCAAAAATCTTCTCTGAAACCACATGTATGATGAATCTATTATTACATAATAGGAATACTGCATCTAAAATCCAATATTGGCACCACTGAAGGGCAAAGATTTGACATAAGACCCTATGTGAAAAGTATTTAAAATTTTCTTCTCTTAAACCAGTCAAGGGTCTGTCGTGATCATATGGTAGTTGGATTAGCAACTACCTGTGCGATCATTGCATATCACTACTAAAGTTATGAGTTTGAATCCCGCTCATGGAGAGGTACCCTCGATACAACATTATGAGATTAAGTTTGTTAATGACTTGCAACAGGTCGGTGGTTTTCTCCCAATTCTCCGGTTTCCCCCACAATATAATTGAAATATTGTTGAAACAGGTGTTAAACACCATAACCACTCAATCACTTGACAGCAGGCTTGGCTAGAATACATGTTTTTGTGTTGATTGAAAACGGAAGATGACTGCCACTGCCGCTAATGATATAGGAAAATAAATGAATAAGTTTTCTTAGAAACTAGATATTTGATTTGTCCTATTACAAAACTAAGAAATGTTGTGTGGATTTGAAATCCAAGATGGAAAATATTAATAATAATAATGATATTATTAGTACTGAACCCATAGCTGCCATCTTAGAACAAAGTTTTGACATAGAATCCTAGGTTTTGCTGCACCCAGTAACTGTAATTAAACCCAATCTACTGATTACATGTACCAGTACATGAAATTGTCTGATCACCCCCACTGATTACATGTAATATACAACTGTCTGATCACCCCCACTGATTACACATGTATACTTGTCATCTCTGTTAAATATTTTACTTAAGAACCATTAGAACTCGAGATATAGATCTATAGGTTATATATATCTTGTTTTACTGTCACTGGTAACTAGGTCTTTGTTTGATCAGATGTATCTTAACTGACACAACACATGTACATTTTACATCACAGTAACGTTTAATGTACTGTATAGTAATTAATTGTAGGGTATCAATCTCTATTGAGGAAGATCGCTTGGAGCCACTGACTGTTGGCTATCCTCGTTAGATTAATAAAGAATTGAATTAATCTCAATGTATTGCATGGAATATCTAAGTAAAGAACCTAATAAAATCAAATGTGTCTCCCTATCTGGACGGCCATATATTTAAGACTCCTCAAAACTTTGAAAACTTCAAAAGATTTTTTCTGAAGTAAGCTTTCAAAATAAGATTCAGTACAAGACCAAGGACATACTTAAGATTCCTGTTGTCTTATTCAGGCCCTACATCTATGATGGTGTGTCCTACAACCATTTGTTTGTCTGTTAATCAACAGATATAGCTCAAATGTTCTATGAGTTCTAGGTTATTCTACATTCTTAAAATCTGAATCCTATAGGAATCCCTATCGGTCATTCCGAAAGTCTCTCCGACATGTGGCAATGTCCAGTAAAAATTAGTTTGGTCCAGTAAAAGGTTATTCATAACTGGACCAAATGACCTGTGGAAATCTGAGCACCTCTGTGGAGTGTGAATGGCCTGTAAACTTGATATTAATATACAAAAATATATAAAACTGTAACCTGTGGGTAATTACAAACCAGTCTACCAAACCAAAGACACAAAATGCAAAGAGTTTGGTCCAGTAATTCCTACTCCTTTACTGGACCAAATGTTCATTCAACTTCAATTTACCTTGGGAAACACTGCCCTATTATGGCTAGAGGATAAGTTTATAAACTATGACTTATTTTTCAGATCCACCAGGACAACCTGTAATAGAAGGCTACAATCCTAATGGCTATGCTGAAGCTGGAGAAAGTTTATCATTAAAATGTATTTCCAGTGGAGGAAATCCTACAGCAAATCTTAAATGGTTCAGAGGTGTGTACAGGAATTGTTTTTTTCTTAATTTGTACCACATTTACCTGACCTTTATATTCTATACAACATTATGTGATAAAGTTTGTCAGTGACTTGTGACAGGTCGGTGGTTTTCTCTGGGTACTTCAGTTTCCGTCACTAATAAAACTGACTGCCACAATATAACTGATATATTGTTGAAAGTGGTATTAAACACCATAAACACCTTTATATTCTTATAATATTGATATGTTTATATATAATAGTTGATATGGTTTCGTACAAGATAAAAAAAAAGTATTTAACATTGTAAGGTTTGTTGTTTAAATCTGGGAATAACAATCATAGAGTGACATTATGGTATTGCAGTGGTCCCCTATTATAAGGCCACTCCAACCAAAAGCCAACTCTCTTATCAGGCCAGATTTCAAATGCACTTAGATACTGATAGTAGAACACTACTAAATTGTCCTCTTCGGGAGAGACCATACCACTTATAAGGCCATTTTTGTTATATTGTAGAAGGGGTGACTTTATAAGAAGGGGTTTGCTGTATGTCCTATAACTAACGGTAATAAAACAATTATAGTAGAAATAAGATATTTTAATTCTCTTTCAGGAAGTGAACTATTGACCTCTGACCCTCAGATTGTCTTAGGTAATGCTGTGACCTCTGACTTGGTCATTGTTCCAAAGCCTTCAGATAACCAAGCTGTCATCAAATGTACTGCATCAAATGAAGCCACATCAGTACCTTTAGAAACATCAGTAATCTTAACTGTCTACTGTAAGTATCTACCGAACAAAAGTCATTTCCTCCCCTGTGATTCGGTTAGGCACCGGTCTCAGGACATTTGTCCACCTATTTCTCAAATTGTCCTGAAGAACTTTATAAAAAAATAGTTTAATTATTAAAGAATGTCCTGAAGAAATTTTTATAAATTTAGCAATTGTCCTGAAGATTTCAAAGTCTATCTGAAACACTGTTCCCCCCATCAGTACAGTTAGAAATGTCTATACTTCTGTTTACTGTAAGTGTCTACAGACCAAAAGTCCCCACTCCACACCTCCAACCCTTCCGATAATTACATCAATAATTCTGAATGTTTACTGTCATTTATTTTTGATATCTTTTTGTTTTGTTTTCAAATTGAAAATCTTAACACTATCAAATATGGTAGACATATAGAAATGTTTTTAAATCTCATATTTATATATTTATTTCAGTCCCACCTAAATATGTGAACATTACATTTTCACCACAAAGTCCGAAAGCTGGTGAGATGTTACGTTTAACTTGCACCTCTGGACCTAGTAATCCACCAGCGTCCATCAGCTGGCTGAAAAAGAATAATAATGACACAGTAATGAAGGGATCTAACCTTGGTAACTCCCCAGGGATCAATGGTGGATATACTAGTACCAACGTTCTGGAGATACCAAACCCTTCCGCTACTGATGACGGAGCTCTATACTTCTGTATAGCTAAAAACTTACATCTGTACAAAGAATTCTCTGATGCTATCACATTAAGTGTCAAATGTAAGTTTATTAGAATCTTGACAAGGCCTTTTTTTTTTAAAGAATACTTTGTATATAAACATGAGGATAAACTCGGAAGAGGCAATCAAAAATGGGCAATCTAGAGACACAGGCAAGATTTGACACAAGAATGAAGACAAACAAACAAAGCATACAACACAACACAGAAAACTAATAAAGATGAGCAACACAACCCCAACAAAAAGCAGAGGATGAATGTTCATGTAGGGTTAGCAGTTTCTCTTTCTTATAAACTGAATATTGGTGTTCATGAAATGTGAGCAGTTTCACCAGCCGTAATGTTATTGCTAATATCATAATTGCATTAATTTCTTTACTATTTTAGATTTCCAAAATGCACAAGGAAAATTGTGATTGTAAATTCTTTTTTCCATACTCAGTTAAACTAGACCCAAGTAATACATTATTTTCATAAAAACAAACTGTAGCAATCTCTCAAGTCAGACCCAGTTTGTACAACATGTGTTAATGTTAATAGATTAACTATTTCATGTTTAAATTTCATACCAAAATGAAATGAATGCAAATGAACAGTGAGACCCCTGTGTAATTGAAGACTCTATTTTTACAGCTAGTATTTTATCTTATTTCATGTGATAGATAATAAAATGAAATACAAAAAATACTAAATAGTTACAAAATCATAGAAAGAGGCAAAATCACTTTCCTGGCTTGGTACAGGCATTTCAATAAAAATGGTGGTGTTAAACTAGTTCTCTGAGCCCAAACCCCCCTCTTGGTGAAATGATGCGGTCATGTAAGTGTTTTCAACATGTGAGTTTCAACATAATTATAACCCTCATATATAACCGGGTGAACAGCATTGTTATAAAGAATCCTATAATCTTGAACATTATGCTTATTGTAATTATTCTTATTACCTATTATTAAAACCTTGCGACAATATGTTTTATATTTTGACAGATCCACCAGTTTTCAACAACCATGCTACACACCACATAGAGATCATAGAAGGCAAAAGTCTAACCTTAAACATGACTGCCAGGGGCAATCCAACTGACATTACTTATACCTTGATAAAGGATGGAGCTATATATACCT
This sequence comes from Bathymodiolus septemdierum, assembly GCA_963383655.1. Taxonomy (NCBI): domain Eukaryota; kingdom Metazoa; phylum Mollusca; class Bivalvia; order Mytilida; family Modiolidae; genus Bathymodiolus; species Bathymodiolus septemdierum. The sequence goes on along the minus strand of OY726521.1, from coordinate 41,127,635 downwards.
CCTCTTCTGTGTCTGTCAACAGTGGGATGTTAGAAATGTCTAACATAATGAGGGCAGATGCTGGGTCATATGCACTTAAAGCTGAGAACACTGAAGGATCAAGGAACCATAACTTCTCAATCAATGTTACATGTAAGATGTTTATATTATCTCTGTATATAAGGCATTGAAATATCACCTCAAGTATGTTTAAATATAGGTTGATTGGTTTATGGTTTTTAACGGCACTTTCCACAATATTTCAGTTATATCATGTTACCAGTTTACCCGGAGAAAACCACCGACCTGCTTCAAGTCACTGGCAAGCTTTATCACATAATGTTGTATCGATTACACCGCACCATTATCAGATTCGAACTCAGAACTTTAGTGGTGATAGGCACTGATTGCACAGGTAGTTGTAAATCTAACTACCATTCGATCATGACCACAATGACCCCTGCTTAAATATATACATATTCCATTCCCCCAGTAGTAATCGAGATTATGTACACAAGAGTTAAATACAGATTACCTTCCCACGGTCTTTTATGAAGATTCAATTCTCGTAGATTAAAATAAAATCTCATTATCGCGAAAATCATTAAAAACCCATCATTTTTAGAAGCCATCATGGCCGAAATCAAATGGTAGTTGAATATACAGCTACATACCTGTTAACCTCTGGGAACTGCTAGGGGGGAGATCTCCCCCCTACCAACTCTTCTAAGGGGGAGGTTTTGAGCTTCGCCTTTAAACGCACAAAATTGTACCTTATAGTTGCATACATGTGATAGAGTTGCTATGCTACACCTGGAGATTTGTAAATTTTTGGCTGGAGTTTTGGTCTCAAAACTGAGATTTTTATCGACGTATTTGATGCATGTTTTTATTGTTAATTGATGTTTTCTTTTTGTTTGTTTCAGTATTGAACCAACTGCATTCCATTTCAATATATATTGTTTACATTTCTGTCTTATTAGTAGTGTTTCATATGATGAATGAAGGATAAAAACTGTATTTATAATTTATTCATAATCATTCATAATCATAAGGTTATAATAAAGCAATAACAATGAAGACAGAATGCTCTGAACAATTAAGTCATAGAGCACTAAAAGTAAAAAGTCACTTTGCTGCTGGTGCGTTGGGCGATAGCATACGTTTTGGCATTTTTGTGGTTTATCAATTCCATCCTGGAACCTAGTCCTTAAATAATACTTTGATCGGCTTTGGTCCCAAACAAGCCATAGCAACTCAATCCGAGATGAATTCATTGCACGTTTGATCGAAATAAGAAGTTTTCCTCGGCATCAAAGGTTGTCCGACTCCTGTTTGCACAACGGTTTATAACTATTTTTAATTGCCGCTATCACACCTAATCATCTAAGCGTGTGCCACAAACCCACTTCCTTATCCCCAATTAACTCTCAATCAGTGGATAATTGTTGTATAATCATCAACACCTTAATTAATCTCCATGACCCAATTTACCTGTAAAGGTGTCAAACAGATCAATAACCGGATATCATTTAAACACCTTTACTATTCGTATCTCTCGGCGTTTTTCATCAGCGCGGGAGTTCCAAATGAGGAATTTCCAGAAATATTGATCGCAAAATGTAGGTCAAGATTATATTGTACTTGATTTTTTGTTGGGGGGATATCGTGCGGGAGGAAAAGGTGTGTGCGGGAGATTAATGTCTCCCGCGCATGAGACCCAGTCCATGCGGGAGATAAGGCTCTTACGCGGGAGACTCCCACGAAAAGGGGGAGGGTTAACAGGTATGCAGCTATATGCACAATCATTGACAATCACCACTTAAGTTTATCAATTATTTCCTCTGTGTATCATTAATAAAAATAACAATACAAGTGAAATGGTGTTAAGCATGCAGAAACCTATTCTAATTCCTTTTATTTTTACTTGAATAAACAACATGTTTTATTGTTTAAATGAAATATTAAGAGAATTTGAAGTAGTACATGAATATTGTTGAACAATTGTCAAATCTTCTCCTAGATATTTTCAGAAATTGTTATATATTAATTATGTCTCCCCTTCGAATGAAGGGAGACATATTGTTTTAGTCTGATTTTTTCTTCCGCTTCTCAACGAAGCTTGTCCGGACTATAACTTTTTTGTCTTTCCAGATCGGTCAATTATATTTGGTATGTGGGTGTATGACCATAAGGCGGTGTGTCACATACCATTATGACCTTTGTGGGACCTTGACCTTTGACCTCACGGTCAAATAATTGTTTTTTAAGTAGTATTTTCTTGCCCGGGCCATAACATTTTTGTCTTTCGAGATAGGTTGTTGTACAGATGGCCGCATTTAGGGGAGACATAAGTTTTAGGTATCTAAAACAGTTCTTCCTAGTTTATTATATTTTTGGTTTTTTTTATCAATATTTATAGAAATATCTGTTAGTTTATCTATATGTTTTTTTCACAGATCCAGCAACTATTATGACAATTACTGAAAAAGTTTACAAGAACATTGGTGGCACTGCTTACTTTGAATGTATAGCCATTGCTAATCCCATGATCTCTAATATGATCACATGGTCAAGAGAAAGCTTTGATATGACCAAGACTAAACAGACTTATGACTCTGGTGGTCAAGGTTATCTGACAGTCACAGAGCTTGCAAAAGATGATTCTGGAATGTTTAAATGTACAGCTGACAACAGGATAGGTGAACCAGCATCACGAGAAGCTCAGCTTATTGTCATGTGTGAGTTAAAGAAACATGTCTGCTTACAAAATTTGCTTATTATAAAGTTATTGTTTTATATCACACTTTTAACAATTAAACAATTGTTTTTTTCATCTATCTATATTTTACATGCTGTTTTTGAACAAAGAATAGTACTTGAATACTACATTATTGTCATGCCAAATTATGAATTTCTCATAATACATTTATGAAAGATTTACCAGTTATTGAAAATACTATTATCACTAATACTGTGTATTTATACCAGTGTACATGTAAATGAATTTTTATTTCATCATGCCAAAATGATAATAAAAAAAATACACAAAAAATATCTAATGTCAATTACAACCAATTCAGTGACAGTATGCAATAAAGAAAACATGCTGAACGTACAATCAAGTACGGAAGAAATATCTGTACAATAATTATACAACTAGACGTGTGTTACATATCTATGGTGTTAAGGAATTCACCTTGCAAAATATTTGTTATGGTTATGATTTGTTTAATGCCACTTTCAACAATATTTCAGTTATATCGTGGCGATCAATTTTATTGGTGGAGGAAATCGGAGAAAACCACCATCATGTTGTAAGTCACAGACAAACTTATCACATAATGTTGTATCGAGTACACCTCACCATGAGCGGGATTCAAATTCAAAACTTTAGTGGTGATAGGCACTGATTGCGCAGATGGTTGTAAATCCAACTACCACACGATCATGACCATGGGAGCTCATGTGCCAATTACCTACATTCATATTTTAATATGACTCTATATATTAGTCTCTTCATTTTTATTTTTTAAATTACATAATAACGACTACTTTCTGTATTATGAAATTAGAAATAAGAATGTGATATACATGTTGTAATTTCTTGTTTTCAGTTGCACCTGCAATAGACAAGTCACAAGAGTTTGCTAAAGCTGCTGGAGATCAGGGAGATACTATAGAACTGAAGTGTAAAGCTGAGGGCTCTCCTAAAGTTGATTTTAAATGGAAAAAGGTATTATTATGTTGTAGTTGTAATAACATTGATTTTCTAATAAAAACAGACATCAAATTTAGTGTGCATGACACGTTTCTAGAATAACCTTCATCAGATAGGCTCAAAATCGAAAGATTGGAAAGCCAACAATTTCTAAATTAATTTCAATTTTATCTTGGGTCTATTTCAGAATTTTTGTTTGGGGGATAACTTTATATTTATACCCACCTGGATTGAAATTTTGATATTAATACTCTATTCAAATCTTGTTTCTAAGAAATACCACCATGCTGTAAATTTCAGTTGATCCATATGATCATTTCTTGACCATCAAAAATGTATCTTTGCATGAAAGGAAAAATCGTCTATGTACAGTTCTACATTCAGGCTGATAAAATAACTAACAAATTTAAGTTAATGTAGGCTCGTACACATCATGTTTTTGCTTTATAACAAAGGCAGGTTTAATTGCATCATCATATTTATTTGTTTAAAGGGCAATACAGAAATTCAAAATGGAGGACAATTTGAGGTATATAGTCGATTCATAGAAGCTAACTGGTACCAGAGTGAACTGAAGATTAGAGATATACAAAAACAGAATTACGGAGATTACAAATGTTTGGCGTCCAATGATAATGGTACAGATACATTCACCATTAAAGTTGATGGTACCAGTATACCAGATCCTCCATACGACGTAAAGTTTGTAAATTCTACACACGACACTATTACTATATCATGGCGTCCTGGGTTTGACGGAGGATTGCAACAGAAGTTTACATTAATATTTAGAACCAGTGGCAGTAATGCCAAGACAACCATACAGATACCTCTGAACTCTGGTACCGTGTATACTATAAAAGGTAAAAACTATATCATATAATGGTGGAAATTTATTACATTTATACCTGTAGTATTTTGTTTAATTTTCTCTAAATTATTTGTAAGAAATGTTTGAAGATACCAAAGAGATCAGAACCCTTAAATCAAAGGACAGACAATACAATGGCCAAAAGATACCAAAGAGATCAGAACCCTTAAATCAAAAGGACAGACAATGCAATGGCCAAAAGATACCAAAGAGATCAGACCCCTTAAATCAAAGGACAGATAATACAATGGCCAAAAGATACCAAAGAGATCAGAACCCTTAAATCAAAAGGACAGACAATGCAATGGCCAAAAGATACCAAAGAGATCAGACCCCTTAAATCAAAAGGACAGACAATGCAATGACCAAAAGATACCAAAGAGATCAGAACCCTTAAATCAAAAGGACAGACAATGCAATGACCAAAAGATACCAAAGAGATCAGAACCCTTAAATCAAAGGACAGACAATACAATGGCCAAAAGATACCAAAGAGATCAGACCCCTTAAATCAAAAGGAAAGACAATGCAATGGCCAAAAGATACCAAAGAGATCAGAACCCTTAAATCAAAAGGAAAGACAATGCAATGGCCAAAAGATACCAAAGAGATCAGAACCCTTAAATCAAAAGGAAAGACAATGCAATGGCCAAAAGATACCAAAGAGATCAGAACCCTTAAATCAAAAGGAAAGACAATGCAATGGCCAAAAGATACCAAAGAGATCAGAACCCTTAAATCAAAAGGAAAGACAATGCAATGGCCAAAAGATACCAAAGAGATCAGACCCCTTAAATCAAAGGACAGATAATACAATGGCCAAAATAAAAAGGACAAACAGTCATTTTCAATTTACTACACATAAATTTGTATTATACTTTGCACTTGATGAATATAAATAGGAGTGAGTGAGTGATTGTTGTTTAACGTCAATTCAGCAATTTTTCAGCTATATCATGGCGAGAACAAGTTAATTATCAATGAGATGATGATGAAGTCCACTTTGTACTAGGCCAACACGCTGAGTTGGATTTTTATAGTTAGCTCACTGAAACAACAGTCCGCGGGTAGACATGTTGCTCCACTCCTTTTTTCTTTCTTCTTAATGCTGCATGGTTAGCGGAGAAGCAACAAATACCTATTTTATAGTCTTTGGTTTGGGCTCGAACCCACAATCTACCGCACTCGATGGCGCGCACGCTAATCATTATGCCATAAATATAAATAGGATAGTATCTCTAGAAACATATTTGGTAAAAATTATGTTTGACTTCTAGAACATATACACAGGGCTAAAAACTAAATATTGTGCACAAACCATTCATGAATTTGAAGATTTGATTCATATGTTGTGAAAATTTACCTCTAAATGTTTTATTTTGATTTTTACTTTAATCAAGGGAAAGAAATTCTCTGAACTTGTAAATATAATATTTTTCAATTCTTCATAGTTATAATTTTTAACACATTACAAAGAAATAATCTAAAAAAAGATTATCTCGATTTGACAAATATTTATCGATATTTCTAAAGACACACAGATAAAATGACTACCATTATGAATGAACATCATATTATTTGGTTTATATGTGTAGCTGTAAAGATACAGTAAGCTGTGGAACATGAGTCTTGACAACAACATCTCAATATTGATACTTTAAATTGTAGGTTTAGAGAGAGCTACAGAATACCTGATTACTGTTAAAACAGAGAATGATCATGGACCTGCTACATCATCCCCGTCAGAAGTAAAAATCAAAACACTGTGTAAGTATAATATACTGTAGAAATTGTAGAAACCTCCAATATTTTTGTCCAAAATAAGGTAAAAGTGAATCCAGTTACTATAGAAATATATTAATAATCATGGAAACCACCATTTGTATATTTTCTGTCAATACATTTTTTTTTTAGTTTTTGAACTTAGTATGTTATTACTTTGTGTGTGTATTAAATTTAGCAGACTGTTATACTTTAACTGGCTATTATACATTACAGCATGGAATTGACTTCAGACATTTCCATATTTATCAAAAATTGAAAAATCTAATCAAGATTCATGTCTTTTTCCCTGTCTGAATACAGGAAGGTGTCATTCTTCTGTTCTTTGTGCCATTTGATGCTAATGTCAGATTGTGATATTTTAGTTTTTGTTTATTGTTTACATAATAACATACACATGACATTGACTTTGATCATTATCACTCTTTATTTTCTATTTGACAGTGTCAGAACAAGGGGGAGACAACCAGCTTCCACAGTCACAAGATGATGATTTACCTGTCATTATAATATTAGTCGTGTGTGTCGTAGGAATATTCCTGTTAGCCTTAAATGTTGGCCTTATATTATTCTTTGTTAGAAGGAGAAAAAAGAGATTAGAAAGTATGTATCAGTCCTGTAGATAATGTCAAATTTAATGTACCTCAAAACTAGTAAAATTTAAAAAGATCGAATCATTCCTGTAGATAATGTCAAATTAACGTACCTAAAAACTAGTCAAATTTGTAATTATATAACTTTATTTCAGTTTTATCTACTCTCTAGAAAGTATGTGATGATGGTTTTTTTTTTAGCTCACCTTGCCAAAGGCAAAGTAAGCTTTTGCCATCACTTGGCGTCTGTCGTCCGTTAACTTTTCACATTTTAATCTTCTCCTCTGAAACCGCTCAGCCAAAGGAAGTGAAACTTGGTAGGAAGCATCTATGGAAGATTGCTCATTTTGTCCCGATCCATCAACAAACATGGCCACCATAGACAATTCTTGTTTCTGATTGGCCGATTTAAAAAAATCTTCTCCTCTGAAACCGCTTGGCCAAATGAACCGAAACTTGGTAGGAAGCATCTATGGCAGGTCCTCTATAAAGATTGCTCATTTCGTCCTGATCCATTAACAAACATGGCCACCACAGGCCATTCTTGTTTCTGATTGGTTGATTTCTAAAAAAATGTTCTCCTCTGAAACCACTTTGCCAAATGAACCAAAGCTTGGGAGGAAGCATCTATGGAAGGTTCTCTATAAAGATTGCTCATTCTGTCCCGATCCATTAACAAACATGGCCACCACAGGCAATTCTTGTTTCTGATTGGTCGATTTCTAAAAAATCTTCTACTCTGAAACAGCTTGGCCAAATGGACCGAAACGTGGTAGGAAGCATCTATGGAAGGTCCTCTATGGGAATTGCTCATTCCGTTTTGATCCGTTAACAAACATGGCCGTCATAGGCAATTCTTCTTTCTTATTGGTCAATTTCTAAAACAGCTTTTCCTCTGAAACCGCTTGGCCAAATGATATGAAACTTTGTAAGAAGCATCTATGGAAGGTCCTCTATAGAGATTGCTCATTTCGTTTTGATCCATTAACAAACATGGCTACCACAGGCAATTCTTGTTTTAGATTGGTGGATTTCTAAAAATCTTCTCTGAAACTGCTTTGCCAGAGTGAACTGATATTTGGTGGGAAGCACCTATGGAAGGTTCTGTATTAAGTTTCCTCAAAGCAGAATGAAAGGTGAGAGACACAGACTCAGCTCAGTGCTGAGCCTCTAGTTTCTCTTAGATAAAAGAAATTTAAGACTAATAATCGTCGCTCATACATTACTTATTTCATATATTTATATGCAATCTTGTTAGACGTATAGAAATGTGTTTCATGGTCAAATATTTCCTTCAGATTCACTTCAAACAACCTGTGTCAGTCCATGCACCTATCCAACTCCCTTGCAATATTTAATGAACCCATCAAATATGATTGACAATGTGTTAGAATGTCAAATTTGTGTTTGAAAGAGGTGCACAGGTTAAGTTTGAAGGAAGACATTGACTGTGTAAAGACACCTTAAATGATATCCAAGTTAGGAAATTCTATATATAGCATAACAGTGAATGATATCAAAAGTAGGAAAAAATTACTCTGTATTTAACATTGTGTATTATAGGTAACAGTGATACCACAAGTCATACCAATACAATAGAATTATATGGACCAAATAAAGAGACAGCTCTCTACCCAATGACTCCATCTGATGATACTCGTAGTTATGGAACTTACGAGAAAAATATGGATGGCTTTTCTGACGATTATAGTAACTACGAAGTAAGTTGTATTCACTGCTGTATTTAAAGTATTCTGAACATTTTGATAAAATTATTTGTTTCTTTTGTTTTTAAATTGCATGAAAAAAAAATGATATTGAGTATTGCTTGAAGCAGTGAAAGTATTTTGTCTCCGATATATAAATGTTCACCCATCTATCTGCTATGAAATTTTGCATGATAGAAATTGCTTGTCATTGTTTTCCTTTTAGAGATTGAAATTTAAGCTTGTTTTAATGTGTGAAATAAGAAATAGATTAAATATTGACGATTATAAAGCATGTTTGATGCATGTCCATATGTCACCCAGAGAAGGATTCAAGTAATGAAGTCACTCTCTATAAAGTTAGGTGTCAGTTTATGTCTCGTAGACAATTTGTATGAAATTTAATGTTAATGACAAAAAAATTTCCTGTTTAAAGATAATAATATATCTTTTATATTGTACTACACCTTATAAATCTAAACTGTCACCACAACATGTACATCATACTAAACTACCAGATTTATTAAAATATAGAAAATGTATAGAATTTGGAAGTTAACTTTAAGACAGTGCTAGTTAATATTGGTTGACAATAATTCTCTTTTAGTTCATAACTGGCTTGGAGTGTTTAATACTTGTTCAAAAACTCCCAAAAAATATTTTTTTAACAATAATCCACAATGAAATAGTTCCTACATTATTGGTTAAGAATTTAGTTCAAGATAAAAACATCTTTCAAGTCTTAAGGTCACGATATAGCTGAAATACTGCTAAAGTTGACGTTAAGCACCAACTAATCAATCAGTCAATTCAAGTCTTCAGATATTTGACCTTTGAACTTAGTCATTAATTATCTGCATGGCAGATACTGTGAATGTAATTTATATATTTCATGTAAATATGTACATGTATTCATACAATATCGGCCCTATATATGCAGCAGTTACCAATGTAAGTTGCCATGACTACAGTAAGACATTTAATGTACACATTAGCACTTTTTAAGTGGCTTGATTTCATCTGATCAGTCTCCATCTGGTGTTTCCCATGACAATTTGACTGTATTTGTCTCCTGTGATCATGTGGCTGTGTTCATCTCCGCTGATCTAACTGTATTTGTCTCCCCTGATCAGACTGTTGTCTCCCTTGACCAGTTGACTCTCTCCCTGTTTAACCAGTTGTTATTGATGTTAGAACAGTTTTATTATATTAACATTGTTTGTTGATAAGTAATTTGTAAGCAGTGTTGTTTGATCATTTGTTGACATCAATGATACATGTATTCTATCAGCTGTATGGCCATCTGTTATTTTATTGTTGAGAAAGAACACATAACGTTGTATCGAGGTTAGATTGATACAAGGTAGTGAATTCATACGAGACATCAAAATAACATTGTTCTTTAGACCTGAAGCCTGTAGAAGATTTAGCTTTAGTTTAGTCTTATTTTAACACAGAATTTGAAATTTCGGATCTATTTTCTGGTGTAACTGCATACAATGTCATCTATTGTTTTTGTCATCCATGACTTAAACTGATTTTATTGGTTGATCGTTATGGAGGAATTACAAGAACATGATGTCATTGTTGTCATAGGTCCACAATGTTATACAACATTACAGCTGATATTTTTCAGTATCAGGTCAGTAGAGAGATAATGACTAAATAATATTCAAACTTCAAAAGAAAAAATACCAATACAGAAATAGTATCATAAATATATAGAATAGGACTTTTATTAAATATATTTTGCTTGTAATGCAGAAATTTAGTAGCAATAATGCTTTAGCTTCAAAACTTTCACATATGCATACTTTAAAAGAGAAAAAAATGTTGATGCTGTGTTTAATATTATTTATGCGAAGGATTTGTATTACAGTTAACTTAGGAATACCTTGTACAATTTTATCTTGTAAAAAAGTTTGATTTCTGGACAAATGATGCCCATATTTAAGCTGTTTGATAAATGTTTAAAATCAAGCAACACTGGTATGTTACATATAACATTTGTTTTCCTGCATGTAGTTTCCGCATGATTTTGCATGACCTTGAACTTTTTGTTTTCCATAGCAAAATGATCAGAAAAGCACAAGTACAAACAGCTCCCATTGTAATTGTTACCAGATCAAGGTCGGAGTAAGGTCAAGTGTACGAGGAATAAAGGGCAATTGTTGTCTTCCACATGACTCATCAGGGGTAAATTTAAACTTGATAAAAGTAGGGTGCCAATCTCTGTCCTTTTGTCTCACACTTCTCTGTCTATAGTATGATTATCATGTACTGGGTTGTAGTTATACTACTTACAGACCACTTTTAACAATTTATATATCCATCCTGCTCCTCAGCTAAACCCTGTATTCAGCCTGTTCCTCATCTGTCTAAGCTAATCCCTGAATAGATTGAAATTCTGAATATCAAATTTAACGTCAATATTTGAAATCTGAAAATTGAACCCAACAAAAAGTTTTGTTCTTTGTGGTGTTTAGTTTAGACAGGTAACAATTATTGTCAGTAGACAGTGTTTGTATGTTTTATGGTTCAGGTACTACCTACTAAAATAAACCAGGTGATGTGTCAAGCTAAACCATGTAAAGTATTCTCTGTAGTACAATGTTTAACCAGTGTAAATCTGCAGAAAAAAATCTTTTAGATATTTGGGAGCTAATGTTTAAATCTGTTTAAATGTATAAATCAAGTTGGATCTCAAGGTTTGGTTGGGTTCTGATCATTGTACCATTCATAAGGAAACAGTTTATTATTATAAAAACACCTTAGTTACACTTTCACTTGTTGGAGTTTTGAATAAACACTGTTAAACATTTTATATCCAAATTAAATACTGAATTCAGTAAATTGTTTGGCTGATTTTTCACGATTTTATTGAGGGATTGGTCAGTCTGGTTACGTACAAAACTCTTGTTTTTACTTCAAGATTGAAATTATTGATCAATTAAGCAGAGTTTATAGTTAAAACATAAAAATAGATGTCATCTATCACAAATTTACACATTTGTGTCATACTAGATTGCTAGTTGTAAGACTATGGGTTGAAAATTGTTATTCAAATGTTGAAAGTTACTTTGTATAAAGAATATAATGGGTTTTAAGATTAATTAATATAAATGGGTGCACATAATATAGAAGATCAGACGCTTGGTGATGGAGCTGAGGTATGGGTAATAACCTTATTAACAACCAATATAAAATATAGTTGTTTCTGAATTTCAGATAAGATATTTTTTCCGTCCAAATATTTGTCATGGAAATGGAGAAATATTAAAACATTTTTTTTTAAGTTCGTATGGAGACAAATAGTGGAATAGTGGATGTTTTTATTTGTATCAATAACAAAGCCATATTTGGGCTCAAATCTTGATGATTGAGGGAAACGTAAGTTCAAAGCTCTAAACCCTAACCTAAGGGATTTGTTTTTCCACTTAAGGACTGTAGGATTGGCACCCTACAACATATAAGTATGTATCTTATGATAGAATTTATCTCAACTAATTAGTATACAGAGATCATTAGACTACTACATACTATCTTATACTTTACTAGTAAGTAACCCAATTTCAACCTCATTACATGACTAATTAGTATACAGAGATCATTAGGCTACTACATACTATCTTATACTTTTCTAGTAAGTAACCCTATTTCAACCTCATTACATGACTAATTAGCATACAGAGATCATTAGACTACTACATACTATCTTATACTTTACTAGTAAGTAACCCAATTTCAGCCTCATTATATGACTAATTAGCATACAGAGATCATTAGACTACTACATACTATCTTATACTTTACTAGTAAGTAACCCAATTTCAACCTCATTACATGACTAATTAGCATACTGAGATCATTAGACTACTACATACTATCTTATACTTTACTAGTAAGTAACCCAATTTCAACCTCATTATATGACTAATTAGTATACGGAGATCATTAGACTACTACATACTATCTTATGCTTTACTAGTAAGTAACCCAATTTCAACCTCATTATATGACTAATTAGTATACTGAGATCATTAGACTACTACATACTATCTTATACTTTACTAGTAAGTAACCCAATTTCAACCTCATTATATGACTAATTAGTATACGGAGATCATTAGACTACTACATACTATCTTATACTTTACTAGTAAGTAACCCAATTTCAACCTCATTATATGACTAATTAGTATACGGAGATCATTAGACTACTACATACTATCTTATGCTTTACTATTAAATAACCCAATTTCAACCTCATAAAATGACTAATTAGTATACAGTCAAACCTGTCCATGTGGTCACCTCTATTAAGCAGTCACCTGTATGAAAAGGTCACTCTTTTCCTTTCCTGTCAGAAAATTGTTAATGAATTGAACCTCTTTTAAAGGATCACCTGTCTTATAAGGCCACTTTTTCTAGGTCATAAGGGTGATCACCTGTCTTATAAGGCCACTTTTACTAGGTCATAAGGGTGACCACCTGTCTTATAAGGCCATTTTTTCTTGGTCATAAGGATGACCACCTGTCTTATAAGGCCACTTTTTCTTGGTCCTAAGGGTGACCTCTTAATACAGGTTTGACTGTACTTGATAATTAGTGTTGTTGTTTTTCTGTGATTCAGATTAAAAATATACATATGATTTACAGGATCTTATAAATATATACAACCAACGCAATGACACAAACCAATTCTTAATGTGACACATCTAAGAATGCACAATGTTACAAACTTTAGTGAACGTAGATTACACAAAGCATCATAAGATTATTGTACCACTGCTACCTGCTGTAGATAAACAAATATGACAAAACGAAAGTGTTACAACAGTGAATACTACAATGAAACCTGTCTAGAGAGACCACCTCTTTAGGGAGACCATCTCGATATGCAAATTTTCATTATTTATATAATTACAAAAACATCTTTTGATGGACCAGCTTTCTTGAAGGACAATCATTTGTTGGCAGAATGAGTGGTTGACCAGGTCACAAATATTGTTGAAAGTGGTGTTAAACACCATAAGCCAAATGCCTGATCGGGTCATAATGGGTGGTCTATGACAGCCGAATTGTAATGATGTAACAGAACACAGCACATGCCCTGCCACAATCATAAATTATAAGAACAGTAAAAAACATCTTCTTTCATTTATTTAAGGAGACAGATAAAACATAAAACAATTCTGTATTCAATTTCTTTTTCAATAGCTCACCTGGCCTTAGACGGCCACATGAGCTTTTGGCATTCGAACGTCCTACATTGTAAACATTACACATTTAAATCTTCTCTTCTGAAACCACTGATCAAAATTAAACCTAATTTGGCTGGGATGGTCCCTATCAAAATTGTGTCGTACAACCCCTCCTTCCATTTAGATGGCAGTCGTTACTGCTTTATTTTATAGCAAGTCAAATTTAGCTCAAATTTAAACTGCAGCTGTATGAAAATATTAGTTGTGCAGAATTTTTTCAGAGCTATTCTGTAAAAATTTTATTTTAGACTGATTATGCATATTTTGATAAATACAATCTGGTCCCTCAAAACCTGAGCTGAGATGATCTTATCTGGTCCACTTTCAATATTATGTGTGACACCACCACCCTTCATCCAAGATGACTGCCACTTCTAAAAAGTAGAAATTTCATTAAATGTCCAAAAAAAGAATCTGCTGAAATTAAAAGTTTAACATATATGTTCTGACTTTTTCAATCAAATTTAGAAGTCAAATTATAAAGAAGGAGAGTGATTACAGATTCACAAGAGCCTATAGTAGAACTATTCTAAGAATTCTAGGCTGTAAGCTGGATAAACAAAATATGTTATTTAGACAAATGTGTGCTGTATTTGCTGAGATTACAGAAGGATCTGGTGTGGTCTGTAACCCAAGTCATATAAACAATCGTGAAGCAAAAAAAATTAAAAAAATAACCTATGACACCTCAAATCAACAAGGGATCCATCCTTCTGTAGTCTCTTTACTATTTTATTACACTTTAGTATACTCAGATTAGTGCTTAGTTTTACGATAATATCTTCTACTTTCTGCAATGATGTACATATGTATATACATATATATATATTTTCTCTATTGTTTATATAACAACTGTGTATTTATTAAGAGCTTATCAGATTTCTTATATAAATATTATGATGCCACACACTACATATTTCTATGTATTTCCATTTTTACGGGCATCTATTATATATGGAAAACATTTTTTTGAAGTTATTTGATTATTTTTTATAGGATGAAGATGTCAAACGTGTGTTCCTCCCTCCCCCAGGGTACACTAGTAGATCATACACACCCAATAAGATGGACTCCCCTGTGATGAATCATAAAACATTCCTGTCAGATTCTAGGACATATATAAATGAGCCTGACAGACACCAATGGAGATATGAAGGTTTGTACAATATATAACCCCCCCCCCTCTCTTAGTAATACTGCTGAAACAGAAAAAAAAATACTGCCTAGATTATAGGACATATTTGGTTGAACCTTGACAGACAAAACAATGACGATATGAATTTAATGTATTGTATGATTGGTTTTTTTTTTTTATCTAAAAAAAATCTCACTTGCACGCTCAGCGTTTATGCCATCATATCAGTTTACCGGTCAGTTTTTATTCAAGGCTTTGAAAGTTCATTGGTAAATTAATTGAGGTGTTCTCAGTACACAGTAGTATTAAATAACCTGTCAAATTGTTGAATAATTAACTGATTAACTGTACTGTAGATTATAACAAGAACACCACGTCATTACAAAGCATGTTGAATGGTTAACTGATTAACTGTAGATTATAACAAGAACACCATGTCATTACAAAGCATGTTGAATGGTTAACTGATTAACTGTAGATTATAACAAGAACACCATGTCATTACAAAGCATGTTGAATGGTTAACTGATTAACTGTAGATTATAACAAGAACACCACGTCATTACAAAGCATGTTGAATGGTTAACTGATTAACTAGATTATAACAAGAACACTACGTCATTACAAAGCATGTTGAATGGTTAACTGATTAAATGTAGATTATAACAAGAACACCACGTCATTACAAAGCATGTTGAATGGTTAACTGATTAACTGTAGATTATAACAAGAACACCATGTCATTACAAAGCATGTTGAATGGTTAACTGATTAACTGTAGATTATAACAAGAACACCATGTCATTACAAAGCATGTTGAATGTTTAACTGATTAACTGTAGATTATAACAAGAACACCACGTCATTACAAAGCATGTTGAATGGTTAACTGATTAACTGTAGATTATAACAAGAACACCATGTCATTACAAAGCATGTTGAATGGTTAACTGATTAACTGTAGATTATAACAAGAACACCACGTCATGACAAAGCATGTTGAATGGTTAACTGATTAACTGTACTGTAGATTATAACAAGAACACCACATCATTACAAAGCATGTTGAATGGTTAACTGATTAACTGTAGATTATAACAAGAACACCACGTCATTACAAAGCATGTTGAATGGTTAACTGATTAACTGTAGATTATAACAAGAACACCATGTCATTACAAAGCATGTTGAATGGTTAACTGATTAACTGTAGATTATAACAAGAACACCACGTCATTACAAAGCATGTTGAATGGTTAACTGATTAACTGTACTGTAGATTATAACAAGAACACCACGTCATTACAAAGCATGTTGAATGGTTAACTGATTAACTGTAGATTATAACAAGAACACCACGTCATTACAAAGCATGTTGAATGGTTAACTGATTAACTTTACTGTAGATTATAACAAGAACACCACGTCATTACAAAGCATGTTGAATGGTTAACTGATTAAGTTTACTGTAGATTATAACAAGAACACCACGTCATTACAAAGCATGTTGAATGGTTAACTGATTAACTGTAGATTATAACAAGAACACCACGTCATTACAAAGCATGTTGAATGGTTAACTGATTAACTGTAGATTATAACAAGAACACCACGTCATTACAAAGCATGTTGAATGGTTAACTGATTAACGGTAGATTATAACAAGAACACCACGTCATTACAAAGCATGTTGAATGGTTAACTGATTAACTGTAGATTATAACAAGAACACCAGGTCATTACAAAGCATGTTGAATGGTTAACAGATTAACTGTAGATTATAACAAGAACACCACGTCATTACAAAGCATGTTGAATGGTTAACTGATTAACTGTAGATTATAACAAAAACACCACGTCATTACAAAGCATGTTGAATGGTTAACTGATTAACTGTAGATTATAACAAGAACACCACGTCATTACAAAGCATGTTGAATGGTTAACTGATTAACTGTAGATTATAACAAGAACACCACGTCATTACAAAGCATGTTGAATGGTTAACTGATTAACGGTAGATTATAACAAGAACACCACGTCATTACAAAGCATGTTGAATGGTTAACTGATTAACTGTAGATTATAACAAGAACACCACGTCATTACAAAGCATGTTGAATGGTTAACTGATTAACTGTAGATTATAACAAGAACACCACGTCATTACAAAGCATGTTGAATGGTTAACTGGTTAACTGTAGATTATAACAAGAACACCACGTCATTACAAAGCATGTTGAATGGTTAACTGATTAACGGTAGATTATAACAAGAACACCACGTCATTACAAAGCATGTTGAATGGTTAACTGGTTAACTGTAGATTATAACAAGAACACCACGTCATTACAAAGCATGTTGAATGGTTAACTGATTAACTGTAGATTATAACAAGAACACCACGTCATTACAAAGCATGTTGAATGGTTAACTGATTAACTGTAGATTATAACAAAAACACCACGTCATTACAAAGCATGTTGAATGGTTAACTGATTAACTGTAGATTATAACAAGAACACCACGTCATTACAAAGCATGTTGAATGGTTAACTGATTAACTGTAGATTATAACAAGAACACCACGTCATTACAAAGCATGTTGAATGGTTAACTGATTAACGGTAGATTATAACAAGAACACCACGTCATTACAAAGCATGTTGAATGGTTAACTGATTAACTGTAGATTATAACAAGAACACCACGTCATTACAAAGCATGTTGAATGGTTAACTGATTAACTGTAGATTATAACAAGAACACCACGTCATTACAAAGCATGTTGAATGGTTAACTGGTTAACTGTAGATTATAACAAGAACACCACGTCATTACAAAGCATGTTGAATGGTTAACTGATTAACGGTAGATTATAACAAGAACACCACGTCATTACAAAGCATGTTGAATGGTTAACTGGTTAACTGTAGATTATAACAAGAACACCACGTCATTACAAAGCATGTTGAATGGTTAACTGATTAACTGTAGATTATAACAAGAACACCAGGTCATTACAAAGCAAACACCAGATTTTACAAATAATTACTTTCCTGTAACAGTAAAACACGAATCATTATGGACTGGAATTTACAATCTTAAATAATCAGTTACTTGCCCTACCCGATCATTTTTCCTTTGTGACGATTGAATAGAAGTTTGGTTGTTTAAGCCGCAAGACACATATTTCTGTATTTAAACTCCAACCAAACTAACTGTTACATAACTGAAGTGTATTAAATCTTCTTTATATAGAGTGACATTGGATACATTTTCTTTTACAGATCCATACAAGATAGGAAACAGAGGGAAAGGGACATTTGATGATTATCCTGATCAAGTGTACGACGATGATACTAGACCTAAAGTATGTATAAAAATGGGAAAATCAATTTACATGTAATGGATTTACGATGTTTACATAAACTAGAAACTCAATATTGGTAATTTCTAAGATGTCGCGGCCAATCGGATTGCTCGTAGGATGCAAAGCAGTGTAGTAACATATTCATAAATTTGCAATCAACTTTTTTATTGGCTGGTACATACGATTACTCGCTGGCTCGAACATTACAGTTTCTTGCATAATGGAAGAAGATATAAAATTCATCATCAGTATTGTTATATTTGAAAAATTGCAAATTCTATGATTTTGGGGCACTTTTTTGTATCTAACCAATTCAATTTCAATTCATATTCTTAACGTTGTGATATGTTTGAGGAATTCAAAATTTACATGTAGCAAATAATGTTACCTCACAACATTAAGTTTTATATACTTGAATGAGAACAATTTATTTTGGGCTTTCAAGCATTCAAAATTACTTTTAGGGAGTCTTAACATAATGATTGGTAAGTTCTGATTTTAAATCAGGCTTCAAGCATTTTATATTTTTCATTGTTTTACAATGAGATATCTTGTTCATTTATATAACCTCATTGTAGCATCATGTGACAGGTCATGTGACAGGTTTAATAGAATAAAACAATGATGAAGGTGTTATTGCCAAATGAATATGAGAGTTGTTTTTAATAATGTTGTTCAGCAAGTACTTTCCCTAGGAAGAGAACAATTTAATAATTTAAACTTTTTATCATTAACAGAGTATAACAGATTTTTCTGACAGATCAAGTCATACAGCATCCAGCTGTAGACTTGGTGGGAAGACCCCACCCCCTCAACCACCAATCAGATCATCAAGTAAAGGTGCTACCAATCATTACTGCCAGTCACCAGTTCCACCTCTTCCTGCTAGGAATTATGATCTGGATGAATTACCTCCCCCTTTCGAGGATGAACGATATGTTCCACCCCCAGGTACCTAATATCTTCTTTAACTTCCTTGTGTGTGTTACAACTGTAATAAATGATATTGAGGGTAAGGGTTTTGGTGTTTACCACCACTTTCAACAATATTTCAATTATATTGTAACCTTTTATTATTGATATTATTGAAATTTGACAACTTTACATGTGTTTGCAAGACTAGATTAATAATAAAGAGACCTCAGTGATGTTGGTGTGCATACTTGTCTCCAGCGTGGGAGATTGTGGGTTCTATCTTTGGTCAGATGATCAAACCAAAGACTATAAACTTGGTAATTGCTGCTTCTCTGCTGAGCACGACTAATTATAGAATCATTGGCTTCAAAGTCAAGATCATTTGTGGAAGTGGAACCACATGCCTGCTTACCTGTGGATTGTCATTTCAGCAAGATAGCACTATTAAAATCTTAACAGAGCGTGTTGGTACAAAATAAAAACAGATATCGTCATTATCTCATTCAACAGTAACTTTCTCACCATGATATAGCTGTAAAATGCTTAGTTAACATTTAACAACAATTACTCACTCCCAGAATGAATTGTCGTGCATCAATAAAACATACAATATCTATCAATTTATTGATGTTATATTTTTAGACAAACATGTTCTTGTAACACTTTTTTTTTCTTTTTTCAGGGGAGAATAATTATTCCACAAACATTATACCAAATCCTTCATTTAATGGACCCATTCCTAGGGCCCCATCACGAACACGTAATTATCCAGAAGATGATATGCGAGGTCATTTAGTATAGCAATGTTGGATTCTGTGATCAAACCTTTTGCCAATTAGCCTTTCATTATACAAGGACAAAACACGGTCTTTCATAACTCATAGCGAAAGTCCGTAAAAATTATATTTTTATTGACGATGAAGCGTGGATCTACAAGAATCATTCCAGTATCAATATTAAACCTTAGTTCATTGTGAGAATTCCAGGAGAAATAGGAATAGATTCTATTGTACGAGATAGGATGTCTTCTGAATCCAAAAATAGATATCGGAGTCCTACAGTCATATATTGTATGTCAATATCTCATCCACTTAGAACATCCAGTATTTCATTTACATCATGATGAACAGTCAATTTTACTTGCACCAGTTTGTTAATAGCAAGATATTAGACTAAAAATAATCTGTAAATTGTTTTATATGAAATTTGGCATCATTTACCATTCATTTACAGTGTTCATACCATCCGACTTAATTCACATGGTGAAATTGTTCATACCATCTGACTTAATTCACATGGTGAAATTGTTCATACCATCTGACTTAATTCACATGATGAAATTCTTCATATCAACCGACTGAATTCATACAGTGACATCGTTCACACCCTATGATTGTATTCACACAGTGAAATCGTTCATATCAACCGATTGAATTGACTCGGTGAAATTCACCATCAGATATTCATCACCGTCATTAGACACACAAACTTAAGGTGCTATGCATTACATTTATTTTGAAATACATAACCAATTTTTATATATAAAAAGAATTGTGATCTAAGAATTTATGCATTTGTTAATGTCTGCTGTTTGTTGTTTTAAGTGTTTACATGATAATGTTGTGTATCAAGTGTTGATTTGTATTATTTTGTTACTATGGTTATGATGCTATATACATTTATCTGAAAAAGCTACTGATAGAAAACAAAAATTACGAAAGTGTTTTTCACAAATATAGTAATTCAAAGAAATGTTAATTTTGAATATTAGTTTTTTGTGATGATTTTATTAAAAATACAGGTTATGCTCCAGTTTTAGGGTTAAGGTACCAACAGTTGAAGAAGTCCTTATTTGGTCATGGGTCAATTTAAAAAAAAAAAAAGTATCTAGATAGACAAACAACAATAGTTTAATATAAATTAAATAAAAACAACCAAAGAAATACTCTTATAAAATGGCAATAAAAATCAACTGATTCCAAAAATTCATTAAAACTTTTCATTCTCTATGTCTTAAAATGTTTACTTATGGATAGGTCACACAGTGCTAGGTAGGACAAATTATTGTTATTAATTAATGTCAGGAGTTTTAAGACATGATTCATACCATTATCAAAGGGAAGCTATAAGCTTTTATGTACCTATCAGAAAAAAAAATGTGCTATTTTGAAAATGTCAATTATTTAAATGTTTATGAATGTTTGAAAACACTGCCTTTTTTGGTGTTTTTGTTTTTAAACAAGTATGAAGTATTATGTTATAGTATATGTTTATATTAATGTGTTAGTTCAGAAATATGTTTTTTTTTAAATAGTTTATAGTTTTAACTGCCAATTATGTGCTTTTTAACAGGAGAATTTTTAAAGGTGCAACTATTAAATTTTATTATTATAATTTTTTTTCCTTAATCATTTGCTTTTAACATGGCTTAAGCAAAGCAAACAAAACCATATCATCTTGTTCATATCTCACACATTTCATAGTGATTGCTAGGGCATTTTGTTTTTGTTTTCTTTATTTTTTTTTATTAATTATTAAATCAATTACACATAACATATCATTGATATCAATCACCATGGAAACATTATTATTTTATTTGATATCTTTCTTTTTGGCTTTTAAATAAAAACACATATTCTATCTTAATATGTCGAACATTTTTATTGAAATAAAAATGTATGCTTTAAACCACTGCCATTTCTAAATATGACGAGCAAAATTACAAAAGAGAGAGAATATTTTAAGTTTCTGATAAAAAAAAATTTATATTTTATCTAGAAACTAAATCTAGTAAGTCACAATTAAATGATAATTTTGTTTGTTAATTTGTATGCAAGTTTAAGAGAGAGAGCAAATTTAGTTTTATAAATGTACAGCTTTAGAAAACTAAGGAATAGAGCTGTCAGGATGAAAAGTTCAAATAAATTTTATTCATGTTTTAAAAAACTTTTTTCTGTATAAGTGATTGAGATACAAGATAGTATTTTGTATATAGGAATACATGTAGATGTTACATATGTAATGTATTAACTTTTAAAACAGGGATCCAGTCTGTTGTATAATCTGTAGAGACTCTTTCAATTTGGAATATTTAACAAAATATTTGCAGATTTTGCTTTTAATTGGTTTTCTTAAAAAAAAATAAGAGCGTATTAGGATGGGATAAAGGGGTAAATTTATGTTGCAATTGCTTTATTGACTTGCCAAAAACAGCATGATTATTCATTATTCTGCCATAGGTTAAATGAAAGGTCTTTTATACTTAAAAAATTGATTTAAATGCTAATTTATTTGTTTTTATTTTTACATTTAACATTTTTATTAATCTGACTGATACTATGTATCAATCAATGTAAGTTTGCATGGAAATACTTTTATAATAGTAAAAGATGGTGGATTTTTTTTAAATTGTCAGTTGGAAATTATTTTTAGACCAATTAACAAAAAAACATATTCTTGTGAGGATACCTAATTATTAAGGGCAATTTTTCATATGGAAAACAATTTTTTCTTCTATATGACTTATCTACGTATTAAAAATCATATTGATGCTGGCCTGAACAAGACTAAATTTAAAATTTCCAGGAAAAACAATGAATGGTAAAATTATTTAAACATTAACATTTTATTAATTCACCTGGACCAAAGGTCCAGGTGAACTATTGCCATCACTTGGCGTCCGTCGTCTGTAAACTTTTCACATTTCAAGCTTCTTCTCCGAAACCACTTGGCCGATTGGAACCGAACTTAGCAGGAATGTTCCTTGGATGGTCCTCTACAAAGTTACTGTTTTTCGTTCCAGTCGAATATTCAATATGGCTGCCAGGGCCAATAATATGCTCTGATTGGCTGAAATTTCAAAGATCTTCTTCTCTGAAATTAATGAACTGACTGAACCCAAACTGTAAAGGAATGATCATTGGAATGTCCTTTACCAAGTTACTGTTTTTTATGCCGATCGGAAATCCAAGATGGCCGCCATCGCAGGACATAGATTAACATTGGACCCTATGGGGAAATGTTCAAATGCCTTCTTCTCAGAAACTACAAATATGATTAAAGCCAAACTGTACATGAAAGTTCATTGGATGATCCTCTACAAACTGTACGTTTTTTGTTCCGATATGAAATTCAAAATGGTGGCTACGGCAGGACTTAGTTTAACATTGGACCCTATGGGGAAAATGTTTCAAAACGCTTCTTCTCTGAAACCACTTGGACAGTTGAAACCAAACTGCCCAGGAATGATCATTGGAAGGTCCTCTACAAATTTTATGTTTTTTATGCCGATCGGAAATCCAAGATGGCCGCCACCGCAATACATAGATTAACATTGGACCCTATGGGAAAATGTTCAAATGCCTTCTTCTCAGAAACTACAAATATTATTAAAGCCAAACTGTACATGAATGTTCATTGGATGATCCTCTACAAATTTTACGTTTTTTGTTCCGATAAGAAATTCAAAATGGCGGCTACGGCAGGACTTAGTTTAACATTGGACCCTATGGGAAAAATGTTTCAAAACGCTTCTTCTCTGAAACCACTTGGATAATTGAAACCAAACTGCCCAGGAATGTTCATTGGATGGTCCTCTACAACCTTAAGGTTTTTTGTTCCGATATGAAATTCAAAATGGCGGCTACGGCAGGACTTAGTTTAACATTGGACCCTATGGGAAAAGTGTTTCAAAATGCTTCTTCTCTGAAACCACTTGGACAGTTGAAACCAAACTGCCCAGGAATGATCATTGGAAGGTCCTCTACAAAGTTTCTGTTTTTTATGCCGATCACAAATCCAAGATGGCCGCCACCGCAGGACATAGATTAACATTGGACCCTATGAGAAAATATTCAAATGCCTTCTTCTAAGAAACTACAAATATGATTAAAGCCAAGCTGTACAAGAATGTTCACTAGATGGTCCTCTACAAACTTTACGTTTTTTGTTCCCGTATGAAATTCAAAATGGCGGCTACGGCAGGACTTAGTTTAACATTGGACCCTATGTGGAAAATGTTTCAAAACACTTCTTCTCTGAAACCACTTGGATAATTGAAACCAAACTGCCCGGGAATGATCATTGGAAGGTCCTCTACAAGGTGTGTGTTTTTTATGCCGATCGGAAATCCAAGATGGCCACCACCGCAGGACATAGATTAACATTGGACCCTATGGGAAAATGTTCAAATGCCTTCTTCTCAGAAACTACAAATATGATTAAAGCCAAACTGTACATGAATGTGCATTGGATGGTCCTCTACAAACTGTACGTTTTTTGTTCTGATATGAAATTCAAAATGGCAGCTATGGCAGGACTTAGTTTAACATTGGACCCTATGGAAAAATGTTTCAAAATGCTTCTTCTCTGAAACCACTTGGACAGTTGAAACCAAACTGCCCAGGAATGATCATTGAAAGGTCCTCTGTTTTTTATGCCGATCGGAAATCCAAGATGGCTGCCACCACAGGTCATAGTATTAACACAGAACCATATGGGGAAAATACAGAAATATATTCTTCTCTGAAGCTATTGCACTGATTGAACCTAAACTGTGCATCAATCATTGGAAGGTCCTTTACAAACTTTGTGTTTTTTATGTTGATCGTAATTCCAAGATGACTACCACTGCAGGACATAGTTTTTACATAGGACCAATTGTTTTTTTTTATTACCAGGTGAACGATACAGGCTCTTGAGAGCCTCTGGTTTTATTTTGCACATATTTATGAATCCTGTTTTGATGTGAATGTCTGAATCAGAAGTCAGATTGAGTGTATAAAAGTAATGACTGGGTGTAAAAGAGGAAATCTAGTCTGAAGATTTATATATAATATCATGTCTCCAGTGATAATAAATGTTTAAAACAAAATCTTGTCTTAGTAATGCAGTTTTTGCCTTACACCAGTAACTTGGGTTAGGGTTATGGTGTTTAATGCCACTCTCAACAATATTTCAGTTATATCGTGGCGGTCAGTTTTATTGATGCAGGAAACCGCAGTACCAGGAGAAAACCATCGACCTGCCACAAGTCACTGTCAAACTTTATCACACAATGTTGTATCGAGTACACCTCGCCTAAACGGGATTTGAACTCACAACGGTAGCAGTGATAGGTACTGATTGCCTAGGTAGTTATCAATCCAACTACCACACGATCACGACAACCCTATGAGTAACGGGGGAAATTGAGAAAGAGAATAAAGCAAAATATGGATATTGTTGAAATATGGGTGAAAATCCAAGGAAATAACACATTAAGAATAACTCCTTGCGTAAATGCTACAGGTATGTGGTCGAATGCCAAAATTCATCCTAATTTTAAGGAGATATCAAATTTCTGAAATGTGTTATGGTTCATTATCCATCAACAGTTTACCACTTCTTACTGTTACAAATTAAGAAAGTGTGTTACCTAATGTCCAGTTATCTTAATCAGCATCCCTACTGTCACAAATTAAGAAAGTGTGTTACCTAATGTCCAGTTATCTTGGCTATTTATATATCACAGACGTTCAATTTAGAATACACTTGGACATGAATAATATTTTGCAAATGATTCAAGAAAATTTTCTTACATACAATGTACATTATGTAAAATTTAATAAATACAAAAACAGTTTTTATATTATTGACCAAAAAATAAGGTTTTGGTTTAAATTTGTTTTAGAATAAATGTATGAGAGAATTTAAAACTACAACAGTATATTCTTTTTCATATTTTTACCAATTTCCCTAAAATAAATTAAAGGGTGTGATGGTTCCGTTTGGATTTCAGAAGTCATATGATGGAAGGAACGGAACTGCTTCATTTTTGGAATACTCCTTAGTGAACAGTCATTTACCTTTTATGGGGTGGGGCTGTGTGTTTTTTTTTAATCTGTTGACATCCCTTCTATGATCCTCTTCCAAATTTTAATTTTTGAAATCGGAGTAAAATCCGAAATGATCTGTGGGAAAATATTTTAACATATGATCCTGTAGCAAATGAACTATAATATATATATACTAATAGATTTGATTTGATTTATAGTGTTTAATGCCACTTTCAGCAATATTTCAGCTATATCATGGCGACCCGTTTTAATGGTGGAAGAAGCCAGAGAGAACCACCGGCCATGGGCAGGCAACTGGTAATCTTTATCACTTGCGGCTGCAAGTCAAGTGCACCCATTTTTGTATTTTACAAAGCCGGGTGCAAAGCTACACCGTATTGGTGATAGGCTTGTATGAGTTGTTGGGTAATCCAACTACTTAACTCATTGAGCTATATATATACTTTTAATCTGAATTAATAAAAAAAAAAAAACATTAAGTCAAGCATATAAACTATCGGGGCATGTATAACCAGCTATAGTTTGTATGAGGTATTCACAAACAGAGCATCACATTACCATGAATTAATATAGAGAAAAAAGAACCATTATTTGTTTAATTTATGGAGCGACCAATCAAAAACAATTTAAAACTAATGTTACACTATTTTACCAACTGCAAGAAAAATGGTCTAACTCCTATATAAAGATCTTAACAAACTCTGGAAACATAATCATACTCGCTAATAAAAACAATGTATGTGTTTGACCGGATCACATTAATTGAGAGTTCAACCATTCCTTCTTGATATTTAAATGTCCAGTGACCACCATCAATAACTGGAAAAACATTAAAAACATGATGAATTACTACAAGTTGTAAAAAAATCATCAAGTTAAAAGTTTTAATGCTAATATGATAAGTGAGTATAAATATTTATGGAAGACCGAGCAGACATACATTCAAATGAAACAATAATAACACCAGGACTGGGTTGCACAAATTAAACCTCAATTAAATTTAAGTCAAGCAAACAAGCCAAATAAACACAAACAAGCCAAGCAAGCAAAAAAAAAACAAGTCCAGCAAGCCAAAAACACAACAACAAACAAACAAAGCAAACAAGCAAGCCAAAAAACAAACAAACAAACAAGCCAAGCAAGCCAAACAAACAAACAAACAAACAAAACAAGCCAACCAAGCAACAAACATGCCAAGCAAGCCAAACAAACAAACAAACAAGCCAAGCAAGCAAAAAATACAAGTCAAACAAGCCAAGCAAGCCAAAAACAAAAAACAAACAAACAAGTCAAGCAAGTCAAACAAACAAGCAAGCAAGCCAAAAAGAAACAAACAAACAAATAAGCCAATCAAACAAACAAGCATGTCAAAAGAAGCAAACAAACAAGCCAAGCATTATATTATTATACTTTGTGTCTACAAGTTCTATGCTTAACTTTTTATTGTCCCATTCTTTATATTTGCAGTAATTACTGTAGTTCCAATCTTTCTATGACTGATTTAATGGGAATGATTCTATATATTTGACCAAATAGAGGGGGGGGGGGGGGTCTTTTACATTAATTTTGTGTTCAAGAACCTGGAATCTAACAATCAGTACTTTGCCCCTAGAACTATGATTTCACGTTTTAAACTTCTTCCTCATCGCCACTTTCACTATCTTTTTCTGGTAGAGACTCTCTTTGATTCGTATTTTGGCAAAGCTTAGAGCATCTGCAGCCATCTGTGCAGGATAAACCTTGTGCCACACAAGAACAACTTTGTGTGGCGCTGTTAGCTTTACACCCACATCTAATGAGCAGCATCAATGCCTCAGATGCCGCAGGCTGATCCAGTTAACAGACAACATATTTTTCTCTATCACCCATTCATCGCTTTTTGCTGATGGTAGTCCGAATATAGATTGAAAGGCGCGTATTCAAACTGCTGCCTGGAAATTTCCTGTCTGTATGTGTTTCTGCAGAGCGTCCTTTGTAGGTGGTAGCTGATGACACTGGATGTATTTTTATTTACAAAACAAAATGAACCGTACCTTATTAATATCACAAATTGACGGTAAACCGTCGACAAAACATGAAAATTTCTACATCGAGGAGAAGGCCGATTAGAATGTCAAAACTATCACCTACTCACTCTACAAAGTGTGTGGCAAAAATTTTGATTCTTTGAAACAGGATCGAAGACCTTTTATGTACCTTTTCCAGAGAAGGCACTTACACTGTCACAACCAGATATTGCATGCAGACCTGGCAAAACAAGACAAACATCTTCATCCACGTTTCGGCATGTGGCAGCTATATCAACAATCCGGGATTTACTAGACGTTCCAGAGACAATAAAATGTATGCCAGTACTTCAATTAACGTCTGTATCTGAGGATAGAATCACAATTAACTTGAATCCATTATCCATTGCGTGTTTTCCGCATAGAAACATTTTCAGGCTATTCCTGATAAAGCCCAGAACCATCCTCTTTCACAACAACAGCATTGCTGACAGTGATCTAATAACATTAACTTTTGGGGAGATAAGCTTACCTTCTAACATAAACCCAGGCCTCGTTTTTGACCATTCATCCACGAAGAATTCAACAAGCTGTGTTTTATTTTCACATCTCAAGATTTTTTCCCATTGACGCGGACAAGGATGTGATGGTCGTTTAATTTGGTCAAAACCTCTCCGGAAACACTTCTGTTTTGTCTGTGTATGTCCTTGATGAATACTGACCGCCTTCTTCCTTTTGCTTCTTAAATGATGCAAGATGTTCAAAGGTTCATGGAATGTTTTTCAGGGATTGTATGAGTGACATAACATCAAAAATCCGGACATATTGATTTGGAAGTACACCATTATGTTCAGAAACTTTGTCAATGATGCTACTCAACGCTGCTTTGTTTGTTTTTACCAGACAACCACCTGTTGTGGCAATTGACCAAGGGATAGAACCTAGGTCATGTCGAAGGACATCTCTCATATTCAGTTGTCTAAATTAGGCAATCACTAACAACCTTGCAAATAAGTGTCTATCTGTCTTCAAAATGGTGTTCTTATCAGTTTAGGAAATGTTTGTTTTAATATAGAATGTCTTCAGAACTCTTTTCGGAATAGGATCACGAAAAGGGATATTGCTTGTCAATGAACTTTTAGAAATAAATTCAGTTTAAAAACAAGTGAAAATGCAATAAAATTAACCTAAAAAAGTCTAATATAAATGACCATTACGCACAAATCAATAAACAAAATTTGCAACAATGGAAACAAGTGTAAAGATATATAAAATAACAAGATAACCTACAAAACTAGTGTACAGATATTAATGATCAAAGCGAAAAAAGAAATGAGAAAATACAAATTAAACGCACCACAACTAAAGCAAAGTCAAACAGACCCAAAACAATTAATTCACTAATTGATTACATTCTATCGATAATGATCTCAATTTTGATCTAGATTGACAAAATGAAAAATAGTTCTTGTACAAAACCAACAAATTGACACAAAAAGCCCAGAAAGAGAAATAAATCACATCGTTGTTAGTGTAGAATTTGTAATATGAAATCGTATCGGTTATAACTCGTATCACAGGTACTTGTGGACAGGACCCTCCCCCATTTTTCTTGAACATCGATTTTTTTTTATGTAAACAACATTTTGCAACTCTCTATGTAAATCGATGTTCAAGAAAAAGGGGGAGAGGGTCCTGTCCACAAGTACCTGTGACTCGTATATCCGGAAATATTTTGCTATATGGTTAAATTCTGTAAAAAGAGCGTTTTGGAATAATTAATAGTTTAATATTTAATATTTAAATGTAGCGATTTAATCCAACATGATGTTTTCGTGATTATTTGACATGTTTTGCAGTTAATCGAATTTAAAAGCTCGTTAGAGCTTGTGTTATGCTTGTTGTTCATGCTTCGACTTTAAATAAAACTTATTTATTTATTTATTTATTATTTAATCCCGTGCAGTCATGTGTATAATAATTAAAAAGATGCTATTTTTAGGTACAAAAATACTACATTTGCGAGAACGTATATCTCTTATAAAAATGCGTTATTTTCAAAGGATATGGCTGGCGAATCATGTTATTTTTATACTTGTACTAAATATTTATTATCAGATTTTTAAAATCAAGTTGGTCATATGTATGAAACGTTATACAAACTATTGAATAGCACTACAGGGGGTTAATCGGAAAATTAGCTGCGGAACCGTAGCCCTTTATGGTCCTTTTTTTTTTTTTTTTTTATGGCTACGGATTTCATCCTATCAAAAATTTGCGGAACTGCGACAAAGAATTCGTCGTACCTTTCAACAGTAATTTTCACAATGAAACGCTTTGTGAGAGCGGAGTCATGTGGATAACTCGTTATATGAATAGTGAAAAGATAGGGAAAATATGGAAGAAAGGTAAGTTGAATAGTGAAAAGATATGAAAAATATGGAAGAAACCCAAGTTGAATAGTGATAAGATAATAGATTGGAAAATACAGAAGAAAATTGTGAAACGATATGGAAAATATGGAAGAAAGGCAAGTCGAATAGTAATAAGATATAGACAATATGGAAGAAAGGCAAGTTGAATAGTGAAAAGATATGAAAAATATGGAAGAAACCCAAGTTGAATAGTGAAAAGATTTGGAAAATACAGAAGAAAATTGTGAAAAGATATGAAAAATATGGAAGAAAAGTAGGTTGAATAGTGAAATGATATGGAAAATATGAAAGAAAAGTAAGTTGAAATGTGAAATGATATGGAAAATATGGAAGAAAAGTAAGTTGAAATGTGAAATGATATGGAAAATATGGAAGAAAGGCAAGTCGAATAGTGATAAGATATGGACAATATGGAAGAAAGGCAAGTTGAATAGTGAAAAGATATGAAAAATATGGAAGAAACCCAAGTGGAATAGTGAAAAGATATGGAAAATACAGAAGAAAATAGTGAACCATGCTATGAGAACAAAATAACGTACTAATCACATTTTTGGTCACAAGTAATATTATCATTTAATAAATAATTCATTTTCACTAAAAGATAATAATTGTCTTTTAAATAAATCAATAATTATACACATATAAATATTGAACAATATTTTAAAACAATAATACGGTCCGAGTTGTCTTAACATACGGGCCGACTTTTCCTCGCTTATGGTCCGAGTTATCCGCGGGCCGAGTTGTCTGGCATCCCCTGGTACCTTGTGGATATTAAATATTTTAAACCAGTTATAATTCCGGTTTGCAACTAATCAACAGGTGTAAACAACATGGAAAATTTATGATAAAATTCAGACAAAATGCAAACAAAATATGTCTTTATCAGCCCAGAATAGAAAAGCTGTATGGGAGGAACATAAGGACAGGTTCAACTGACGTTCATTTTTGTATTCAGCCTACAATTAGTACAATAATAGACTGAATAGTGAATAGTAATCTACAAAAGAAAATGCGTAAAACTATAAAACTTAAAAGTCGTACTCGGGGACAGTATAACCCTCCCCCATTTTTCAAAATTGCTCATTTGGCGTAATACAACAATTACTAACTCAATCATTTATCTTTACAGGTCTGTCTCTGTATCTGTATTATACTGGAAGTTAACTCAGTCACTGAGCAAAAGTTATCCAGGAGTGTGTTTGCGCACTAAGTCCTACTTAGTCTAGGTTCTTGTTAGGTGTGCAAAATTGCAGCTTTGAAACCTTCTACAGTTTGCTGCTCACGGCACTTTCTGTTAGCGTGTTCCAATCTTTCACAGTTCTTGAAAAGAAAGAATGTTTATATATCTCCAGTGGCTGAAAGTACTTTGATTTGTTTACTGTTGGATGTTCTTGATGGACGTTGGTTATATTCAATATTATTATCAGCAGGTATGGGCCGTATGGCTACCAGGTCATTGACTCTTTTGAAAAGAAGGACAAGCCTTTGTTCTTTTCTCCTTTCATTTAGTGGCTTCCAGCCGAGTTCGTTCATTATTGCGGTGACGCTACTGATTCATTTGTAGTCACTATAGATGAATCTGGCTGCCCTGCGCTGTACATTCTTTATGCGGTCAATGTCTTTTGTAGGTGTGGGTCCCACACTGTACTTGAATAGTCGAACAGCGAGCGCACTAAGGAGATATAGGCTGTTTCTTTGAATTTTCGGTTGCAATGTTTGAAGTTCCTTCTGATGAGTCTAAGGGTGGAATTGGCTTTATTACAGATTTTATTGATATATGTTGACCATTTTAAGTTTTCACTGATGATAACACCAAGGTACGGATTTTCCTGCACATGTTCCAAAATATGATTGTTGAGAATGTAGTGTGTAGTTAGTGGATTTCTACTTCTGTGAATAGACATAATGTAGCATTTGGTGGCATTAAAATGTATCCCCCATTTTGTTGCCCATCTCTCTAGTGAATGAAGGTCGGTTTGAAGTTGTTGTTGGTCCTGTTGTGTTTTGACTGATCTATATAGTAAGCAGTCGACTGCAAAGAGTCTGACCTGGGATCTTACACATAGTGGAAGGTCATTGATGTGACACAAGAAAAGAAGAAGTCCAACTCCAAGGACGGTTCCTTGGGGTACTCCAGATTCTACTGAGCATGATGATGAAGACTCTCCTTTGACTATTACTCTTTGTTGACGTTGTGTAAGAAAATTTTCGATCCATTTGTTTATTTTCCCGTCAATTCCATAATTATTTAATTTGTGTAATAATTTTTTATGTGGTACAGTGTCAAATGCTTTACTGAAGTCTAGAATAACTAGGTCGGTCTGTTTCTTGGCATCAAATGATTTCATTATATCATGCATTGTTATAATTTGTTGGGATTCACATGAATGACCGCTTCGGAAGCCATGTTGTAAAGATGTTAGGATTCTAATGTTTTCTAGATGTTTAAGTATATGCCTGCAGATTATGTTAATGACACTGGTCGATAATTTGAGGCTGTGTGATTATCGCCTTTTCTAAATATCGGTGTTATGTTTGCATTTCTCCAGTCAGATGGTAGTTCGCCTGTTGTTAAGCTGATTTGGAAAATGTGACTCATTACGGGTGCAAGTTCTTCAGCGCACGCTTTTAGGACCTTGTTAGCGATGTTATCCGGACCACCTGCTTTATTTATGTTTAGATTGGTTAACAACTTCACAACTCCATGTACCTCTATGTTTATATCACTAATGCTGGGGTATTTCTTTTGTGAAGACCGACTTGAATTGGTCATTCAGCAGTTCTGCCTTTGATTTGCTGTCTTGGTGAAGTATTCCATTTTTCTAGCAATCAATTTGCTTTCCAACCAACCAAGGCAATTTAGTCGTATTTTTTTTCAAATCAATCTCATATTATTAGTCATAATGAACGGATCATATAAACAGAAGTAAAAAAAAATTTGTAGTTTTGAAAAAGATGTGCTATCCTGTCCTCTGAGTACATGTGACCCATTATGAGTATACAGTCTTGACACCGCATACTTTTATTACATGTCAAATGCAAAATCATTGGAAAAGTTAAGATCGAGACTACTGCTGTGTGAATATTAACTATAATTATATTAAAAGATATTAAATGTTTTCAAATTTGAGCTAGGGCCTGTGTTGCTCAATGAGTTGGGTAATTGGATTACCTAACAATTCATACAAGCCTATCACCAATACACTGTGGGTTCGCTCTCAACTGTGTAAATTACTAAAAGGGTGCACTCGACTCGCAGCTGCAAGTGATAAAGTTTACCAGTTGCTTGCCCATGGTCGGTGGTTCTCTCCGGGTACTCTGGCTTCTTCCACCACTAAAACTGGTCGCCATGATATAGCTGAAATATTGCTGAAAGTGGCGTTAAAACACAATAAATCAAATTTGAGCTTATTTTGAAGATAAACTTCAATTTTGAAAACTTTCAAAATAAAATCTTTCCTATATTCATTTTAAGAACCATCCAAAGTATGCATGCGCGATATCACCAGACGTTGTAACATTTGTGAAAAATCGAGGGTTGGTTTGTTTACACCTCTTTTTCACTTAAATGTTAAAAATTGTAGTGGAATCCGGATATAAAGACCATAAATATAAAACTTCAAAGTATTTGAGGATGATTTGAATTAATTAAATAAAATGTTGGTAAGCAGTGAAATTAACCACTGAACCCTTAGGTGCGCGATATCACTGGACGGCTCTGTAAAACATAACCATTTAACTTCCTTATGTCCCCAACTGCATTGGTGATGTAATGGTTAGCGTGCTCGCCTTGAGTGAGGTAGGTCGAGGGTTTGAGTTAAACCAAAGTCTATGAAATTGGTATTTGTCGCTTCTCCGCTAAGCATGCAGCATTAAGGAGAAAGGGTAAAGACTGGTCGGCTCGGAATCAGAATAATGTGTCCGAGTGGAGCGACATGTCTACCGTCGGACTGTTGTTTCAGTGAGCTAGCACAAAGCAGACATCATCATCATATCATTGAAAATTAACTTGTTCTCGCCATGATATAGCTGAAAAATCACTCACTCACTCCTTATGTCCTGTTATTACCGGGTTTTAAACGGTCTTGCACACACATATTAATATCTCAATAGAGCACCCAGATTCAAAGCTTATCATATAAACATGAGAAAATGGTCATTTATGTTTGATTTACTAAATTAAAAACCAAGTATTTCCTTTCCGTTTCAAAACGGTGGCATTGAAAACAACACATTCTTATTCTTAAATCATGTTTTGGACAGTCAATTTAAGTAAAACATAAAGCGCTTGTTACTCGGTGAGTATGACTTCAATATTTACATTTATAATGTCAATGCAGACAATGAAACTAAAATCTGACTGCAGGAGTATGTTTTCTAAATAATTAAGGGCAAAGAAAAAAAAATGGAAAAAAGTATGTTCAGCGTCAAATAGTAGATATTGCAGTTCCTACCTTTAAAGATACATATAACATTTCAAGCTCATATTTCTTTAGATTGTTTAACATTATTTCAGCATCATACCATAATCTCTTCCTTGTATATACACAATGTACATTTTGTTTATAATATAATTTTGTTTTTCAGTTTAAGAAGATTGCAGTCTCGTGTTAGTGAAGCACCACCCAGCAGATATTCCAAACAAAGAGAAACACCCCCTAATAGATACTCTCCACAAAGAGAAACACCCCCTAATAGATACTCTCCACAAAGAGGAACACCACCCAACAGATACTCACCCAATAAAAATCAGAAAGATGTTGGAAGACGGTCTCATTCACCATATGGCAAATATAGAAATGCTACATCTCCTGCGTACTTACACAGGTGTTTATGAGTTTCTATGTTAAGGAATTAATTTATTAAATTGAAATATCTCTTGAATGAATAATGATGCTATGTTTTGAATCTTAACATTTCTGGATTTTTCTTTTTATATTATATATGTATATTTTCTTTTTTTGAAAATTAATATTTTTTTTATATTAATGACAATTCAGTTTTGCTTACATTTGTATTTAATATAATATGACATATATTTTGTGAAAATTATAACTGTCTTGCACTTTACAGTAGTCCCTCTCTTATAAGACCTCTCCCACCAAAGGCCACCCTTATTATCAGGCCAGATTTCAGATGACCCTCTCTTATAAGACCTCTCCCACCAAAGGCCACCCTTATTATCAGGCCAGATTTCAGATGACCCTCTCTTATAAGACCTCTCCCACCAAAGGCCACCCTTATTATCAGGCCAGATTTCAGATGACCCTCTTATAAGGCCACTCCCACTAAAGGCTACCCTTATTATCATGCCAGATTTCAGATGATCCTCTTATAAGGCCACTCCCACTAAAGGCCACCCTTATTATCATGCCAGATTTCAGATGACCTTCTTATAAGGCCACTCCCACTAAAGGTTACCCTTATTATTATTCCAGATTTCAGATTACCCTCTTATAAGGCCACTCCCACTAAAGGTTACCCTTATTATCATTCCAGATTTCAGATGACCCTCTTATAAGGCCACTCCCACTAAAGGCCACCCTTATTATCATGCCAGATTTCAGATGATCCTCTTATAAGGCCTCTCCCACTAAAGGCTACCCTTATTATCATTCCAGATTTCAGATTACCCTCTTATAAGGCCTCTCCCACTAAAGGCCACCCTTATTATTAGGCCAGATTTCAGATGACCCTCTTATAAGGCCACTCCCACTAAAGGCTACCCTTATTATCAGGCCAGATTTCAGATGACCCTCTTATAAGGCCACTCCCACTAAATGCCACCCTTATTATCAGGCTAGATTTCAGATGACCCTCTTATAAGGCCACTCCCACTAAAGACCACCCTTATTATCATGCCAGATTTCAGATGACCCTCTTATAAGGCCACTCCCACTAAAGACCACCCTTATTATCATGCCAGATTTCAGATGACCCTCTTATAAGGCCACTCCCACTAAATGCCACCCTTATTATCAGGCTAGATTTCAGATGACCCTCTTATAAGGCCACTCCCACTAAAGACCACCCTTATTATCATTCCAGATTTCAGATTACCCTCTTATAAGGCCACTCCCACTAAATGCCACCCTTATTATCATGCCAGATTTCAGATGATCCTCTTATAAGGCCACTCCCACTAAATGCCACCCTTATTATCATGCCAGATTTCAGATTACCCTCTTATAAGGCCACTCCCACTAAATGCCACCCTTATTATCATGCCAGATTTCAGATGATCCTCTTATAAGGCCTCTCCCACTAAAGGCCACCCTTATTATCATGCCAGATTTCAGATGATCCTCTTATAAGGCCACTCCCACTAAATGCCACCCTTATTATCATGCCAGATTTCAGATTACCCTCTTATAAGGCCACTCCCACTAAATGCCACCCTTATTATCATGCCAGATTTCAGATGATCCTCTTATAAGGCCACTTCCACTAAAGGCCACCCTTATTATCATTCCAGATTTCAGATTACCCTCTTATAAGGCCTCTCCCACTAAAGGCTACCCTTATTATCATGCCAGATTTCAGATGACTCTCACTAAAGGCTACTCTTATTATCATGCCAGATTTCAGATGATCCTCTTATAAGGCCTCTCCCACTAAATGCCACCCTTATTATCATGCCAGATTTCAGATGACCCTCTTATAAGGCCACTCCTAATAAAGGCCACCCTTATTATCATGCCAGATTTCAGATGACCCTCTTATAAGGCCTCTCCTACTAAAGGCCACCCTTATTATCATGCCAGATTTCAGATGACCTTCTTATAAAGCCTCTCCCACTAAAGGCTACCCTTATTATCATGCCAGATTTCAGATGATCCTCTTATAAGGCCTCTCCCACTAAAGGCTACTCTTATTATCAGGCCAGATTTCAGATTACCCTCTTATAAGGCCACTCCCACTAAAGGCCACCCTTATTATCATGCCAGATTTCAGATGATCCTCTTATAAGGCCTCTCCCACTAAAGGCCACCCTTATTATCAGGCCGGATTTCAGATGATCCTCTTATAAGGCCTCTCCCACTAAAGGCTACTCTTATTATCATGCCAGATTTCAGATGATCCTCTTATAAGGCCTCTCCCACTAAAGGCTACCCTTATTATCATGCCAGATTTCAGATGACCCTCTTATAAGGCCACTCCCACTAAAGGCCACCCTTATTATCAGGCCAGATTTCAGATTACCCTCTTATAAGGCCACTCCCACTAAAGGCCACCCTTATTATCATGGCAGATTTCAGATGACCCTCATAAGGTCACTCCCACTAAAGGCTACCCTTATTATCAGGCCAGATTTCAGATTACCCTCTTATAAGGCCACTCCCACTAAAGGCTAGTACCCTTATTATCATGGCAGATTTCAGATGACCCTCTTATAAGGTCACTCCCACTAAAGGCTACCCTTATTATCATGCCAGATTTCAGATAACCCTCTTATAAGGCCATTCCCACTAAAGGCTACCCTTATTATCATGCCAGATTTCAGATGACCCTCTTATAAGGTCACTCCCACTAAAGGCTACCCTTATTATCATGCCAGATTTCAGATGACCCTCTTATAAAGCCACTCCCACTAATGACTACCCTTATTATCATGCAAGATTTCAGATGACCCTCTTATAAAGCCTCTCCCACTAAAGGCCACCCTTATTATCAGGCCAGATTTCAGATGACCCTCTTATAAGGCCTCTCCACCAAAGGCCACCCTCATTATCAGGCCAAATTTCAGATGACCCTCTTATAAGGCCACTCCCACTAAAGGCTACCCTTATTATCAGGGCAGATTTCAGATGACCCTCTTATAAGGCCTCTCCACCAAAGGCTACCCTTATTATCATGCCAGATTTCAGATGACCCTCTTATAAGGTCACTCCCACTAAAGGCTACCCTTATTATCATGCCAGATTGCAGATGACCCTCTTATAAGGCCTCTCCCACTAAAGGCCACCCTTATTATCAGGCCAGATTTCAGATGACCCTCTTATAAGGTCACTCCCACTAAAGACCACCCTTATTATCAGGCCAGATTTCAGATGACCCTCTTATAAGGTCACTCCCACTAAAGACCACCCTCATTATCAGGCCAGATTTCAGATGACCCTCTTATAAAGCCTCTCCCACTAAAGGCCACCCTTATTATCAGGCCAGATTTCAGATGACCCTCTTATAAGGTCACTCCCACTAAAGGCCACCCTTATTATCAGGCCAGATTTCAGATGACCCTCTTATAAGGCCACTCCCACTAAAGGCTACCCTTATTATCAGGCCAGATTTCAGATGACCCTCTTATAAGGCCACTCCCACTAAAGGCTACCCTTATTATCAGGCCGGATTTCAGATGCATTTAGACAGTAAAATACTTTTAAATTGTTCCCCTCAAGAGAGACCACCCTTTTATAAGGCCACTTTTTCATTGTCCAGAAGATAGTCTAATAAGAGAGAGACTATTGTATAAGGTTAACTTGCCTTTTACTTTTTTGATTGTGTAATACATACCTGTACATTCAATATTATCTATTTTATATGTCTTTTATTTATATGAATGCAATATATTTATATTGCGATGAAGGATTTCTTTATAGTCAGTTGTTTAAACTTTGTCTACCAGTAGTTATTTCTAGTGTCTGCGTTTTAAGATATATTTCTGAATACAAAATGAACAAAAAAAAATTGCTGCTATGTAATCATGATGCCAAAAATCCTCTTAAAAGGCCACCCCTTCTGCAATGAAAAAGTGGTTTATAAAAAGGGTGACTTCTCTCAAGGGAGACAATTTAGTAATATTTTACTATCTCAGTGCTACAGAAATCTGGCTTGATAATAGGGGTGGCCTTTGATGACAGTTGCCTTATAAGAGAGAAGAAAACTACAAATTTCTACTAATCTGTTTATTGATGAACAGCAGTTAATGTGTTGTATATAAATTATAGTTTGTTTCCAGATGTCAAATGTTTCTGGTTTGATCATTTACATTCATATTTATTTCTATTTTATTTTAAGAAATAAACAAAAAATATTGTACATTTTCAGGATTGATACACCACCAGAGCATGACAGAATAAGAAATAAGGGTACCTTAAGAGGAAACAAATATGGAGTTGTCCCCCCTGTCCAGAAACGTACACATCAGTAAGTTTACAGGAAGATGTAGTATGTAGATGTCTTAAAAATTAACACATGAATGGATATTTAATGTTTATATAGAAACAACAAGGCCATGCAGAAATAATAGGCTTTGTTTTCAGGGTCCCACAAACTGTTCTGGTGACTACAATATAGTACAATGTATATTCCCATTTAATGGATTTAAAACATGTCTGTAATGCTCACAGTACTTGAACATCAAATCTCCATGCAATAATACAATAAAATCTTTTTTTTTGTATCTGACTTGAAGGGACTTATGATTTTTCTTCCAAGTATCAGTACTTGTAATGGAATATTTGAGTAAATGTTATCCATGATACATTCAACTGAAAACTATTATAAAAGTGACAAACTTTTTCAAGGGTGAAAGAGTGAACAATATTTCAGATATATGATGTTGAGAGAAAGTCATTATTTGATGGAATGATGATGAAATTCCTTTTGTACTTGAACAACACATTTAGTTGGATTTTTAAAGTTCTAGCTCACTGAAACAATAGTCAGCAGGTAGACATGGCACTCCACTCAGACAAAGTATCCTGATTCAGAACCAACAAATCTTTGCTCATATTCCCTAATGCTGGTATTGCTGGGTGCTTACCAATGCTATAGTCTTTGACCGAACCAGAGCTGGAACCCATGATCTCGAGGCGATCACGCTAAACATTAGACCATCGATGCAGTTAAGTTATTCAAGAAATCAACATATCTTAGTTCAAGTTAACAAGCTTCTGGTGTAGTGTATGATATGGTGAGGATTATGGTGTTTAACACCAGTCACAACAAATTTTCAGTTATGTCGTGGCGGTCAGTTTTATTGGTGGAGAAAACCAGAGTACACGGAGAAAACCAGCGAACTGCCGCAAGTCACTAACAAACTTTATTGCATAATATTGTATCGAGTACACCTCACCTGAGCGGGATTCGAACTCACAACTTTAGTGGTTATAGGCACTGGTTGCATAGGTAGTTGTAAATCCAACTACCATACAATCATGACCATAGCGGCCCTAAATAAGTGAGTAATAATAGGAAGTGATAATAGATGCCACAGAAATAATTAGTTTACAGAGGTATTGACTTTTATCTATCTTAAAGCAAAGTATAGTCAAACCTGGTTTAGTTACCACATCTATTAAGTATAGTCAAACCTGGTTTAGTTACCACATCTATTATGTATAGTCAGACCTGGTTTAGTTACCACATCTATTAAGTATAGTCAAACCTGGTTTAGGTACCACATCTATTAAGTATAGTCAAACCTGGTTTAGTTACCACATCTATTAAGTATAGTCAAACCTGGTTTAGGTACCACATGTATTAAGTATAGTCAAACCTGGTTTAGGGACCACATCTATTAAGTATAGTCAAACCTGGTTTAGTTACCACATCTATTAAGTATAGTCAAACCTGGTTTAGGTACCACATCTATTAAGTATAGTCAAACCTGGTTTAGGTACCACATCTATTAAGTATAGTCAAACCTGGTTTAGGTACCACATCTATTAAGTATAGTCAAACCTGGTTTAGTTACCACATCTATTAAGTATAGTCAAACCTGGTTTAGGTACCACATCTGTTAAGTATAGTCAAACCTGGTTTAGTTACCACATCTATTAAGTATAGTCAAACCTGGTTTAGTTACCACATCTATTAAGTATAGTCAAACCTGGTTTAGTTACCACATCTATTAAGTATAGTCAAACCTGGTTTAGTTACTGCATCTATTAAGTATAGTCAAACCTGGTTTAGTTAACCACATCTATTAAGTATAGTCAAACCTGGTTTAGTTACCACATCTATTAAGTATAGTCAAACCTGGTTTAGTTACCACATCTATTAAGTATAGTCAAACCTGGTTTAGTTACCACATCTATTAAGTATAGTCAAACCTGGTTTAGTTACCACATCTATTAAGTATAGTCAAACCTGGTTTAGTTACCACATCTATTAAGTATAGTCAAACCTGGTTTAGTTACCACATCTATTAAGTATATAGTCAAACCTGGTTTAGTTACCACATCTATTAAGTATAGTCAAACCTGGTTTAGTTACTGCATCTATTAAGTATAGTCAAACCTGGTTTAGTTAACCACATCTATTAAGTATAGTCAAACCTGGTTTAGTTACCACATCTATTAAGTATAGTCAAACCTGGTTTAGTTACCACATCTATTAAGTATAGTCAAACCTGGTTTAGTTACCACATCTATTAAGCAATAATTTGTATTGTGTGACCTTGATTATAATTTCCATTTACAATGAATTTCATAGTAATTAAAGCTGTATTTGATATCGCCTGTCTTATGTGACCTTATTTCAGTGATCTTTGTCCCCTATTGACTATTGGATCTCCAACGGCAATACATATATAAATAAACGATAAACAAACCTTCACAGATTCACTTCCACTCAAAAAGACAACATACTATGACAAATATTAATAACAATGAATAACATGGACAGTGCATTGATTGTAGGGTCAGTGAATTCTCCTAGTTAACTGATTACTAGCTAGTATAGAGTGAGTCATTGGGTTTTATTAAATTTCCTATAAAGATGCATTTTAGAACATAAAGTTATCAAGTTTCAATTTTCTAATAAAAATATCCTTAAAAAATATTGTTTCCTATAATCTGACTTGCAGTTTTTGAAGTAGGTAGGTAGATTGAAAATTTTAGTATCAAATATCTGAAGGAATGCAAAACAATGGTTAGAAAATAAGAAT
This sequence comes from Bathymodiolus septemdierum, assembly GCA_963383655.1. Lineage (NCBI taxonomy): Eukaryota > Metazoa > Mollusca > Bivalvia > Mytilida > Modiolidae > Bathymodiolus > Bathymodiolus septemdierum. The sequence goes on along the minus strand of OY726521.1, from coordinate 41,085,123 downwards.
TATTTTCTTTTATCTTTAGAACACCAGATTATGACAGCTGGGGAGAAGAAAGTGAGGATGACTCGGGCGGTGAACAAAATTATTACATGCCTCAGCATTACCCTTATCCTGCATATGGATACCCAGCATATCAACCTCCTCAACTTGGACAGCCTCCACCTCAAGTAGTTTTTGGAGCTCCTTTTCCAATTTATTATCCACCACCTCCACAGTATGGTTACAGAAATAAAAAAGCTCGAGACAAAAGGGCTAAAAGGACACAAAATAAAGAACCAAATGTGCACTATTCACAGCCTCAAGGTGGCAGGAATTCTAAATATCAAAAAAGTCCCAGAATGCATCATTCACTTCCTGTATATAATGACTACACTCAAGAAAATCGTACACATAGACGAAGAGTTGAAATATTTGATCCTGATAGAAATGATGTACTCAAAAGATACAAGGTATTTACAGGATATATTAATTATTACTTATTATTTAATTTGTTGATCTTACTTACATTGTCTCCATATATTTTTATAATGAGAAAAAAACATTTCTTTAAAGTTAAATGGTTTCATTATTGTTGTTTCCATTGTTATTAAATTAAATCTTTCTTTCATCTGCAATTATTACCAGGTTCAGTATACATGCGGCATAAAAACAGACCATGCCACCTTTTGCTAGCAGTTTCATGCCATTGTATTTTGATAGCAAAATTTGAGCGATTTCAGAAAAAAGTCTGAGAAAAACATCAGCCGCAATATTCGATGAGCAAGATATTTTTTTATGTAACTTTAAATTTGAAATTCATTTCCATTATTTGAAGTATATATTTCTTAGATGTTAATATAATGGGGTATATTATATTATTTGTAATTTTCATGTTTAACTTGTAATTTGTAGTACATTGAACCTCAACAGTCGCCATATACCCCTGAAAACATTGATGATGTAGTGGCCAGAAAGTACCAGGATGAACCAGTATGTATAGTATATTAATTATAATTGATGTTTTAATTGTATAAACATAACTTAAAGGAGATACCTTAACATCAAAAGACAGTCTCACATCATTGCACATGTTCAAGCAAATAATATTTTGAACTTGTTTTATATTTGAGGCCACGAATTAATCAATTGTGTGTTTGCCCAAATGTGTCCTACCAGAATATCGCCATGATATAGCTGAAATATTGCTGAAAGTGGCGTTAAGCACAATAAATCAATCAATCAATCATTCTACCAGAATAAAAGGTACCTACTCAATTTTTTTTTCTCTAAAAACATATTTCATAAGTTTTTGGGTATTTCCTAGTTCCATAGTGATAAGGCATCTTAATTCAAATTTTAACACATTTTAATAGAAAGAAAATGAATGTCCCTACATACCCATGTCCAACATCCATGGGTCGGGTTTGGGTAAACTATCATTTTGTTAAATGGTGGCCTGATATGTTTAAGAAGTAAAAGAATCAGACCTATTCAGAATGATTTCATTTTCAAGAGTGTATAATTGGTATCTTCAGTCTGATTATAACTATGTTAGATACTGTATGCTCCATTAATATCTGACTGACACAAATCAATCTAAATGTTGAGTAGATAAGTCTTAGTGATGGTCGTTTCTTCCAGGGCTTTTCCTTTGCTGGTATCATTGGCAAGATTTTGTTCCAATAGTGTTTTCATCATCGGTTTATTTATAGACAAAATATAAGATGGAGTTGTGTCAAAAATTAATGGATTTTTGGATATTTAATACAAAAAATGTGTTTGATTTTAACCAGATTGTTGTTATTTTCACAGCAATCGTAATTTTATGTTTCAATGGATTAACCCTTTTTTTTAACAATTGAATATCTTGCTTTCAGAGACTATTTCATTCTGTGACTTCCTTCCATACTATTAATACCATTGGTTGAAAAAAATTTGGACAACCACACATTGACCAATGACATGAAAGCAAACCAGAACTATTGTAGATAATTACCCATGATTCATTAGATTCTGAAATTACTCATTACAATGTTAAGATAATTTGAGAAAGTCACATTTTCTTCAGTTTACATGTCAACCTAACTGCATGTCCTCCATTGTATTATCTTACTCCTTTAGCATCACTCAAGTATTATCAAATACGACAACGACCAGTACCATTATTTTTTTTACAAGTGTGAGGTATTTTAGCTGTGTTATTAATTTTAAAATGAAACACAGCTAAAAATCCTGAACATTTAAAAACAAAACAAAATAATGGTACTTGTAGTTTAAATTATTTGAAACATTTTCCATTTATTTAAATCTGTCAAAATGTAAACAAATTAATTTGCTAAGAATTTAATTTATTTGTAAATTTTAAAATTCTGTTGAATGCCAGATGAAAAAAAACATTTGCTGGTTTGCCCTTTTCTGTATGGGATGTATAATTGGAAAATTTAATTTGTTAAAGCTGAAATTACATGTTATTTATTGGTATTACAATTAACAATGGTGTTGGTCTTTAGATTAATATATTATATTGGGATATTAAAAACTGTTACATTTTTCTATCTTTGTGTCTATTGTTGAACCTTGGTTACTTACACCCAGATAAATTACTGACCAGATATAAAATCAACCTGAATTTTGTTGAATTTTGTTTAAGTAAAATTTACACACACAAAAAAAATCAAGATTCAGCCTTAGATAATAATTTTAGTCCTAGATAATAATTATAGTCTTAAATTTTCAATCTTAATAGATATTAAATTTCTATAATTTCTATGTTGAAATTGAAGTAATTCTTTCATAGATCAAAGCAATGTGTTTTTTGCAAAGGTCCAGTGTTCTAAGAATTGTAATTTAGAAGCATTGTTGTCAGCTACTGGTTGTCAATTTAATATTCTACATGCTAGATATTACAGTTTATTGCTAATTTTAACTATGTTTAATCAGCTAAGAACTATATATTGGATTCTCAATATTACATTTTTTTTTTAATTATTCAAGAAATACAGAGCTTTCAAATCTAAAAAGTATTGTTATTTGCTCAATCTTAAAATCTAAGACCCAAATATTATTTTCTGGAGCTAACCATTGGTTCATATATGTTAACATTAATAGCATGATCTGCTTTCCATACATTTTCTAATTGGTGTTGTATACTGTTATTGTTTTGACAGAAATTGCTTTCCATACATTTTCTACTGTTATTGTTTTGACAGGAATTGCTTTCCATACATTTTCTACTGTTATTGTTTTGAAAGGAATTGCTTTCCATACATTTTCTACTGTTATTGTTTTGACAGGAATTGCTTTCCTTATTTTACTACAATGATCATCCTCTCTTTGCTGAGAGTTTTGTTAAGTGGTTTATTAATGACAGCTTGGAGGAGATCATTCCTGATATGCTAATAGAGACACTTACTGACTTAAACAAACTGGTTTGTAACTAACCCACCTCACTCTAATACTAATACATAACTTATACTATATCTTATATTACTTTGACTCACTAACTATTTATACCTTGTCTTGTCTGCATGCTTACTCTATAGTATTAGAAGGTGGAACATGGAAAGGTATTTTCTTACACAATTTCTTACATACATGTATTTTCTAACACATTTTAGAAGGGATTGAAGTTGGGGGCAGGATGTCTGTGTTATTGACATGTGGTAGTGCCAAGTATATATAAGTTTTATATATGGTATTTTTCAATACTTATAAAAAATGAGATTATGCACATGTAAATGAAAATTTTGCACAGAACATATTTTGAAGAATTATGCAAACATTTGACTGTCTTTTACTGTTTGTTTGGTTGTTTGTTTTTTTTTTTTTTTTACAAATAAGACATTGAGACGACCATTTCATTTAAAACAAAGGGGACAATCTCATCTAATTGACCTATTAATGACCTTGACAAACAATTTTGGATATTACAAATTTTTTTTTTATGCTTTTTCTTGAATAGAAAATAATACATACATATACTCACATCATGATTATTGGCCCTTATCATTTTAAACTGTATCATCCCCACCATATTTTAGAATGTACCAGTAATATTAAATATCATACAGTATAAATGGGATGCCTTCTAGAAATATCAACACAATTTGTGTGTGGATCAAACCAAGCTTTTTGTATATTAGATCAAAAGTCAGTTAAATTTGAATATACCTGATAAGTACAAAGAGATAAGTACAGTGAAACTAAATACTCAATAAACTAGAATCCTGTATATACAAAACTTGTATGACATCTTTATTAATTTAACCTGTATAAACTGAAGACATGTCTATTCAGAACACAAAGGAGGTTTGGGTTCAACAGATTTCACTGTTTATCAAATTTTCTTGTTATTAATAGATGACAGTTTGGATAGGGTACAATTTTATTTTGTTGTTTTTACAAAAGACAGTTAACATATTGCATGAAGTAATGTTATTCACAATACCAGTACTCATTTCAGTCCTAGGACTTGAAGTGGATTAATTTTTTTAGGAAAAAAATGTTTATATGCTAATGAATATCACATGTTTTGCTCAAATATAGCATTTGTTGGGTTTTTTTCAATTTTAGCTGTAGATTTAGGTGTTTGCAGTGAACTTTTTATTGTCAGTAAAATATTTTTTAGATAATTATATATATTTCAATTATTAGTCACATAGTGTGTTTGTAGATTGCTAGTTTGTTATTTTACTATTTTTATTGGAGTATTAATTATTAGAACTTGTTGGTTATACTACAATAAGTCATAACCAAATTTATTGTAATAATATTACTATATGACAAATGAAAAATATTTATATTATTATACAAATTGTTTACCATTTTGGATATTGTATCAATCTAATTAAATATAGATGATTGTTGTATTTTTTTTGCCACAAACTTACATCTATTTAAATACAATATGGAGTCATGTCAGGGTTCATATCTTCAACAGGCCAATCAGCAATTACCCTACCGAAACTTGAGGTATTAAAACCAAGCATAAACTGAGAAGTGTTTTCTGATTTGTCACTGTATATATATATATATATATATATATATATATATATATATATATATATACGTTTGAAAATTAATCCAAACAGTGTTAGAATTAGATTTTAGAGCTGTCAAATTTTTGTTCTTCCCTCGACGGGATTTGAACCCACACCATTGATACACTGCAGCACCATTCGCTTAGCCTTACGTCCAGCGCCCTAGACCACTCGACCACATTCATATATGTGTCATTCAACGAAGTTTTAATTCTTTATCACTTTGTTTTGTGTACTTGGTGTTGTTTTACAAACCATTTTAGACATTTATATATGTATATGATTGGATGATGCAAGATGAATACAAGGTTACCTGACATGTCACCAAACTGTATATTGATGGATGTTAATGTATCACTAAAGAAAATTTCAAAAAAGAGACAACAAACATGTAATTTTAATTAGATTAGGTATTGTATTTAATACTTGTTACAAGCCATCATTGTCAAAATTAATTAGATTAGGTATTGTATTTAATACTTGTTACAAGCCATCATTGTCAAAATTAATTAGATTAGGTATTGTATTTAATACATCAGCCATCATTGTCAAAATTAGGTTTTTCTGCTTACATGCTAACAGACCCAGGAAAACAGATATTTGTAAAAGTAAAATCTTAGATTGATGCTAGCAGTTATTCAAAGAATTACAGTTAATTTCTGTTCTAAATGAACAATTGCATACATTCCAAAAGTAATCTGTATTTTATGCAATGACAATGTGGTCACCTTATAATACATTTACCTCATGTTCAGAAATAGAGTCCATATCACATATCATGTCAGTACATGTATTTGTACACCTACGCAAAAATTAATTTTGGTGTTTCAGTGTGTCAAGAGTTACATTATAATTATATATTTCCATTGAAATAACATTCACATATTTACAAAAATGAACACATGTCAGCAGGTGACACTTATCTATAGTTTCAGTAACATCATGATAAAAATTACCAAAAGTTTATTTCTATTCAAGCAGACACAGATCACTGTTATACACATTCTACCAATCATGTTAAAATAATAAGAATACTGTATTAAAACCATATGTTAATTGTTCAATATTCCAGGAATAGTTTATCATTATTCAGTATTTTCAAAGCCATTTAATTTATAAATTCATAAAATGACGAATCATGCATGTCACTGCTATCAATTTGGATAGGAAATGCACATACTAAATTTCATGATTTAAATTACTCAAAAGTTATAATTGAGAGATATTGTATGACAAGAAAATTGTGTATACAGTCAAACAAATCACTGCCTATAAAGTGGAGCCTCAGTTCCTCCATTAATGAATAGTGCATATAATTTTAACTTGTATATAAAGAGCAGCTGATCATATAGAGTACATTTTCAGGTTCCCTTGAGTTACCTTTATATATACAGATTTGACTGTACATATACTGTTTCACATTTTTATGTAATAGTACTTCTAGATACAGATACTAACTCAAATAAATCAATTTATATCTTCAGCCAAAAAATCATCCATACTACGACCAAGCCCAGATTGTATGTGCTCAGATAATAGAGGAAGTTGTACCTGACTTAAGTCATGAAGCTGTTAAATTAGCCATGGCAGAATTGGTTGGAGAGTAAGTTATTTTTCTATTAGACTGCAATATTTTGAGATGATATTGTCTTTCTGCATCTGTAGACAATTAGTTTCATTATTATGCTTATTTAGACAAGACTTTTTCCAAGCGAATAAATGTTTGCTGGAAAATTTTGTAATCATAAATAATGAGATAATTCCATCAATGGATGTCTTCAAAATTTGATTTTGGTGAATATCTAGAATACGAGATTGTGATGATTGTGGAATACAGTTTAACATTGGACACTTTTATAAATTTGGAGTCAGGTGACCAATTACAAACTACTAGCAGCTGCTGGTTGAATTTAATTTTTCAAATAGGGTAAAATTTTGATAAAATCATAAATGTACAGTGAGACTCGTCTAAGTCAAACCTCATGGGGACCAACTGTTGTGTTCAGTTTATACAGATTAAATTAGCACAGATTTCGTTCATTGAGACTTTATTTCAACTTTGGTATAAACATGATTCCGGTTCATTGAAGGATTGGTTTAAACAGTAGTTGCCTCTAATTGCCCATACAACAATAAAGGGTTGATCCAAGCTATATGTCCTGGTGATATTATCACATGTCATATATTGATATAGAATTACTGTTTTACTTTCAGTTATATGGGTTTTTCAAAATTACCAATGGATGCTAGAGTAAATGAGTTAGTGGCCGGAGCTGCTCCAGTAGGGGGACACGATGTTTCTGACACTGTCAATTCTATACTGAATGACCTTCTTAATGACCATATTGAAGAAATACAACAAGAACTGGTATTCTATTTTATTTTAATTGATTGAGAACTGCTATAAATACCTCATTATTGTCCTGACGATATCTGTCTTGAATACAATCACACTGTTGTTATTATGACATGGAAGAATCAACAATTTTGGTTTTAATTAAACAAGTAATTAAGGAGGAAACAAAGCTCATGGATTGTCATTTTTGTTCAATATAATGTGTATGGGTGAGGGTAATGGTGTTTAACACCACTTTCTACAATATTTCTGTTATATCTTGGAGGTAACTTTTATTGGTGGAGAAAACCGGAATACCCAGAGAAAACCACCGACCTGTCGCAAGTTACTAACCAACTTTATCATGTAATGTTGTATCGAGTACACCTCGCCATGAGCAGGATTCGAACTCACAACGTTAGTGATGATAGGCACTGTTTGCTTAGATAATTGTAAATCCAATGGAGATAATTCAGGGGAGATAATTTTATAATTTCAGTACAATGATCAAATTGTCGGATGAATTTCATACCTCTTCTCTCCCTCCTCACACGTCTGTGGAAATCCCTTGTTTTAAATATGCATGAAATTCAGTGACATAACTTTAGCAAATGAAAAGACTTGCCTAAACCAAACCCAGAATAAACCAAACCCTGAATAAACCGACTTTACATAAAACCCCAATGTAGGAAATCTTTGTTAATTTGACCTGTATAAACTGATCATCTGTCTATTCCAAACACAATACTAGTCCCTAGGAGGTTCAACATAGACAGGTTTGACTGTATAACAATATACATCAGTTTACAATTTATTCTTGTTAGATATACTGCATGTTTTATTCAATTCTCTGAGTACTTTTTGCTCAAGCATGAAATGTTTGAACAATTTTGTAAATATTCATGAGAAACAAATAAATAATACATATAACAGCCAAGGGTTAAAGAGAATGTTGTCACTTACTACTATGATATGACAGGTATTCTATTGTGACAGAGGAAAACTTGTCACTTACTACTATGATATGACAGGTATTCTATTGTGACAGAGGAAAACTTGTCACTTACTACTATGATATGACAGGTATTCTATTGTGACAGAGGAAAACTTGTCACTTACTACTATGATATGACAGGTATTCTATTGTGACAGAGGAAAACTTGTCACTTACTACTATGATATGACAGGTATTCTATTGTGACAGAGGAAAACTTGTCACTTACTACTATGATATGACAGGTATTCTATTGTGACAGAGGAAAACTTGTCACTTACTACTATGATATGACAGGTATTCTATTGTGACAGAGGAAAACTTGTCACTTACTACTATGATATGACAGGTATTCTATTGTGACAGAGGAAAACTTGTCACTTACTACTATGATATGACAGGTATTCTATTGTGACAGAGGAAAACTTGTCACTTACTACTATGATATGACAGGTATTCTATTGTGACAGAGGAAAACTTGTCACTTACTACTATGATATGACAGGTATTCTATTGTGACAGAGGAAAACTTGTCACTTACTACTATGATATGACAGGTATTCTATTGTGACAGAGGAAAACTTGTCACTTACTACTATGATATGACAGGTATTCTATTGTGACAGAGGAAAACTTGTCACTTACTACTATGATATGACAGGTAATCTATTGTGACAGAGGAAAACTTGTCACTTACTACTATGATATGACAGGTATTCTATTGTGACAGAGGAAAACTTGTCACTTACTACTATGATATGACAGGTATTCTATTGTGACAGAGGAAAACTTGTCACTTACTACTATGATATGACAGGTATTCTATTGTGACAGAGGAAAACTTGTCACTTACTACTATGATATGACAGGTATTCTATTGTGACAGAGGAAAACTTGTCACTTACTACTATGATATGACAGGTATTCTATTGTGACAGAGGAAAACTTGTCACTTACTACTATGATATGACAGGTAATCTATTGTGACAGAGGAAAACTTGTCACTTACTACTATGATATGACAGGTAATCTATTGTGACAGAGGAAAACTTGTCACTTACTACTATGATATGACAGGTATTCTATTGTGACAGAGGAAAACTTGTCACTTACTACTATGATATGACAGGTATTCTATTGTGACAGAGGAAAACTTGTCACTTACTACTATGATATGACAGGTATTCTATTGTGACAGAGGAAAACTTGTCACTTACTACTATGATATGACAGGTATTCTATTGTGACAGAGGAAAACTTGTCACTTACTACTATGATATGACAGGTATTCTATTGTGACAGAGGAAAACTTGTCACTTACTACTATGATATGACAGGTATTCTATTGTGACAGAGGAAAACTTGTCACTTACTACTATGATATGACAGGTATTCTATTGTGACAGAGGAAAACTTGTCACTTACTACTATGATATGACAGGTATTCTATTGTGACAGAGGAAAACTTGTCACTTACTACTATGATATGACAGGTATTCTATTGTGACAGAGGAAAACTTGTCACTTACTACTATGATATGACAGGTATTCTATTGTGACAGAGGAAAACTTGTCACTTACTACTATGATATGACAGGTATTCTATTGTGACAGAGGAAAACTTGTCACTTACTACTATGATATGACAGGTATTCTATTGTGACAGAGGAAAACTTGTCACTTACTACTATGATATGACAGGTATTCTATTGTGACAGAGGAAAACTTGTCACTTACTACTATGATATGACAGGTATTCTATTGTGACAGAGGAAAACTTGTCACTTACTACTATGATATGACAGGTATTCTATTGTGACAGAGGAAAACTTGTCACTTACTACTATGATATGACAGGTATTCTATTGTGACAGAGGAAAACTTGTCACTTACTACTATGATATGACAGGTATTCTATTGTGACAGAGGAAAACTTGTCACTTACTACTATGATATGACAGGTATTCTATTGTGACAGAGGAAAACTTGTCACTTACTACTATGATATGACAGGTATTCTATTGTGACAGAGGAAAACTTGATTATACAGGGGAGATAATTTTTGTAATTTCAGATAAATGAGGTTGTTACAGACATTGTGATAGACAACATCATTGAGGAAGATTTAATTGTAAATGAAGTAGATGAGGAGGCACCAGAGGTTGCACAGGAAGTTCTTAGTCAGTATGATTCTAGAATAGAAAGGAGGGAATTAAAAGAGGTAAAATATAACATGATAGGTTAAGATATAGAACATTGCTCATGGAATAAACAAATTTACATTAATATTATTGCATGATAATACTTTTTTACTTCACAGGCATTTATTTTTAGGTTTGGTTTATGGTGTTTAATGCCACTTTCAGCAATATTTCAATTATATCATGGCAGTCAGTTTTATTTGTGGTGAGAACCCGGAGAAAATCACCGACCTGTCGCAAGTCGCTGACAAAATTTATCACATAATGTTGTATTGAGTACACCTCGCCGTGAACGGAATTGTAACTCACAACTTTAGTGGTGATAGGCACTGATTGCACAGGTAGTTGTAAATCCAACTACCATGCGATCATGACCACAATGGCCCCTTTTTATTTTTAAGAAATAAGTTTAGGAAATTATATTTTTATTAAAGTAAAACAAATGCAAGGAGTTCTTTCATATGATTGTCACTACCTGAACGTTTTGAATATATTTGATGATTGGAAAATATATATTTTATGTAACGGAGCACATTTCTCATCATTTAAATCATTAACATCAAACTTGGTATGATGTTCGATATTCAAATTAATTCTACATTGTACTTAGATTTGTCAACCTACCTAAAATTAACAACTTATCATGCCTACACAAAGAAATAATTAAATGATTCTACTCATTTACTGTCTTATACAGTTTTACTGTCCATAAATATAATTAATAATTAACTTGATAACCTTTTGTTGTTTGTTATTTTAGGTAGCTAAACAGGCTGGAGATAAACTTCAGGAATCTATATTACTGGATTATATACTCTCAATGGTAGCTAGTCAGGGACGAGTATGGTCAGAAAGTGATCATGCCAACAAATATTTAGATGGTAAGTTTTAGGGCTAGGGCAATGGTGTTTAACACCACTTTCAACAATATTTCAGTTATATTGTGGCGGTCAGTTTTTTTTTGGTGGAGGAAACCGGAGTACCCGGAGAAAACCACAAGTCACTGACAAACTTTATCACATAATGTTGTATCGAGTACACCTCACCTGAGTGGGATTCGAACTCAGAACGTTAGTGGTGATAGGCACTGATTGCATATAGGTAGTTGTAAATACAAATACCATACAATCACAACCATGACGCCCCGGTAAGTTTTAGTTCTTAAATGTAATATAATTGTAATAATAATGGTCTGTTTAAGTATTCACTGAGATATAATTGTAATAATAATGGTCTGTTTAAGTATTCACTGAGATATTAATTGTAATAATAATGGTCTGTTTAAGTATTCACTGAGATATAATTGTAATAATAATGGTCTGTTTAAGTATTCACTGAGATATAATTGTAATAATAATGGTCTGTTTAAGTATTCACTGAGATATTAATTGTAATAATAATGGTCTGTTTAAGTATTCACTGAGATATAGTTGTAATAATAATGGTCTGTTTAAGTATTCACTGAGATATAATTGTAATAATAATGGTCTGTTTAAGTATTCACTGAGATATAATTGTAATAATAATGGTCTGTTTAAGTATTCACTGAGATATTAATTGTAATAATAATGGTCTGTTTAAGTATTCACTGAGATATAGTTGTAATAATAATGGTCTGTTTAAGTATTCACTGAGATATAATTGTAATAATAATGGTCTGTTTAAGTATTCACTGAGATATTAATTGTAATAATAATGGTCTGTTTAAGTATTCACTGAGATATAATTGTAATAATAATGGTCTGTTTAAGTATTCACTGAGATATAATTGTAATAATAATGGTCTGTTTAAGTATTCACTGAGATATAATTGTAATAATAATGGTCTGTTTAAGTATTCACTGAGATATAATTGTAATAATAATGGTCTGTTTAAGTATTCACTGAGATATAATTGTAATAATAATGGTCTGTTTAAGTATTCACTGAGATATAGTTGTAATAATAATGGTCTGTTTAAGTATTCACTGAGATATAATTGTAATAATAATGGTCTGTTTAAGTATTCACTGAGATATAGTTGTAATAATAATGGTCTGTTTAAGTATTCACTGAGATATAGTTGTAATAATAATGGTCTGTTTAAGTATTCACTGAGATATAGTTGTAATAATAATGGTCTGTTTAAGTATTCACTGAGATATAATTGTAATAATAATGGTCTGTTTAAGTATTCACTGAGATATTAATTGTAATAATAATGGTCTGTTTAAGTATTCACTGAGATATAATTGTAATAATAATGGTCTGTTTAAGTATTCACTGAGATATTAATTGTCTTGTGTTTATTTAAGCATTTGTTCTTTACATTGAACATTTATTCAGTAATAGTCTGTTACAAGAGGATTCTAAGGATATTCAGTGTGAAGTCAGACATTTTTACAGATTAAAATTAAGTTCTTATTAAAGTTTTGAAATTGATTAAGACATTATTTTTACCGCCAATGTTTTAGTCAATGTCATTTTATTTCAGTGATTCCATATTAAACTAAATACCTTCTTATTCATTAATTGTATGCTTAAGTTTACCATTATGGAATATCTGTGTCAAAAATGACCATGAATATGTTCCACTTGTCGTAAGCACTTCCCGATCCTTTCCTCGTTCATGACTTATCACCAAGTTTGTATCTAGAGTAACACGATGGGTGTTATTAGTGGAGCAGAAACTGCTTACCCTTCTGTAGCACCTGTGTTCACCTCTGGTTTTTAGTGGGGTTCGTATTGCTCAATTTTTAATTTTCTGTGTAGTGTTTAGTGGATCGTTTGTCCTTTTATCCATTTTCTTTTGGCCATTGTGTTGTCTGTCCTTCTTCGATTTATGGATTCTGATTACCTCTTTGGTATCTTCAAACTCTTCTTAACAGTATGTTAATGTTGTTGACATGCTTTTTTGATGGTGCATAAAATTTGATCATTTTTTTTTTTTTATCTAATGCCATATTGTTAGACAGTGACAAAGAAAAGAAAGTGGAGTTCAATTGAGGGGAATCTAATTTTCATAAAGATTGGTGAAAATCATGCTACCAGAAATTATCATATTTTATTTCATTCACTGTTTTGTTACCCCATTAAAACAGCACAATGTACTCAGTCATCTTGTATAAAAAGAAAAATCACAATTTTACATTGAATTATGCTTCAAATTGGACTAAATATAAACATTTGGTATTTTTTTGTATCAGGATTATCTTATTGACACTGAAAATAGCCTCACGGTCATAAAATGTTTGATGAAATTTTTCTACTCATACTAAAAAAAAAAAGACAATCTTAACATTGAGACCAATATATAAAGTGTTCTGATTGGACGATTTTCGAGTATAAGTACAAAACTGGTACTTGAAAGTTTTATGACTGTTGAGGCTTTGCTCCAAATAGTCTCATCATAAACTCCATTGATAATAAGCAGCAGAATTTCCATGGCTATTTAATTTAGCAGATACAAACTTTAAATTTATGTTTTAATTTCAGATTTACTGTTGGATTTGTTGATAGAACAATTCTATACTGTAAGAGATCACAGAGATAAAACCATAGAAAACAACCCTCTCAGGAAACTACATGAAAAAGTTTCTACTGATGTCGTAAGCTTATTGTTATTTGTTATATAAAGAGTTCTATATCTCTTTCCATCTATGTTCAGTGTTTCATGAATATCATACTCATAAAACTTTTGGTTTATACAGAATAATGTTAGCTATGTACAGTGAAGACAATCTAAAGAGAACAACGATAGACCTGATAATCTGTGTGAATTAGTAATAAAATAACAATCTAAAGAGAACAACGATAGACCTGATAATCTGTGTGAATTAGTAATAAAATAACAATCTAAAGAGAACAACGATAGACCTGATAATCTGTGTGAATTAGTAATAAAATAACAGTCTAAAGAGAACAACGATAGACCTGATAATCTGTGTGAATTAGTAATAAAATAACAATCTAAAGAGAACAACGATAGACCTGATAATCTGTGTGAATTAGTAATAAAATAACAATCTAAAGAGAACAACGATAGACCTGATAATCTGTGTGAATTAGTAATAAAATAACAATCTAAAGAGAACAACGATAGACCTGATAATCTGTGTGAATTAGTAATAAAATAACAATATATAGAGAACAACGATAGACCTGATAATCTGTGTGAATTAGTAATAAAATAACAATCTATAGAGAACAACGATAAACCTGATAATCTGTGTGAATTAGTAATAAAATAACAATCTAAAGAGAACAACGATAGACCTGATAATCTGTGTGAATTAATAATAAAATAACAATCTAAAGAGAACAACGATAGACCTGATAATCTGTGTGAATTAGTAATAAAATAACAATCTAAAGAGAACAATGATAGACCTGATAATCTGTGTGAATTAGTAATAAAATAACAATCTATAGAGAACAACGATAGACCTGATAATCTGTGTGAATTAGTAATAAAATAACATTCTAAAGAGAACAATGATAGACCTGATAATCTGTGTGAATTAATAATAAAATAACAATATATAGAGAACAACGATAGACCTGATAATCTGTGTGAATTAGTAATAAAATAACAATCTATAGAAAACAACGATAAACCTGATAATCTGTGTGAATTAGTAATAAAATAACAGTCTATAGAGAACAACGATAGACCTGATAATCTGTGTGAATTAGTAATAAAATAACAATCTAAAGAGAACAACGATAGACCTGATAATCTGTGTGAATTAGTAATAAAATAACAATCTATAGAGAACAACGATAGACCTGATAATCTGTGTGAATTAGTAATAAAATAACAATCTAAAGAAAACAACGATAAACCTGATAATCTGTGTGAATTAGTAATAAAATAACAATCTAAAGAGAACAACGATAGACCTGATAATCTGTGTGAATTAGTAATAAAATAACAATCTAAAGAGAACAACGATAGACCTGATAATCTGTGTGAATTAGTAATAAAATAACAATCTATAGAAAACAACGATAGACCTGATAATCTGTGTGAATTAGTAATAAAATAACAATCTATAGAGAGCAACGATAAACCTGATAATCTGTGTGAATTAGTAATAAAATAACAATCTAAAGAGAACAATGATAAACCTGATAATCTGTGTGAATTAGTAATAAAATAACAATCTAAAGAGAACAACGATAAACCTGATAATCTGTGTGAATTAGTAATAAAATAACAATCTAAAGAGAACAACGATAAACCTGATAATCTGTGTGAATTAGTAATAAAATAACAATCTATAGAGAACAACGATAGACCTGATAATCTGTGTGAATTAGTAATAAAATAACAATCTATAGAGAACAACGATAGACCTGATAATCTATGTGAATTAGTAATAAAATAACAATATATAGAGAACAGCGATAGACCTGATAATCTGTGTGAATTAGTAATAAAATAACAATCTAAAGAGAACAACGATAAACCTGATAATCTGTGTGAATTAGTAATAAAATAACAATCTAAAGAGAACAACGATAAACCTGATAATCTGTGTGAATTAGTAATAAAATAACAATCTAAAGAGAACAACGATAAACCTGATAATCTGTGTGAATTAGTAATAAAATAACAATCTATAGAGAACAACGATAAACCTGATAATCTGTGTGAATTAGTAATAAAATAACAATCTAAAGAGAACAACGATAAACCTGATAATCTGTGTGAATTAGTAATAAAATAACAATCTAAAGAGAACAACGATAGACCTGATAATCTGTGTGAATTAGTAATAAAATAACAATCTATAGAGAACAACGATAGACCTGATAATCTGTGTGAATTAGTATTAAAATAACAATCTAAAGAGAACAACGATAGACCTGATAATCTGTGTGAATTAGTAATAAAATAACAATATATAGAGATAGACCTGATAATCTGTGTGAATTAGTAATAAAATAACAATCTATAGAGAACAACGATAGACCTGATAATCTGTGTGAATTAGTAATAAAATAACAATCTAAAGAGAACAACGATAGACCTGATAATCTGTGTGAATTAGTAATAAAATAACAATCTAAAGAGAACAACGATAGACCTGATAATCTGTGTGAATTAGTAATAAAATAACAATCTAAAGAGAACAACGATAGACCTGATAATCTGTGTGAATTAGTAATAAAATAACAATCTAAAGAGAACAACGATAGACCTGATAATCTGTGTGAATTAGTAATAAAATAACAATATATAGAGATAGACCTGATAATCTGTGTGAATTAGTAATAAAATAACAATCTATAGAGAACAACGATAAACCTGATAATCTGTGTGAATTAGTAATAAAATAACAATATATAGAGATAGACCTGATAATCTGTGTGAATTAGTAATAAAATAACAATCTATAGAGAACAACGATAGACCTGATAATCTGTGTGAATTAGTAATAAAATAACAATCTATAGAAAACAACGATAAACCTGATAATCTGTGTGAATTAGTAATAAAATAACAATCTATAGAGAACAACGATAAACCTGATAATCTGTGTGAATTAGTAATAAAATTACAATCTAAAGAGAACAACGATAGACCTGATAATCTGTGTGAATTAGTAATAAAATAACAATCTATAGAGAACAACGATAGACCTGATAATCTGTGTGAATTAGTAATAAAATAACAATCTAAAGAGAACAACGATAGACCTGATAATCTGTGTGAATTAGTAATAAAATAACAATCTATAGAGAACAACGATAGACCTGATAATCTGTGTGAATTAGTATTAAAATAACAATCTAAAGAGAACAATGATAAACCTGATAATCTGTGTGAATTAGTAATAAAATAACAATCTAAAGAGAACAAGGATAGACCTGATAATCTGTGTGAATTAGTTATAAAATAACAATCTAAAGAGAACAACGATAAACCTGATAATCTGTGTGAATTAGTAATAAAATAACAATCTATAGAGAACAACGATAGACCTGATAATCTATGTGAATTAGTAATAAAATAACAATATATAGAGAACAGCGATAGACCTGATAATCTGTGTGAATTAGTAATAAAATAACAATCTATAGAGAACAACGATAAACCTGATAATCTGTGTGAATTAGTAATAAAATAACAATCTAAAGAGAACAACGATAAACCTGATAATCTGTGTGAATTAGTAATAAAATAACAATCTAAAGAGAACAACGATAAACCTGATAATCTGTGTGAATTAGTAATAAAATAACAATCTATAGAGAACAACGATAGACCTGATAATCTGTGTGAATTAGTAATAAAATAACAATCTAAAGAGAACAACGATAAACCTGATAATCTGTGTGAATTAGTAATAAAATAACAATCTAAAGAGAACAACGATAGACCTGATAATCTGTGTGAATTAGTAATAAAATAACAATCTATAGAGAACAACGATAGACCTGATAATCTGTGTGAATTAGTAATAAAATAACAATATATAGAGATAGACCTGATAATCTGTGTGAATTAGTAATAAAATAACAATCTATAGAGAACAACGATAGACCTGATAATCTGTGTGAATTAGTAATAAAATAACAATCTATAGAAAACAACGATAAACCTGATAATCTGTGTGAATTAGTAATAAAATAACAATCTATAGAGAACAACGATAAACCTGATAATCTGTGTGAATTAGTAATAAAATTACAATCTAAAGAGAACAACGATAGACCTGATAATCTGTGTGAATTAGTAATAAAATAACAATCTATAGAGAACAACGATAGACCTGATAATCTGTGTGAATTAGTAATAAAATAACAATCTAAAGAGAACAACGATAGACCTGATAATCTGTGTGAATTAGTAATAAAATAACAATCTATAGAGAACAACGATAGACCTGATAATCTGTGTGAATTAGTATTAAAATAACAATCAATAGAGAACAATGATAAACCTGATAATCTGTGTGAATTAGTAATAAAATAACAATCTAAAGAGAACAAGGATAGACCTGATAATCTGTGTGAATTAGTTATAAAATAACAATCTAAAGAGAACAACGATAAACCTGATAATCTGTGTGAATTAGTAATAAAATAAGAATGTGTTATTCTTTTATCATGACAGTGAAGCTTTTATTAGCTCATTTGGACCTTACATTGTTGTTCATCTTCCTCTGTACTCAATTGTCTGCCATTTTTCCTTAGTTCCATCTGATTTAACTCACATAATCCAAAGGGTTATGAGAGATCGTCGAGGTCTTGATCATATGGCAGTTGGATTTACAACTACCTATGCAATCGGTGCCAATCACCACTGAAGTTGTGATTTTTAATCCCTCTCAGGGCGAAGTGTACAACATTATGCGATAAAGTTTGTCAGTGACTTGCGGCAGGTCAGTGTTTTTCTCAGGGTACTCCGGTTTCCTCCACCAATAAAACTGACCGCCATGATATAACTGAAATATTGTTGAAAGTGACATTAAACACCATAAAACTAACCAAAGACCATTTTTATTAGCTAATCTGGACGTTTCATTTTTGTTCATCTTCCTTTGTAGTCAATTGTCCGCAATTTTTGAATAAATCAGAAATTGAAGATGGTCACCACCTCAGAAATAAATTCTAACATAGGGCACTATGGGAAAAAAACAGAAATGTTTTTTTTTCCACAGAAGCTACAAACTTGATTAAACTTAAACTATACATGCATAAATATTGGATGTCCCTGTACAAAATAATGTTTTTTATGTGGGTGGGAAAACAAGATGGCAACTCTGCAATATAATGGATTTGCTTCATGGTAATCCCAATGTTTATTTTTTACATTTTCAGATAACTATCGTAATGAAAATAACTAAAGTCAATGTGAAATTGTCCCTGTCCTGTAATTAAACAATGCTATCTTATTCTTGTAAATTAATTCTACATCTGGGAATCTTTTTTCATCATATTGTTATTTGTTTTTATTTATAAGAATTAATTCCCATGTGTATGTCTGTTTGCAATGATACAAAACAATTCTTATCTTTAATATTTATATTATGTTAACAAACAGCTGTCTGTCCTTGGATTGATGGATTCTGATTACCCATTTGGTATCTTCAAACTCTTCTTCCTACACATGTAAAACTTAACAATAATTTTTATTTCTGTAGGCAGTTGATCTGTTACTACAGCAGTTGACAGCTTCATTGGATGAAGATTTAGCTGATGTTGACGAGTATGAGAGAGGCGTCGATGGTAGTCAAAACACAATTAGAACTCCCATTATACCTAAATCTACACAGAAATTCAGCAGGTAATCGTATACACCTTAATTATACCTAAATCTACACAGAAATTCAGCAGGTAATTGTATACACCTTAATTATACCTAAATCTACACAGTAATTCAGCAGGTAATTGTATACACCTTAATTATACCTAAATCTACACAGAAATTCAGCAGGTAATTGTATACACCTTAATTATACCTAAATCTACACAGAAATTCAGCAGGTAATTGTATACACCTTAATTATACCTAAATCTACACAGAAATTCAGCAGGTAATTGTATACACCTTAATTATACCTAAATCTACACAGAAATTCAGCAGGTAATTGTATTCACCTTAATTATACCTAAATCTACACAGTAATTCAGCAGGTAATTGTATACACCTTAATTATACCTAAATCTACACAGAAATTCAGCAGGTAATTGTATACACCTTAATTATACCTAAATCTGCACAGAAATTCAGCAGGTAATTGTATACACCTTAATTATACCTAAATCTACACACAAATTCAGCAGGTAATTGTATACATCTTAATTATACCTAAATCTACACAGAAATTCAGCAGGTAATTGTATACACCTTAATTATACCTAAATCTACACAGTAATTCAGCAGGTAATTGTATACACCTTAATTATACCTAAATATACACAGAAATTCAGCAGGTAATTGTATACACCTTAATTATACCTAAATCTACACAGAAATTCAGCAGGTAATTGTATACACCTTAATTATACCTAAATCTACACAGAAATTCAGCAGGTAATTGTATACACCTTAATTATACCTAAATCTACACAGAAATTCAGCAGGTAATTGTATACACCTTAATTATACCTAAATCTACACAGAAATTCAGCAGGTAATTGTATACACCTTAATTATACCTAAATCTACACAGAAATTCAGCAGGTAATTGTGTACACCTTAATTATACCTAAATCTACACAGTAATTCAGCAGGTAATTGTATACACCTTAATTATACCTAAATCTACACAGTAATTCAGCAGGTAATTGTATACACCCTAATTATACCTAAATCTACACAGAAATTCAGCAGGTAATTGTATGCACCTTAATTATACCTAAATCTACACAGAAATTCAGCAGGTAATTGTATACATAGACAATATACATACATTGTCGGAAAATATATAATTGATTTGTATGAGCTTTAGAAATGCAGTGAGTGCAAATGAACTTGATATATTCCGATAATGTACATATATTGTGTTTATCCTTCAATGCTCTTAATTTTAGACCTTAATTAGTGAATAGTAATTTCTACATGTAGTGTTTAATTAGATGAGATATATTTCTTAGAAAAATGAATGACAATCCGACAATGATATATAGAATTAATAGAATATTTTAAGCCACATGTACGTAACATAAGTTGTGTTGAATAACTATGAATTAATTTGATGTTTGGTGTCTGCAGTTGTTAGGGCCAATATAGTAATAAGTAGTTTCTAATTGTCTCACAAATGACAGCATTCTACTCAGAAAACAGTAGGTAATATAAAGTATTAATTGACATAGAAATGTGTGTTTGTTGTCCATTAAAGAAGCCTAGTTTCCTTCAAATCTACCATTAAATATGATATACATTGTGCATACTATGCTCTGTTTGTATGACTGAAATATGGGAAAATCTTATCTGGTCCATTTGAACTAAAACCTTTGTACAAATGGTACAAGCATATTCTATGATCTATTATCCAATCCTACATTCAATAGTTGTATATAATTCATGTCTAGTGAGTGAGTGATTGTTGTTTAATGCCAACTCAGCAATTTTTCAGGTATATCATGGCGAGAACAAGTTAATTTTCAATGAGATGATGATGAGGTCTGCTTTGTACTAGACCAACAGGCTTAGTTGAATTTTTAGAGTGCCAGCTCACTGAAACAAACGGATAAACATGTCACCTAACTTGGATTCATTATCCTGATTCCGAGTCAACCAGTCTTTGCTCTTTCTTTTTAATGCTGTGTGTGCAGCGGAGAAGCAACAAATACCTATTTTATAGTCTTTGGTTTGACCCAATCAGGGCTCAAATCCACGATCTACTGCACTCGAGCCGAGCATGTTAACCATTACACCACCGATGCAGTTTAATTCATGTCTAAATTTTTCACTATTATTTTAATATAATGACGGATCAATTGTTAACCATATTATTTATTGTAGGATCCATTAAGCCTCTTAGTTTTACCTTGTTTGGACATTATAAATGTATCTATTTTTTTTCCACAGATGATAACGGTACACATGATGATTATTGAATACAAGTCAACCAGAGGTGCTATTGTGATGTAGGATTATTGATGACAAGTCAATGATTTCTGTCCATGAACAATGTTGGTGTCTTTTATTGAGACATGACCACGAATATTGTAGTTCAAGAGAATCTCATCTTATCTCATGTGATTTCTATATTGAAATCAAGATACTGTTTGTCATATCAAGAGATTTGAACTTAAATTGAGGGTTATATTTTAAGTCTGAAGCTGAGTATTTATTTGGGACCGTCGTGGTCGTGATCGTATTGTAGTTGGATTTACCACTACCTATGCATTCTGTGCCTATCACTACTGAAGTCGTGAGTTGAAACCTATTCATGGTGAGGTGTACTTGATAAAACTTTATGTGATAAAGTTTGTCAGTGACCTGCAACAAGTCGGTGGTTTTCTCCAGGTACTCCGGTTTCCTCTTCCAATAAAACTGACCGCCACAATATAACTGAAATATTGTTGAAAGTGGCATTAAATACCATAAACCACAACCTGATTATTTATTCAAAATGTCCCTCAGTAACATGATCAAAATAGTTTTGATAATTATTGTATTTAACATGCCTCGTTGAAAAAAAAATGAAAATTTTAAATGTTCTTTAGTGATATGATAAACCATAGAGATACATGTATGTACTTACAATGCATCTAGATGAACCATGGACATTCTGACTCAAATGTGTGTTTTAGTTTTAAGAGTGTTAGTGAGTTATTTCTAGTTTCTAAGGCTTCTTCCAACATTCCAGTGGTTAAACCCTATAACCATTAAAATTGCCCAGCTGGATCTTCATATAGTTTTTATTCACTCTTTATTTGAAAATAAAAGTCTGTCTAAATAATATCAAATATTTATTTGAGAATAAAAGTGTGGCAAAAGGTTAATTAAATTTTAATTTGAAAATGAAAGTGTGGCAAAATAACGTGAAATTTATTTGAAAATAAAAGTCTGGCAAATTATGATTAATTTTCTTTTTGTGAATAAAAGTCTGGTAAGATTTTATTAAATTTTTATTTGAAAATGGAAAGTGTGGGAACTTATTATTAAAAGTTTCTTAATAAATGTATATTTAAAAACTTTGAAGATGAAGATTAAATGTACTTTTATTTAATCCATGTGTTTCTCAATTGTCAAAAATCATTTGAGTGCTATATATTGAATATTGTTTAAAATTTGTTGTATTATGATGAAGACCAGCATTTTGTTATGTTTTATGTTTGATATATTAGTATAAATTATAGTTGTACATTATTTTTATATTCCGTCCATTTATGACCAGATTATTTTATTCTGTTATTTAGTCAGATGTATATTGGTATAGAATATATTTATTGAAAGTGTAGAAATCTCATAATCTATAAAGGATCCACACACAAGTCAGTTGGCTGTAAAACAAGTTATAAGGGACCAACCATTTAACTTGAAAGGGGGGGGGGGGGGGGGTTATGGTTTTTTGTTTCGTACAGAAAATTTTCTTCGGACGACACAAGAGGTAGAATTATTTTTTTTGTCGTGCAAAGCGCGAAATTTTTTTCCAGAATTTAACATTAGGTTATATGACAAAAACTCTGAAGCAGATTATTTTTTTTTTCCTCCACCAAAATCAGAATATTTTTTTCAGCAACATTGGGAATCAGAATATTTTTTTTAGAAAAAAAACCATAACCCCCCCCCCCCCCCCCCCCCCCCCCCCTTCAAGTTAAACGGTCGTTCCCTAATGGTATTGTTACTTAAAAGATTTTGTACAATAATTTCTTTGATACTGATTGTTGATAAATACTGCTGTGGGAGTTTACTCCAGTTTTTTTCAAATTGAAGATAAAAATGTTGATCTAATAGTTATGTCACCTTCTAGTCAGATGACACTGGTATTATTATTTAATTTTGTTGTATTATTTATCATCAGGGAAAATATATAAATCTTATACTTGTAGACTTGCACTTACTTCTGAACTTGGATGATTTTAAACTGGATGTATTGTGTATATATCATTTAGTTTTAACCTTTTCTGTGAGTAAACCCCTATAGACGATACAATGAAAATAATAAAATACAACACGGTCAGAACAAAAAATACAGCACGGTCAGAACAAAAAATACAACACGGTCAGAACATGTCCAAAATCAAAGAAAATTGGGTGGGTTAATATTCATTTTGTCGGCCCAAATATCCACTCTTAGTGAAATCATGCAGTCATGCTAGTATTTTTCACATGTAAGTAATGTGTTATTAATACAACAATACACTGCAAGGTGTATGTAATTTGGTTTGTTTCACAGTTACAAGACCTTGATATTTTTCATAATCTTTGTGCCATCAAAGTAAGGTCAGTTTCTCAGTCATCATGTTTTATATGACTGACACATAGAACAGCAATAAATGTGGCATTCTCTTACTGTTATTTATTTACTAAGTTTTAAATATGATTTTCTTTGCTGTTAATTCACATCCATATCTCATTTATTGATAGTTTGGTCTGAACATTTATATTACTTTCTATACATTGGCAAGCAATGTGTTGTAGAACCTTGACGTAGCTATGACGGATCATTTTATATTTTAGCTCTTATGGCTATCACATGTTTCCATTATCATATATCTATCATAAAACCATCCATATACTTTGATATTTCATATTTCTATCGACATAATCAGACATTTACCCCTCCTCCCCATAAAGTTTATATTGTAAGTCTGTATAAATTTCAAAATATCATTTAAAGGTGAGCACACGCCGTCCAGAGTTGACCATTGACTTAGATCTTATTGATATGATAGATTACTGTAGTCCAAGATATCACTGCACCTCCTATTTTATACTGCACCTCCTATTTTATATGTCAGTTCATACATGTCTTCATATAAATTGTATTTTCATCTTCATTTGTATGCATTAATTAGTGGGATACCACTAATACATGTTTATTGTGCTTTTTCTTCAATATGTCTTCCTTTTAACAACGAAATTAGCTAAATTACCGGTGCATATGCTCTAAAAGAATTTTATTTTTTAAATTGCACATTTATTTTGAATTTGTCTTAATAATGTATACAGTATTTAAAAAAACCCCCAAAAAACCACACTTTCTTATGCAAAAGAATAATAGTGTTGAGTTAAAGAATTATAGTGTTGTTTGCATTAAAAAACACACTCCATATAATAATAAAATGAAAAACAACAAATAGTACACTGTCGGAACAATTCCAAAATCAAATAAAAAATATTATTGAAAGAGGGAAATTTGATACCCCTATGACTTTCCTGTCTTGGTACAGGCACTTCAATAGAAAGTGGTGGGTTTAAACTAGTTGTATATTTATGTATATTATATAAATCACCAGTTATTAATGTCACTTTGCCTAAGATATGTTATTTAAGGCGTGGTATACTACAAAAGGCAATGGTAGAGAAAAACAATAAATTACTAAACGTCATTCAATAAATATATATATAATTTCAAGGTGTATGGAAGTTAAGATAACTATGCAATCTTGCATATTAAATCTAAAATTGTGGGGATCCGATTCTTACCTGTAGCAAGGCAAATGCAACAAGACTATTTGATAAAGTTTGTGAGGGATTTGCAGCTGGTCTCTCAACTGACAAAATCAAATGTGACTCCTTTCATGTTTACTCTGCATTGTTGGTTCTTTTTTCATCTGTGTCATAGAAAACCTTCATGTTTTTAGATTGGTTGCATTGTGGGTAAAAGTGATATTCCATTTTAATTGTTGTACATGTTTTAGAAATGAAGTAATAAAAGTTGATACACAAGATGATTTTTTGTACTGTCTTACAATGTATCTTGTCATGGACAAAAATCATTTCTTTCTCAAGTCAGATTTGTAACAAGAGTAACACGACGGTTGCACATGTGGAGCAGGAACTGATTACCTTTCTGGACCACCAGAGTTCACCCCCGGTTTTTAGCGGTGGTCATGTGACTTATGTTCACACTGTGGACTATTTTCACGAAACCTATAAATCTACATAATAAACAGAATTAAAACAGATTTAACCAACCAGTTTCAGTGTTTTTTTTGCTACTGTATACATTACCATTTGATGTATTGAAATAATGAGACCGAAAAGTAACACGACTGGTGCCACATGTAGACCAGAAACTGCCTACCATTCCAGAGTACCTGAGTTCGCCCCTTGTTTTTAGTGGAGTTGGTATTCCTGGAATTTTTGTTTCTTGCGTAATGTTTTGTAGATCATTGTTTGTCTTTTTTTTTGCCATTGTATTGTCAATCCTTCTTCTATTTATGGCTTCTGATTATCCCTGTGGTATCTTAGATTGATGGCTTCTGATTATTTCTGATTTCTGATTACCCCTTTGGTATCTTAAATTTATGACTTCTTATTACCCCTTTGGTATCTTAGATTTATGACTTCTGATTACCCCTTTGGTGTCTTAGATTTATGACTTCTGATTACCCCTTTGGCATCTTAGATTTATGGCTTCTGATTACCCCGTTGGTATCTTAGATTTATGACTTCTGATTACCCCTTTGGTATCTTAGATTTATGGCTTCTGATTACCCCTTTGGTATCTTAGATTTATGGCTTCTGATTACCCCTTTGGTATCTTAGATTGATGGCTTCTGACCACCCCTTTGGTATCTTAGATTTATGGCTTCTGATTACACCTTTGGTATCTTAGTTTTATGGCTTCTGATTACCCCTTTGGTATCTTAAATTGATGGCTTCTGATTACCCCTTTGGTATCTTAGATTTACGACTTCTGATCACCCCTTTGGTATCTTAGATTTATGGCTTGTGATTACCCCATTGGTATCTTAGATGTATGGCTTGTGATTACCCTTTTGGTATCTTAGATTTATGGCTTCTGATTACCCATTTGGTATCTTAGATGTATGGCTTCTGATTACACCTTTGGTATCTTAGATTTATGGCTTCTGACTACCCCTTTGGTATCTTAGATTGATGGCTTCTGATTACACCTTTGGTATCTTAGATTTATGGCTTGTGATTACCCCATTGGTATCTTAGATTTATGGCTTGTGATTACCCCTTTGGTATCTTAGATTTACGACTTCTGATTACCCCTTTGGTATCTTAGATTTATGGCTTCTGATTATCCCTTTGGTATCTTAGATTTATGGCTTCTAATTACTCTTTTGGTATCTTAGATTTATGGCTTCTGATTACCCCTTTGGTATCTTAGATTTACGGCTTCTGATTACACCTTTGGTATCTTAGATTTACGGCTTCTGATCACCACTTTGGTATCTTTGATTTATGGCTTCTGATTACCCCTTTGGTATCTTAGATTTATGACTTCTGATTACACCTTTGGTGTCTTAGATTTATGACTTCTGATTACCCCTTTGGCATCTTAGATTTATGGCTTCTGATTACCCCGTTGGTATCTTAGATTTATGACTTCTGATTACCCCTTTGGTATCTTAGATTTATGGCTTCTGATTACCCCTTTGGTATCTTAGATTTATGGCTTCTGATTACCCCTTTGGTATCTTAGATTGATGGCTTCTGACCACCCCTTTGGTATCTTAGATTTATGGCTTCTGATTACACCTTTGGTATCTTAGATTTATGGCTTCTGATTACCCCTTTGGTATCTTAGATTTATGGCTTCTGATTACCCCTTTGGTATCTTAGATTTACGACTTCTGATCACCCCTTTGGTATCTTAGATTTATGGCTTGTGATTACCCCATTGGTATCTTAGATTTATGGCTTGTGATTACCCTTTTGGTATCTTAGATTTACGACTTCTGATTACCCCTTTGGTATCTTAGATTTATGGCTTCTGATTACCCATTTGGTATCTTAGATGTATGGCTTCTGATTACACCTTTGGTATCTTAGATTTATGGCTTCTGATTATCCCTTTGGTATCTTAGATTGATGGCTTCTGATTACACCTTTGGTATCTTAGATTTATGGCTTGTGATTACCCCATTGGTATCTTAGATTTATGGCTTGTGATTACCCCTTTGGTATCTTAGATTTACGACTTCTGATTACCCCTTTGGTATCTTAGATTTATGGCTTCTGATTATCCCTTTGGTATCTTAGATTTATGGCTTCTAATTACTCTTTTGGTATCTTAGATTTATGGCTTCTGATTACCCCTTTGGTATCTTAGATTTACGGCTTCTGATTACACCTTTGGTATCTTAGATTTACGGCTTCTGATCACCCCTTTGGTATCTTTGATTTATGGCTTCTGATTACCCCTTTGGTATCTTAGATTTATGGCTTCTGATTACACCTTTGGTATCTTAGATTTACGGCTTCTGATTACCCCTTTGGTATCTTAGATTTATGGCTTCTGATTACCCCTTTGGTATCTTAGATTTATGACTTCTGGTTATCCCTTTGGTATCTTAGATTTATGGCTTCTGATTACACCTTTGGTATCTTAGATTTACGGTTCTGATTACACCTTTGGTATCTTAGATTTATGGCTTCTGATTACACCTTTGGTATCTTAGATTTACGGCTTCTGATTACCCCTTTGGTATCTTAGATTTATGGCTTCTGATTACCCCTTTGGTATCTTCAAGCTTTTCTTATGGCAGCTCGGCATATTATATCTTCTGATTGACTGACATTCCATATATATATTTTTCTAAGAAATCACATAAGTAATGGAATTGTTGCATGGTAGGAAAAAAGAACAAAGATTGTGTTTTTGTGGTAAAAAGTAAACTAAAATTCTTCCCTGAAATCTCCAAACATGTTTTTTTTTTATTAATTGAAAATCCAAATTGATTAAAAAAAATCTACTCTATGTCCATGGCTGTCAACACCATTTAATTTATCGCTGCATGCCTGTGATTGTATGTTATAATTTCTTTAAATGTGTATGACTAATTGATATTAAATGATTTAAATCTCCTCATATATGTAACTGTCCCATGTCAGGACCTGGATGTCCAAGGTCATTATATGTGGTGGTCTTTTTGTGTTCAATGATTTGAAGTGAGAGATGATTGTTCGTTTTGTTGATATTTGTAGAATTGTTAACCACCACTGTTTAAACTTTCTTTTCATAACCACTAAGGTATTATTACCCCCGGGATTAAACCACTGAAGGAAGCAAATTGTTTTGTATTTTGTGACTTTTTTAAGGCATTTGTTAAAGTTTGGCACCGAGGCCTTTTACATAAAATGAAAGCATATGGGATAACTGGAAATTTAATTAATTGGTTTAAAAGTTATTGAAAAGCCAGACGACAAAAAGTTGCTATTAAAAATAATTCTTCAGCATATTGTGAAATATCTGCAGGTGTTCCACAAGGTTCTGTCCTTGGTCCTCTCTTATTTATTATCTATATAAACGATATTGCTGACAAACTTATATCACTGAGCAGACTATTTGCAGATGACACTTCGTTTGGTTATTCAAATCAGGACACAATGCAGTTGAAAAATGTTATTGCTCATGATTTAAATGAAATAGATATATGGTCCAAAAAATGGCTTATGTCATTTAATCCTGACAAAACAGAAATCATGATTTTCTCTAATCGTAGCGCTCCAGAGAATCTTGATTTCTCTTTTAATGGAAAATCAGTGCCCATTACCACTTCTCATAAACACTTAGGTGTTACATTTAGCAATGATGCTAAGTGGAATAACCATGTTGATAATATTAAAAGTAGTGTATCTAAACATTTGAACATTCTACATAAATTGAAATACCGTCTTAGTCGCACTAATTTAGTTAAACTATATCTTTTGTACATTAGACCACTTTTTGAATATGCATGTGAACTATGGGATAACTGGGATTGGAAATTCACAAAAACTGGAACAACTTCAACTGGAAGCTGCCAGAATTGTTACAGGCTTACCTATTTTTACCAAAACTGAAATTTTATATAGAGACAGGCTGGGAATTATTATCTGCGAGACGGAAGAGAAGGAGACTTCAACTTTTTTATAATATAGTTAATAAAAATACCCCTAATTATCTTTGTACATTGATTCCCCCCACCATACCTTTCTGTAGACTGTCTTCGACTAGTGATTCCTTTATCCCCTCCACAATAAAAATGTGGAATAGTTTAAATAACAATATTCGAAACGTTGATACTTTATCAAAATTCAAATCTGAATTAAAGAAAATCGACGAAACTGAAAATCATTCTGTCCCTAAACATTTGTTCTGTGGTCCTTGAAAATTAAATATTATTTTAACTCAGCTAAGAAATTCAGCTTCGTTTTTTAATTTCGATTCATTTCGAGTTGGAATCGTATCTGACCCATCTTGTCGATGTGGTGCAGCCCTTGAAAATTTAAAACATTTCTTTTTGGATTGTCCTATATACATACATGTCAGAACTATATTGATAGGTAATATCAACAGGGTTAGGGACCGACCATTTAACTTGAAGGGGAGGGGGGTTATGGTTTTTTGTTTCGTTCAGAATTTTTTTTTCGGACAACACAAGAGTTAGAATATTTATTTTTTTTGTCGCACCAAGCGCGAAATTTTTTTTCAAGAATTTAACATTAGGTTATATGACAAAAACTCTGAATCAGATTATTTTTTTTTTCCTCCACCAAAATCAGAATATTTTTTTCAGCAACATTGGGAATCAGAATATTTTTTATAGAAAAAAAACATATTTATCATTGATTCGTTATTAGTGCTACATATAGTAATGCATGCCTTTTATGTACTCCTTTATTGTAACATATTGTAATTTGGAGAAGACTTCATAAGTTTGTTTAACTTGTGTCTAATCCATTTTGTCTGTTTAATTGGGAAATAAAATATGTTTAAACCAAACCACTGAGGTATTATTACCTCCTGGATTAAACCACTGTGGCATTATTACCCTCGGGATTAAACCACTGTGGCATTATTACCCTCGGGATTAAACTTAAAGGTAGATGTTACCACTGAGGTATTATTACCCCCGGGATTAAACTTAAAGGTAGATGTTACCACTGAGGTATTATTACCCCCGGGATTAAACTTAAAGGTAGATGTTACCACTGAGGTATTATTACCCCCGGGATTAAACTTAAAGGTAGATGTTACCACTGAGGTATTATTACCCCCGGGATTAAACTTAAAGGTAGATGTTACCACTGAGGTATTATTATCCCCGGGATTAAACTTAAAGGTAGATGTTACCACTGAGGTATTATTACCCCCGGGATTAAACTTAAAGGTAGATGTTACCACTGAGGTATTATTACCCCCGGGATTAAACATAAAGGTAGATGTTACCACTGAGGTATTATTACCCCCGGGATTAAACTTAAAGGTAGATGTTACCACAGGTATTATTACCCCCGGGATTAAACATAAAGGTAGATGTTACCACTGAGGTATTATTACCCCCGGGATTAAACTTAAAGGTAGATGTTACCACTGAGGTATTATTACCCCCGGGATTAAACATAAAGGTAGATGTTACCACTGAGGTATTATTACCCCCGGGATTAAACATAAAGGTAGATGTTACCACTGAGGTATTATTACCCCCGGGATTAAACTTAAAGGTAGATGTTACCACTGAGGTATTATTACCCCCGGGATTAAACTTAAAGGTAGATGTTACCACAGAGGTATTATTACCCCCGGGATTAAACATAAAGGTAGATGTTACCACTGAGGTATTATTACCCCCGGGATTAAACATAAAGGTAGATGTTACCACTGAGGTATTATTACCCCCGGGATTAAACTTAAAGGTAGATGTTACTACTGAGGTATTATTACCCTCGGGATTAAACTTAAAGGTAGATGTTAACTTCAAGGTTTAAGCTTAAATTCACAATTAATCACACTGTGCACTATTTTCATGAAAACTATAAATCTACATAATAAACAGAAATAAAGCAGATTTAACCTCCCATTCCAGTGTTTTTGTCAACGTATGCATTTACCATATGCTGAATTGAACAAAAAATGAGACCGAAGAATTTATATGCATGAGAGTTGCAATCTTCCACCGATTGTTCTGTACTTAATCCTCGCCGTTTGTACACGATATTCCTAGATTAAAGAGAAAATTTCCATGGAATCACAAGGTGTTATTTTCTATATCTAAGATGGGATATATAGATGATATGTGTCAACGTTCCCATTACTATCATCTCAAGACAATGGAGAAAATTACGATGGCAATTATTTGGACTTGTTTATAAATGTAAATCAATACCACATAGAAAACTATTTAAATATAAAAAGCACAGGGAAAACAAGTTTATTATAGGAAACTGCAGGTCTTTGCAACACGAATGAGCGTAAGTTTTTTCATTTCGAATTTATTTCACAATAATGAGGCAATAATAGAATGGGAAACGGAATATAACAGGTATACCAATGTGTCAGAAGTCGGACACGTTGGCCATCGTCTAAATATGGCTGATGTTAGACGGAACTTGAATGATCTAATTCAGAGATAATCAAGAGTTCGGTCGGTTATTCCTGAACTAACTTTATTTATTTAACCATTTAGTGAGTATACGTATTCTAAATATTTTCATTTCAGTAAGGAGTGATTTTTGAGATCCTGTAGCTAATATTAATTTGTCGCTTGTTATTTATTCTTTGTACGTTTGAGTTTTTATGTGTGTATTTTTTTTTTTATCTTCGAAAACTATTCTCATCACTTTATTGTATTTGTATGTTTTCTGTATGAATATTCTCTACTATTTTATTGTAATCCGATCTCTTTTTTATCTTTGTCAAATTACATGTATTCATGTTTTTAATGCCGTGTTGTAATGTCCGCTACGATTTCCGCCTACAAACGATGTTCGATTCGTCTTGATTCCCATTCATTTTGTAGGGGTTTATATGTTATTTGTATTTATTTACCTATACTGGTGTCCAACACGATTTATTTACCTATACTGGTGTCCAACACGATTTCAATGTCATATGATGTTCGTGTCTTTAACAGTAAAATGATAGGCCTCACGTGTGGAGCAATAACTGCTAACCCTTCCGGAGCACCTGAGTTCACCCGCGGTTTTTAATGAGGTTCGTGTTGCTCGATCTTTAATTTTCTGTGTAATGCTTTAATTTGTAGATCGTTGTTTGTCCGTTTGACCTTTTTCCTTTGACCATTGTGTTGTCTGTCCTTCTTCGATTACGGCTTCTGATTACCTCTTTGGTAGCTTCAGACTTTTCTTCATTTTCATATATTTTTCAATACTTTGTAATTCATTCTGTACAATTATAAATGATAGAAAAGATTTAAAATGTATGATAGTTACATACAATAGCAGTATGTATCATGTATCTTTCTGTCTTCTCTCGTCTTGTTTACTCGATTTGTATAGCAACTTTAGCTCATCAAGGTATTTATTTAGAAATACACAAAATAGATTACAGGTTCAGATTTAGTTTAAATTACTGCCCATTGTATTTAGTTTAAATTACTGCCCATTGTATTTAGTTTAAATTACTGCCCATTGTATTTAGTTTAAATTACTGCCCATTGTATTTAGTTTAAATTACTGCTCATTGTATTTAGTTTAAATTACTGCCCATTGTATTTAGTTTAAATTACTGCCCATTGTATTTAGTTTAAATTACTGCCCATTGTATTTAGTTTAAATTACTGCCCATTGTATTTAGTTTAAATTACTGCTCATTGTATTTAGTTTAAATTACTGCCCATTGTATTTAGTTTAAATTACTGCCCATTGTATTTAGTTTAAATTACTGCCCATTGTATTTAGTTTAAATTACTGCCTATTGTATTTAGTTTAAATTACTGCCCATTGTATTTAGTTTAAATTACTGCCCATTGTATTTAGTTTAAATTACTGCCCATTGTATTTAGTTTAAATTACTGCCCATTGTATTTAGTTTAAATTACTGCCCATTGTATTTAGTTTAAATTACTGCCCATTGTATTTAGTTTAAATTACTGCCCATTGTATTTAGTTTAAATTACTGCCCATTGTATT
The DNA here is from genome assembly GCA_963383655.1 of Bathymodiolus septemdierum. Lineage (NCBI taxonomy): Eukaryota > Metazoa > Mollusca > Bivalvia > Mytilida > Modiolidae > Bathymodiolus > Bathymodiolus septemdierum. The sequence continues at coordinate 41,051,075 of OY726521.1, read as the reverse complement.
TAGTTTAAATTACTGCCCATTGTATTTAGTTTAAATTACTGCTCATTGTATTTAGTTTAAATTACTGCCCATTGTATTTAGTTTAAATTACTGCCCATTGTATTTAGTTTAAATTACTGCCCATTGTATTTAGTTTAAATTACTACCCATTGTATTTAGTTTTTCTTTGTATTGCTACTAAGTTATATAGAATGAATGCGAAATCTACACTTTGCCTTTGTTTTGTTGTGTGTATATTAAGCATATTTTATACACAAACAATTTCCCTTTCGAAGCTCTCCTCATTGTGTGGTATTTCCCTTAGGTAATTTCTTTGCTTATCTTTATCAAAGACAAATTTAAAAGTACCAATTGAGGGGCGCCATGACTGATTGCATGGTAGTTAAAATAAGTTACATATAAACACAGGCCCTTGGCACTATATTAATGGAAAAATTGCATGCAGTCAATGGTAAGAAAATCGTATCTTGTGTAATCGGTTTATTTTTTCCGTGCACGGTTTTCAAAATTTAAACTGTGGTATTTTTGTAGGTAGCACTACCTAATTTTTTCTCCGCCAAATGATTTATGGGATTGCAGACAACTGTACTTCGACGGAGGCCACTGCTGATGAACGTCAGAATCCACCGTTGATCGACCATGATTGTGCTGTTTGCATCGAATATATGCATACGAAATAAAATAAAATATATACTTTTTCTTGATTAAAGATAAAACAACATATAAATATGAATAATACACAGATTTGTTTTCATCTTTACCTATTTTTGCGTTGGAAGCATTCTCTCTTTATATTGCCCAATATACCGTGTTCACATACATGCCAATCCTCGAGAGACTAACATCGGTAGGGGGGGTCTGAATTTTTTTTTTTCAGGACGCAAAATGGTGCATTCTGCTGCATTTTGGATATAAAATCTGTGTAGTCAAAACTTTAAATATAGTATGATAAAACCATAAATAAATGTAATTTTTTTCAGAAGGACGCAAAATGGTGCATTCTGTTGCATTTTGGATAAAATCTGTTCAGTCCAATCTTTAAATATAGTATGAAAAAACCATGAAAAAATGGAAATTAGCATTTTACATATATATATTTGTCAGAGTCATAACGTAAACGAGCCTTCTTTTTTTCTGGCGTTTCGGACATATTCATTCAGACATTGATCTGTTGATGCTTAGGAATCATAAGTTCAAAATGTAGTGCTTCAAAACTTTATTTTAAATACCGTTTCTGATTGGTTTAATGATAAAGAATTGACCAATGGAAGTTTCCTGTACAAATTAAGAGGGAAACGATTACGGAAAGAGCCTAAATAATTTGGATTTGTACTCATTTATACGTCGTAGAAATCTACAAGAATAATCAACATATGAACAATTCACGATGATTTTTTTTACATTTTTTTTTTAACTCGGTAGGAAAACACCTAAAATCGGTAGGCGGTAGAAGACTTAAAAATTCGGTAGACTACCGCGTAAATCGGTAGGGTTGGCATGTATGTGTTCATACCATTGACTATATTGAATTTGTATTGATATAGTGTGTAGTGTCTGTGATCTACATAGTACATGTACAATCAGTGTTCATCACCACTGTGGTATAAACTTCTATTAAATAATATAAACGGGAAAATGTACAATGTTATTTTAAACATGTATAATGATGTTAAATCTTATATAAATTATAATAATTGTAAATCAGCTTACTTTTCTTGTGATATAGGAGTGAGACAAGGTGGAAATTTGTCGACTTTTCTGTTTGCATTGTTCTTAAACGATTCACAAAGCTTCTTGGAAAAAGAAAACCTACCAGGTCTTAAAACAATTTAAGAAAAAATTGACGAAAATTTAAATTTTATTTGAAACTTTTCGTTCTATTGTAAGCAGACGATACTGTTATTATGGCTGAATCACGCGAAGATCTACAAGCTCAATTGAATGTTTTTGGAGAATACTGCAAAAAATGGAAATTGAAAGTAAATGCAGAAAAAACTAAAATTTTCGTTTCTTCTAGAGGACGACCTCTTGTAGATATACATTTTTCATTAAATGGATCTGAAATAGAAATTGTAAACGAATTTAATTACCTCGGAATACTTTTAAACAGAACTGGAAATTTCAATAAAGCAATCACAAAGCAAGCAGAAAAGGCCAAACAGGCTATGTATGAAGTTTTAAAAAGAGGACGCACTCATAACTTATCTGTTGAATGCCAACTCGAACTATTTGAAAAAATGGTTAAACCTATACTTCTTTCTGGGTCGGAAATTTGGGAATATAGTAAAAATATTGATTGTCTGGAAAAAATACAATTACGATTTTGTAAATTACTATTGAAATTAAAATCATTGACACCAAATTATATTATTTATGGGGAACTGGGGCGATTTTCTATCGAAATTGATATAAAAATGAGGATGGTGTCATTTTGGGCCAGATTTTTATTGGGGAAAGAAACAAAACTATCGTACTTATCATATAAACTTTTATACACTCTTTCTATTGAAGAAAATGTTCACTTCGTCTGGATTAAATATTTAAAAGAACTTTTCGATGAAACAGGCTACTCTAGTACATATTTGGATAAATCAAGATATTCCAAATTCTAATTGGTTAATTTCGAGTATCAAATCACGCCTGCATGATCAATTTAAACAGGGCTGGTACTCCCTAATTGAACACTCCCCAAAAGCATTGAATTATAGAATATTTAAAAAAAAAAATCGAATTTGAAAATTACTTTAGAGTTTTAGAAGACAAGGATATTTATACCCTATGCAAATTCAGAACTACCAATCATAAATTACCTATAGAAACTGGTCGGTGGAATAATATTGACCGTGTCAATAGAATATGTACAAAATGTGACAATATAACTATTGGAGATGAATACCATTACATAATGGAATGTGAACATTTTTCAAACTTTAGAAATAGGTTCAATGTTACAAATTTACGAGAAAGACCAAATATTCTTAAATTTAAACAAATCATGAGTGCTTATCAAAAACAAAATATAGAAAAATTATGTAAATTTATACGAAATATAAATAAATCTTTTGTTCTCTAGGCTGTCTCACACCCATGTCTTTGTTGTATATACTGTATATATGTTTATATCTATTCTGTATTTGTTATATGTATATTTATGCCTTCTCTGTACCGTTGTATATGGTTTATGAGAATAAAGATGATTGATTGATTGATAGTTTGAATCCCAATCATCGTTGGGTGTACTCGACTAAATAGAATTGAAAGTGTCGCGAAACACTCATAGCCCAATTTTAAGTAAAAGAGGAAATAATCACATAGTAAGTATGCAATATCCCTTTTAACAAACGGCATAGCATCTTGTTGTATACGAGTAATAAAATGTCAATTTGACAGGGCACATTTATGTTCAAAAATGTAATCTATCACGAGAATGTTTCATGTGAAAAAAAAACAAGCAACCATTTTCAGATATTTTCAATTGGTTCCGTTTTAAATGTATTGAAATATGAATGAAATTTTATCAGTTTTTTAAATAAAACCTAATGCATATAAAATTATCGATATTTGTGTCGGTAATTACGGAAAATTACAGGATGTACTTTTAAACAAATACACTGACAATTTCAGTGCATTTACCCGATGAGATGACAGCAACAATACACCGGACATAAACAATAATTATGATATGGATCCCAGTACTCAAATTGAAGTGTCAAAGAATTGTTTATTTTTATTAGTGATGAGAACTATTAATATCTATCACATTTTCGTGCACACTCAAATCAGATGATTTTTGTTTCCAATAATTCCTGTTATGACTACAGAATCGATTTCCTAAACAGTGCATCAAAATCTTAATAGTTATTTTTATGGCTGTTTATATGTTTGGTTATGGAAATCTAGTTATGAAGAGGCAGCGTTTTATGAGCTTATTGACATGTTTAACCCCTCCATATATTTCTGTCTCCGTTTTGAAGTATAAGATTAACAGGAGAAATGATTGATGGGATTGGTGAAATTGTTGTTGGTTATTTTCCATTATACACATCTTTTTACTGATTATAAAAAGGTACCAAACATTCATTGACAGCTGTATGGAAAACATGTATGTCAAATAAAATGGCATACCTGTATACTTGATTGACTCAAAACAAATACAAACAAACATTTTTGCAAAGTGTAGAAAAGACAAATCCTGATAGAAAACACAATATATGGAATATCGTATCAACCGAGAGATAAATACTGCACATGCTGGTGCTAAATGTACTGGAATATTGCTACATACAAATAAAATGTTTACAATTGTTTCCATTGACCCATGGGCAATGGGCGGGAAATATTGGGGCGTGATCTGTCGTGAGGTACCAACAATATGGTGAACAAAGCCCCGTAGGAGACGACATTAAATGCAGTAATATTTTGATAGGCTGCTATATGTTGTCGATAACGACAGATGTTCAATAAAGTGGACGATGTTGAAATAACGAGGGGTTGCTTCTACCAAGTACTGAACGCTTTCAAAGGGTTTTCCAGATTGCAGCAGATATAAACCCAGGCAAGCAAGCAGCCATGCTGAAAAGTTATTTCATGCTTAAGATATACAGCTCATAGCAGATATCTATCAACGTATCCATAAACCGGACAACAAAAATACTTCGTTTTGGATCACCCAAACTTGCAACTAATCAAAACATTGAATTATTGTTAGCAGTTCAGGGTTAGGGTTATGGTGTTTAAAGGCATACAGGCTGTCATAATTGAATTTTTTTATATTAAATGTTGCCAATATTCGATGTTTTATACTAATAAAATGTTCTGAACAAGAAACCATGTTTAAAAAATATGCTAAAATGTTGTAATTAGTGAAAAGAATTCGAATGTCGGTCGGTGGAATCGCCAGTAACACACCTAATTATAAGTCGGTTTCTTTTCCGAAGTTTGCCGAATACTGATAACTGCTATAAATAACCAGAAAGCATGTTCTTCTGTATGTTGCATGTAAATTCGTTAGAATTAATATAGTTTAAGAAATATATCTATGAAATTGGATCCCGGGGTAATCAGTTAATATTATATAATGGTATTTAGTAAGAATGACACTTAAAATCGGAAATACGTGATGAAATCAATAAAAACAAGCCCAAACTCTGCAAAGGGGCCCGATAAAGGGAAAATTGTAAACAAATTGTATTGCATATTATTGACAACACTTGAGTTGCCTTGATTATTTTTTTTTTTCGAAAAATACAGACATGAAGTTCTTTGTTTTAGTCTCTAATTTAAAAGAGATATCACCTAGCGTTTGCTCCTGAAAAAAGAATATATACAAAACTACGATGCAATTCTACTGTCAAAATACGATTCGGCCGAAAAAAGATACTAAATTATGCTGACGTGTTGAAAAATGGAGTAGCTCGGTATAACATCTTTGTTTAATTTTTACACAAAGCTTGCTGAATCCTCCTTTTTGTGTCGTTTTCGTGTAGAATCCGTCAATATTTTTATTTGTGCCATGTGTTTTTTCTTCAACAAACAATTTCGCACATGCACAAGCGCTTTACCGAATGAGTTCACTGTGTAGGTCGTATGAATGTATGAATATTGTGCGGGTAAACATTGAATGCTTTACTAGATGCAAGAGAATCAAACAGCGACGTATTTCCTTCGTTCTAGGCTATTTACGTATGATATTATGAAAAATTTCAACTACAATTAGTATAAAACATCGAATATTGGCAACTTTTAATATATAAAAAAAAATTCAATTCTGACAGCTTGTATGCCTTTAAAGACACTTTCAACAATATTTTAGTTATATCGTGGGTTTTAGTAGTTCAAAAATGAGTTATCTGTAGCAAGCAATTTACACTTTAAATTCTTTTTTTTTCATTCTTAGTTTTTTCTTCTTTTTTATTATAATTAAAAAATTGCTAATTATTTAACGTTTTACTATTGGAAAGAGATATACCAGGGAAACAAATTAATATAAGTTTAAAAAAAACTTATTTTGTTGAAATTGATCTTATTGTACAATATTATTTATCAATTAATAAAAAGTGCTTACACTATATATAACAGCAGTTATTGGCAGCTATCGGAAATTTTTTTTCTTCCAGGATATATATTATGAACACAAGCCTCATATTCAATTACTGACGAATTGTGTTATCAATCTGGTAAGGAATCATTTTAGAGCTCGTTGGGTATAAATATTCGAATTTCATATGATATATTAGTATGGCAACATATGCTCGATTGGCCATTGCATTGTCTGTCATTTGATTTACGACTGGTTACCACTTTGGTATATTTAAGCTGTTTTCTTTTCAATCATTTTCATTTATATTCGTTCTAGTTAGTCTTGTACTCATCACGTACTATTTATATTATTGTGGACGATTATTATGAACGTTTGTGTGGGGCCGTCGTGATCGTGATCGTATGGTTGTTGGATTTACAACTACATGTGCAATCAGTGCTATCACCACTAAATCTGTGATTTCGAATCGCGTTCATGGCGACGTGTACTCGATACAACATAATGTGATAAAGTTTGTCAATGACTTGTGACAGGTCGGTGGTTTTCTCCGGGTCCTCCGTTTTCCTTCACGAATAAAACTGACCTCCACGATATTACTGAAATATTGTTGAAAGTGGCGTTAAACACCATAAACCAAACCAAGCCTTAAAGTTTGTGTAATGTTTTATTTCTACTGTTACAGGTGAAAGAAAATTACAATGTACCGGATTAAACCTTGTTTTCTCCAGATTGTATTATTGATTACACAGCAATGTAAGTTTTGTTTTCTTTCTATCTTTGTAATCCACAAAATAATATATTCTTTCCATTGTCTGATAGAAAAACATTTCAAAGATGTAGATATCTTATTTATTATGCGTTTCTGCAATGACCTTCATCATGTACAGCTGCATTTCAAAGTGAAATGATTAGAACGCCATATAATTTAAAAGTCACAGAGAACAGTGCCGACCAGAATAAGAAAAGATCGAAGACACCAAAGGGTTAATAAGAAGACGTAAGTCAAAGGATAGAGAACACAATAGCCAAAAGTGAAAGGACAAAAGGATCTACAAAACACTACACAGAAAACTAAACATTGACCAACACGAACCCTAATAAAAACTGGGGCAAACTCAGAGAATGCACAATACTAAGTTGGAACTCAGTTGAGGATGGTAATTTTCAAAAGTAATGTTTTGTTGTTGTTGACCTTTGAAACCTTGAATGCGTCCAGTTGTAAAACTAGATATATTTTCAACTTAATAAAACCAAACAATAATCAACTGTAATATCTAGATTGAAGATGCTTTTAGTGGATTATAGTTACATTTTGTTATTGTCTGCCCTCCTCCGATAATAAAAACAAAACAATAATCAACTGTTAACATCTAGACTATATGATAGATTGAAGATGCTTTTAGTGGATTATAGTTACATTTTGTTATTGTCTGCCCTCCTCCGATAATAAAAACAAAACAATAATCAACTGTTAACATCTAGACTATATGATAGATTGAAGATGCTTTTAGTGGATTATAGTTACATTTTGTTATTGTCTGCCCTCCTCCGATAATAAAAACAAAACAATAATCAACTGTTAACATCTAGACTATATGATAGATTGAAGATGCTTTTAGTGGATTATAGTTACATTTTGTTATTGTCTGCCCTCCTCCGATAATAAAAACAAAACAATAATCAACTTTTAACATCTAGACTATATGATAGATTGAAGATGCTTTTAGTGGATTATTGTGAACTTATTAATTGTCTAACGTCCTTCGATAATGAAAGTAAAACAATATTCTTAACATGTAGTTTTTTCCTCAGTATCAACCTATTGCGAAGATTGTAACTTGGCTTTACACAAACCAACAATTGCTAGCTGTAACAAGACTGATCCTTGTAATGCTGTTGATGACAACATCAATCATAACCTGAGATTTGAATCGTGTAAATCTGAGAATCCGTGGTGGCGAGTAGATCTGATGGATGTTTATACCATACATACTATCAATATAACAACTGTAGGACATACTGGTAAGTACCGGTATTCAATAATATATTGTTATACAATACATAATATCAATATAACAACTGTAGGACGTACTGGTAAGTACCGGTATTCAATAATATATTGTTATACCATACATAATATCAATATAACAACTGTAGGACGTACTGGTAAGTACCGGTATTCAATAATATATTGTTATACCATACATAATATCAATATAACAACTGTAGGACGTACTGGTAAGTACCGGTATTCAATAATATATTGTTATACCATACATAATATCAATATAACAACTGTAGGACATACTGGTAAGTACCGGTATTCAATAATATATTGTTATACCATACATAATATCAATATAACAACTGTAGGACATACTGGTAAGTACCGGTATTCAATAATATATTGTTATACCATACATAATATCAATATAACAACTGTAGGACATACTGGTAAGTACCGGTATTCAATAATATATTGTTATACCATACATAATATCAATATAACAACTGTAGGACATACTGGTAAGTACCGGTATTCAATAATATATTGTTATACCATACATAATATCAGTATAACAACTGTAGGACATACTGGTAAATACCGGTATTCAATAATATATTGTTATAACATACATAATATCAATATAACAACTGTAGGACGTACTGGTAAATACCGGTATTCAATAATATATTGTTATACCATACATAATATCAATATAACAACTGTAGGACATACTGGTAAGTACCGGTATTCAATAATATATTGTTATACCATACATAATATCAGTATAACAACTGTAGGACGTCCTGGTAAGTACCGGTATTCAATAATATATTGTTATAACATACATAATATCAATATAACAACTGTAGGACATACTGGTAAGTACCGGTATTCAATAATATATTGTTATACCATACATAATATCAATATAACAACTGTAGGACATCCTGGTAAGTACCGGTATTCAATAATATATTGTTATACCATACATAATATCAGTATAACAACTGTAGGACGCACTGGTAAGTACCGGTATTCAATAATATATTGTTATACCATACATAATATCAATATAACAACTGTAGGACGTACTGGAAAGTACCGGTATTCAATAATATATTGTTATACCATACATAATATCAATATAACAACTGTAGGACATACTGGTAAGTACCGGTATTCAATAATATATTGTTATACCATACATAATATCAATATAACAACTGTAGGACATACTGGTAAGTACCGGTATTCAATAATATATTGTTATACCATACATAATATCAATATAACAACTGTAGGACGTACTGGTAAGTACCGGTATTCAATAATATATTGTTATACCATACATAATATCAGTATAACAACTGTAGGACGTACTGGTAAGTACCGGTATTCAATAATATATTGTTTGTAGTATGAATGCATTCTTTTCCTTTGATCTTTTTATGGTTTATTAAATTGCGATGTTCCAGTTTGGCATGGTAAACTTCGTGATTTTATTATTGACGGGACCATTTATTTAGTTCGACTGTTCGAGGTATCGGTGTTCGAGGGGTTATTTTTACCTAGAAATATAAGGTACCATTATTCCAATTCATAAGTCCGCATCTATTTATGATCTAAATAACTATAGAGGTATTACTCTGACCTCAAACGTGTACAAAATTTATGGAAGCATTATGGCAAATACTATTATGACTTTCCTCGAGGATAAAAATGTACTCGGTGAAAGCCAGGGTGCCTTTAGAAAAAACAGACGTCCCGAGGACCACTTATTCACATTAAACGGTATATGCTCCCAAAGAAAGTCATCTAAACTAAAAACGTATATAGCTTTCCTTGATCTATCGAAAGCATTTGATAGCGTTTGGCGTGACGGTCTTTTTTATTTATTGTGGAAAAATGGGGTACAGGGGAAAATATGACGTCACTTAAAAGAAATTTACAGTAATGTAGAGAACAAAGTAATTTTTGGATCGTATAAATCTGAATGGTTGGATCAAGACTTTGGAGTTAAACAGGGATATATTATCTCACCTACTCTATTCTCAATTTTGATGAAGGACCTTTCAGATATGCTTGAAAAAGAGAACATAGGAGCCTCTTTTTCGTCCAAAATTATAAATGTCCTGATGTACGCCGATGATGTCGCTCTTATCGCAAAATCTGAATCCAACCTCCAGAAAATGTTAGAAATTTCCCATGATTTTGTTTGTAAGTGGAATCTAGAATGTAACCACTCAAAATCGAAGGTTTTAGTGGTAGGTCAACGCATTGACAAAAACAGGAAATGGTATCTCGGAAATGAAAAAATTGATGAAATCTTAAGCCAACTCATCATATTCTTAAGTATCTAAAAGAAAATTTAGAAAATAAACTAAACGGTATGATAAGGATCCTAGGAAAACACGGCGACTTTAATAGGGTAGAATTCGGAAACGCTTTATGGACCTCAGTAATACGCCCATGTATTGCACATGGCTGTTCCATATGGCTTCCGTCGTCGGAAGCGCAGCGTAATTTACTACAAAGCATACAATACAAAGCGGCAAAAATTATTTTGCGTACACAAATTAATATTCCTATAAGTGCTCTATTATTAGAAAGACAGGCAGAGAATTTCTTATATTTCAAGATTCTCTGAACTAAATTCAACAAGACTGTGCAAGCAAACATTTGATGAACTATTTAGTAACAATATAAAGGAATGGCCTTATTTTGATTGCATACGGTCTTTATTTGAGTCGGTTGGTCTAGATCATTTTATAAATGGAAGTTTTAATAAAGGTACATTCTAAAAAATTTCCGGTGAATTTCCACGAAGAAAAGAACTTGACAATATAGATACGAAGTCAAACTTGCATTTGTACAAAACGTTTAATTTAAGAAATAATTTTCGGATGCAGGGCTCTATGCTTATTTTAACATGGGTAGGCATTATATTTGTCATTATTTTACACCGAGCGATGACAAATATAATGCCTACTCATGTTAAAATTTTATGCATTGAAGCGTACCTAGACAGAGGTTATTTTTGAGCGCTGTTCCAATTACCTCCCGCTATTATTTACGAGAATAAATAACGCAACAGAAACGTTATAAAAATTTATAACGATGAAAAATTAGTTTCATCTGACTTAAGAAATAATTCTCCCATGTCATGTTTTATGCTCATTTTGCATATCTATTATTTTTATTCTTTTAATTTAACATACATAAAGTACAAATATGCAAAATACGCTGTCGATTAGATTTGCCTTCTGCGCATGTGCTTAGGGTGTTCTGTGCTATTTAGAGCCCTCTATTGTTTTCAAAGCGAAAGTAGCACGCCATGTTAGAAATCACAGGTAGAACCCAAAACTATTTAATCAATATAAATTATTTTCGCGGTTCAAGGCTGAAACTTCTAGCAAGGACCAACTGCTTGCCAGTAAACAGTTCCTTATGTCGTATGCAAATTCGCACTAATCCTCAATGTACAATATGAAAAAAATGTGAATCACGTGCTACTTGAATGTGAAGCATATACTAATTTGAGAAATGAGTTAAACTCGGACATAACAACCCTATTTTGTGGACAAAACGTAGATGCTAGCTTCACTGGATTGCCGCCACATGGAAAAATTATGTTTTGGGATATCATTTCTCTAATTTTTATAGGAGATGAAATAGATAAACTATGTAAGAAGTTTTTGTGCAATATTTTTATGCTAAGGTCCCAAATAACCGAATGACTAAGTGACATAATATATATTTTACCATAATATATATTTTATAATATATATTTTACTATAATTGTATGTTATTATATTTGTTTTTTTTTTTATCTAAAAATGTTAAATGATAATTCTCAATAGGGTTTTTGTTTGATATTTTACTAAGAAAATATTTAGGGAAATTTTATGTGATCTGTGTTTGTAACAGATTTTTCTACAAATCAGTTTGTGTTTTACATGTACTAAATACGATCTCAACAGAAATAAGGGTAATAACAAAATTACCGAACTCCGAACAATCTTACAAAGGGAAAGTCAAAACTCATAAATATA